>JACGWO010000007.1:16460580-17125217 GCA_034509735.1 Sesamum alatum | reverse complement strand
CCCATGAGGCATGGGATCAAGTTGTCCAAAAACAGTCTCCTAAGAATGATGAGGAAATTGAGAGGATGAAAGGCATCCGTTATGCTTCTGCCGTAGGAAGCATCCAATATGCCATCCACTGCACGAACCTGACATCGCTACGCCTTAAGTGTAACGAGCAGAATCAGTCATGTGTGAGAAACACATTGAATGCAGTCAATAGCATCCTTAAGTACCTGAGGAGGACTAAGAAAATGTTCTTGGTCTATGCAATGGGGAATTGATCTTGGAAGCTTTAGCGATGCTAGCTCCAGGCGGATGACGATGATGCCAAGTCTCAGTCAGGTTATGTATTCAAGCTCAATTGGAGGTGTGGTAGCATGGAAAAGTTCCAAGCAAGCAACCACAGCTGATTCCACCACTAAGGCGAATACATAGCAGCTTCAGAAGCTGCCAAAGAAGCGGTTTGGATGAGAAACTACATCCAATAGTTGGGTGTCGTGCTAGCATTGCGGAACTCATAGTTATCTTCTGTGATAACAACAGAGCCATAGTGCGAGCAAAGACCGAGATCTCATCACCGATCCAAGCACATTCTTAGACGCTACCACCTTCTGAAGGAAATGGTAGGAATAGGTGACGTCCGCTGATGTCGCAGAATGCTCATACGTTACATATTGAGAGATGGGTATTAGACATATGGTGATTGGTTTAAAGTCAAGTGGGAGATTATAAAATAGGTGACCATGAAGCCAACTTTATGAAGTGAATTGTAACCTATGTCTCAACAATTTCAGAGTTAATAAACCTTGATAAATAAGAAAAGTGATGTTCATCTGGCTCATACTTTGTCTGCATTCACTTTACTGCTTTATAACTGTTCACTGCACAACAAAGCCCACAGACTAAGATCACATTTCGGGAACTGAAACTACGCTTGGAGGTAGGTTCATGAAATCAGTTTCGGCGAGTCAGTCTAAAAATCTCCAGGTCAAGGAATCTCGGAAATGGGTATCGAGAATCCACTTGAGGCTTGCCCAAGCATCTGCTGTCGTGTTTCATCGACGGGTGACGAGGTTCGTCTATGCAGTGTTAGTGGGTCAACTTGCTAAGGAGCAGCTGCTGAGGTGACTCGCGGGAACCGTCTTACGGAGGACCTTGAGTAGGTAAGATAAGTATGACTTGAGTTCCCGGTTTCCAACAGTACAGGTTTAATCCTTGGACTTGAGGAAACTGGTGAGTTACCTGTACACCGGGTTGTATCTTAGGTATGGTGATAGATACCAAGTCATAGTTACTCAGTAGTCATAAGTCATATCTAGTGCAGTCATTATGTGCAACGTGACAGTAGTTTCCAAGAAAGGATCTATCTCCTGTCAGAGCGCTGACGGTAGCGTCTCACTGCTATGAGTCTTGTCCCTAAATCTGTGGCCACAGTAACTGAACAGAAGGGAAGGATTCCTATGGCGTTTAGTGTAGGACAAGCCGACACTTAGGTCCAAGATGGGTACCTGCGTTTCTATGCCCTAGACCCTAAGTGGTGAGACCGTAGGTAGAAGGATAAATGCACTGCAGAGCCTAAATGTTCACCCACATGCATATTCACCTAGTCTCTAGTGCCATGGACCGTTGCTGGATGGCCACCCATGGTAACAGACCGATTCTAGGAATTCGACCAAGTCTAGCTGAAGGTGAACCTAAAGAGTCACACACAATCCCCACACATAAGGTATTTAATTTAGAATTAAATATTTGGAGAGAGATGGAATGATTAAATTACATTTAATCGGATCTTTCTTTTCTTGGGAAAATTAATTTCTTTAATTGGATGAAAAGGAATTTTACCAATAAATTGGATTTATTGAAATTTATTGAAATTGGTTTAAAAGAATATTACTATTTATTTTATTTATTTCTTGCCCTATGGATTATTTAAATAAGATTTAAATATTCTATAAAAATAAATGGATGATTGAGATTAAAAGGAGAGATGGATGATTAGGATTGGTTTGACCAAATCAAAGAGCTACTTTGACTAGGACTTTGACTAGGTCAAAATCCTAGTCAAAATAGTCTTCCAAGAGTTGGAGTTTGAAGAGGAGTGGATTCCTCCTGTATATATACTCCTTGCCCTTCACTTGTGGAGAGATGATGAAATTCAAGAATCATACACACACACAGAGGAATAGAATTCCTCCTCTATAAATACTCCCGAGTATCCACTTTGAAGAAGATGATGAAATTTGAAACACAGACACACACACACTACTCGGCTCCTCTCTCTCTCTCTCCCGGCCGCGTCTCTCTCTCCCTCTCTTCTAAGTTCTTTTGTGTTGACAATTGAACTAAAGAGGTTTTGATCTCGTTAATTTAATAGAGTTTGATCATTCCGTCCTCTCCAAATATATATACTTGTGCTATCGCTAGCACGAGAAGCAAGATACGTGGGCGGATTGCGTGTACGGATTAGAGGGTCTCCTACACGAGATCTTGGAGCAAAACGGGGAACAACACGAGTAGCGGTTTGAAGACGAAAACGACAATTGGTAGGTTTCCGATTTACAATTTTTGTCCCTCTTTATTTTAAACCCTATGGCCTCCATGATTAGTTTTTTATGCTATTATCGTTCATGAGATACACCGAACGCCCGGGAGTTTCAAGGGAATACCCCTTGAATGTGTTTTACAAATATTGTATATGCATGTTTAAATTCTTGCAATCTTTAAATTATACCGCGCTTCCGCATTTGCGCTACTCCTAGGATGATCCACACGCCTTTCCGAGGCTTTCAATGTATCAGAGCCCGGTTCGGTGTATAGGCCTAAGGTTTTGTGTGCGTTTTTAAGCATGAAAACATGTATGGCATGATTTATTTAATTCTTGATGTTTTAATTATCAACCATGTCGTTTTCTTGCTTTCAATCATGTATCAATTTTTGGTACTGTTGGTTTCTTGTTTTTCTTGGGAAACGGGGGGCAAAACAAATAAAACGAAAGAAAACGGCACACACACGGCCAGCTGGTGCCTGACCGCGCATGCAATGCGCCAGGCGAGGCGCGCACGCCGATCCGGCCGGCAAGCGCGCAGCCGGACGCCAGGCGCGGACGGACGGCCTGGTGTGCGCGCATGCAGGTAGGGAAGCCTGTCTCTGCGCCAGGCCAGTCCGTCGGGGCGCCTGCGTGGCCAGGGAGCCGCGCGCGCGCGCACGCGTATGGTGCAGCGCTACCAGGCGCACGCGCATGGCCTGCGCGCGGCAGCCCGCCAGCGCGCGCCAGCATGCGCTGCACTGCCGACCAGGCGCACGCGTGAGCAGGCAGGGGCCTATGCGCGCGCCCGGCAGGTTGGGCCTGGTGGCCTGTGTGCGCCGGCAGAACGCCGCCGGTGGCGGCGGCCGGTCATCTTTTACGTTTTCGTCTTATTTTAATTTTTTTGATAATTCTGAAACATTAGTTTTATTTAATTTTCGCATGTTTTCTCAACGAACACTATTTTGGAAGGTTGTGGTATTGGATTTAGAATCCCGGGGTATTACTCACCTTCAAATAATGAGGAAGGGTGTTCCTAAACGGGAAAGGATATTACCAATGGTTGTACCATGTTTTTCATACGTGACTTGTTCATTTATCATGGGATGATGTGATTGGTAATCATGGATAATATGCATATGTTTATGTGATTGGATATCATGTTATTATGTGCATTTATTGAAAAATAGATGATCAGGAGCCCTAGACCGAATGTATGGTTTAATTTATGTTGGGCCTGTGTGCCTCTTTTGCTTTCTCCTTCCTCTCTTCTAGTTGCCTTGGAATAATAAGGCATTCTATCTGTCTCCTATTGTACTCCCCCTGGGTTTTCGCTGGGGTTTCCTTTTACATATGTAATGAGAGTTGTCTAGGAGTGAGGATTTTATTTTATGTATTTGGTGGAGATGAAGGAAGGTCCACATGGAGAGCCTAGAATGGAGGATCCAAGGCGTTTCCATGGAAGTTCAAAAGAGTAAAAGAGACCAAGGCCCATCATCATGTTGATCGGGTTACTATTAAATGTAATAGTGTAGGACCAACCCTAGATTGACCATAGATCCACTGCGGGCTCAGTGGGTCGCATAGGATTCGGGCTCATGATCATCCAACAGGGGCGTGCTAGGCTTTAATTTTGCATGTGGCTTTTATGGTGAATGAATGGTTTTATTTAACATATTACTGCTATGGGATGCAAATTTCAATTACGAATTATGGATGAATGTGTTTGTGTATGGGATCTCGGTCATTTACAACTCTCACTTGGTTGGACCAAGGTTCAAAATATTAAACCCTTGAAAAATGGACATGAACTCTAGGAGTTCGTCCATGCCTTCCAATCCATGGCATAATGAGGAAGCTGATTTAGGTCGATACCGTGGTCTCACGACTCGTGGCACGACTATCGTACTTAAAAGAAGCTGTACTATGTCAATGAACGAAACGTAGACTGTTGTTACCTGTCTCACGAGTCGTGGAGGTACCAGTGGGTCTATGATTCGGTCGATTGGTCGGGTCTAAGGCCCAAGTAATGTGATTCGCTTGGAGTCCTCGGGATCACGTTAAAAGGGTGAGGCAATTATCTTTGGAATCTCGTGGAACGAGAATGGTATGGTATACCTCCCATAGGATTCTTCCCATGCGAATCATAAAAGCGGGGTATAGGTAAAATCGCTGTGGATCGCAAGCCCACTAGGAAAGGGTATTTCCCGAAAACAACATTTGAGAGTGTCGTATTTTCGTATAAATAGTAGGAGCATTAAATGACTAATGTCCAAGCATTTAATTATTTATCATAACTTCCATCTTTTAAAATTCTGTTGATCGTAGTTCTGTTTTAAAATGTAGATTTAAAATGTCTAAGAACCCATTATCAATCATACTTGAGAACAACAAGTTTAATGGAACCAATTACAACGACTGATTGCGCAATCTGAGGATAGTCCTAGATTACGAGAACCAAGGCTACGTCATGGACGAGTCGTTCGCTAGGACCTTGCCGGAAGGATCCACGCTAGAAGAACGTGAGACGTTCGAGACTTGGCATAAGCATAACAGGAAAGTCCGTAGCATCATACTTACCTCTATGACGAATGAGATTCAGAAGCAGTACAAAAGGCTAGACGATGTCCCTTCCATTATGGCTCGCCTGAAGGATTGCTATGCAGTCCCGGACCGGCATACTAGGTATGTCGCGACAAAGGCGTTCTTTGGAACTAAAATGACCGAAGCGTCCTCTGTACAAGAGCATGGGGTCAAGATGCTTACCTTGGTGGAAAAGCTCGAGGACCTCAAGGCCGGGCTTGATAACGAGACGTACATAGATGTGATCCTTCAGTCTCTCCCACCCTCCTTCGACCAATTCATTGTCAACTACAACATGAACATACTTGAGAAGGGTATTCACGAGTTGATAAATATGTTGGTGCAATACAAGGCGACGACCAAAAAGTCTACGCCGTCGGTATTGTTTGGAGATGCTTCGACTTCCAAGACGAAAGGCAAGGGTGCCGGACGTTGGAAAAGGAAGAAGGGAAAAGAAAAAGCCGTCAAAGCAGCTACCAACACTAAGAGTGTTCCCGTTGCCAAAGTGGGGAAAGGCAAAGGAAAAGGGAAGGTTGACTCAAAGCAACAGTCGAGGGCATACGACATATGTATCAATTGCCGTGAGAAAGGGCATTGGAAGAGGAATTGCCCCAAACTCCTCTCTAAACAAGGTATCTTTGTGATTGAGGTCAATATGGTTACTAACACTGCCTCTTGGGTATTAGATACCGGCTGTGGAGCTCACATTTGCAATGATTTGCAGGTGCTGAAAAGAAGCAGAAAACTGAGTAGCGGGGATATGGTCCTAAAGCTTGGAAATGGCAAGGCCATCTAGGCAAAAGCATTAGATCTGCCACTCTAGTAGTTAGTGATCGCATTAGCATAGAATTAAAGCAAGTTTATTATGTACCTAGCATGATTAGAAACATCATTTTCATTCCGTTCGTAGAAAATAGTGGATATGAGTTTATGATCAATAAAAATTGCTTTTATTTGATGAGGTGTGGAATTGCTCATCTGCTTGGTACGCTTAATAACGGCCTCTATATCTTGCAACAAATGAACTTCATTTTAAACGCTCAACACAAACGTAAAATAGAAAATAACAGGAACGCACGACTGTGGCACGCTAGACTAGGTCACATTTCTCAAGATAGGATGAGGAAATTGGCAAACTCAAAGAACCTAGAGGTAGGGGACTTGAGTGAGCTACCAACTTGCGAATCCTGTCTTAGAGGGAAAATGACCAAGAAGCCCTTTGTACGACAAAAGCATGCTTGCCACAAGTCTATTGGACTTGGTCTATACAGACGTATGTGGACCACTAAGGGTGCAAGCCCGAGGTGGGTTCTCCTACTTCATAACCTTCACAGATGATCATTCACGGTATGCATATGTATACCTGATGAGGTACAAGTCTGAAGCTCTGGAGAGGTTTAAAGAATTCAGACTTGAAGTTGAGAACCAAACCGGCTGCAAAATTAAAGTCCTACGGTCAGACCGAGGGCGAGAGTACCTTAGCACTGAGTTCCTTAATTATCTTAAAGAAAATGGTATAATCTTTGAATGGACACCTCCCAGGACACCACAATTAAATGGGGTCTCTGAAAGGAGGAATCGAACACTGTTGGACATGGTTTGATCCATGATGAGTTTTACCAAATTGCCCTTGTCCTTTTGGGGCTACGCATTGGAGACTGCGGCCAAGTTGTTAAATTTGGGGCCAACCAGTGTATTGACCCAAACGCCATATAAAATATGGCACGGCAAGCCTGTGTCCTACAACTACTTGAAAGTGTGGGGTAGCCCCGCATACGTCAAGAAGCTAGTGGGAGATAAGCTAGAATCGAAGTCTAGTTTATGCAGGTTCGTTTGATACCCCAAGGAAACTGCAGGTTATTATTTCTATGCCACCTTGCAACAAAAGGTATTTATTTCAAGGAACGCAGTGTTCTTGGAACAAGGCTTTCCAGATGATATCCAACCTGATTAATTGATGCTTGAGGAGTCAAGTGATGGAAATCAGTCATCAGTGGAAGTCGCGGATTCCTCACTTAGAGGATTCAGGATAGATACCCAGAGGGCTGACCAACCTCGAGAAGTCCAACATGCTAGGCATGAAGGACGACCTCAAGAAGGGCCAGCCTCGGTACCTGAACCGCTGGCTCCAATACAGCCAACGCCCACAGTCACCACTGACGTTCCCATTCTCCATAGGTCAACTAAAGAGTCACGACATCCGCTGAGATACGGCTTTCTGAACATGATCAGTCTATTGGATAAGGATCCTAAGACATACGGGGAACCAATGTTTGACGTCGACTCTAGGAGATGGCTTGAGGCCATGAATATCGAAATGGACTCCATGAATGAGAACCAAGTCTGGACACTTGTAGACCTGCCTAAAAGGGTTAAACCAGTTGGCTGTAAATGGGTCTATAAGCGCAAACTTGGCATTGATGGAGAAGTCACAACTTTCAAGGCTAGCCAAGTAGCAATAGGGTACACTCAACGACCTGGGGTCGATTTTGCTTGCCATAGATGCATGGTATGACTATGAGATATGGCAGATAGACGTGAAAAACAGCCTTCCTCAATGGTTTCGCTGAGGAAGAGATCTACATGGATCAGCCGGAGGGTTTCACGGTTGCCGGAGAAGAACAGAAGGTCTGTCGTCTCCAGAAGTCCATCTATGGCCTCAAACAAGCAACCAGAAGTTCGAAGATTCGCTTTGACGAAGTCATATGTGAAGGACAAGCGGATCCGCCCGGAGTGCGAGCGGAAGCGAGAAAGCGAGAAAAGTGCGTAAATTTAAATCAAATTCAAAATACGCGAATCCCAAGGGGTGTACCCTTGGGTGCTCAACCGGGCGTTCGATGTAGATTGTGTAAATATTAAAACATATATTTAAGCACATAGGGCATAGATATATAAATCAGATCAGTCAAAGCGTAATAAACCGTTACCTTTGATTGTTTAGCTTATGCTCCCGGCTACTTGCGTTGTTCCTTTTCTAGAATGCTCACGAAATCCAAACGTATGGATTCTCCAAAGGTGATCCACACCACACCGGAAGAAACACACGTTCTTCTTGCTAGAAAAGAATGGGTTTAGAAGGAATCGGTTTAAGAGAAGAACACTATGAATTAGTGTTCTCTTAAACTTCCTTTGTTCTTCTTCTTGATTCAAAATCAAGTGAAGAACACAAGTGTGAGAGAGGGAGAGAGCACGAAATTTTGAGAGAGAGGAGAGGATTTTTGTCTTCTCTTTTCCTAGAAAAAGATGAATAATGAATCACTTATGCTTGGTGTTGTATATTCTAATATATATACATAATTAATGTGATTATTGGAATGTGTCTAGGTTCATCCAAGGATGTCTAGATTCATTCCAATCAATCACCATCAATTCTTCAATCAAGCCTACCAAAATTTATGGTATGATCAAATCATACCAAAAGGAAGAGCTTGATTGGAATTGATTTGTCTCTTTCCAAAAGAGATAAGTCAACATACCACCTAGCATGAAACTGAAAGAAATCGGTGGATCGTCCCGGGAATTGCGCGAATGCGGAAGCGCGATAAAAATAATCATATGAAAATTAAAGTATGCTTTAAATTTAAAAGTACACGCTCAAGGGTGTGCCCTTGAGGTTCCCGGGCGTTCGGTGTATCTCATGATCATATAACATGTAAAGAAATCATGGAGGCCATAGAGTTGAAAATTAAAGAGGGATGAAAAAAGTAAAACGAGACCTACCCGTTGTCGTTTTCGTCTTCAATGGCTACTCGCGTTGTTCCCCATTTTGCACCGAGGTCTCGTTCTTCAGACCCTCCAAATTGTGACACACGATCCACCCACGTATCTTGAACGTCGTGCTAGCAACGAACAAGTGTATATTTTTGGAGTGGATGAATCAACAACACGTTATCAATTAACGGTATTGATTCATCTAAGTTCTAATGTTCCAAGAACAAAAGAACTAAGAAAAATATTTTCTTGTTAGAGAGAGAGGGGCGGACGAGAGCTAGGAGAGGGGAGAGATGAGTGTGTGTTGTGTGTGTGATTTCAAGAATCATCATCCTTCAAAAGGTTGGAAGCTAGAGGTATTTATAGAGGAGGAGTTTAATCCTCTTTAAACTCCTACTCTAAGAACTCTAATTTGACTAGGATTTTGACCTAGTCAAAGTCCTAGTCAAACTAGTGTTTGACCTAGTCAAACGAATCCTAGCCTTCCATCTCCCCTTTCCATCTCAACCGTTGATTTTAATTTAATGGAATATTTAAATCCCATTAAATATTCTAAAAGGCTAAAAGAATAAATATAATATAATAAATAAATATTAATATTTATTCTAAGCCCATTAAATCAACCCTTTAATAAATCCTATTTATTAATTTAATTCCTTTTATCAAATAGAAGGAATTAATTTCTCCAAGAAAATATAGGACCCGATTAAATCTAATTTAATCATTCCTTTACTCCAATATTTAATTCCAAATTAAATATTAAGTGTGTGTGGATAGTGTGTGACTCTTTAGGTTCACCATTCAGCTAGACTTGGTCGGATTCTCAGAATCCGCCCGTTACCATGGGTGGCCATCTAGAAACGGTCCATGGCACTAGGGACTAGGTGAAATAATTGGGGATGAACATTTAGGCTCTAACAGTACACTTGTCCTTCTGTCTTCGGCCTCATCACTTAGAGTCTAGGGCACGGAAAATGCAGGAACCCATTTTGGACCTAAGTGCTGGTCTGTCCTTACTAAACGCCGCAAGGGAAACCTTCCCTTCTGTTCAGTTACTGTGGCCACAGATTTCAGGGACAAGACACAGAGCATACATGAGACTCAACTGTCAATGCCTTTTGACAGAAGACAGATCCTTTCTTGGAAACTACTGTCACTTTGTGCACCCGAGCTGCACTAGACATGGCTTATGACTACTTAAGAGTATTTTGGCAATCTCTCACCATATCTAAGATACAGACCTGATGCACAGGTAAACTCAGCAGTTCCTCAAGTCAAAGGACTTGGCCTGTACCGTTGGAACCGGGAATACACGTCATACCTTGCTGACCATACTCAAGGTCCTCCGCAAGACGGTTCCCTCGAGTCACCTCAGTCAGCTGCCTCCTAGCATGCTGACCCACTAACACTGCTTAGACGACCTTCGTCACACCCGTCGATGAAATACGACAGCAGATACTTAGTGCAAGTCTCAAAGGGAATCCCGGTACCCATTTTCGGGATTCCTTGACTTGAAGATTTTCGGACTGATTCGGTAAGACTGATTTCAGGGACCTACCTCCAAGCGTAGTCCCAGTCCCCGAAATAGTTTCTTAGTCCGTGGGCTTTGTTTGCGTAGTGAACAGAAATGTAAATGCAGATAAGTGAACGTAAACAAAGTATTGCCATATGAATTTTCACTTCTTTATTCATAAATGTTTTTATCAAATACCAAGAAATTGTCTAGACATAGGTTACACATTTCTGCCAAAATTGGCTTACATGGTCACCTATTCTAACAATCTCCCACTTGACCTTTAAAGCCAATTGTCCATATGCTTAATCCCCATCTTCTCAAGATGTTGCGTATGAGCGCTCTGCGACATAGGCTTTGTCAGCGGGTCTGCTGTGTTGTCTGCCGAGTTGACTCGGTCCATCCGGACGTCACCTCTTCCTGCCATTTCTCTAAGAAGATGGTAGCGTCTAAGAATGTGTTTGGAACGGTGATGAGATCTCGGTTCCTTTGCTTGCGCTATAGCGCCGTTGTTATCACAGAAGATGACAACAGGCTCGGCGATGCTAGGCACTACACCCAACTATTGGATGTAGTTTCTCATCCAAACCGCTTCCTTAGCAGCTTCTGAAGCTGCTATGTATTCAGCCTCTGTGGTGGAGTCAGCAATGGTTGCTTGCTTGGAACTTTTCCAAGCTACTACTCCTCCATTGAGTTTGAATACGTACCCCGATTGAGACTTGGCATCATCGTCATCAGACTGGAAGCTAGCGTCGCTAAAGCCTTCCAGAATTAGTTCTCCATTGCCATAGACTAGGAACATGGCCTTAGTCCTCCTTAGGTACTTAAGGATGCCCTTAACAGCATTCCAATGTGCCTCTCCTGCGCAGGACTGATATCTGCTTGTTACGCTCAAAGCGTATGCAATGTCAGGCCTAGTGCAGTGAACCGCATATTGTATGCTACCTACGGCAGAAGCATAGGGGATGACCTTCATCCTTTCAAGTTCCTCATCAGTCTGTGGGGACTGTTTCTTGGATAACTTCATCCCATGCCTCATTGGAAGGAACCCTCGTTTGGAATTGTCCATTCGATATCTCTTTAGGACTTTCTCCATATACGAGTTTTGGGTGAGTCCTAACATCCTTTTGGATCTGTCCCTGACAATCTGGATGCCTAGGATGTAGGAGGCTTCACCCAAGTCCTTCATGCAAAACTGGGTTGACAACCATGCTTTTGTGTTTCCTAACATTCTAACGTCATTACCAATGAGCAGAATGTCATCCACATAAAGCACTAGGAACACTATTGAGCTCCCACTGACCTTCTTGTATACACAAGGGTCGGATTCGTTTTTGATGAAGTCATAACCCCGTATTACTTCATCAAAGCGAATGTTCCAACTTCGGGAGGCTTGTTTGAGGCCATAGATGGACTTCTGGAGACGACAGACTTTCTGCTCTTCTCCAGTGACCGTGAAACCCTGCGGCTGATCCATATAGATCTCGTCTTCAACAAAAAACGTTGAGGAAGGCCGTTTTCACGTCCATCTGCCATATCTCATAGTCATACCATGCTGCTATGGCGAGCAGAATCCGAATGGACTTAGCCATAGCTACTGGCGAGTAGGTATCCTCAAAATCGATCCCGGGTCGTTGAGTGTATCCCTTAGCTACAAGCCTAGCCTTAAAGGTTGTGACTTCTCTATCAACGCCAAGTTTGCGCTTGTACACCCACTTACAGCCGACTGGCTTAACACCTTTCTGTTGGAATAGGTGACCAGAAAGCCAATAGGTTTTGCAATTTGTAACCTATCCGACAACTTGATGTGAATGTAATATTATTATGTGATGAATAAGATGAGTGTTCGTCACCAATGGTACCTTCTTTGTTGCGCTCATCTTACATTTGTTAAAATGGTGTTTAACTTATATCGCAACAAAGCCCACAGACCATGGATAACAACTCGTGCAGTTGGGCCTCGCATTGGATGGTGGTCATGAAACCAACTGATTAAGAGTTGGGTCTGAAACGTTCCAAGTCGAGGACCTCGAGACAGGGCATCGAGAGTCCTATTGAGACTTGTGTCAAGAGTCGTGTTCATTGGATGAGTGCCGTGTTTCATCGGCGACAGGCGTGGGACGCCTACACGATCTTGATGGGTTGGTCGACTGGGTCGAGACGACTGGACTGACTCGCGGGGATCATCATATGGAAGCCTTGGAGGCTTGGTCGGTATGATTGGTTTTCCCCGGTTCCGATAGTACGGGAGTAATCCTCAGACTTGAGGGATCATGGCTGTCGCGTGCACAGGACGGCTGTATCTTGGATCTGGCAAGAGGTAATCATTCTGCAAGATGATTATCATAAGCCTTGTCCAGTGCAGTCGGAATGTGTAGCGAGGACGGTGGATTCCAAGAAGAGGATCCGTCCCCTGTCAGTATGTGACAGAGGTATCTCCTATGCACTCGGAGACACGTTCATGATGTTTGAAGCTGTGGCCACAGTGGTTGGTCGAATAGGGAATGGTTCGCTGTGTCGACGCAATGAAGCATACGTGGTCTCGAGTATTAAGCATAGATGTCTAGTCAAGGATGGGAACCGACGCCCAATTCCATACCCTAGACTAAGGCCGGGAGACGGTAGACGGAAGGATCGTACCCATACAGAATCGGCGCCTAAATGTTCACGTCAATTCACCTAGTCTCTAGTGCCATGGACCGTTGCTAGATGGCCACCCATGGTAACGGGCCCTTGTGGGACACGGGCCCAAGTCTAGCTGAGGGTGAACCTAAAGGGTCACACACAAATCACCGAGGAGGTTGAGAGATCGACTTGGAGTCAATCTCGAAGGATAAAATAAGTAATTGGATTACTTAAGGAAAAGTCCATTGGATGGACGGGCCAATATTGTATCGGGCTTTCATTTAATCGGTAAATTGAATTTTCAATTAAATATGGAAAGTTGAGACGTTGAGACGTTGGATCTTTTAATTGGATTAAAAGATCAACGGGAATAATTTAAATGGATATTAAATTGGATTTAATGTTGGATTCGTCGTAATTGGATTACGATAAAACCCGGTCCGTTAAATTATACCCGAGAGGAGAAATAATTCCTAATTTGGAATAGGAAGAAGTTGGACTTCTTCCCTTAATTAAATATGGCCGACATGCTCCCTTGGAGGAAGCAAAATCAGCCATGTTTCATGCTAGGCGGTATGTTGACTTGTCTCTTTTGGAAAGAGACAAATCAACTCCAATCAAGCTCTTCCCTTTGGTATGATTTGATCATACCATAAATTTTGGTAGGCTTGATTGAAGAATTGATGGTGATTGATTGGAATGAATCTAGACATCCTTGGATGAACCTAGACACATTCCAATAATCACATTAATTATGTATATATATTAGAATATACAACACCAAGCATAAGTGATTCATTATTCATCTTTTTCTAGGAAAAAGAGAAGACAAAAATCCTCTCCTCTCTCTCAAAATTTCGTGCTCCCTCCCTTTCTTACACTTTTGTTCTTCACTTGATTTTGAATCAAGAAGAAGAACAAAGTAGGTTTAAGAGAACACTAATTCATAGTGTTCTTCTCTTAAACCGATTCCTTCCTAAACCCGTTCTTTTCTAGCAAGAAGAACGTGTGTTTCTTCCGGTGTGGTGTGGATCACCTTTGGAGAATACATACGTTTTGGATTTCGTGAGAATTCCGGAGAAGGAACAACGCTAGTAGCCGGGAGCATATGCTAAACAATCAAAGGTAACGGTTTATTACGCTATGATTGATTTCATTTGTATATCTATGCCCTATGTGTTTAAATATATGTTTTAATATTTACACATCCTACATCGAACGCCCGGTTGAGCACCCAAGGGTACACCCCTTGGGATTCGCGTATTTTGAATTTTATTTAAATTTACGCGCTATTTCTCGCCTTTCTCGCTTCCGCTCGCGCTCCCGGGCGGATCCGCTTGTCCTTCACTTTCGGTGGATCTACAAGACTCCAGACTTGGTTCTCACTCGTGGAGTCCATTTCGGCTTTCATGGCCTCAAGCCATTTCCCGGAGTCGATGTCAGACATCGCTTCTCCATAAGTCTTAGGATCGTTATCCAAAAGATCGGTCGCATCTAGAAAGCCATATCTCACTGGAGGTCTGGACTCTCTAGTGGACCTACGGAGAACGGGAACGTTAGTGGTGACTGTGGGCGTTGACTGTATCGGAGCCGGTGGTTCAGGAACCGGGACTGGCCGTTCCTGAGGCTGTCCTTCATGCCTAGCATGTTGGACTTCTTGAGGTTGGTCAGCCCTTCGGCTGTTAATCCTGAATCCTCTAAGTGAGGGTTCCGCGACCTCCTCTGATGGCTGGATTCCATCACTTGATTCCTCAAGGATCAGCTCATCTGGTTGGATATCCTCTGGGAAGCCTTGCTCCAAGAATACTGCGTTTCTTGAAACAAACACCTTTTGTTCCAAGGGGTCATAAAAGTAATAACCCGCAGTTTCTTTAGGGTATCCAACGAACCTGCATAAGCTAGACCTAGATTCTAACTTATCTCCCACTAACCTCTTGACGTATGCGGGGCTACCCCACACTTTCAAGTAGTTGTAGGATGCAGGCTTGCCGTGCCATATCTCGTATGGCGTTTGGGTCAATGTACTAGTAGGCGCTATATTCAACAATTTGGCCGGCGTTTCTAGTGCGTAGCCCCAAAACGATAAGGGCAATTTGGTAAAACTCATCATGGAGCGAACCATGTCCAACAGGGTTCGATTCCTCCTTTTAGAGACACCATTTAACTGTGGTGTACCTGGAGGTGTCCATTCTGATATTATACCATGTTCTTTCAGATAATCTAGGAACTCCGTACTAAGGTATTCACCGCCTCGGTCCAACCGAAGGATTTTAATTTTGCAGTTGGTTTGGTTCTCCACTTCAAGTCTGAATTCTTTAAACCTCTCAAGAGCTTCAGACTTGTACCTCATCAGGTAAACATAACCATACCGTGAATGATCATCGGTGAAGGTTATGAAGTAGGAGAAACCCACCTCGGCCTGCATCCTTAGTGGTCCACATACGTCTGTATGGACCAAGTCCAACAGACCTGTGGCAAGCCTGCTTTGTCCTACAAAGGGCTTCTTTGGTCATTTTTCCTCTTAGACAGGACTCACAAGTTGGTAGATCGCTCAAGTCCCCAACCTCTAGGTTCTTTGAGTCTACCAACCTCTTCATCCTATCTTGGGATATGTGACCTAGCCTAGCGTGCCACAGACGTGCATTCCCGTTATTATCTAATTTTCGTATGTGTTGTGCATTGAGGACGAAATTCGTTTGTTGCAAGATATAGAGTCCGTTATGCAAATGTACCAAGTAGATGAGCAATTCCACACCTCATCAAATAAAAGCAAAATTTTTATTGATTCTAAACTCTTAACCACTATTGTCCAACAATGGAATGGAAATGATGTTTTTGATCATACTGGGTACAAAATAAACTTGCTCTAAATCTATGCTAATACTGTCACTAATCACTAGAGTGGCGGATCCTACTGCTTCTGCCGAGATGGCCTTGCCATTCCCAAGCTTCAGGATCATGTCCCCGCTACCCAGTTTTCTGCTTCTTTTCAACACCTGCAAGTCATTGCAAATGTGAGCTCCACAGCCGGTATCTAATACCCAAGAGGTAGAACTAGTGACCATATTAACCTCAATCACATATATACCTTGGTTCGAGAAGAGTTTGGGGCACTCTCTCTTCCAATGCCCTTTCTCACGGCAGTTGATACATATGTCATATGCCTTCGACTGTTGCTTGGAGACAACCTTCCTTTTCCTTTGCCTTTCCCCTCTTTGGCAATGGGAACACTCTTAGTGTTCGTAGCTGCTTTGACAGCTTTTCCCTTCCCCTTCTTCTTCTTCCAACGTCCGGCACCCTTGCCTTTCGTATTAGAAGTCGAAGCATCTCCAAACAATACCGAAGGCGTGGACTTCTTAGTCGTTGCCTCGTATTGCACCAACATATTGATCAACTCATGAATGCCCTTCTCAAGTGCGTTCATGTTGTAGTTGACGATAAATTGGTCAAAGGAGGGTGGGAGTGACTGAAGGATCACATCTATGTACGTTTCATTATCGAGACCTGCCTTTAGGTCCTCGAGCTTTTCCACCAGGGTAAGCATTTTAACCCGTTGCTCTTGTACAGAGGATCCTTCTGTCATTTTCATTCCAAAGAACGCCTTGGTCGCGACATACCTAGTATGCCGCGTCCGGGACTGCATAGCAATCCTTAAGGCGAGCCATAATGGAAGGGACATCCTCTAGCCTTTCATATTGCTCTCTGAATCTCATTGGTCATCGAAGCAAGTATGATGCTACGGACCTTCCGGTTATCCTTATGCCAAGTCTTGAACGTCTCACGTTCTTCTGGCGTGGATCCTTCCGGTAAGGTCCTAGGGAGAGGCTCGTCCATGATGTAGCCTTGGTTCTCGTAATCTAGGACTATCCTGAGATTGCGCAACCATCGTTGTAGTTGGTTCCATTGAATTTGTTGTCTCAAGAATGGTGGAAAGTGGGTTCTTAGACATTTTAAAATCTACATTTTATAAAACAGCGCGCGATCAGCAAAAATAAAAGACGGTGGTTTGATAAAATAATTAAATGCATGGACTTTAGTCATTTAATCCTCCCACTACTTATACGAAAACACGGTACTCTCAAACGTGATTTTCGGAAATCCTTTTCAAGTGGGCTTGGATCCATAGCGATTTTTCCCATACCCCGCTTTTACGATTCGCATGGAAAAGATCCTGTGGGAGGTATTCCATACCATTCTCGTTCCACGAGATTCCCAAGATTATTGCCTCACCCTTTCACATGATCCGATGACTCCAAGCGAATCATGTTAATTGGGCGTTAGACCCAACCCAATCCACCGAGCCACGGACCCACTTGTACCCCCACGACTCGTGAGACAGGTAGCAGCAGCCCGTTTTTCGTTCATGACATAGTGCAGCTTCCTTTAAGTACAATAACGTGCCACGACTAGTGAGGACCACGCTATTGACCCAAAGCAGCTTCCTCACTATGCCACGGATTGGAAGGCATGGACAAAACTCCTAGAGTTTATGTCCACTTTGTCTAGGGTCTAATATTTTGACATTGATCCAACCAATGTGAGAGTAGTAAAATGACCGAGATCTCAAATAAATAAATATCTACACATACATCTAAAATGCGTAAATAAACCATCCATAGCAGTTATATGATAAAAAACAACCCATTAATCCATCATCATAACCACATGCAAAATTAAAGCCTAGCACGCCCTGTTGGATGATCACGAGCCCGAATCCTATGCGACCCACTGAGCCCGCAGTGGATCTATGGTCAATCTAGGGTTGGTCCTATACTATTACATTTATAGTAACCCAATCTGTTAGAATAGGTGACCATGTAAGCCAATTTTGGCAGGAATATGTAACCTATGTCTAGACAATTCTTTGGTATTTGATAAAACATTTATGAATAAAGACGTAAAAATTCAAATGGCAATACTTTGTTTACGTTCACTTATCTGCATTTACATTTCTGTTCACTACGCAAACAAAGCCCACGGACTGAGAAACGAGTTCGGGGACTGGGACTATGCTTGGAGGTAGGTCCATGAAAATCAGTCTCGCCGAATCAGTCTGGAAATCTCCAAGTCAAGGAATCCGAAAATGGGTACCGGATTCCCTTTGAGACTTGCACTAAGCATCTGCTGTCGTATTTCATCGACGGGTGACGAAGGTCGTCTAAGCAGTGTTAGTGGGTCAGCGTGCTAGGAAGCAGCTGACTGAGGTGACTCGCAGGAACCGTCTTACGGAGGACCTTGAGTATGGTCAGCAAGGTATGACGTGTATTCCCGGTTCCAACGGTACAGGCCAAGTCCTTTGACTTGAGGAACTACTGAGTTTACCTGTGCATCAGGTCTGTATCTTAGATATGGTGAGAGATTGCCAAAATACTCTTGAGTAGTCATAAGCCATGTCTAGTGCAGCTCGTGTGTACAAAGTGACAGTAGTTTCCAAGAAAGGATCTGTCTCCTGTCAAAAGGTGTTGACAGTTGAGTCTCATGTATGCTCTGTGTCTTGTCCCTGAAATCTGTGGCCACAGTAACTGAACAGAAGGGAAAGGTTTCCCTTGCGGCGTTTAGTAAGGACAGACCGACACTTAGGTCCAAAATGGGTACCTGCTTTTTCCGTGCCCTAGACTCTAAGTGATGAGACCGAAGACAGAAGGACAAGTGTACTGTCAGAGCCTAAATGTTCATCACCGAATATTTCACCTAGTCTCTAGTGCCATGGACCGTTGCTAGATGGCCACCTATGGTAACGGGCGGATTCTAGGAATCCGACCAAGTCTAGCTGAATGGTGAACCTAAAGAGTCACACACTATCCACACACACTTAGTATTTAATTTGGAATTAAATATTGGAGTAAAGGAATAATTAAATTAGATTTAATCGGGTCCTATATTTTCTTGGAGAAATTAATTCCTTCTATTTGATAAAGGGAATTAAATTAATAAATAGGATTTATTAAAAGGGTTTATTTAATGGGCTTAGAATAAATATAATATTTATTTATTATATTATATTTATTCTTTTAGCCTTTTGGAATATTTAATGGGATTTAAATATTCCATTAAATTAAAATCAATGGTTGAGATGGAAAGGGGAGATGGAAGGCTATGATTCGTTTGACTAGGTCAAACACTAGTTTGACTAGGACTTTCACTAGGTCAAATCCTAGTCAAATTAGAGTTCTTAGAGTTGGAGTTTAAAGAGGATTAAACTCCTCCTCTATATAAACCTCTAGCTTCAACAATTGTAGGATGATGATTCTTGAAAAACAGACATAACACACACTCTCCCCTCTCCTACCTCTCGTCCGCCCCTCTCTCTTTCTCCAACACGAAAATATATTTTTCTTAGTTCTTTTTGTTCTTGGAACATTAGAACTTAGACGAACCAATACTGTTAATTGATAACGTGTTATTGATTCGTCCACTCCAAAAATTATACACTTGTTCGTTGCTAGCACGACGTGCAAGATACGTGGGTGGATAGTGTGTCACGATTTGGAGGGTCTCAAGAACGAGATCTCGGTGCAAAACGGGGAACAACGCGAGTAGCCGTTGAAGACGAAAACGACAACGGGTAGGTCTCGTTTTATCTTTCGTCCCTCTTTAATTTTTCAACTCTATGGCCTCCATGATTTCTTTATTTGTTATATGATCATGAGATACACCGAACGCCCGGGAACCTCAAGGGCACACCCCTTGAGCGTGTTCTTTTCAATTAAAAGCATGCCTTTTATTTTTGTAAATTTATTTTCTATCGCGCTTCCGCATTCGCGCAATTCCGGGGAAGATCCACCGATTTCTTTCACAATCATCATGCTGATGGGCCTTGGTCTCTTTTTTTCTTTCTTCACTTCATGGAAAACTCCAAGGGACCTCCCGTCTGGGCTCTCCATGTGGTCCTTCCTTCTTCTCCACCAATTACAAAAAATTAGAAACCTCACTCCTAGTCTACTCTCATTACATATTAAAAATAGAAACCCCAATGAAAACCCGGGGGGAGTACATAAGTGAGGAGGTAGAATGCCTTATTATTCCAAGGCAACTAGAAAGAGAGAAGGAGAAAGCAGTAAAAGAGGCACACAGGCCCAACAGAAAATAAATCATACATTCGGTATAGGGCTCGCGATCATCCATTTCCATCCAACACACATAATCACATGATCCAATCATATAATCACAATATACCAACAACACATGATTTCCAATCATAAATATTAAAAATAATAAAATGAATATGTGCACAACGTGTGAAAAATAAAACACAAATATTGGTAATAATATTCTCTCGTTTTAGAAAAACCTTTCCTCATTATTTTAAGTAAAATAACCCTGGGATTCCAAAATCCAATTTATTTTCCTCCTAAAAATAATGTCTTTAGAAAATAGGCATAATTGAACAAAAAATGATTTTTCAGAATTAATTCAAAATTAAAACTGAAAATATTTTAAAAAAATTAAAGAAAAACCATTGCTAGGGTTTTGAAAACCCTAGCAGCTGCAGCCGACGCCGCCGCCGCCGCCACGGCGCGCAGGACAGCAGGCTCAGCCTGCCGTCCCAGCGCGCGCGCAGACACTGCCTGGCCGGGCGCGCGCGCGCAGGCCCCTTGCCTGCGTGCGCGCGGGCCTGGCCGGTAGCGCGCTGCGCGGCCTGGCATTCCAGCAGGCCGTCGCGCGCGCAGGCTCCCTTGCCTTCCGCGCGCGCTCGCCTGCTAGCTTACCGGCCGTGCCGGGCGCACACGTGCAGACTCCTCCGTCTGCGTGCGCGCGCACCTGGCGGCGCTGCCCAAAGCCCGTCCGCGCGCAGCCTTGCACGCGCGCGCGCGCAGACACCCTTGTCTGCGTGCGCGCGCGCCTGCGCGCAGCCTGCGCGACCGCTGGGCGGGCGCGCGCAGGCCTCCCTTGCCTGCGCGCGTCTGCCCTGCCGGGCAGCGTGCGGCTGCGCGCGGCCAGCCGGATCGTTTCTCGTTTTTCCGTTCAATTTTCCACCCCCGTTTTCCCAGGAAAAACAGAAAAAAGTACCAACATTCAGAGATTCACACGATTTAAAAAAGCAATAAAACCGACATGCTTAAAAATCAAGAATAATCAAGATTTAATAAAAAAACATGCCAATTTCACGTTTCATGCTTATAACGCACATAAACCCTAGGCCTATACACCGAACCGGGAATTGCGCGAATGCGGAAGCGCGATAAAAATAATCATATGAAAATTAAAGCATGCTTTAAATTTAAAAGTACACGCTCAAGGGGTGTGCCCTTGAGGTTCCCAGGCGTTCGGTGTATCTCATGATCATATAACATGTAAAGAAATCATGGAGGCCATAGAGTTGAAAATTAAAGAGGGACGAAAAAAGTAAAACGAGACCTACCCGTTGTCGTTTTCATCTTCAACGGCTACTCGCGTTGTTCCCCGTTTTGCACCGAGGTCTCGTTCTTCAGACCCTCCAAATCGTGACACACGATCCACCCACGTATCTTGAACGTCGTGCTAGCAACGAACAAGTGTATATTTTTGGAGTGGATGAATCAACAACAGGTTATCAATTAACGGTATTGATTTCATCTAAGTTCTAATGTTACAAGAACAAAAAGAACTAAGAAAAAATATTTTCTTGTTAGAGAGAGAGGGGCGAACGAGAGGTAGGAGAGGGGAGAGATGAGTGTGTGTTGTGTGTGTGATTTCAAGAATCATCATCCTTCAAAAGGTTGGAAGCTAGAGGTATTTATAGAGGACGAGTTTAATCCTCTTTAAACTCCTACTCTAAGAACTCTAATTTGACTAGGATTTTGACCTAGTCAAAGTCCTAGTCAAACTAGTGTTTGACCTAGTCAAACGAATCCTAGCCTTCCATCTCCCCTTTTCATCTCAACCGTTGATTTTAATTTAATGGAATATTTAAATCACATTAAATATTCCAAAAGGCTAAAAGAATAAATATAATATAATAAATAAATATTAATATTTATTCTAAGCCCATTAAATCAACCCTTTAATAAATCCTATTTATTAATTTAATTCCTTTTATCAAATAGAAGGAATTAATTTCTCCAAGAAAATATAGGACCCGATTAAATCTAATTTAATCATTCATTTACTCCAATATTTAATTCCAAATTAAATATTAAGTGTGTGCGGATAGTGTGTGACTCTTTAGGTTCACCATTCAGCTAGACTTGATCGGATTCCTAGAATCCACCCGTTTCCATGGGTGGCCATCTAGCAACGGTCCATGGCACTAGAGATTAGGTGAAATAATTGGGGATGAACATTTAGGCTCTAACAATACACTTGTCCTTCTGTCTTCGGTCTCATCACTTAGAGTCTAGGGCACGGAAAAATGCAGGAACCCATTTTTGGACCTAAGTGCCGGTCTGTCCTTACTAAACGCCGCAAGGGAAACCTTCCCTTCTGTTCAGTTACTGTGGCCACAGATTTCAGGGACAAGACACAGAGCATACATGAGACTCAACTGTCAATGCCTTTTTACAGTAGACAGATCCTTTCTTTGAAACTACTGTCACTTTGTGCACCCGAGCTGCACTAGACATGGCTTATGACTACTCAAGAGTATTTTGGCAATCTCTCACCATATCTAAGATACAGACCTGATGCACAGGTAAACTCAGCAGTTCCTCAAGTCAAAGGACTTGGCCTGTACCGTTGGAACCGGGAATACACGTCATACCTTGCTGACCATACTCAAGGTCCTCCGTAAGACGGTTCCCGCGAGTCACCTCAGTCAGCTGCTTCCTAGCATGCTGACCTACTAACACTGCTTAGACGGCCTTCGTCACCCGTCGATGAAATACGACAGCAGATGCTTAGTGCAAGTCTCAAAGGGAATCCCGGTACCCATTTTTGGTATTCCTTGACTTGGAAATTTCCGGACTGATTCGGTAAGACTGATTTCATGGACCTACCTCCAAGCGTAGTCCCAGTCCCCGAAATCGTTTCTCAGTCCGTGGGCTTTGTTTGCGTAGTGAACAGAAATGTAAATGCAGATAAGTGAACGTAAACAAAGTATTGCCATCTGAATTTTCACTTCTTTATTCATAAATGTTTTTATCAAATACCAAGAAATTGTCTAGACATAGGTTACACATTCCTGCCAAAATTGGCTTACATGGTCACCTATTCTAACAGAAACATGGCTGATTTTGCTTCCTCCAAGGGAGCGTGTCGGCCATGTTTGATTAAGGAAAGAAGTCCAACTTCTTCCCATTCCAAATTAGGAATTATTTTTCCTCTCGGGTATAATTTAATGGATCGGGTTTTATCGTAATCCACTTACGACGAACTGAATATTAAATCCAATTTAATGTCCACTTAAATTATTCCCGTTGATCTTTTAATTCAATTAAAAGATCCAACGTCTCAACATCCCAACTTTCCATATTTAATCGAAAATCCAATTTACCAATTAAATGAAAGCCCGATACAATATCGGCCCGTCCATCCAATGGACTTTCCCTTAAGTAATCCAATTACTTATTTTATCCTTCAAGATTGACTCCAAGTCGATCTTTCAACCTCCTCGGTGATTTGTGTGTGACCCTTTAGGTTCACCCTCAGCTAGACTTGGGCCCGTGTTCCACAAGGGCCCGTTACCATGGGTGGCCGTCTAGCAAAGGTCCATGGCACTAGAGACTAGGTGAATTGGCGTGAACATTTAGGCGCCAATTCCGTACGGGTACGATCCTTCCGTCTACCGTCTCCCGGCCTTAGTTTAGGGTATGGAATTGGTCGTCGGTTCCCATCCTTGACTAGGCATATATGCTTAATACTCGAGAGCACGTATGCTTCATTGCGTCGACACAGGAAACCATTCCCTGTTCGACCAACCACTGTGGCCACAGCTTCAAACAGCATGAACGTGTCTCCGAGTGCATAGGAGATACCTCTATCACATACTGACAGGGGACGGATCCTCTTTTTTGGAATCTACTGTCCTCGCTACACATTCTGACTGCACTGGACAAGGCTTATGATAATCATCTTACAGAATGATTACCTCTCGCCAGATCTAAGATACAGCCGTCCTGTGCACGCGACTGCCATGATCCCTCAAGTCTGAGGATTACTCCCGTACTATCGGAACCGGGGAAAACCAATCATACCGACCAAGCCTCCAAGGCTTCCATATGATGATCCCCGCGAGTCAGTCCAGTCCGCTCGACCCCAGTCGACCAACCCATCAAGATCGTGTAGGCGTCCCACGCCTGTCGCCGATGAAACACGGCACTTATCCAATGAACATGACTCTTGACGCAAGTCTCAATAGGACTCTCGATGCCCTGTCTCGAGGTCCTCGACTTGGAACGTTTCAGACCCAACTCTTAATCAGTTGGTTTTCATGACCACCATCCAATGCGTGGCCCAACTGCACGAGTTGTTATCCATGGTCTGTAGGCTTTGTTGCGATATAAGTTAAACACCGTTTTAACAAATGTAAGATGAGCGCAACAAAGAAGGTACCATTGGTGACGAATACTCATCTTATTCATCACATAAAAAATATTAAATTCACATCAAGTTGTCGGATAGGTTACAAATTGCCAAACCTATTAGCTTTCTGGTCACCTATTCCAACAATCTCCCACTTGACCTAAAACCAATCACCCATTGACCTCGAACCTCTTATTCATATGGTGAGGATAGGAAAACTTGCAACATGGGCTTAGCAAGTGGATCTGCTATGTTTTCTGCGGAGCTGACTCGGTCCAACCGAACGTCAGTCCTGCTATCCATCTCTCTAAGTAGATGGTAGCGTCTAAGAATATGCTTGGATCGTGATGAGATCTCGGTTCCTTTGCTAGCGCTATTGCCCCGTTGTTATCATAAAAGATAATTACAGGCTTAGCAATGATAGGTACTACATCCAACCCTTGGATGTAGCTCATCAACCAAACCACTCCTTAGCAGCTTCCAAAGCCGCTATGTATTCAAAACTCTATGGTGGAGTCCGTCGTGGTAGCCTACTTGGAACTCTTCCAAGTAACCACGCCACCATTTAGTCTAAATACAAAACCATACTGAGATTTGGCATCATCGTCATCCGACTGAAAGCTAGCGTCGCTATAAGCCTTCCAGTATCAACTCTCCACCGCCGTAGATCAAGAACATGTCCTTAGTCCTTTTTCAGGTACTTCAGGATAGTCTTGACTGCACTCCAGTGTGCCTCCCCGGCACACGACTGATTTCGACTTGTTACGCTCAAAGCGAAAGCCACATCATGTCTAGTGCACTGAACAACATACTGTATGTTGCCTACGGCTGAAGCATAGGGGATGTCCAACATCCGTTTAAGCTCCTCATCAGTCTTAGGAGACTGCTTCTTGGATAACTTAATTCTATGCCTCATAGGAAGGAATCCTCGTTTTGAGTTCTCCATCTTGAATCTGTTAGAATAGGTGACCAGAAAGTCAATGGTTTTGGCTGTTCTGAGAACCATTCGTCAATCTGTGAACAAGTAATATTATGTTAATGAATGTAGTAAGGATTCATAGGCATGAGTTTGTTGTACTTACTGCTTGCATCGTTATGATGTCACAACAAACGCCCACAGACTGAAATAACGTTTCGGGAAATTGGAACTACGCTTGGAGGTAGGTTCATGAAATCAGTTTCGCCGAATCAGTCTGAAATACTCCAAGTCAAAGGAATCTCGAGACAGGGCATCGAGAATCCATTTGAGACTTGCACTAAGCAACTGCTGTCGTGTTTCATCGACGGGTGACGAGGATCGTCTAAGCAGTGTTAGTGGGTCGGCCTGCTGGGGAGCGGCCGACTGAGGTGACTCGCGGGAATCGTCATATAGAAGCTACTCGGGCTTGGTCGGTATGACTCGTATTCCCGGTTCCGATAGTACGGGATTAGTCCTCGGACTTGAGGATCACGGCAGTCCCCTACATACTAAGGCTGTATCTTGGATCTGGTGAAATTTGACCGATTATATCACATGGTCATCATAAGCCTCGTCCAGTGCAGTCGGAGTATGTAAGAACGGTGAATTCCAAGATAGGATCTGTCCCCTGTCAAAGGATATGACAGCAAGATCTCCTATGCGCTCGGAGATGGTTTAGACTCACAAAGTCTATGGCCATAGCACTTGATGTAGTGGGAAAGGATTTCCTACGTCGAGTTAAACCTATCTCGAGCATTATGCATAGTTGCCTAGTCAACGATGGGAACCGACCCCTAGACTAAAGGCCGGGAGACAGGCGACAGTAGGACCGTACCCGTACGTATCGAGCGTCGGTAGGACCGCACCTGCGTATAACTCGGAGCCTAAATGTTCGCACCATAAATTCACCTAGTCTCTAGTGCCATGGACCGTTGCTAGATGGCCACCCATGGTAACGGACTACTTTAGTTATGAAATAATGAAAAGTAGGTCCAAGTCTAGCTGAAAGGTGAACCTAAAGAGTCACACCCGCTACACCAAATGAAAGGGAATTAATTTGGAATTAATTCCGGGAGAAGGTTTAATTTAATGGAATTAAATTATACTTCTTGGAGATACAAGCCTCGATGTATTATTTGGAATAATCAGGCTTGAGTTCATAAATTAGATTTATGAATTTTACAAAGCATGGGCTTTCCTTTTAATTAGATTAAAAGGGTGAATTAATTAATTAATGGGCTTGGTATTAAATAGGATTTAATATAAAGTCCATGGACTATTTAATTTGGAATTAAATAAAGTCCATTCCATTAATTAATTAATGGGCTTAGTATATTAAATAGGATTTAATATAAAGTCCATGGACTATTTTAATTTGGAATTAAATAAAGTCCATTCCATTAATTAATGGGCTTAGTATATTAAATAGGATTTTAATATAAAGTCCATGGGAATATTTAATTTAGAATTAAATAGGCCCATTCCATAAAGCCCATCAAAATGGATGGACAAGATTTGATCTAGAGAATGATGAGATGAAGGGCCATGATTAATTTGACTTAATCAAAGCCTAATTTGACTAGGATTTGACTAGGTCAAAATCCTAGTCAAAGTGTGTCTCTTTGGAAGAGTTTGAGAAGGAATAGGAATTCCATCTCCTATAAATACTTAAAAACACACACACTTACACCTAGTATTCTCTACAACTCTCATCTCTCATCACTCTCAAGATTTTCGTCCATCCCCTCTTCTTTTCTCCAAGATTTCTATTTTGTTCTTCTTGATTTATTCAAGGTAGAACATAAGAGACGCCGGTTGCGTTAATTGATAGCGTGTACCGATGTCTCTTCTCCCCAAATTACTTCTTGCTAGCACAAGGGTTGTTTGCTTCCGGTGGAGCGAGTGAGATGATTTAGAGGGTCTCTTATTTGAGATCTTGGTGCAAAACGGGGAACAATGCGTGTAGCCGAAACGAAGACAAAACTACAACCGGGTAGGTTCTTTAATTTCGTTTTTCCGGTTTCAATTCTATGGCCTCCATGTTGTGTTTTATTGAACATGAGATACACCGAACGCCCGGGAGAATCAAGGGCACACCCCTTGATTCGTTTATGTATATTATGCATGATTTAAATTCGATTTAATTATGCTTTGTAATTTTATTACGCATTCTTTCGCGCTTCCGCTATACGCGTTAATCTCCCGGGCCGATCCACCGATTTCTTTTCAGTGGTATCAGAGCCCGGTTCGGTGTATAGGCCTAGAATTCTATGTGCTATGTGCGTTTAAGCATGATAAACGTGTTTTAATTTACGTTTATAGCATGTTTATCGTAGATAATTATTGGTGTTTAATTTTGCATGGGATTTTGGATCTTGGTTTTCTTGAATGTGTTTATACATGTTCTAGGGTTTAATTTATCTTGTGGTTCAGAAAAATTGCATGAAAAATCGAAAAGGAGTGAAAAACGGCGAACCGGCAGCAGCAGCACGCTGGCCGCGCGTGCAGGCAGGGGCCTGCGCGCGCCCGGCCAGCGCGCCCAGCGTGCGCGGACAGCGCGCGCGCTGTGCCGGCCGCGCGCGCGGCCGCGCGCGCAGGCATGGGCGCCTGCGCGCGTGCGCGCGCGCGCAAGCGCTAGGCGCAGGCGCGCGCTGGGCGCGCCGCACGGCATGCGCTGGGCGCGCGCGCTGTGCGCGCAGGCAGAGGAGCCTGCGCGCGCGCGCGCGCGCGTCTGGCCGGCCGGCCGTGCCGTTTTCCGTTTCCCTCCCGTTTTTGGCTCGTTTTTCAAAACTGTTTTTACTGTATTATTTTTATGATATTTTCTGAATTATTCTGAACCCGTTGACTTAGAATATTTATTTTTTGAGATTTGGAATTTTCTAAAATAAATATTGCTTGGTTGATGAGGAAAGGGTTTCCTAACAAGATTTAATTTTCGCAATGGTTGCACCAATGATCAAAATTCATATGTGAAATTTCGCAATAATTTCTGCGTTTTATGATGTTGGACATCATGGTTATTTTATGGCTTGAGTATGAGTAGATCTTGACATGTATTAATATTACACGAATGTTGGATTTTGGAATTCTTGAATAAATGGGCATATTCTTGAATTGTTGATTTTTGTGTTTCAGAAAATTTGATTTTTCTGTATAATTCTGGGAATTTTTCTGAATTAATTAACTTGGGGCATTTTAATTTTGGTTGAGATTTTATATTTCATAGAATTAATATTGCCTTGTTAATTATGGAAAAGGTTTTTCCAACAAAAATCGTTGTGCATAGGTTGCACTATTATCCAATGTTTGGTGTGGATATTTTACATGTAGTTTCTGCATTTATTTTTATGGTATGGATTATCATGGATGTTGGTATAGCATGTTTTACGTGGGATATGTATTTGTGCTATTTGTGTTAATTGATTTGACAAAGGATGATCACAAAGCCCCTAGACCGCATGTATGGTTTATTTACATTTATTTGTTGGGTTGTGGCCTGTGAGCCTCTTTATTTTCCTCTCTGTCTCTCTTCTAGTGCCTTGGAATAATAAGGCTTTCTCTCTCCCTCCTAATGTACTCCCCCCAAATGTTTAATTGGGGTTTCTTATTTTATGATGTAATGAGAGTAGAATTAGTGGTGAGGTTTTATTTTTTTGTAAATAAAAGCTGCAAGAGAAGACAAGCCCAAGGTGTAGGAGGCCCATGGAGGTTGCCATCAGATGGCCCACGGAGGATCCATGGAGAAGAAGCCCGGTGTAGGCCCAAGATGGAGAGCCCAAGAAGATAAAGAGGACTTACAAGGCCCATTGCATGTAATGGGTTATTAAATCTTGTAATAGTGTAGGGCCTACCCTTAGATTGACCATAGATCCACTGCGGGCTCAGTGGGTCGCATAGGTTTGGGCTTGTGATCATCCTACAGGGGCGTGCTAGGCTTTATTTTGCATGCGATGCGTATTATATGCTTATGATTATTCTATATGCTTTATGTATGGTTACATTCACGCTTAGAATATTTCTGCCATAACGCACGCAATGCAATACTTAATATGTGATGAGGTCTCGTTCTATCAAAACTCTCACTTGGTTAAACCAAGTTAAATATAGACCCTTAATAAATGGACTAGGACTCTGGGAGTCTGTCCAAGCCTTCCATCCATGGCAAAAGTGAGGAAGATCTTTTAGGTCGATAGCGTGGTCTCACGAGTCGTGGCACGACTATCGTGCTTAAAAGAAGCTGCACTTTGTCATGAACGATGAGTAGACTACTGTTACCTGTCTCACGAGTCGTGGAGGTAGCAGTGAGTCTATGAATCGGTTGATTGGGTCGGGTCTAACGCCCGAATAACGTGATTCGCTTGGAGTCCTCGGGATCACGTGAAAGGGTGAGGCAATTATCTTGGGAATCTCGTGGAACGAGAATGGTATGGAATACCTCCCACGGGTTCTTTTCCCATGCAAATCGTAAAAGCGGGGTATGGGGGAGATCGCTATGGATCCCGAGCCCACTAGGAAAGGATTTCCCGAAAACAACGTTTGAGAGTGCCGTGTTTTCGTAGAAATAGTGGGAGAGGTTAAGGACTAAAGACCGAGACTTAACCAAAATATTACTTCATTCTGCTTATTATTTTCTGTTTCATATATGTTGTGAATGTCTAAGAATCCACCAAACACATCACTAAGAGGCTCATTAAAAAAAAAAAGAACCAATTACACGAATTGACTGCGAAATCTTAAGATGGTCTTAGATTTCCAGAACCTTAACTCACATAACCGGATGAGGATGTTCCTCAGCCCTTCCCGGAGGGGTCAACAACTAAGGCAACGCTTGGCGTTCAAAAGTTGAAGGATGACCACCGGCAAGTAGGATATAATGATGTTGGCTCAAACTATGCTTCGTTTGCATCATGTCTATATGGTCTTGGACCAGCATGTGGGGTAAAATGCAACGAAGGCATATTTGGAGCTAAGATGACGGAAGGGATGTCGGTACAAAGAACATGGAGTGATGATGCAATCCCTAGTGGAGAAGCTCAAAAGACCTCCACGTCAGTCTTGAAAAGGAGACGTACATTGACATGATCCTTCAATATCTTCCTCCCTCCTACGAACCATTAATTATCAACATGAATGAGCTTAGAAAAGATCTTCATAGATTGGTAATTATGTCGGTCTAGTACGAGGCAACGATTGCAAAATCTGCGCCGTCGGTACTAGTAGGAGAGGCTTCAACCTCCATAGCGAAAGGCAAGGGTGCCAGACGCCAAAAGAGGAAGAAGGGTAAGGTGACATCAACTATTAAGCACTTCAAGTATTGTTCCTTTACAACACAAGGTAGAGGTAAAGGAAAGAACAAAAGGTTCAAGCAGTCAAGTTCATAGATTCTAAGAACGTAAGCATTTACTGTCGTAAAGAGGGCCATTGGAAAGGGGAGTATTCTAAACCTCTCTCCAATGTAGGTAAAATTTGATATTGAGTATTGACATGATCTCTATTTGGTATTTGATACCATTCCTATCACTAATCTGCAGGTGGTTTGCAGAAAGTGAATAAGGACTTAAAAGCCAAGAACAGTTCTAGGATTCAACAATGGCAAGGTCCATTGATGAAAAGGACTAGAGACTTGTTAGGCTCATAATCGTGATCATGTTAGGATAATATAGGAATTACGTAACCTAGCATGATCAAAAGTATGTCTCTTTGTTGGACAAAGGTTTTATTACATACATATTTGATCAAACAAAATTATTGAATATTGATTCATGTTTGCTAGTACATAAATTCCTAAAAAAAAAAAAAAAAAACCATCCCATAAAAGGTTTATGGATACTCAAAATTCAAATTATCTAAATGGATTAATCAAGACCAACTTACAGATTTGGCATCTACAAACAGCTAGGACGTTTCTTCTTATTAAAAGATAAGTAAATTGGAAAGTTCGATGAATCTAGAAGTAGATGATTCGAATCGACTAAATTTGCAAGTCTTTTATGAAGAAGAAAGTTCGAAAGCTCTTTGTTGGACAAAGTAGGCTTGCCAAATAGTCTATTGGAAGGGAGCCAATAAGACAACTGTAGGTTACTAATGCACAAAAACCATAAGAGGGTTCAAAAGTCTAAAGGTCCCATAGGAGGTTTGGGAATTAGACTTAAGGAGGTGAACCATAAATGGTCGCAAAATTAAACCTGTTTCGATAGGATCGAAAAGGCCGTGTATTTAGTGGGAGCTCTTGAGCATCCAGTTGAGAATGGAATTCTCAATGAAACATTTCCTATAAAGGCCAAGTATGACGGTCTCTGATAAAGGGAACGATCGAATCTCGTTGGACGAAGATCGATCGAAGTTTCGCCCAATTACCTTAGCGCGTGTAGACGTAGACTCAAAATTGCCAATGTAAGGAACGTGGCACATTTTTGCTAGGAGTCACGCACAAGGAGCCATGGTTTGGCAAGCCTATGTCCCGACAAAGTCCTTGAGCATGTAGAAGGATCCTACATACGTCAAGGGACTAGTGGGAGACAAATTAGACTCGGTGTCTAATTTGTACAAGTTTACGACAGAATAATACTAACATTGCTTAGAATCGCATTTCTTAAATTGATCATATTCCAAGTCCCCTTAAGAACGAACCCGAATGTCGTAAGAGGTACGAGTGATCGGGATATGTTCGGTCAAATTTGGATAGTAATCCAAATGACCTGCGGAACGTGATGTTGGACATCGTAGTAGGATTTATGGAGAGGAGCCATAGAATCCGCTAGGAAATTCAAACAAGGTTTGAAACACCGCATAACTGGAATATTCATTTTGACGAGCTCATACGGAGCATGACTCGGTCTTAAACGACGTAGGTGACCAGTGGGAGTAGAAATGGCGTTCCAAGTGTTTAAGTGTGTAATGTCTTGATTCATGGATGAATTCAAAGCATTAGGAATCACTAAAACACAAACCGTAACTCACGAAAATTCTCCATGACATTTTAGGGATCCCACATACATTTCATGAATTGAGCTTTTCAAAGACTCAATCATGGTGGACTGATGAGAAAAAACTCATATATGTAGAGGGACAAGTTGTTCGAGACTCAGTCATAGTAAGACTGATGAGAAAACTTGGATACTATGCATAAAGCATCAAGCCATTCAAGACTTAGTCACGGTGGACTAATGAGAAGGCTTGGATGTTGAGTATCCCCTACGTCTTAACCCTAGGCAAACATATGATATGTTTACTCGGTGCATAGGAACCGATGTTGAGAGTGCTTCTAGCATGGCTCAACATAAATCGGTAATGCACTGAGGGGTTGAAGACAACAATCAAGAACGATCCTTAGTACCTGAATAAGGACTAAAGATGTGTTCATGATGCACCGTCTGTTGAGAGTTGCTTTGGAAGGCTAAAGCGATACTAGCTTCCAGAGCATAAGTGAAAATCAGTTAGTCTCAAAGGTATGCACAGTCAGGCCCAATGACGAGTGCATCGGATAGTGGTCACTGATGAAGACCGCGTCCATAGGATGGACGTGGCGCCTAGCACGACCAAGCCATGTTTGCCTATATGGCAGGCAACTTGGCTATGGGAGTATTGGCACGAGATCTCATCACAAGATCCACGAAAATATTCTTAGACAACCACCATCTCTAAGAGGCAATGGTGGATAGAGGTAACACGGTTAGACCGTATTGCTTCGCAAGAAAATATAAGCGGACTCACAATACCTTAGTCGGTATCGTAGATTACTCATACTCAGAGGATTCTGAACAAAGTGGGTAATTGACTTATTGGTCAAGTGGGAGATTGTTAGAATAGGTGACCAGAAAGTCAATGGTTTTGGCTGTTCTGAGAACCATTCGTCAATCTGTGAACAAGTAATATTATGTTAATGAATGTAGTAAGGATTCATAGGCATGAGTTTGTTGTACTTACTGCTTGCATCGTTATGATGTCACAACAAACGCCCACAGACTGAAATAACGTTTCGGGAAATTGGAACTACGCTTGGAGGTAGGTTCATGAAATCAGTTTCGCCGAATCAGTCTGAAATACTCCAAGTCAAAGGAATCTCGAGACAGGGCATCGAGAATCCATTTGAGACTTGCACTAAGCAACTGCTGTCGTGTTTCATCGACGGGTGACGAGGATCGTCTAAGCAGTGTTAGTGGGTCGGCCTGCTGGGGAGCGGCCGACTGAGGTGACTCGCGGGAATCGTCATATAGAAGCTACTCGGGCTTGGTCGGTATGACTCGTATTCCCAGTTCCGATAGTACGGGATTAGTCCTCGGACTTGAGGATCACGGCAGTCCCCTACATACTAAGGCTGTATCTTGGATCTGGTGAAATTTGACCGATTATATCACATGGTCATCATAAGCCTCGTCCAGTGCAGTCGGAGTATGTAAGAACGGTGAATTCCAAGATAGGATCTGTCCCCTGTCAAAGGATATGACAGCAAGATCTCCTATGCGCTCGGAGATGGTTTAGACTCACAAAGTCTATGGCCATAGCACTTGATGTAGTGGGAAAGGATTTCCTACGTCGAGTTAAACCTATCTCGAGCATTATGCATAGTTGCCTAGTCAACGATGGGAACCGACCCCTAGACTAAAGGCCGGGAGACAGGCGACAGTAGGACCGTACCCGTACGTATCGAGCGTCGGTAGGACCGCACCTGCGTATAACTCGGAGCCTAAATGTTCGCACCATAAATTCACCTAGTCTCTAGTGCCATGGACCGTTGCTAGATGGCCACCCATGGTAACGGACTACTTTAGTTATGAAATAATGAAAAGTAGGTCCAAGTCTAGCTGAAAGGTGAACCTAAAGAGTCACACCCGCTACACCAAATGAAAGGGAATTAATTTGGAATTAATTCCGGGAGAAGGTTTAATTTAATGGAATTAAATTATACTTCTTGGAGATACAAGCCTCGATGTATTATTTGGAATAATCAGGCTTGAGTTCATAAATTAGATTTATGAATTTTACAAAGCATGGGCTTTCCTTTTAATTAGATTAAAAGGGTGAATTAATTAATTAATGGGCTTGATATTAAATAGGATTTAATATAAAGTCCATGGACTATTTAATTTGGAATTAAATAAAGTCCATTCCATTAATTAATTAATGGGCTTAGTATATTAAATAGGATTTAATATAAAGTCCATGGACTATTTTAATTTGGAATTAAATAAAGTCCATTCCATTAATTAATGGGCTTAGTATATTAAATAGGATTTTAATATAAAGTCCATGGGAATATTTAATTTAGAATTAAATAGGCCCATTCCATAAAGCCCATCAAAATGGATGGACAAGATTTGATCTAGAGAATGATGAGATGAAGGGCCATGATTAATTTGACTTAATCAAAGCCTAATTTGACTAGGATTTGACTAGGTCAAAATCCTAGTCAAAGTGTGTCTCTTTGGAAGAGTTTGAGAAGGAATAGGAATTCCATCTCCTATAAATACTTAAAAACACACACACTTACACCTAGTATTCTCTACAACTCTCATCTCTCATCACTCTCAAGATTTTCGTCCATCCCCTCTTCTTTTCTCCAAGATTTCTATTTTGTTCTTCTTGATTTATTCAAGGTAGAACATAAGAGACGCCGGTTGCGTTAATTGATAGCGTGTACCGATGTCTCTTCTCCCCAAATTACTTCTTGCTAGCACAAGGGTTGTTTTGCTTCCGGTGGAGCGAGTGAGATGATTTAGAGGGTCTCTTATTTGAGATCTTGGTGCAAAACGGGGAACAATGCGTGTAGCCGAAACGAAGACAAAACTACAACCGGGTAGGTTCTTTAATTTCGTTTTTCCGGTTTCAATTCTATGGCCTCCATGTTGTGTTTTATTGAACATGAGATACACCGAACGCCCGGGAGAATCAAGGGCACACCCCTTGATTCGTTTATGTATATTATGCATGATTTAAATTCGATTTAATTATGCTTTGTAATTTTATTACGCATTCTTTCGCGCTTCCGCTATACGCGTTAATCTCCCGGGCCGATCCACCGATTTCTTTCAGAATCTCTTCAAGACTTTCTCAATGTACGAGGAATGGGCCATTCCTAACATCCTTCTAGATCTATCCCTGTAGATCTTGATGCCAAGGATGTAGGATGCCTCGCCCATATCCTTCATGGAGAATTGTGTTGACAACCAAGCTTTAGTGGTACCCAACATCTTAGCATCATTCCCAATGAGCAAGATGTCATCCACGTAAAGCACCAGAAACGCAACTGAGCTCCCACTAATCTTCTTGTATACACAAGGATCGGACTCGTTCTTGGTGAAATCATATCCCCGTATGACTTCATCAAAACGTATGTTCCAGATTCGGGAAGCTTGTTTGAGGCCATGGATGGACCTTTGGAGACGGCAGACCTTCTGCTCTTCTCCAACAGTTGTGAAACCCTCCGGCTGATCCATATAGATCTCTTCCTCTATGAAACCATTGAGGAAAGTCCGTTTTCACGTCCATCTGCTATATTTCATAGTCATACCATGCTACTATGGCAAGCAATATCCGAGTGGACTTGGCCATTGCTACGGGCGAGTGGGTTTCCTCAAAATTGACCCCGGGTCGTTGAGTGTAACCTTTCGCCACAAGCCTAGCTTTGAAGGTTGTAACCTCCCCGTCAGCTCCAAGCTTACGTTTGTACACCCATTTAAACCCTACGGGTTTAACCCCTTTGGGTGGATCTACTAGGGTCCAAACCTTGTTTGTACCCATCGAGTCCATCTCGGATTTCATGGCCTCAAGCCACTTGTCCGAATCGATGTCCGACATCGCTTCTCCGTATGTCTTTGGATCATTATCCAACTGACCGGTCAGGCCCAGAAATCCATACGTATCAGGTGCATGGGATACTCTGGCCGACCTACGGAGGACTGGAAAAATATCAGTGGGAACCACTGGCTCAGATGTCACTGCCGCCTCATGCGGTACCTCACTTGATTCCTCAAGGAGTACCTCATCGCGTCGACTATCCGATGGAAGACCTTTTTCCAAGAACACTGCGTTTCGCGAGACAAAAACCTTTTGCTCGGAGGGATCATAGAAATAATACCCCGCAGTTTCTTTCGGATAGCCGATGAACCTGCATAAACTAGACCTCAAGTCCAGTTTATCTCCCACTAATCTCTTGACATATGCGGGGCAACCCCACACTTTCAAGTATTTGTAGGAGGCAGGCTTGCCATGCCATATCTCATATGGCGTCTGGGATACCTTTTTAGATGGTGCCAAGTTCAAAACTTTGGCCGCCGTCTCAAGAGCGTATCCCTAGAAGGAAAGGGGTAGTTCGGTAAAATTCATCATGGATCGGACCATGTCCAACAAGGTCCGATTCCTCCTTTCAGACACACCATTAAGCTGCGGTGTTCCAGGAGGGGTCCACTGAGAGAGAATCCCATTCTCTTTTAGATAATCAGTGAACTCACCACTCAAATACTCTCCACCTCGGTCCGACCGAAGGGATTTGATCTTTCGACCAGTTTGGTTCTCTACTTCAAGTCTGTATTACTTAAACCTTCGAAAGGCTTCAGACTTGTACCTCATCAGGTAAACATAACCATACCGTGAGTGATCATCGGTAAAGGTTATGAAGTACGAGTACCCACCTCTAGCCTGAGTATTTAGTGGACCACAGACATCTGTATGGATCAAATCCAACAGACCACTGGCTAGCGTACTTTGTCCAACAAAGGGTTTCTTGGTCATCTTTCCCTTTAGACAGGATTCGCAGGTCGGTAGATTGTCCAAATTGTCTATTTCTAGACTCTTTGAGTCCACCAACCTTCTTATCCTATCTTTAGAGATATGAGCTAACCTCGCATGCCATATCTGTGCGTTATTATGATCATTACGTTTTCGTTTGTGTTCTGCAGTCATAATCCAATTAGACTGTTGAAGTATGTACAGACCGTTGACCAATGTACCAAGCAAATGAGAAATACCATCTTTGATAATGAAAAAAACGTTTTTATTGATGGTAAATTCATATCCCTCCTTATCAAGGACCGGGATGGAAACAATGTTTTTAATCATGCTAGGTACATAGAAACAGTCGTTCAGTACAATCCTAACATGACTACTAATGGCTAACTCTAGTGATCCTACGGCCTCCGCAGCAACGGCCTTGCCATCGCCTAGCCTCAGGATCATCTCATCCTTGGTTAGCCTTCTACTTCTTTGCAGTGCCTGCAAATCATTGCAGATGTGAGCACCACACCCGGTATCCAATACCCATGAAGCAGAATTAGTAATCATATTAACTTCAACCACAAACACACCTGTGTTGGAGAGGAGTTGTGGGCACTCCCTCTTCCAATGCCCTTTCCCTTGGCAATGCATGCAGACATCATTTGCCTTGGACCGCTGAGAACCACGGGCCTTCCTTTTCCCTTTGCTCGGTCCAACCGGAGCAACAGGGACGGCCGGAGCGCGAGCAGGGGCCGCAACCGTCTTCCCTTTGCCCTTCTTCCTCTTCCAGCGTCCGGCCCTCTTGCCATTCGCCTTGGAGGTTGAAGCCTCTCCTATCAATACCGCCGGCGGCGACTTGTGGGTCGTTGCCTCGTATTGGACCAGCATGTTGATCAACTCATGAATAGACTTCTCAAGTCCATTCATGTTGTAGTTTACAACAAACGGGTCATAGGATGGAGGAAGCGACTGGAGGATCACGTCAATGTACGTGTCATTGTTAAGCCCAGCTTTAAGGTCCTCGAGTTTCTCAACTAGGGAGAGCATGTTGACCCCATGACTCTGTACAGACGCTCCTTCAGCAAGCTTGGTGCCAAAGAATGCTTTTGTGGCGGCATATCTAATATACCTATCCGGAACCGCATAAACCTCGTTTATGCGGAGCATTATGGCGGAGACGTTGTCCAGCCTCTCATACTGCTTCTGGATGTCGTTAGACATCCAAGCAGTATGATACTGCGTACTTTCCAGTTGTCCTCATGCCATTTCTCAAACGTCAAACGTTCTTCAGGCGTGGACCCCTCCGATAAGTCGCTCGGTGGCGGCTCGTCCAAGTCGTAGCCTTGGTTCTCAAAAGCGAGGACAATCCTCAGGTTTCTCAGCCAGTCCGAGTAGTTCGTTCCGTTGAATTTGTTAGTCTCAAGAATCATGGTTAACGGGTTCTTAGACATATCTACATTAATGAAAATGTAAAGCAGAAATTAGCAGATGATGGTAATATTATTGTTCAAGTTGAAGACTTGGCCTTTTAGTCTTTAACCCTCCCACTATTTATACGAAAGTCCGCCACTCTCAAGCGGAGTTTCAGGAAACCATTTCCTAGTGGGCTTGGGATCCACAAGCGTAATCTCCATGCCCCGCTTTTACGATTCACATGAAGAAGACCTTGTGGGAGATATCCAATATCATTCTCATCCAATGAGATTCCCAAGATATTTTGCCTCACCTATTCACATGGTCCCGAGGACTCCAAGCGAACCATGTTACTCAGTGTTATGCCCGACCCATCAAACAAATCATACCTCAAACTGTCGCCCCCCACGACTCGTGAGACAAGAAAACAGGGAGCGCAATCTTTTTGTTCACAACAATAGTGCAGCTTTCCCCTATTCCAAGTGTGCCACGACTCGTGAGACCACACTTGGGTAGTGGTAGCTTCCTCACCACATTGTTGTGGATGGAAGGCTCGGACAGACCAAAATACCATTTTGATCCAAGTCCGTTCTGGGCCTAATATTTAATTTGGTCCAACCAAATGAGAGTTTAAGTGTGACCGAGACCTCATCACATTATGGTGTTTTAGCATGCATAAATATCCAATATTTAAAGCGATAAATAAAAAACGCCGCATGCCTAAAACATAGCATACCCCTGTTAGGATGATCACAAGCCCAACCTATGCGACCCACTGAGCCCGCAGTGAGTCTATGGTCTGTCTAGGGTGGTCCTAAATTATTATAATAATAATAAACCCATTGTCATTCCAATAGGCCTTGAAGTGCTTCTTGTTTCACGCCTTGATGCTCCTCCATGGGGTCTCCGACTCCAATTGCTTGTTAAAAGTAAAACCTCACCAATCCTATCTGCTCTCATTACAACTGAAAGTAATACATTGGTAATAAAGAAAACAAGCCTTAACATCATGAGGCTGATAATACGGGAGATGATAGTCCCAAAAACAAGAGGCACGCAGGCCCTACCCATCAGAAAATAAATGATCATACATTCATCCATACATAAGGTCTAGGGCTCTTGTGATCATACCATGTTGATTCCATCAACACACATAACATAATTATTCCAAATAATCATGCATAAATTCCAATGAATATTCCAAATACCCAAGTGATGTCCAACATCACAAAAGTATAAACATACAAATAATATGCAAAATTCAAATTTCAAATTTAATGGACATTTTAAACAATGCATCCAATGCATGTCTTAATCACAAATTAATTAAGCAAATTTAATCCAAGGAATAATCCAATTATTCCAAAATAAAAAATGCAAAATTAATATATTTTCAGAATATTGTGCAGAAAATACAGAAAATCGAATTTTCCGGAAAAAGTCAAAAAACGGCACAAAACGGCCCAGCCTTTGTGCTGGCCGACCGCCCGCGCGCACAGGGCAGCGCGCGCGTGCGCGCGCGCTCTGTGCCGCGCGCTGGCAGCGGCCGGCTGCGCACAGCGCGCGCGGCCGCTGCCGACCGATCCCAATTTTTTTTTTTTTTTGTTTTTCAAAACTGTTTCAGCACAATAACATAAATATTATTTTGAAAATAAGCATGCAATTTTAGATCCAATCTAATAAAATTAAGCATGCCAAAAGTCCATTAAATCCAAACAATTGAATCATCATATTATTCATATATTTATGTAATCTAACATGCCAATAAAGCCATTTAAAAGCAAGTAGACCATGCCAAACACATAGATCTATGCCCCTTACATCGAACCGGGCTCTGATACCACTTGAAGGACAAGCGGATCCGCCCGGGAGCGCGAGCGGAAGCGAGAAAGCGAGAAAAGTGCACAAATTTAAATCTAATTTAAATATGCGAATCCCAAGGGGTGTACCCTTGGGTGCTCAACCGAGCGTTCGATGTAGGATGTGTAAATATTAAAACATATATTTAAGCACATAGGGCATAGATATATAAATGAGATCAATCAAAGCGTAATAAACCGTTACCTTTGATTGTTTAGCGTATGCTCCCGGCTACTTGCGTTGTTCCTTTTCCGGAATGCTCACAAAATCAAAACGTATGGATTCTCCAAAGGTGATCCACACCTCACCGGAAGAAACACACGTTCTTCTTGCTAGAAAAGAATAGGTTTAGAAGGAATCAGTTTAAGAGAAGAACACTATGAATTAGTGTTCTCTTAAACTTTCTTTGTTCTTCTTCTTGATTCAAAATCAAGTGAAGAACACAAGTGTGAGAGAGGGAGAGAGCACGAAATTTTGAGAGAAAGGAGAGGATTTTTGTCTTCTCTTTTTCCTAGAAAAAGATGAATAATGAATCACTTATGCTTGGTGCTGTATATTCTAATATATATACATAATTAATGTGATTATTGGAATGTGTCCAGGTTCATCCAAGGATGTCTAAATTCATTCCAATCAATCACCATCAATTCTTCAATCAAGCCTACCAAAATTTATGGTATGATCAAATCATACCAAAAGGGAAGAGCTTGATTGGAGTTGATTTGTCTCTTTCCAAAAGAGATAAGTCAACATACCACCTAGCATGAAACATGACTGATTTTGCTTCCTCCAAGGAAGCGTGTCGGCCATGTTTGATTAAGGAAAGAAGTCCAACTTCTTCCCATTCCAAATTAGGAATTATTTCTCCTCTCGGGTATAATTTAACGGACCGAGTTTTATCGTAATCCAATTACGACGAACCCAATATTAAATCCAATTTAATGTCCACTTAAATTATTCCCGTTGATCTTTTAATCCAATTAAAAGATCCAACGTCTCAACATCTCAACTTTCCATATTTAATCGAAAATCCAATTTACAAATTAAATGAAAGCTCGATACAATATCGGCCCGTCCATCCAATGGACTTTCCCTTAGGTAATCCAATTACTTATTTTATCCTTCGAGATTGACTCCAAGTCGATCTCTCAACCTCCTCGGTGATTTGTGTGTGACCCTTTAGGTTCACCCTCAACTACACTTGGGCCCGTGTCCCACAAGGGCCCGTTACCATGGGTGGCCGTCTAGCAACGGTCCATGGCACTAGAGACTAGGTGAATTGGCGTGAACATTTAGGCGCCGATTCCGTACGGGTACGATCCTTCCGTCTACCGTCTCCCGGCCTTAGTCTAGGGTATGGAATTGGGCGTCGGTTCCCATCCTTGACTAGGCATATATGCTTAATACTCGAGACCACGTATGCTTCATTGCGTCGACACAGGAAACCATTCCCTGTTCGACCAACCACTGTGGCCCCAGCTTCAAACAGCATGAACGTGTCTTTGAGTGCATAGGAGATACCTCTGTCACATACTGACAGGGGACGGATCCTCTTCTTGGAATCCACCGTCCTCGCTACACATTCTGACTGCACTGGACAAGGCTTATGATAATCATCTTACAAAATGATTACCTCTCGCCAGATCCAAGATACAGCCGTCCTGTGCACGCGACTGCCATGATCCCTCAAGTCTGAGGATTACTCCCGTACTATCGGAACCGGGGAAAACCAATCATATCGATCAAGCCTCCAAGGCTTCCATATGATGATCCCCGCGAGTCAGTCCAGTCAGCTCGACCCCAGTCGACCAACCCATCAAGATCGTGTAGGCGTCCCACGCTCCGATGAAACACGACACTCATCCAATGAACATGACTCTTGACGCAAGTCTCAATAGGACTCTCGATGCCCTGTCTCGAGGTCCTCGACTTGGAACGTTTCAGACCCAACTCTTAATCAGTTGGTTTCATGACCACCATCCAATGCGTGGCCCAACTGCACGAGTTGTTATCCATGGTGTGTGGGCTTTGTTGCGATATAAGTTAAACACTATTTTAACAAATGTAAGATGAGCGCAACAAAGAAGGTACCATTGGTGACAAATACTCATCTTATTCATCACATAATAATATTACATTCACATCAAGTTGTCGGATAGGTTACAAATTGCCAAACCTATTGGCTTTCTGGTCACCTATTCCAACAATATGGGGTTATGATTTCATCAAAAACGAATCTGACCCTTCTGTATACAAGAAGGTCAGTGGGAGCTCTATAGTGTTCCTAGTGCTTTATGTGGATGACATTTTACTCATAGGTAATGACGTGAGAATGTTAAGTGACACAAAGGCATGGTTATCAACTCAGTTTTCCATGAAGGATTTGGGTGAAGCCTACTACACTCTAGGCATCCAGATTGTTAGGGACTAACCCAAAACTCGTATATGGAGAAAGTCCTGAAAATGTTTCGAATGGACAACTCCAAACGAGGATTCCTTCCCATTAGGCATGGGATCAAGTTGTCCAAGAAACAGTCTTCGCAGACTGATGAGGAACTTGAAAAGATGAAAGTCGTTCCCTATGCTTCTGCCGTAGGAAGCATCCAATATGCGGTCCACTGCACAAGACCTGACATCGCTTACGCTTTGAGTGTAACGAGTAGATATCAGTCCTGTGCAGGAGAGGCACATTGGAATGTGGTCAAGGGCATCCTTAAGTACCTAAGGAGGACTAAGGAAATATTCCTAGTCTATGGCATGGAGAACTGATCCTAGAAGGCTTTAGCGATGCTAGCTTCCATGCAGATGACGATGATGCCAAGTCTCAATTGGGTTATGTATTCAGGCTCAATGGAGGAGTGGTAGCATGGAAAAGTTCCAAGCAAGCAACCACTGCTGATTCCACCATCGAGGTCAAATACATAGCAGCTTCAGAAGTTGCTAAAGAAGCGGTTTGGATGAGAAACTACACCCAAGAGTTGGGTGTGGTGCCTAGCATCGCCGAGCCCGTTGTCATCTTCTGTGATAACAACGGATCCATAGCGCAAGCGAAGGAATCGAGATCTCATCACAGATCCAAACACATTCTTAGATGCTACCACCTTCTAAGAGAGATGGTAGGAAGAGGTGACGTTCAGATAGACCGAGTCAACTCAGTAGACAAAACAACAGATCTGCTGACAAATCCTATGTCGCAGAACGCTCAAACGCAACATCTTGAGAAATGGGAATTAGGCATATGGGTGATTGGCTTTAAAGGTCAAGTGGGAGATTGTTAGAATAGGTGACCATGTAACCAATCTTGGTAGGCGAATTGTAACCTATGTCTGAACAATTTCGAAGTTTTTGGTAAAACACTAATGAATAAGAAAGTGAAATTCATTTGCCGCATACTTTGTTTCTATTCACTTTATCTGCTTTATAACTGTTCGCTACACAAACAAAGCCCACAGACTGAAATCGCATTTCGAGGACTGGGACTACGCTTGGAGGTAGGTCCATGAAATCAGTTCCGCTGAATCAGTCTTGAAATCTCCAAGTCAAGGAATCTCGAAAATGTGTACCGAGATTCCCCTTAAGACTTGCACTAAGCATCTGCTGTCGTGTTTCATCGACGGGTGACGAGGGTCGTCTAAGCAGTGTTAGTAGGTCGGCCTGCTGAGGGAGCGGCTGATTGAGGTGACTCCCGGGAACCATCTTACGAAGGACCTTGAGTAGGGTCGGCTAGGTATGACGTAGGTTCCCGGTTCTAACGGTACAGGTCAAGTCCTTTGACTTGAGGAATTGCTGAGTTTACCTGTACATCGGGACTGTATCTTAGATATGGTGAGAGATTGCCAAGATGAACTTGAGTAGTCATAAGCCATATCTAGTGCAGCCACGGTGTACAATGTGACAGTAGTTTCCAATAAAGGATTTGTCTCCTGTCAGGGGTGTTGACAGTTGTGTCTCACTATACTCTGTGTCTTGTCCCTAAAATCTATGGCCACAGTAGCTGAACAGAAGGGAAGGATTCCCTTGCGGCGTTTGGTAAAGGACAGACCGATACTTAGGTCCAAAATGGGTACCTGCATAATCCGTGCCCTAGACCCTAAGTGGTGAGACCGTAGGCGGAAGGATAGATGTACTGTAGAGCCTAAATATTCATCCCCGTATATTCACATAGTCTCTAGTGCCATGGACCGTTGCTAGACGACCACCCATAGTGACGGGTGGATTCTAGGAATCCAACCAAGTCTAGCTGAAGGTGAACCTAAAGAGTCAGACACAATCCGCACACATAACGTATTTAATTTGGAATTAAATATTTGGAGAAATGGAGCGATTAAATTGGATTTAATCGGGTCCTTCTTTTTTTGGGAAGAAATTAATTTCTTTTATTAGATATAAGGAATTTATCTAATATATTGGATTTATTAAAAATTAATTAATGGGCTTGGAATAAATATTTATATTTGATATATTTATTTATTGCCTTTAGGATTATTTAAATGAGATTTAATATTCCATTAAATTAATCAATGGTTGAGATTAAAGAGAAAAATCTATGGCTTAGATTGGTTTGACCAAGAAATCTAGATGTTGACTAGGATTTGACTAGGTCAAATCCTATTCAAGAAGGAGTCTTCAAAGTGTAGGGATTTGAAGAGGAATAGAATTCCTCCTCTATAAATACTCCCAAGTATCCACTTTGAAGAAGATGATGAAATTTGAAACACACACACACACACACACACTACTCGGTTCCTCTCTCTCTCTCACTCTCGGCCGCGTCTCTCTCTCCCTCTCGTCCAGGTTCTTTTGTGTTGACAATTGAACTAAGGAGGTTTGATCTTGTTAATTTAATAGCGTTTGATCATTCCGTCCTCTCCAAGTATATATACTTGTTTATCGCTAGCACGAGGAGCAAGATACGTGGGCGGATTGCGTGTACGAATTAAAGGGTCTCCTACACGAGATCTTGGAGCAAAACGGGAACAACGCGAGTAGCGGTTTGAAGACAAAAACGACAATCGGAAGGTTTTCGATTTACGATTTTTCGTCCCTCTTTATTTTAAATCCTATGGCCTCCATGATTATTTTATATGCTATTATTGTTCATGAGATACACCGAACGCTCGGGAGTTTCAAGGGAACACCCCTTGAACGTATTTTACATATATTGTATATGCATGTTTAAATTCTTGCAATCTTTAAATTATACCGCGCTTCCGCATTCGTGCTACTCTCTGGACGATCGACATGCCTATCCGAGGCTTTTAGCACACTCAACATTGGATCCTATGCACCGAGTAAACATATTGCATGTTTATCTAGGGTTAAGACGTAGGGGGTACTCAACATCCAATCCTTCTCACTAGTCTACCTTGACTAAGTCTTGAATGGCTTAATGCTTTATTCATAGTATCTAAGCTTTCTCATCAGCCTAAGCACGAGTGAGTCTCGAACAGCTTATCCCTCTACATATCTGAGCTTTCTCATCAATCTATCATGACTGAGTCTTGGAACAGCTCAATTCACAATATGTATGTGGGTACCCTAAAATGTTATGGAAATTTTTCGTGAGCTCCAGTTGTGTTTTAGTGATTCATAACGTCTTGAATTAATCCATGATGAATAAGACATTACACACTTAAACACTTGGAACATAATTTCTACTCCCACTGATCACCTACGTTGTTCAAGATCGAGTCATACTCCGTATGAGCTTGTCAATACGATTATTCCAATTATGGGGTGTTTCAAGCCTTGTTAGAATTTCATAGCGGATTATATGGCTCCTCTCCACAAATCCGACTACGATGTCCAACATCACGTTCCGCAGGTTGTTTGGATCACTATCCAAATTTGATCGAACTTATCCCGATCACTCGTACCACTACGACATTCGAGTTTGTTCTTGGGGATAGGAACATGATCAGTTTAAGTAACAAATGTGATTACAAGCAACGTTAGCATTATTCTGAGTCTAATTGGTTTCCCACTAGTCTCTTGTTGTACATAGGATCCTCCTACATGCTCAAGGACTTTGTTGGGACACAAGCTTGCAAAACCATGGCACCATAGTGCATGACTCCTAGCAAAATGCCATGTTCCTTATGTTAGCAACTTTTGAGTCTACGTTTATATGGGCTGAGGTAACATGGTGAAACTTTGATCGACCTCCGTCCAACGAGGCTCCGTCATTCCCTTTATCAGAGACCATCATACTTGGCCTTTACAGGAAGTGTTTAATTTAGAATTCCATTCTCGACTGGATGCTTAAGAGCTCCCACTATATACACGGCCTTTTCGATCCTATCGAAACAAGTTTAATTTTGCGACCATTTTCGGTTCACCACCTGAAGTCCAATTCCCAAACCTCCTATGGGACCTTTAGACTTCTGAACTCGCTCATGGTCCTGTGTAGTTAGTAACCTACAATTGTCTCACTGGATCTTATCTAATAGACTATTTGGCACACCTACTTTGTCCAACAAAGAGCTTTCGGACTTTTCCTTCTTCAGAAAAGACTTGCAAACTTAGTCAATTCGAATCGTCTATTGCTAGATTTCTCGAAGTTTCTAATTTACTTATCTTTAATAAGAGGAAACTGCCCGAGATGCTACTGATGCTAAATTTGTAACTTGATCTTGATTAATTCATTTAGGTCATTTGAATTTTGAGTATTCATAAACTTTTTATGGGATGGTGTTCTAGAAATTTACGTGTAAACACTAGCAAACATGAATCAATATTTTGTCCAACAAAGAGACATACTTTTGATCATGCCATGTTACGTAATTTCTATAAACTATCCTAACATGATCACGATTATAGGTTTAACTTTTCGCTAGTCCTTTTTGAAGGGACAAGCGGATCCGTCGGGGAACGCGAGCGGAAGTGTGAGAATAGCATAGTTTTAAAACAATTATCACAAAATCCCAAGGGGTGTACCATTGGGTGCTCAACCAGGTGTTCGATGTCCGATGTGACAATATTATAAACATATATTGCACATAGAGATAGATATTAAAGAGAAATTATGAAAGCATAAAAACCGAAATTACCTTTGTAGTTTTATCGCTTGCACGGCTACGAGCATTGTTCCTCTCTGGAAATGCTCACCAAGTTCAAATTTATGAACTCTCTAGAGTAGTCCACACCACACTGGAAGAGATGCACGTTTTTTCTTGCTAGAGAAAAATGGATCTAGAGGACTCGGTTTAAGAAACTAGAACACTATTAAATTAGTGCCTTTTCTTAAACTTGATTTGTTCTTCCAAATGATCCAATATCAAATGAGGAACAAAGGGAATAGGTTTATGGTAGAGAGGGGCCGAAAATTAGAGGAGAGAGTGAGGTGTGCTTTTCTACTTCTTCCTAGAAAAAGATGAATATGAATTCTCTTGCATTGATGATTGTATATACTCATATATATACAAAATTAATGCAATTATTGGAATGTGTCTAGGTTCACCAAGGATGTCTAGATACATCCCAATCAATCCCACTAATTCAGCGTCAAGCTTATCATCTCATAAGGTATGATTTAATCATACCAAATGAGAGAGGCTTGTTTGGAATTGATTTGTCCCTTACCAAAAGAGACAAGTCAACCTCATCAAGGCCATGTATGGCTAATTTTTACCTCTCCAAGAGTGGTAATTTTCGGCCATACCTATATTGGGAAGAAGTCCAACTTCTTCTCATTCCAAAAGTGGAATTAACACACCTCTTGGGCCAAAATTTAACGGACCGAGTTCCACTGTAATCCAATTACAACGAACCCAAAATTAAATCCCATTTAATATAGGATCCACTTAAATAATTCCCACTGATCTTTTAACCCAATTAAAAGATCCAATCTTTCGATGCTCTACATTAACCGATAAATCTCATTTACCGATTAAACGAGGGCCCAATACAATATCGGCCAATCCATCTAATGAACAATCCCTTAAGTAATCCAATTACTCATTATCCTCCGAAATTGACTCAAAGTCAATTTCTCCACCTTCTCGGTGATTTGTGTGTGACCCTTTAGGTTCACCCTCAGCTAGACTTGGGGCCGTGTCCAACAGGGGCTCGTTACCATGGGTGGCCGTCTAGCACTGGTTCATGGCACTAGAGACTAGGTGAATGTTGGTATGAACATCTAGGCGCCGATTCCATACAGGTATTGCCCTTCCGTCTACCGTCTCCCGGCCTTAGTCTAGGGTATGGAATTGGGAATCGGTTCCCATCCTTGACTAGGAATCTATGCTTAATACTCGAGACTATACATGCCTCATTGTATCAACACAGGAAACCATTTTCTGTTCGACCAACCACTATGGCCACACTTTTAAGCAGCATGAACGTGTCTCCGAGTGCATAGGAGATACCTCTGTCACATACTGACAGGGGACGAATCCTCTTCTCGGAATCCACCATCCTTGCTACACATTCGGACTACACTGGACAAGTCTTATAATGATTATCTTACTGAATTATCACCTCTCACCAGGACTACTCCCGTACTATCAGAACAAGGAAAATCCAATCATACCGACCAAGCCTCCAAGGCTTCCATGTGATGATCCCCATGAGTCAGTTCAGTCGGCTCGACCTTAGTCGACCAACACACCAAGATCATATAGGCGTCCCATGCCTGTCACCGATGAAACACGACACTCATCCAATGAATCCGACTCTTGGTGCAAGTCTCTATAGGACTCTCAATGCCCTATCTTAAGGTCCTCGACTTGGAACGTTTCAGACCCAACTCTTTATCAGTTGGTTTCATGCCCATCATCCAATGCGTGGCTCAACTGCATGAGTTGTTAACCGTGGTCTGTGGGCTTTGTTGTCATATATGTAAAACACCATTTTAACATATGGAAATGAGCACAGCAATGGAAGTACCAATGGTAATGAACACTCATTTTATTCATTACACAATATTACATTACATCAAGTTGTCAAATAGGTTACAAAATACTAAACCTACTGGCTTTCTGGTCACCTATTCTAACACTCTTCAGCAACGGCCTTGCCATTGTTGAATCCTATAACTGTTCTTGGCTTTTTATTCCTTATCACTTTTTGCAAACCACCAGCAGATTAGTGACAAGAACGGTATCCAATACAAAAGAGTATAGTGATCATGTCAATACTCAATGTCAAACTTTATCTTCATTGGAGAGGGGTTTAGGACACTCCTTCCAATGGCCCTCTTTATGGCAGTAAATGCATACGTTCTTAGGAATCTATGAACTTGACTACTGAACCCTTTTGCTCTCTCCTTTACCTCTGCCTTGTAGTGTAAACGGAACAACACTCGAAGTGCTAGCAGGTGATGTCACCTTAGCGCTCTTCCTCTTCTGGCGCCTGGCACCCTTGCCTTTCGCTGTAGAGGTTGAAGCCTCTCCTACTAGTACCGACGGTGAAGTTTTTACAATCGTTGCCTAGTACTAGATCAACATAATTACTATGAAGATCTCATTCAAGCTCATTCACGTTGATGAAGCATACGTGGTCTTGAGTATTAAGCATAGATGCCTAGTCAAGGATGGGAACCGATGCCCGATTCCATACCCTAGACTAAGGCCGGGAGACGGTAGACAGAAGGATCGTACCCGTACGGAATCGGCGCCTAAATGTTCATGCCAATTCACCTAGTCTCTAGTGCCATGGACCGTTGCTAGACGGCCACCATGGTAACGGGCCCTTGTGGGACACGGGCCTAAGTCTAGTTGAGGGTGAACCTAAAGGGTCACACACAAATCACCGAGGAGGTTGAGAGATCGACTTGGAGTCAATCTCGAAGGATAAAATAAGTAATTGGCTTACTTAAGGGAAAGTCCATTGGATGGACGGGCCGATATTGTATCGGGCTTTCGTTTAATCGGTAAATTGGATTTTCGATTAAATATGGAAAGTTGAGACGTTGAGACGTTGGATCTTTTAATTGGATTAAAAGATCAACGGGAATAATTTAAATAGACATTAAACTGGATTTAATGTTGGATTCGTCGTAATTGAATTACGATAAAACCCGATCCGTTAAATTATACCCGAGAGGAGAAATAATTCCTATTTTCGAATAGGAAGAAGTTGGACTTGGGTGTTAGCTGACTGAACTGACTCGCGGGAATCTTCATATGGAAGCCTTGGAGGCTTGGTCGGTATGACTTGAATTCCCGGCTCCGATAGTACGAGATTAGTCCTCGGACTTGAGGAATCATGGCAATCACATTCATATGAAGGTTGTACCTAGGGTCTGGCAAGAGATGTCTGTATCTGGGATACGTTCATCATAAGCTTTATCCAGTGCAGTCGGAATATGTATTGAGGAAGGTGGATTTCAAGATAGGATCCGTCACCTGTCAATATATGACAGTCGAGTCTCCTATGCACTCTGAGACGGTTTAAGCTCTTTAAGTCTGTGGTCATAGCGATTGGTCGAGTAGGGAATGGTTTCCTACGTCGATCAATGGAGCAGATGTGTCTCGACTTATTGAGCATAATTGTCTAGTCCAGGATGGGAACCAACGCCCAATTCCATACCCTAGACTAAGACCGGGAGACGGATGATGGAAGGACCGTACTCGTATGGAACTCGGGAGCCTAAATGTTCACGCTAACATTCACCTAGTCTCTAGTGCCATGGACCGTTGCTAGACGACCACCCATGGTGACGGGCGTTTTTCTGATTAATGGTTAATCGGAAAATAGTTAATTAAATTGGATTTAATTGATCAATTGTGTTGGACACAAGCCCAAATCTAACTGAGGGTGAACCTAATGAGTCACACACAAATCACTTTGGATTTGGCGAAATTAATTTGGAATTAATTCTAGAAGAAGAGAATAAATTTAATCGGATTAAATTTATTTAAGAGAGAAAATAAATGATTGGATCATTTATTGAGAAATCCATTTGATAGATGGTCCAATAATTAATTAATTGGATTAGTTAATTTTTTAGACTAAGAACCTTTAAATTAATTGGATTAATTTATTGGGTTTTTGCTAGAATAATTGATTTGATCAATTACTCTTAATTTGGACTTATGTTTATTTAATTAGATTAAATAAACTATTGGGATTCAATTGGATTGAGATTAATTATATTAATTAATGCCCAATGGATACATATTTGGACTTATTTAATTTGATTAAATACAAGTCCCAAAACATATAGATCCAAGTCTATTTTTCCATGCAAGTTGAAGCTAGTTAAAGAGGAGTTTCAACTCTCACATATCACATGATAAGCATGAAAATTTGCTGTTTTGTGGGTGGTTTTCTCTTGCTATAATGTGTGGTGGATGTTCTAGAAGTGTGTGTATATGGAAGTTGCCTTGGAGGTTACTTATGTAGGTGGTTTTTGAACTCTACATTCTACATATACAAAACAACTTTGCTAGACATTTACTTACTAACTTGCTTCATTTTTTGCTGGAGAATTAAGCCATAAACATCTCTGAAAATTCTCTCTAAGTGTTCTTTTCTTTTGGAAAGAAAATAACTTAAAACATTCTAAAGATCACTAATTGATAGTGTTGCTTTGGAGTTGTTTTCTTCTTCTCTTTACTATATTTTATCTAGCAATAAACTATTGTTTGGATCTTTTGTGTGGTGTGGAGAATACTTAGAGGAGTTCTAAGTTGAGCTTTCAAGTTGACATACAAGGAGAAACAGAACAGGAACAACGCTAGAAGCCGTTCTACATAAATATGAACAAAGGTTGGTTTCTATTTACATTTTATGTATCTTATTGTTTTTAATCCTTTAGCCACATGTCCAACATCTTCTACTCTTTTATTCATGCTCTTGACATACACCAAACGCCCGAGCACTTCAAAAGTAACACCCCTTTGAACCCGTTTTATATTATGCTTTAAATTCACATTTTTTACGCTTTCGTTGCGTTCTCAGGCCGTACCCGATTCTTTCATATATATACATAATTAATGTGATTATTGGAATGTGTCTAGGTTTATCCAAGGATGTCTAGATACATCTCAATCAATCACCATCAATTCTTCAATCAAGCCTACCATCTTTTAAGGTATGATCAAATCATACCAAAAGGGAAGGGCTTGATTGGAGTTGATTTGTCTCTTACCAAAAGAGACAAGTCAACTAACACCTAGCATCCAACATGGCCAATTTTTGCTCCCTCCAAGGTGGTAATTTTCGGCCATGCCTATTTAGGGAAGAAGTCCAACTTCTTCCTATTCTAAAATAGGAATTAATACACCTCTCGGGTCAAAACTTAACGGACCGAGTTTTACCGTAATCCTATTATGACGAACCCAAATTAAATCTAATTTAATTTAATGTCCACTTAAATTATTCCTGTTGATCTTTCAATCCATTAAAAGATCCAACATCTCAACCTTCCATATTAATTGATAAATTCCATTTACCGATTAAATGAGGGCATGATTCAATATCGGTCCGTCCGTCCAACGGACAATCCCTTAAGTAATCAAATTACTTATTCATCCTTCGAAATTGACTCCAAGTCTATTTCTCAACCTTCTCGGTGATTTGTGTGTGACCTTTTAGGTTCACCCTCAGCTAGACTTGGGCCCGTGTCCCACAAGGGCCCGTTACCATAGGTGGCCATCTAGAAACGGTCCATAGCACTAGGGAGTTGGTGAGTGTTGGCGTGAACATTTAGGCGCTGATTCCGTACGGGTACGGTCCGTCCGTCAACTGTCTCCCAGCCTTAGTCTAGGGTATGAATTGGGCGTTGGTTCTCATCCTTGACTAGACATCTATGCTTAATACTCGAGACTACATATGTCTCATTACGTCGACACAGGAAACCATTCCTTATTCGACCAACCACTATGGTCACATCTTTAAACAGCATGAATGTGTCTTCGAGTCCATAGGAGATACCTCTATCACATACTCACAGGGGACAGATCCTCTTCTTGGAACCCAGTGATAGATTGTGGATCGTCCCGGAAATAGCGCGAATGCGGAAGCACGGTATAAAATTAAATAACAAAAAATTTAAACATGCTTTTACGTAAAAATAAAGAACACGTTCAAGGGGTGTACCCTTGAAGTTCCGGGGCGTTCGGTGTATCTCATGAATTAAAAGCATAGAAACAATCATGGAGGCCATAGGATTAAAAATAAAAGAGGGACGAAAAGTAAATCGGGACCTACCGATTGTCATTTTCGTCTTCTAATCGGTACTCACGTTGTTCCCCGATTTACACCAAACATCGTATATGAGATTCTCCAAATTCTGACACGCAATCAACCCATGTATCTTGCACGTCATGCTAGCGAATGAACAAATATATTGGAGAGGATGGATCAATCACATGTTATTAATTTAACGGGATTAATCCTCCTATGTTCAATTGTTCAAGAACAAAAGAACAAGAAATAATATTCTTGAGAGAGAGAGAGAGGGCGGACGAGAGGGGAGAGAGCACGAGAGAGAGAGAGAGTGTGTGTGTGTGTGTGTGTGTGTGTTGGAGTTTCATCATCTCTCTTATGGTGAGGGGCTAGGACTATATATAGAGGAGGAGTTTAATCCTCTTCAAAACTCCAACTCTAAAGAAGACTATTTTGACTAGGATTTTGACCTAGTCAAAGTCCTAGTCAAAGTAGTAATTTGACCTAGTCAAATTAATCCTAGTCATCCATCTCTCCTTTTTAATCTCAACCATTAATTTAATTTAATGGAATATTTAAAACCTATTTAAATATTCCAAAGGGAAATAAATAAATATAATAAATATAAATATTTATTCTAGGCCCATTAGATTAATTTTCTAATAAATCTAATTTATTAGATTAATCCCTTTTATCTAATAAAAGGAATTAATTCTCTCCGACAAAATAAAAGACCCGATTAAATCCAATTTAATCATTCCATTTCTCCAGATATTTAATTCTAAATTAAATAGTTAATGTGTGTGGAGTGTGTGTGACTTTTTAGGTTCACCTTTCAGCTAGACTTGGTCGGATTCCTAGAAGCTGCCCGTTACCATGGGTGGCCATCTAGCAACGGTCCATGGCACTAGAGACTAGGTGAATATTCGGGGATGAACATTTAGGCTCTAACAGTACACTTGTCCTTCCGTCTACGGTCTCACTACTTAGGGTCTAGGGCACGGAAATTGCAGGTACCCATTTTGGACCTAAGTGTCGGTCTGTCCTTACTAAACGCCGTAAGGGAAACCTTCCCTTCTGTTCAGTTACTGTGGCCACAGATTTTAGGGACAAGACACAAAGCATATGTTGAGACTCAACTGTCAATGCCTTTTGACAGGAGACAGATCCTTTCTTGGAAACTACTGTCAATCTGTATACCGGAGGTGCAGTAGACATGGCTTATGACTACTCAAGTGCTTCTTGGCAATCTCTCACCATATCTAAGATACAGCCCTGATATACAGGTAAACTCAGCAGTTCCTCAAGTCAAAGGATTTTACCTATACTGTCGGAGCCGGGAACACACGTCATACCTAGTGTTAGAATAGGTGACCATGTAAGCCAATTTTGGCAGGAATATGTAACCTATGTCTAGACAATTTCAGGTGTTTGATAAATCGTTAATGAATAAAGAAGTGAATTTCATTTGGCATCACTTTGTTTGTGTTCACTTATATTTGTTTTCCATATCTGTTCACTACGCAAACAAAGCCCACGGACTGAGAATCAATTTCGGGGACTGGGACTACGCTTGGAGGTAGGTCCATGGAATCAGTCTTCCCGAATCAGTCCGGAAATCTCCAAGTCAAGGAATCCCGAAAATGGGTACCGGGATTCCATTTGAGACTTGCACTAAGCACCTGCTTTCGTGTTTCATCGACGGGTGACGAGGGTCGTCTAAGCAGTGTTAGTGGGTTAGCATGCTAGGACGCAGCTGACTGAGGTGACTCGCGGGAACCGTCTTACGGAGGACCTTGAGTATGGTCAGCAAGGTATGACGTGTATTCCCGGTTCCAACGGTACAGGCCAAGTCCTTTGACTTGAGGAATTGCTCAGTTTACCTGTACGTTAGGGCTGTATCTTAGATATGGTGAGAGATTGCCAGAATTCTCTTTGGTAGTCATAAGCCATGTCTAGTACAGTTCTGGTGTGCAAAGTGACAGTAGTTTCCAAGAAAGGATCTGTCTCCTGTCAATAGGTTTTGGCAGTTGAGTCTCATGTATACTCTAGGTCTTGTCCCTAAAACTGTGGCCACAGTGACTGAACAGAAGGGAAGGATTCCCTTGCGGCGTTTGGTGAGGACAGACCGACACTTAGGTCCAAAATGGGTACCTGCATTATCCGTGCCCTAGACTCTAAGTGATGAGACCGAAGACAGAAGGACAAGTGTACTGTTAGAGCCTAAATGTTCATCCCTGAATATTTCACCTAGTCTCTAGTGCCATGGACCGTTGCTAGATGGCCACCCATGGTAACGGAAGGATTCTAGGAATCCGACCAAGTCTAGCTGAAAGGTGAACCTAAAGAGTCACACACTATCCACACACATTTAGATATTTAATTAGGAATTAAATATTGGAGTGAAGGAATGATTAAATTGGATTTAATCGGGTCCTTTATTTTTTTCTTGGAGAAATAATTCCTTCTATTAGATATAAGGAATTAAATTGATAAATTAGATTTATCAAAGGGATTTATTTAATGGGCTTAAATAATATTTATATTTATTTTAGCCTCTTGGAAATATTTAAATAGGTTTTAAATATTCCATTAAATTAAATTAAATCAACGGTGAGATGAATGGGAGAGATGGATGGCTAGGATTGTTTTGACTAGGTCAAAACACTACTTTAACTAGGACTTTGACTAGGTCAAAATCCTAGTCAAAATAGAGTTCTTGAAAGAGGAGTTTAAAGAGGATTAGACTCCTCTTCTATATAAACCCCTAGCATCCTACAAGTTGAAGGATGATGAAACTACAACACACACACTACAACACACACACACGGATTCTCTCTCCCTCTCTCTCGTCCGATTCTCTCTCCCTCTCCAAGAAATATTTTCTTGGTTCTTTTTGTTCTTGGAACATTAAGAACTTGATGAATCAATACCATTAATCAATAATGTGTTATTGATTCATCCACTCCAAAAACATAAACTTGTTCGTTGCTAGCACGACGTGCAAGATACGTGGGTGGATCGTGTGTCACGATTTAGAGGGTCTCAAAGACGAGATCTTGGTGCAAAACGGGGAAGAACGCTTGTAGCCGTTGAAGATGAAAACTACAACGGGTAGGTCTCGTTTTAATTTTTCGTCCTCTCTTTAATTTCCAACCCTATGGCCTCCATGATTTATTTTGTGTTATTCGTTCATGAGATACACCGAACGCCCGGGGAAATTTCAAAGGCACACCCTTTGAAACGTGTTTTTAATTTAAAAGGCATGTTTAAATTCCATATTTAATTTTAATTATACCGCGCTTCCGCATTCGCGCTTTTCCCGGGACGATCCACAATTTCTTTCAGTGGTATCAGAGCCCGGTTCGGTGTATAGGCCTAGGGTTTATGTGTGTTTTAAGCATGAAACGTGATTTAGCATGTCTTAATTGAATCTTGAATTTCTTGATTATTAAAGTATGTTATTTTATTGCTATTAATTCGTGTGAATTTATGAATGTTGGTGTTTTTCTGTTTTTCTTGGGAAACGGGATGGGAAATTAATCTGAAAAACGAGAGAAAACGCCACAGCCGGCCAGCCGGGAAGGCTGGCCGCGCGCAGCCCAGCACTGCCGGTAGGGCGGACGCGCGCAGGCATGGGAAGCCTGCGCGCGCGCGCACTGCCGGCCGCGCAGGGGCAGCGCGCATGGAAGCGCCTCCAGGCGCGCGCGCTGGTAGACAAAGGAGTCTCCGCGCGCGCGCGCCCGGCAGACACGCCCATGCGCGCGCGCGCAAGGCTGACGGGCGGGAGCCCGCGCGCGGACGGGCACGGCGCGCGCGCACGCAGACGGAGGCGTCTGCGCGCGCGCGCCCGACAGGCACGCCCAGTGCGCGTCTGCGCGCGCGCTCTGCGCACAGCGCAGGCACACGGCCGGCGGCCAGCAAGCCAGCGCGCGCAAGGAAGAGGAGCCTGCGCGCGCGTCGGCCTGCCGATGCGTTAGGCCGTGCAATGCGCTGCCGGTCAGGCGCGCGCGCAAGCAGGCAGGGGCCTGCGCGCGCGCGCCCGGCCAGGCAGCGCCTGCGCGCGCGGCCAGCCGGCTGGCTGCCGCAGGCGGCGGCGGCAGGTGGCTGTGAAGCTAGGGTTTTTAAAACCCTAGTGTTATTTTATTTTAAATTAATTTTCAGTTTTAATTTTGAATTAATTCTGAAAAAATCGTTTTTGGGTTCAATTTTTCCTAAGTTCCTAAAGACATTATTTTAGGAGTAAAATAAATTGAATTTGGAATCCCGGGGTTATTTTACTTAAGATAATGAGGAAAGGTTTTCCTAAAACGAGAAAAAAGATTAATATTACCAATATTTATAATTTTTTTTTTATTTTCACACGTTGCGCACATGTTCATTTATTTTCATCTTGGATTAATATGATTGGAAATCATGTGTTGTTGGAATATTATGATTATGTGATTGGATCATGTAATTACGTGTGTTGGATGGAAATGGATGATCACGAGCCCTAGACCGAATGTATGGTTTAATTTTCTGTTGGGCCTGTGTGCCTCTTTAACTGCTTTCTCCTTCTTTCTTTCTAGTGCCTTGGAATAATAAGGCTTTCTACCTCCCTCCTTATGTACTCCCCCCGGGTTTTCGCTGGGTTTTCTATTTTTTAATATGTAATGAGAGTAGACTAGGAGTGAGGTTTCTTTTTGTAATTGGTGGAGAAGAAGGAAGGACCACATGGAGAGCCCAGACCGGAGGTCCCTTGGAGTTTTCCATGAAATGAAGAAAGAGAAAAGAGACCAAGGCCCATCAGCATGATGATTGGGTTACTATTATTGTAATAGTATAGGACCAACCCTAGATTGACCATAGATCCACTGCGGGCTTAGTGGATCACATAGGATTCGGGCTCGTGATCATCCAACAGGGGCGTGCTAGGCTTTAATTTTGCATGTGGTTATTGTGATGGATGAATGGGTTTTATTTATCATATAACTGCTATGGATGGATTTTATTCATGCATTATGGATGAATGTATGCATATATATTATGAGATCTCGGTCATTCACTACTCTCACATTGGTTAGACCAATGTTGAAATATTAGACCCTAGATAAAGTGGACATGAACTCTAGGAGTTTGTCTATGCCTTCCAATCCATGGCACAGTGAGGAAGCTGTTTTAGGTCAATAGCGTGGTCTCACGAGTCGTGGCACGTTATTGTACTTAAAAGAAGCTGCACTATGTCATGAACGAAAAATGGGCTGCTGTTACCTGTCTCACGAGTCGTGGGGGTACTAGTGGGTCCATGGCTCGGTCGATTGGGTCGGGTCTAACGCCCAATTAGCATGATTCGCTTGGAGTCCTCGGGATCATGCAAAAGGGTGAGGCAATAATCTTGGGAATCTCGTGGAACGAGAATGGTATGGAATACCTCCTACAGGATCTTTTCCATGCGAATCGTAAAAGCGGGGTATGGGAAAAATCGCTGTGGATCCCAAGCCCACTAGGAAAGGATTTCCCGAAAATCACGTTTGAGAGTACCGTGTTTTCGTATAAATAGTGGGAGGATTAAATAACTAAAGACCAAGCATTTAATTATTTCATCAAACCACCGTCTTTATTTTCTGCTGATCGCGCGTTGTTTTCTAAATGTAGATTTAAAATGTCTAAGAACCCACTATCAACCATTCTTGAGACAAACAAATTCAATGGAACAAATTACAACGACTGGTTTGCGCAATCTCAGGATAGTCCTAGATTACGAGAACCAAAGCTACGTCATGGACGAGCCTCTCCCTAGGACCTTGCCGGAAGGATCCACGCCAGAAGAACGTGAGACGTTCGAGACTTGGCATAAGGATAACCGGAAGGTCCATAGCGTCATACTTGCTTCGATGACCAATGAGATTCAGAAGCAATATGAAAGGCTAGACGATGTCCCTTCCATTATGGCTCGCCTTAAGGATTGCTATGCAGTCCCGGACCGGCATACTAGGTATGTCGCGACCAAGGCGTTCTTTGGAACTAAAATGACAGAAGGATCCTCTGTACAAGAGCATGGGGTTAAAATGCTTACCCTAGTGGAAAAGCTCGAGGACCTAAAGGCAGGTCTCGATAACGAAACGTACATAGATGTGATCCTTCAGTCACTCCCACCCTCCTTCGACCAATTTATCGTCAACTATAACATGAATGCACTTGAGAAGGGCATTCATGAGTTGATCAATATGTTGGTGCAATACGAGGCAACGACTAAGAAGTCCACGCCTTCGGTATTGTTTGGAGGTGCTTCAACTTCGAAGACGAAAGGCAAGGGTGCCGGACGTTGGAAAAAGAAGAAGGGGAAGGGAAAAGCCGTCATAGCAGCTACGAACACTCAGAGTGTTCCCATTGCCAAAGAGGGGAAAGGCAAAGGAAAGGGAAAGGTTGTCTCCAAGCAACAGTCAAAGGCATATGACATATGTATCAACTGCCGTGAGAAAGGGCATTGGAAGAGAGAGTGCCCCAAACTCTTCTCAAACCAAGGTATATATGTGATTGAGGTTAATATGGTCACTAATTCTGCCTCTTGGGTATTGGATACCGGCTGTGGAGCTCACATTTGCAATGATTTGCAGGTGCTGAAAAGAAGCAGAAAACTAAGTAGCGGGGACATGATCCTGAAGCTTGGAAATGGCAAGGCCATCTCGGCGGAAGCAGTAGGATCCGCCACTTTAGTGATTAGTGATACCATTAGCATAGAATTAGAGCAGGTTTATTTTGTACCTAGTATGATTAAGAACATCATTTCAATTCCATTGTTGGACAATAGTGGTTATGAGTTCAGAATCAATAAAAATTGCTTTTATTTGATGAGGTGTGGAATTGCTCATCTACTTGGTACATTGCACAACGGGCTCTATATCATGCAACAAACGAATTTCATTCTTAATGCTCAACACAAACGGAAATTAGATAATAACGGGAACGCACGTCTGTGGCACGCTAGGCTAGGTCACATATCCCAAGATAGGATGAAAAGGTTGGTAGACTCAAAGAACCTAGAGGTTGGGGACTTGAGTGATCTACCAACTTGTGAATCTTGTCTAAGAGGGAAAATGACCAAGAAGCCCTTTGTAGGTCAAAGCAGGCTTGCCACGGGTCTGTTGGACTTGGTCCATACAGACGTATGTGGACCACTAAGGACGCAGGCTCGAGGTGGGTTCTCCTACTTCATAACCTTCACCGATGATCATTCACGGTATGGTTATGTTTACCTAATGAGGTACAAGTCTGAAGCTCTTGAGAGGTTTAAAGAATTCAGACTTGAAGTGGAGAACCAGACCAACTGCAAAATTAAAGTCCTACGGTCAGACCGAGGCGGTGAATACCTTAGTGCCGAATTCCTAGATTATCTAAAAGAAAATGGTATAATATCGGAATGGACACCTCCCGGAACACCACAGTTAAATGGCGTCTCTGAAAGGAGGAACCAAACCCTGTTGGACATGGTTCGGTCCATGATGAGTTTTTACCAAATTGCCCTTATCGTTTTGGGGTTATGCATTAGAAACGGCAGCCAAGTTGTTGAATTTGGCGCCTACCAGTGCATTGACCCAAACGCCATATGAGATATGGCACGGCAAGCCTGCGTCCTACAATTACTTGAAAGTGTGGGGTAGCCCCGCATACGTCAAGAGGTTAGTGGGAGATAAGCTAGAATCCAGGTCTAGCCTATGCAGGTTCGTTGGATACCCTAGAGAAACTGCGGGTTATTACTTTTATGACCCTTTGGAACAAAAGGTATTTGTTTCAAGGAATGCAGTATTCTTGGAGCAAGGCTTCCCGGAGGATATCCAACCTGATGAGCTAATCCTTGAGGAATCAAGTGATGGAACTCAGCCATCAGAAATAGCCGCGGAAACCTCACCAAGAGGATTTAGGATTAACGCACGGAGGGCTGACCAACCTAGAGAAGTCCAACATGCTAGGCATGAAGGACAACCTCAAGAAAGGCCAGTCCCGGCCCCTGAACCGCCGGCTCCGATACAGTCAGCGCCCACAGTCACCACTGACGTTCCCGTCCTTCGTAGGTCCACTAGAGAATCCAGACCTCCAGTGAGATATGTGTTTCTAGGTGCGACCGATCTTCTGGATAACGATCCTAAGACATACGGGGAAGCGATGTCTGACATCGACTCCGGGAAATGGCTTGAAGCCATGAAGACCGAAATGGACTCCATGAGCGAGAACCAAGTTTGGAGACTTGTAGATCCACCGAAAGGTGTTAAGCCAGTGGGCTGTAAGTGGGTCTACAAGCGCAAACTCGGCGTTGATGGAGAAGTCACAACCTTTAAGGCTAGGCTTGTAGCTAAGGGATACACTCAACGACCCGGGGTCGATTTTGAGGATACCTACTCGCCAGTAGCCATGGCTAAGTCCATTCGGATCCTGCTTGCCATAGCAGCATGGTATGACTATGAAATATGGCAGATGGACGTGAAAACGGCCTTCCTCAACGGTTTCGTTGAAGAAGAGATCTATATGGATCAGCCGGAGGGTTTCACGGTCACTGGAGAAGAACAGAAGGTCTGTCGTCTCCAGAAGTCCATCTATGGCCTCAAACAAGCATCCCGAAGTTGGAACATTCGATTTGATGAAGTAATACGGGGATATGACTTCATCAAAAACGAATCCGACCCTTGTGCATACAAGAAGGTCAGTGGGAGCTCTATAGTGTTCCTAGTGCTTTACGTGGATGACATTTTGCTCATTGGTAATGACGTCAGAATGTTAGGAAACACAAAAGCATGGTTGTCAACCAAGTTTTCCATGAAGGACTTGGGTGAAGCCTCCTACATCCTAGGCATCCAGATTGTCAGGGACAGATCTAAAAGGATGTTAGGGCTCACCCAAAACTCGTATATGGAGAAAGTCCTAAAGAGATATCGAATGGACAACTCCAAACGAGGATTCCTTCCAATGAGGCATGGGATCAAGTTGTCCAAGAAGCAGTCCCCGCAGACTGATGAGGAACTTGAAAAGATGAAAGTCATCCCCTATGCTTCTACCGTAGGTAGCATCCAATATGCGGTCCATTGCACTAGGCCTGACATTGCATACGCTTTGAGCGTGACAAGCAGATATCAGTCCTGTGCAGGAGAGGCACATTGGAATGCCGTTAAGGGCATCCTTAAGTACCTTAGGAGGACTAAGGAAATGTTCTTGGTCTATGGCAATGGAGAACTAATTCTGGAAGGCTTTAGCGACGCTAGCTTCCAGTCTGATGACGATGATGCCAAGTCTCAATCGGGGTATATATTCAAACTCAACGGAGGAGTAGTGGCTTGGAAAAGTTCCAAGCAAGCAACCACTGCTGACTCCACCACTGAGGCTGAATACATAGCAGCTTCAGAAGCTGCTAAGGAAGCGGTTTGGATGAGAAACTACATCCAAGAGTTGGGTGTGGTGCCTAGCATCGCCAAGCCTGTTGTCATCTTCTGTGATAACAACGGTGCAATAGCGCAAGCAAAGGAACCGAGATCTCATCACCGTTCCAAACACATTCTTAGACGCTACCATCTTCTTAGAGAAATGGTAGGAAGAGGTGACGTTCGGATGGACCGAGTCAACTCAGCAGACAACACAGCAGACCCGCTGACAAAGCCTATGTCGCAGAGTGCTCATACGCAACATCTTGAGAAGATGGGGATTAGGCATATGGGTGATTGGCTTTAAAGGTCAAGTGGGAGATTGTTAGAATAGGTGACCATGTAAGCCAATTTTGGCAGGAATATGTAACCTATGTCTAGACAATTTCAGGTGTTTGATAAATCATTAATGAATAAAGAAGTGAATTTCATTTGGCATCACTTTGTTTGTGTTCACTTATATTTGTTTTCCATATCTGTTCACTACGCAAACAAAGCCCACGGACTGAGAATCAATTTCGGGGACTGGGATTACGCTTGGAGGTAGGTCCATGGAATCAGTCTTCCCGAATCAGTCCGGAAATCTCCAAGTCAAGGAATCCCGAAAATGGGTACCGGGATTCCATTTGAGACTTGCACTAAGCACCTGCTGTCGTGTTTCATCGACGGGTGACGAGGGTCGTCTAAGCAGTGTTAGTGGGTTAGCATGCTAGGACGCAGCTGACTGAGGTGACTCGCGGGAACCATCTTACGGAGGACCTTGAGTATGGTCAGCAAGGTATGACGTGTATTCCCGGTTCCAACGGTACAGGCCAAGTCCTTTGACTTGAGGAATTGCTCAGTTTACCTGTACGTTAGGGCTGTATCTTAGATATGGTGAAGAGATTGCCAGAATTCTCTTTGGTAGTCATAAGCCATGTCTAGTACAGTTCTGGTGTGCAAAGTGACAGTAGTTTCCAAGAAAGGATCTGTCTCCTGTCAATAGGTTTTGACAGTTGAGTCTCATGTATGCTCTAGTGTCTTGTCCCTAAAATCTGTGGCCACAGTGAACTGAACAGAAGGGAAGGATTCCCTTGCGGCGTTTTGGTGAGGACAGACCGACACTTAGGTCCAAAATGGGTACCTGCATTATCCGTGCCCTAGACTCTAAGTGATGAGACCGAAGACAGAAGGACAAGTGTACTGTTAGAGCCTAAATGTTCATCCCTGAATATTTCACCTAGTCTCTAGTGCCATGGATCCGTTGCTAGATGGCCACCCATGGTAACGGAAGGATTCTAGGAATCCGACCAAGTCTAGCTGAAAGGTGAACCTAAAGAGTCACACACTATCCACACACATTTAGATATTTAATTAGGAATTAAATATTGGAGTGAAGGAATGATTAAATTGGATTTAATCGGGTCCTTTATTTTTTTCTTGGAGAAATAATTCCTTCTATTAGATATAAGGAATTAAATTGATAAATTAGATTTATCAAAGGGATTTATTTAATGGGCTTAAATAATATTTATATTTATTTTAGCCTCTTGGAAATATTTAAATAGGTTTTAAATATTCCATTAAATTAAATTAAATCAACGGTGAGATGAATGGGAGAGATGGATGGCTAGGATTGTTTTGACTAGGTCAAAACACTACTTTAACTAGGACTTTGACTAGGTCAAAATCCTAGTCAAAATAGAGTTCTTGAAAGAGGAGTTTAAAGAGGATTAGACTCCTCTTCTATATAAACCCCTAGCATCCTACAAGTTGAAGGATGATGAAACTACAACACACACACTACAACACACACACACGGATTCTCTCTCCCTCTCTCTCGTCCGATTCTCTCTCCCTCTCCAAGAAATATTTTCTTGGTTCTTTTTGTTCTTGGAACATTAAGAACTTGATGAATCAATACCATTAATCAATAATGTGTTATTGATTCATCCACTCCAAAAACATAAACTTGTTCGTTGCTAGCACGACGTGCAAGATACGTGGGTGGATCGTGTGTCACGATTTAGAGGGTCTCAAAGACGAGATCTTGCTGCAAAACGGGGAACAACGCTTGTAGCCGTTGAAGACGAAAACGACAACGGGTACGTCTCGTTTTAATTTTTCGTCCTCTCTTTAATTTCAAACCCTATGGCCTCCATGATTTATTTTGTGTTATTCGTTCATGAGATACACCGAACGCCCGGGAAATTTCAAAGGCACACCCTTTGAAACGTGTTTTAATTTAAAAGGCATGTTTAAATTCCATATTTAATTTTAATTATACCGCGCTTCCGCATTCGCGCTTTTCCCGGGACGATCCACAATTTCTTTCACCTAGCCGACCCTACTCAAGGTCCTCCGTAAGACGGTTCCCGCGAGTCACCTCAGTCAGCTGCTCCCTAGCAGGCTAACCCACTAACACTGCTTAGACGACCTTCGTCACCCGTCGATGAAATATGACAGCGGATGCTTAGTGCAAGTCTCAAGGGGAATCTCGGTACCCATTTTCGAGATTCCTTGACTTGGAGATTTCCGAATTGATTCGGTGGGACTGATTTCATGGACCTACCTCGAAGCATAGTCCCAGTCCCCGAAATACGTTTTCAGTTCGTGGGCTTTGTTTGCATAGTGAACAGATATGTAATGTAGATAAAGTGAATACAAACAAAGTAATGCCAAATGAATTTCACTTGTTTATTCATTAATAATTTATCAAATCCCTGAAATTGTCTAGACATAGGTTACATTTTTGCCTGCCAAGATTGGCTATATGGTCACCTATTCTAACAATCTCCCACTTGACCTTAAAGCCAATCGCCCATATGTCTAATCCCCATATTCCCAAGATGTTGCGTATGAGCGCTCTGCGACATAGGCTTTGTCAGCGGATCTGCTGTGTTGTCTGCTAAGTCGACTCGGTCCATCCGAACGTCACCTCGTCCTACCATTTCTCTTAGAAGATGGTAGCGTGTAAGAATGTGTTTGGAACGGTGATGAGATCTCGGTTCCTTTTCTTGCGCTATTGCACCGTTGTTATCACAAAAGATGACAACGGGCTTGGCGATGCTTGGCACCACACCCAACTCTTGGATGTAGTTTCTCATCCAAACCGCTTCCTTGGCAGCTTCTGAAGCTGCTATGTATTCGGCCTCAGTGGTGGAGTCAGCAGTGGTTGCTTGCTTGGAACTTTTCCAAGCCACTATTCCTCCATCGAGCTTGAATACATAACCCTATTGAGACTTGGCATCATCGTCATAAGACTGGAAGCTAGCGTCGCTAAAGCCTTCCAGGATCAGTTCTCCATTGCCATAGACTAAGAACATTTCCTTAGTTCTCCTTAGGTACTTAAGGATGCCCTTAACAGAATTCCAATGTGCCTCTCCTGCACAAGACTGATATCAGCTTGTCACACTCAAAGCGTAAGCAATGTCAGGCCTGGTGCAGTAGACCGCATATTGGATGTTACCTACGGCAGAAGCATAGGGGATGACTTTCATCCTTTCAAGTTCCTCATCAGTCTGTGGGGACTGTTTCTTGGATAACCTGATCCCATGCCTCATGGGAAGGAATCCTCATTTGGAGTTGTCCATCCGATATCTCTTTAGGACTTTCTCCATATACGAGTTTTGGGTGAGCCCTAACATCCTTTTAGATCTATCCCTGACAATCTGGATGCCTAGGATGTAGGAGGCTTCACCCAAGTCCTTCATCAAAACTGGGTTGATAACCATGCTTTTGTGTCACCCAACATTCTAACATCATTACCTATGAGTAGAATGTCATCCACATAAAGCACTAGGAACACTATAGAGCTCCCACTGACCTTCTTGTATACACAAGGGTCGGATTCGTTTTTGATGAAGTCATAGCCCCATATCACTTCATCAATGCGAATGTTTCCAACTTCGGAATGCTTGTTTGAGGCTATAGATGGACTTCTGGAGACGACAGACCTTCTGTTCTTCTCCAGTGACTGTGAAACCCTCCAACTGATCCATATAGATCTCTTATCAACGAAACCATTGAGGAAGGACGTTTTCACATCCATCTGCCATATCTCATAGTCATACCATGCTGCTATGGCGAGCAGGATCCGAATGGATTTAGCCATGGCTACCGGGGAGTAGGTGTCCTCAAAATCGACCCCGGGCCGTTGCGGGTACCCCTTAGCTACTATCCTAGCCTTAAAAGTCATGACTTCTCCATCAACGCCAAGTTTGCGCTTGTAGACCCACTTACAGCCAACTGGCTTAACACCTTTCGGTGGATCTACAAGTCTCCAGACTTGGTTCTCGCTCATGGAGTCCATTTCAGTTTTCATGGCCTCAAGCCATTTCCCGGAGTCAATGTCAGACATCGCTTCTCCGTATATCTTAGGATCGTTATCCAGCAGACCGATCGTATTTAGAAAGCCATATCTCACTGGAGGTCTGGACTCTCTAGTAGACCTACCGAGAACGGGAACGTCAGTGGTGACTGTGGGCGCTGACTGTATAGGAGCTGGCGGTTGAGGCACCGGGGCTGGCCGTTCCTCAGGCTGTCCTTCATGCCTAGCATGCTGGACTTCTCGAGGTCGGTCGGCCCTTCGGGTATCTATCCTGAATCCTCTAAGCGAGGAATCCGCGGCTTCGTCTGATGACTGGTTTCCATCACTTGATTCCTCAAGGATCAGTTCATCAGGTTGGATATCCTCTGGAAAGCCTTGTTCCAAGAACATTGCATTCCTTGAAACAAATACCTTTTGTTCCAAGGGGTCATAAAAGTAATAGCCCGCAGTTTCTTTAGGGTATCCAAAGAACCTGCATAAGCTAGACCTGGATTCTAGCTTATCTCCTACTAACCTCGTGACGTATGCGGGGCTACCCCACACTCTCAAATAGTTGTAGGATGCAGGCTTGCCGTGCCATATCTCATATGGCGTTTGGGTCAATACACTGGTTGGCGCAAAATTTAACAACTTGGCCGCCGTTTCCAATGCATAGCCCCAAAAGAACAAGGGCAATTTGGTAAAACTCATCATGGTCGAACCATGTCCAACAGGGTTCGATTCCTCCTTTCAGAGACACCATTCAATTGTGGTGTCCCGGGAGGTGTCCATTTCTGATATTATACCATTTTCTTTTAGATAATTAAGGAACTCGATACTAAGGTATTCTCCGCCTCGGTCTGACCGTAGGACTTTAATTTTGAAGTTGGTTTGGTTCTCCACTTCAAGTCTGAATTCTTTAAACCTCTCAAGAGCTTCGGACTTGTACCTCATCAGGTAAACATAACCATACCGTGAATGATCATCGGTATAGGTTATGAAGTAGGAGAACCCAGCTTGGGCCTGCGTCCTTTGTGGTCCACATACGTCTGTATGGACCAAGTCCAACAGTCTATGATAATATTATCACTAACTACTAGAGTGGCGAATCCTACTGCTTCTGCCGAGATGGCCTTGCCATTCCCAAGCTTTAGGATCATATTCCCGCTACCCAATTTTTTGATTCTTTTCAGCACCTGCAAATCATTGCAAATGTGAGCTCCAAAGCCGGTATCTAATACCCAAGAGGCAGAATTAGTGACCATATTAACCTCAATCACAAATATACCTTGGTTCGAGAAGAGTTTGGGGCACTCCCTCTTCCAATGCCCTTTCTCACGGCAATTGATACATATGTCATATGCCCTCGACTGTTGCTCGGAGACAACCTTTCCCTTTCCTTTGCCTTTCCCCTCTTTGGCAATGGGAACACTCTTAGTGTTCGTTGCTGCTTTGATGGCTTTTCCCTTCCCCTTCTTCCTTTTCCAACGTCCGGCACCCTTGCCTTTCGTTTTAGAAGTTGAAGCACCTCCAAAAGATACCGAAGGCGTGGACTTTTTGGTCGTTGCCTCGTATTGCACCAACATATTAATCAACTCATGAATGCCCTTCTCAAGTGCGTTCATGTTGTAGTTGACAATAAATTTGTCGAAGGAGGGTGGGAGTGACTGAAGGATCACATCTATGTATGTCTCATTATCGAGGACTGTCTTTAGGTCCTCGAGCTTTTCCACCAGGGTAAGTATTTTAACCCCGTGCTCTTGTACAGAGGATCCTTCTATCATTTTGGTTCCAAAGAACGCCTTAGTCGCGACATACCTAGTATGCCGGTCCGGGACTGCATAGCAATCCTTGAGGCGAGCCATAATGGAAGGGACATCGTCTACCCTTTCATATTGCTTATGAATCTCATTCGTCATTGAAGCAAGTATGACGCTACGGACCTTCCGGTTATCCTTTATGCCAAGTCTCGAACGTCTCACGTTCTTCTGGCATAGATCCTTCCGGTAAGGTCCTAGGGAGAAGCTCGTCCATGATGTAGCCTTGGTTCTCGTAATCGAGGACTATCCTGAGATTGCGCAACCAGTCGTTGTAATTAGTTCCATTGAATTTGCTGGTCTCAAGAATGGTTGATAAAGGGTTCTTAGATATTTTTAAATCTACATTTAAAAAAAAATAGAGTTCGCGCTCAGCAGAATGTAAAAGACGGTGGTTTGATAAATAATGAAATGCTTGGTCTTTAGTCATTTAATGCTCCCACTATTTATACGAAAACACGGTACTCTCAAACATTATTTTCGGGAAACACTTTCCTAGTGGGCTTCCACAGCAAATTTTCCCATACCCCGCTTTTACGATTCCATGGGAAAAATCCTATGGGAGGTATATCATACCATTCTCGTTCCACAAGATTTCCAAGATTGTTGCCTCACCCTTTTACATGATCCCGAGAACTCCAAGCGAATCATGCTAATCGGGCGTTAGACCCGACCCAATCAACCAAGCCATAGACCCACTGCTACCTACACTGTTAGAATAGGTGACCATGTAAGCCAATTTTGGCAGGAATATGTAACCTATGTCTAGAAAATTTTAGGTGTTTGATAGAACATATATGAATAAAGAAGTGAAAAGTTCATATGGCAATACTTTGTTTACGTTCACTTATATCTGCTTTTACATGTCTGTTCACTACGCAAACAAAGCCCACGGACTGAGAATCGATTTTGGGGATTGGGACTATGCTTGGAGGTAGGTCCATGAAATCAGTCTTACCGAATCAGTCCGGAAATCTCCAAGTCAAGGAATCCCGAAAATGGGTACCGGGATTCCCTTTGAGACTTGCACTAAGCATCTGCTATCGTATTTCATCGACGGGTGACGAAAGTCGTCTAAGCAGTGTTAGTGGGTCAGCATGCTAGGAAGCAGCTAACTGAGGTGACTCGCGGGAACCGTCTTACGGAGGACCTTGAGTATGGTCTGCAAGGTATGACGTATTCCCGGTTCAAACGGTACAGGTCAAGTCCTTTGACTTGGGGAACTGCTGAGTTTACCTGTGCATCAGGTCTATATCTTAGATATGGTGAGAGATTGCCAAAATACTCTTGAGTAGTCATAAGCCATGTCTAGTGCCTCGGGTGTACAGAGTGACAGTAGTTTCCAAGAAAGGATCTGTCTCCTGTCAAAAGGTATTGGCAGTTGAGTCTCATGTATGCTCTGTGTCTTGTCCCTGAAATCCGTGGCCACGGTAACTGAACAGAAGGGAAGGTTTCCCTTGCGGCGTTTAGTAAGGACAGACCGACACTTAGGTCCAAAATGGGTACCTGCATTTTTCCGTGCCCTAGACTCTAAGTGATGAGACCGAAGACAGAAGGACAAATGTACTGTTAGAGCCTAAATGTTCATCCCCGATTATTTCACCTAGTCTCTAGTGCCATGGACCGTTGCTAGATGGCCACCCATGGTAACGGGCGGATTCTAGGAATCCGACCAAGTCTAGCTGAAAGGTGAACATAAAGAGTCACACACTATCCACACACTCTTAAGTATTTAATTTGGAATTAAATATTGGAATAAAGGAATGATTAAATTAGATTTAATCGGGTCCTATATTTTCTTGGAGAAATTAATTCCTTCTATTTGATAAAGGCAATTAAATTAATAAATTGGATTTATTAAGGGAATTTATTTAATGGGCCTAGAATAAATATTAATATTTATTTATTATATTTATTTGGCCTTTTGGAATATTTAATGGAATTTAAATATTTCATTAAATTAAAATCAACGGTTGAGATGGAAAGGGGAGACGGAAGGCTCGGATTGGTTTGACTAGGTCAAACACTAGTTTGACTAGAACTTTGACTAGGTCAAAATCCAAGTCAAATTAGAGTTCTTAGAGTTGGAGTTTAAAGAGGATTAAACTCCTCCTCTATATAAACCTCCAGCTTCCAACAATTGTAGGGTGATGAAATTCCAACACACACACAACACACACTCGTCTCTCTCCCTCTTGCCTCTCGTCCGCCCCTCTCCCTCTACAAGAAATATACTTTCTTGTTCTTTTGTTCTTGGAACACTAGAACATTGATGAATCAATACCGTTAATTGATAACGTGTCGTTGATTCATCCACTCCAAAATATACACTTGTTCATTGCTAGCACGGCATACAAGATACGTGGGTGGATCGTGTGTCACGATTTTGAGGGTCTCAAGAACGAGATCTTGGTGCAAAATGGGGAACAACCCGAGTAGCCGTTGAAGACGAAAACGACAACGGGTAGGTCTCGGTTTACATTTTCGCCTCCTTTTATTTTTCAACCCTATGGCCTCCATGATTGCTTACGTGTTATTTATTCATGAGATACACCGAACACCCGGGAAATCTCAAGGGCACACCCCTTGAGCGTGTTCTTTAATTCATTAAAGCATGCTTTATTTTTGTACTTTATTTTATATCGCGCTTCCGCATTCGCGCAATTTCTCAGGACGATCCACGATTTCTTTCATCTTGCACGTCGTGCTAGCAAACGAACAAGTATATTGGAGAGGACGGATCAATCACACGTTATTAATTTAACGAGATTAATCCTCCTATGTTCAATTGTTCAAAAACAAAAAGAACAAGAAAATAATATTCTTGAGAGAGAGAGAGAGGGCGGACGAGAAGGGAGAGAGCACGAGAGAGAGAGAGAGTGTGTGTGTGTGTTGGAGTTTCATCATCTCCTTTGTGGTGAGGGGCTAGGACTATATATAGAGGAGGAGTTTAATCCTCTTAAAACTCCAACTCTAAAGAAGACTATTTTGACTAGGATTTTGACCTAGTCAAAGTCCTAGTCAGCGTAGTAATTTGACCTAGCCAAATTAATCCTAGCCATCCATCTCTCCTTTTTAATCTCAATAACTAATTTAATGTAATAGAATATTTAAAACCTATTTAAATATTCCAAAGGGCAATAAATAAATATAATAAATATAAATATTTATTCTACGCCCATTAAATTAATTTTCTAATAAATCTAATTTATTAGATTAATCCCTTTTATCTAATAAAAGGAATTAATTCTCTCCAAGAAAATAAAGGATCCGATTAAATCCAATTGAATCATTCCATTTCTCCAAATATTTAATTGTAAATTAAATACTTAATGTGTGTGGATTGTGTGTGACTCTTTAGATTCACCTTTCAGCTAGACTTGGTCGGATTTCTGGAATCCACCCGTTACCATGGATGGCCATCTAGCAACGGTCCATGGCACAAGAGACTAGGTGAATATTCGGGGATGAACATTTAGGCTCTAACAGTACGCTTGTCCTTCCGTCTATGGTCTCACTACTTAGAGTCCAGGGCATGGAAATTGCAGGTACCCATTTTGGACCTATGTGTCGGTCTGTCCTTACTAAACGCCGCAAGGGAAACCTTCCCTTCTGTTCAGTTACTGTGGCCACAGATTTTAGGGACAAGACACAGAGCATATGTGAGACTCAACTGTCAATGCCTTTTGACAAGAGACAGATCCTTTCTTTGAAACTACTGTCACTCTGTACACCAGAGATGCACTAGACATGGCTTATAACTACTCAAGTGCTTCTTGACAATCTCTCACCATATCTAAGATACAGCCCTGATATACAGGTAAACTCAGCAGTTCCTCAAGTCAAAGGACCTGACCTGTACTGTCGGAACCGGGAACACACGTCATACCTAGCCGACCCTACTCAAGGTCCTCCGTAAGACAGTTCCCACGAGTCACCTCAGTCAGTTGCTCCCTAGCAGGCTAACCCACTAACAGTGCTTAGACGACCTTCGTCACCGTCGATGAAATACGACAACAGATGCTTAGTGCAAGTCTCAAGGGGAATCTCGGTACCCATTTTCGAGATTCCTTGACTTGGAGATTTCCGGACTGATTCGGCGGGACTGATTTCATGGACCTACCTCAAAACGTAGTCCCAGTCCCCGAAATACATTTTCAGTCCGTGGGCTTTGTTTGCGTAGTGAACAGATATGTAATGCAGATAAAGTGAACACAAACAAAGTAATGCCAAATGAATTTCACTTCTTTATTCATTAATAATTTACCAAATCCCTGAAATTGTCTAGACATAGGTTACATTTTGCCTGCCAAAATTAGCTACATGGTCACCTATTCTAACACCCAGCGTCCTTGCTACACATTTTGCCAGGACTGGACAAGGCTTACAATGATCATCTTACAGAATGATCACCTCTCGCCAGATCCAAGAGACAACCATCCTGTGCACGTGACTACCATGGTTTTGAAAGCCTGCGATAGGCGTGTGGATCGTCCCGGGAAGAGCGCCAATGCGGAAGTGCGGTATAAAATATAATTACAATATTTAAAGCATGCTGAAATAAGAATTAAAACTACACGTTCAAGGGTGTTCCCTTGAACCTCCCAGGCATTCGGTGTATCTCATCACTAAAATAAACAACATATAAATCATGGAGGCCAAAGGGTTGTAGCAAATCGAGAAACAACAAAACGTAGAAACCTACCCGATTGTTGTTTTGTCTTCAAATCGCTACTTGCGTTGTTCCCTGTCTTGCACGAAGATCTCGAATTGAGACCCTCTAAATCGTACATGCAATCCGCTCATGTATCTTGATCCCCGTGTTAGAATAGGTGACCAGAAAGTCAATAGGTTTAGCGTTTTGTAGCCTATTTGACAACTTGATGTAATGGTGTTTTACTTGTATCGCAACAAAGCCCACAGACCACGATTAACAACTCATGCAGTTGGGCCACGCATTGGATGGTCGTCATGAAACCAACTGATTAAGAGTTGGGTCTGAAACGTTCCAAGTCAAGGACCTCGAGACATGGCATCGAGAGTCCTATAGAGACTTGCATCATGAGTTGTGTTCATTGGATGAGTGTCGTGTTTCATGGACGACAGGCGTGAGACGCGTACACGATCTTGATGGGTTGGTCGACTTGGGTCGAGCCGACTGGACTGACTCACGGGGATCATCATATGGAAGCCTTGCAGGCTTGGTCAGTATGATACGATTTCCCCGGTTGTGATAGTACGGGAGTAGTCCTCAGACTTGAGGAACCATGGTAGTCATGCGCACAGGACGGCCGTATCTTGGATCTAGCGAGAAGTGATCATTCTATAAGATGATCATTATAAGCCTTGTCCAGTACAGTCGGAATGTGTAGCGAGGATGGTGGATTCCAAGAAGAGGATCCGTCCCCTGTCAGTATGTGACAGAGGTACCTCCTATGCGATCGAAGACACGTTCATGCAGTTTAAAGTTGTGGCCACAGTGGTTGGTCGAACAGGGAATGGTTTCCTGTGTCAACGCAATGAAGCATGCGTAGTCTCGAGTGTTAAGCATAGATGCCTAGTCAAGGATGGGAATCGACGCCCAATTCTATACCCTAGACTAAGGCCGAGAGATGGTAGACGAAAGGACCGTACCGTACGGAATCGGCACCTAAACGTTCACGCCAACATTCACCTAGTCTCTAGTGCCATGGACCGTTACAAGACGGCCACCCATGGTAACGGGCCCTTGTGGGACATGAGCCCAAGTCTAGCTGAGGGTCAACCTAAAGGGTTACACACAAATCACTGAAAAGGTTGAGAGATTGACTTGGAGTCAATCTTGAAGGATAAATATGTAATTGGATTACTTAAGGAATTGTCCATTGGACGGACGGGTATATATTGTATCGGGCCCTTGTTTAATCGGTAAATGGGATTTATCGATTAAATATGGAAAGTCAAGACGTTGGATCTTTTGATTGGATTGAAAGATCAACGGGAATTATTTAAGTGGATATTAAATTGGATTTAATTTTAGGTTCGTCGTAATTGGATTACGGCAAAACCTAGTCCGTTAAATTTTTGACCCGAGGAGAATTGATTCCTATTTTGGAATAGAATGAAGTTGGGCTTCTTCCCTAATTGAGCATGGCCGAAAGTGCTCCTTGGAGAAAGCAAAATTCAGCCATGTTGCATGCTAGGTGGTGGTTGACTTGTCTCTTTTGGTAAGAGCCAAATCAACTCCAATCAAGCCCTTCCCTTTTGGTATGATTTGATCATACCTTAATTGTTGGCAAGCTTGATTGAAGAATTAATGGTGATTGATTGGGATGTATCTAGACATCCTAGGATGAATCTAGTCACATTCCAATAATCACATTAATTATGTATATATATATGAGTATATACTAACACCTTATGCAAGAGAATCATAATTCATCTTTTCTAGAAAAAGAACCGAAAATTCGGCCTCTCTCTCTCAATAGTCTCAGCCTCTCTCTCCCTCTCTTACTATTGTTCTTCACTTGATCTTGGATCAAAAGGGAAGAACAAGGTAGGTTTAAGAAGAACACTAATTCATAGTGTTTATCTTCTTAAACTGATTCCTTCATAAACCCATTTTCTTCTAGCAAGGAGAACGCGAGTTTCTTCCGGTGTGGTGTGGATCACCTTTGGAGAGTTTATACGTTTGAACTTTGTGAATATTGGGAAGAAGGAATAAAGCTTGTAGTCGTACGCACTTGAAAACTACGAAGGTAACAATTTATTACGCATTCATTGGTTTCAATTCATCTATGCCCTATGTATGATACGTGCCTTAGTATTGATACATCCTACACCGAACGCCCTGTTGAGCACCTAAGGGTACACCCCTTGGGATTTCGTTTTAATATGTGATTTAATTCATGCTATTGTTTGCAATTTTTTCGCATTTCTCGTTTCCGCTCGCGCTCCCCGGCGGATTCGCTTGTCCTTCACCCCGTGATAGCAAAAAATCAAGTGTATATAATTTAGAGAGGATGGATCGACCAAACGTTATGAATTTACATGATCAATCCTCCTTAGGTTCAATTGTATAAACAAAAGAACCAAAATATTTTTTCTTGGGAAAAGGGGTTATGGTCGAGAGAGGGAGAGAAGTGTGTGTGTGTGTGTGTGTCAATGGAGGCGATGGACGACGGTGGTGGCAGTGGGCGTCAACAGATTGGTGAACGACGGTGGTGGCGGCGGACGGTGGAGGATGAGGCAGAGGCAGCGGTGGCTAAGGTGGTGGAGGCAGAGGCTGAAGGACAAGCGGATCCGCCCGGGAGCGCGAGCGGAAATGAGAAAGCGTGAAAAAGTGCGTAAATTAAATCAAATCTAATTTAAAATACGAATCCAAGGATGTACCCTTGGGTGCTCAACCGGGCGTTCGATGTAGTATGTGTAAATATTAGAAACATATATTTAAACACATAGGGCATAGATGTATATTAAATCAATCAAAGCGTAATAAACCGTTACCTTTGATTATTTAGCGTATGCTCCCGGCTACTTGCGTTGTTCCTTCTCCGGAATGCTCACGAAATCCAAACATATGGATTCTCCAAAGGTGATCCACACCACACCGGAAGAAACACACGTTCTTCTTGCTAGAAAAGAACGGGTTTAAGAAGGAATCGGTTTAAGAGAAGTACACTATGAATTAGTTCTCTCTTAAACTTACTTTGTTTAGCGTCTAAGAATATGCTTGGATCGTGATGAGATCTCGGTTCCTTTGCTAGCGCTATTGCCCTGTTGTTATCATAAAAGATAATTACAGGCTTAGCAATGCTAGGTACTACATCCAACCCTTGGATTTAGCTCATCAACCAAACCACTCCTTAGCAGCTTCCAAAGCCGCTATGTATTCAAAACTCTATGGTGGAGTCCGCTGTGGTAGCCTACTTGGAACCCTTCCAAGTAACCACGCCACCATTTAGTCTAAATACAAAACCATACTGAGACTTGGCATCATCGTCATCCGACTGGAAGCTAGCGTCGCTATAGCCTTCCAGTATCAACTCTCCACCGCCGTAGATCAAGGACATGTCCTTAGTCCTTTTCAGGTACTTTAGGATAGTCTTGACTGCACTCCAGTGTGCCTCCCCGGCACATGACTGATATCGGCTGGTTACGCTCAAAGCGAAAGCCACATCAGGTCTAGTGCACTGAACAACATACTGTATGCTACCTACGGTTGAAGCATAGGGGATGTCCAACATCCTTTTAAGCTCCTCATCAGTCTTGGGAGACTGCTTCTTGGATAACTTAATTCCATGCCTCATAGGAAGGAATCCTCGTTTTGAATTCTCCATTTTGAATCTCTTCAAGACTTTCTCAATATCCCTGTAGATCTTGATGCCAAGGATGTAGGATGCCTCGCCCATATCCTTCATGGAGAATTGCGTTGACAACCAAGCTTTAGTGGTACCCAACATCTTAGCATCATTCCCAATGAGCAAGATGTCATCCACGTAAAGCACCAGAAACACAACTGAGCTCCCACTGATCTTCTTGTATACACAAGGATCGGACTCGTTCTTGATGAATTTATATCCCGTATGACTTCATTAAAACGTATGTTCCAGCTTCGGAAAACTTGTTTGAGGCCATAGATGGACCTTTGGAGACGGCAGACCTTCTGCTCTTCTCCTACAGTTGTAAACCTTCCGGCTGATCCATATAGATCTCTTCCATGATTTCTTGGAGAAATTAGTTCCTTCTATTTGATAAAGGGAATTAAATTAATAAATAGGATTTATTAAAAGGGTTGATTTAATGGGCTTAGAATAAATTATAATATTATATTTATTCTTTTAGCCTTTTGAAATATTTAATAGGATTTAAATATTCCATTAAATTAAAATCAACGGTTGAGATGGAAAAGGGAGATGGAAGGCTAGGATTCGTTTGACTAGGTCAAACACTAGTTTTGACTAGGACTTTGACTAGGTCAAAATCCTAGTCAAATTAGGTTACTTAGAGTTTGAGTTTAAAGAGGATTAAACTCTTCCTCTATATAAACCCCTAGCTTCCAACATTTAAGGATGATGATTCTTGAAAAACACACACAACACACACTCTCCCTCTCCTACCTCTCGTCCGCCCTCTTTTCTTTCTCTAGCAAGAAAATATTTTTCTTAGTTCTTTTTGTTCTTGGAACATCAAGAACTTAGACGAACCAATACCGTTAATTGATAACGAGTTATTGATTCGTCCACTCCAAAAAAATAATACTTGTTCGTTGCTAGCACGACGTGCAAGATACGTGGGTGGATCGTGTGTCACGATTTGGAGGATCTCAAGAACGAGGTCTTGGTGCAAAACGGGGAACAACGCGAGTAGCAGTTGAAGACGAAAACAACAACGGGTAGGTCTCGTTTAAGATTTTCGTCCCTGTTTATTTTTCAACTCTATGGCCTCCATGATTTATTTAATTGTTTTATGATCATGAGATACACCGAACGCCCGGGAACCTCAAGGGCACACCCCTTGAGCGTGTTCTTTAAATTAAAAGCATGCCTTTTATTTTAATATGTTTATTTTTACCGCGCTTCCGCATTCGCGCAATTCCCGGGACGATCCACCGGATTTTCTTTCATGTTCTAGGGTCGAATTTATCTTGTGGTTCAGAAAATAGCATGAAAAAGTCGAAAAGGAGTGAAAAACGGCGAACCGGCAGCAGCACCACGCTGGCCGCGCGTGCAGGCAGGGGCCTGCGCGCGCCCGGCCAGCGCGCCCAGCGTGCGCGGATAGCGCACGCGCGGCCCGCGCGCGCAAGCGCAAAGTGCAGGCGCGCGCCCAGGCGCGGCCGTCTGCGCTGTACGCGCAGGCAGAGGCGCCTGCGCGCGCGCGCGCTCCTGGCCTGCCGGCTGTGCCGTTTTTCGTTTCTCTCCCGTTTTTGGCTCGTTTTCCAAAACTGTTTTTTCTGAATTATTTTCATGATATTTTATGCATTATTTTGAACCCGTTGACTTAGATTATTTATTTTTTGAGATTTGGAATTGCCTGAAATAAATATTGCTTGGTTGATGAGGAAAGGGTTTCCTAACAAGATTTAATTTTTGCAATGGTTGCACCAATGATCAAAATTCATATGTGAAATTTCGCAATAATTTCTGCATTTTATGATGTTGGACATCATGGTTATTTTATGGTTTGAGCATGAGTAGATCTTAACATGTATTAATATTACACAAATGTTGGATTTTGGGATTCTTGAATATATGAGCATATTCTTGAATTGTTGATTTTTGTGTTTCAGAAAATTTTGATTTTTCTGTATAATTCTGGGAATTTTTCTGAATTAATTAACTTAGGGTATTTTAATTTTGGTTGAGATTTTATATTTCATAGAATTAATATTGCCTAGTTAATTATGGAAAAGGATTTTCCAATAAAAATCGTTGTCCATAGGTTGCACCGTTATCCTATATTTGGTGTGAATATTTTACATGTAATTTCTATATTTATTTTATGGTATAGGTTATCATGGATGTTTGAATAGCATGTTTTACATGAGATATGTATTTGTGCTATTTGCGTTAATTGGATTGACAAAGGATGATCACAAAGCCCCTAGACCGCATGTATGGTTTATTTATATTTATTTGTTGGGTTGTGGCCTGTGTGCCTCTTTATTTTCCTCTCTGTCTCTCTTCTAGTTGCCTTGGAATAATAAGGCTTTCTCTCTCCCTCCTAATGTACTCCCCCCAAATGTTTAATTGGGGTTTCTTATTTTATGATGTAATGAGAGTAGAATTAGTGGTGAGGTTTTATTTTTTTGTAAATAAAAGCTGCAAGAGAAGACAAGCCCAAGGTGTTGGAGGCCCATGGAGGTTGCCATCAAATGGCCCACGGAGGATCCATGGAGAAGAATCCCGGTGTAGGCCCACGATGCAGAGCCCAAGAAGATAAAGAGGACTTACATGGCCCATTGCATGTAATGGGTTATTAAATCTTGTAATAGCGTAGGGCCTACCCTTAGATTGACCATAGATCCACTGCGGGCTCAGTGGGTCGCATAGGTTTGGGCTTGTGATCATCCTACAGGGGCGTGCTAGGCTTTATTTTGCATGTGATGCGTATTATATGCTTATGATTATTCTGTATGCTTTATGTATGGTTACATTCACGCTTAGAATATTTCTGCCATAACGCATGCAATGCAATACTTAATATATGTGATGAGGTCTCGTTCTATCAAAACTCTCACTTGGTTGAACCAAGTTAAATATAGACCCTTAATAAATGGACTAGGACTCTGGGAGTCTGTCCAAGCCTTCCATCCATGGCAAAAGTGAGGAAGATCTTTTAGGTCGATAGCGTGGTCTCACGAGTCATGGCACGACTATCGTGCTTAAAAGAAGCTGCACTTTGTCATGATCGAAGAGTAGACTGCTGTTACCTGTCTCACGAGTCGTGGAGGTAGCAGTGAGTCTATGAATCAATTGATTGGGTCGGGTCTAACGCCCGAATAACGTGATTCCCTTGGAGTCCTCGGGATCACGTGAAAGGGTGAGGCAATTATCTTGGGAATCTCGTGGAACGAGAATGGTATGGAATACCTCCCACGGGTTCTTTTCCCATGCGAATCGTAAAAGCGGAGTATCGGGGAGATCGCTGTGGATCCTGAGCCCACTAGGAAAGGATTTCCCGAAAACAACGTTTGAGAGTGCCGTGTTTTCGTAGAAATAGTGGGAGAGGTTAAGGATAAAGAACGAGACTTAACCAAAATATTACTTCATTCTGCTTATTATTTTCTGCTTTACATATATGTTGTGAATGTCTAAGAATCCACCAAACACATCACTAAGAGGCTCATTAAAAGAGAACCAATTACACGAATTGACTGCGAAATCTTAAGATGGTCTTAGATTTCCAGAACCTTAACTCACATAACCGGATGAGGACGTTCCTCAGCCCTTGCCGGAGGGATCGACAACTAAGGCAACGCTTGGCGTTCAAAAGTTGAAGGATGACCACCGACAAGTAGGATATAATAATGTTGGCTCAAACTATGCTTCGTTTGCATCATGTCTATATGGTCCTGGACCAGCATGTGGGGTAAAATGCAACGAAGGCATGTTTGGAGCTAAGATGACTGAAGGGATGTCGGTACAAAGAACATGGAGTGATGATGCTGAAAGAAAATCTGGTGGATCGTCCTGGAATTGCGCGAATGCGGAAGCGCGGTAAAAATAAACATATTAAAATAAAAGGCATGCTTTTAATTTAAAGAACACGCTCAAGGGGTGTGCCCTTGAGGTTCCCGGGCGTTCGATGTATCTCATGATCATAAAACAATTAAATAAATCATGGAGGCCATAGAGTTGAAAAATAAAGAGGGACGAAAATCTTAAACGAGACCTACCCGTTGTCGTTTTCGTCTTCAACTGCTACTCGCGTTGTTCCCCGTTTTGCACCAAGACCTCGTTCTTGAGATCCTCCAAATCGTGACACACGATCCACCCACGTATCTTGCACGTCGTGCTAGCAACGAACAAGTATTATTTTTGGAGTGGACGAATCAATAACTCGTTATCAATTAACGGTATTGGTTCGTCTAAGTTCTTGATGTTCCAAGAACAAAAAGAACTAAAAAAAAATATTTTCTTGCTAGAGAAAGAGAGAGGGGGAGGACAAGAGGTAGGAGAGGGAGAGTGTGTGTTGTGTGTGTTTTTCAAGAATCATCATCCTGTTAAATGTTGGAAGCTAGGGGTTTATATAGAGGAAGAGTTTAATCCTCTTTAAACTCAAACTCTAAGTAACCTAATTTGACTAGGATTTTGACCTAGTCAAAGTCCTAGTCAAACTAGTGTTTGACCTAGTCAAACGAATCCTAGCCTTCCATCTCCCCTTTCCATCTCGACCGTTGATTTTAATTTAATGGAATATTTAAATCCTATTAAATATTCCAAAAGGCTAAAAGAATAAATATAATATAATAAATTAATATTATAATTTATTCTTAAGCCTATTAAATCAACCCTTTTAATAAATCCTATTTATTAATTTAATTCCTTTTATCAAATAGAAGTAATTAATTTCTCCAAGAAAATATAGGACCCGATTAAATCTAATTTAATCATTCCTTTACTCCAATATTTAATTCCAAATTAAATACTAAGTGTGTGTGGATAGTGTGTGATTCTTTAGGTTCACCATTCAACTAGACTTGGTCGGGTTCCTAGAATCCGTTCGTTACCATGGGTGGCGATCTAGCAACGGTCCATGGCACTAGAGACTAGGTGAAATATTCGGGATGAACATTTAGGCTCTAACAGTACACTTGTCCTTCTGTCTTCGGTCTCATCACTTAGGGTCTAGGGCACGGAAGATGCAGGTACCCATTTTGGACCTAAGTGTCGGTCTGTCCTCACTAAACGCCGCAAGGGAAACCTTTTTCCCTTCTGTTCAGTCACTGTGGCCACAGATTTCAGGGACAAGACACAGAGCATATATGAGACTCAACTGTCAACACCTTTTGACAGGAGACAGATCATTTCTTGGAAACTACTGTCACTTTGTGCACCCGAGCTCCACTAGACATGGCTTATGACTACTCAAGAGTATTTTGGCAATCTCTCACCATATCTAAGATACAGACCTGATGCACAGGTAAACTCAGCAGTTCCTCAAGTCAAAGGACTTGGCCTGTACCGTTGGAACTGGGAATACACGTCATACCTTGCTGACCATACTCAAGGTCCTCCGTAAGACGGTTCCCGCGAGTCACCTCAGTCAGCTGCTTCCTAGCACGCTGACCCACTAACACTGCTTAGACGACCTTCGTCACCCATCGATGAAATACGACAGCAGATGCTTAGTGCAAGTCTCAAAGGGAATCCTGGTACCCATTTTCGGGATTCCTTGACTTGGAGATTTCCGGACTGATTCGGTGAGACTGATTTCATGGACCTACCTGCAAGCGTAGTCCCAGTCCCCAAAATCGTTTCTCAGTCCGTGGGCTTTGTTTGCGTAGTGAACAGAAACGTAAATGCAGATAAGTGAACGTAAACAAAGTATTGCCATATGAATTTTCACTTCTTTATTCATAAATGTTTTTATCAAATACCAAAGAATTGTCTAGACATAGGTTACATATTCCTGCCAAAATTGGCTTACATGGTCACCTATTCTAACAATCTCCCACTTGACCTTTAAAGCCAATTGCCCATATGCTTAATCCCCATCTTCTCAAGATGTTGCGTATGAGCGCTCTACGACATAGGCTTTGTCAGCGGGTCTGCTGTGTTGTCTGTCGAGTTGACTCGGTCCATCCGGACGTCACCTCTTTCTACCATTTCTCTAAGAAGATGGTAGCGTCTAAGAATATGTTTGGAACGGTGATGAGATCTCGGTTCCTTTGCTTGCGCTATAGCGCCGTTGTTATCACAGAAGATGACAACGGGCTCGGCGATGCTAGGCACCACACCCAACTCTTGGATGTAGTTTCTCATCCAAACCGCTTCCTTAGCAGCTTCTGAAGCTGCTATGTATTCAGCCTCTGTGGTGGAGTCAGCAATGGTTGCTTGCTTGGAACTTTTCCAAGCTACTACTCCTCCATTGAGTTTGAATACGTACCCCGATTGTGACTTGGCATCATCGTCATCAGACTGGAAGCTAGCGTCGCTAAAGCCTTCCAGAATTAGTTCTCCATTTGCCATAGACTAGGAACATTTCCTTAGTCCTTCTTAGGTACTTAAGGATGCCCTTAACAGCATTCCAATGTGCCTCTCCTGCGCAGGACTGATATCTGCTTGTCACGCTCAAAGCGTACGCAATGTCAGGCCTAGTGCAGTGGACCGCATATTGTATGCTACCTACGGCGGAGGCATAGGGGATGACCTTCATCCTTTCAAGTTCCTCATCAGTCTGTGGGCACTGTTTCTTGGATAACTTGATCCCATGCCTCATTGGAAGGAATCCTCGTTTGGAGTTGTCCATTTGATATCTCTTTTAGGACTTTCTCCATATACGAGTTTTGGGTGAGTCCTAACATCCTTTTAGATCTGTCCCTGACAATCTGGATGCCTAGGATGTAGGAGGCTTCACCCAAAGTCCTTCATGGAAAACTGGGTTGACAACCATGCTTTTGTGTTTCCTAATATTCTGACGTCATTACCAATGAGCAGAATGTCATCCACATAAAGCACTAGGAACACTATTGAGCTCCCACTGACCTTCTTGTATACACAAGGGTCGGATTCGTTTTTGATGAAGTCATAACCCCGTATTACTTCATCAAATCGAATGTTCCAACTTCGGGAGGCTTGTTTGAGGCCATAGATGGACTTCTGGAGGCGACAGACTTTCTGTTCTTCTCCAGTGACCGTGAAACCCTGCGGCTGATCCATATAGATCTCTTCTTCAACGAAACCGTTGAGGAAGGCCGTTTTCACGTCCATCTGCCATATCTCATAGTCATACCATGCTGCTATGGCGAGCAGAATCCGAATGGACTTAGCCATGGCTACAGGCGAGTAGGTATCCTCAAAATCGACCCCGGGTCGTTGAGTGTATCCCTTAGCTACAAGCCTAGCCTTAAAGGTTGTGACTTCTCCATCAACGCCAAGTTTGCGCTTGTAGACCCACTTACAGCCCACTGGCTTAACACCTTTCGGTGGATCTACGAGACTCCAAACTTGGTTCTCGCTCATGGAGTCCATTTCGGCTTTCATGGCCTCAAGCCATTTCCCGGAGTCGATGTTAGACATCGCTTCTCCATAAGTCTTAGGATCGTTATCCGAAATATCGATCGCACCTAGAAAGCCATATCTCATTGGAGGTCTGGACTCTTTAGTGGACCTACGGAGATCGGGAACGTCAGTGGTGACTGTGGGCGCTGACTGTATCGGAGCCGGTGGTTCAGAAACTGGGGCTGGCTGTCCTGAGGCTGTCCTTCATGCCTAGCATGTGGGACTTCTCGAGGTTGGTCAGCCCTTCGGCTGTTAATCCTGAATCCTCTAAGTGAGGGTTCCGTGGCTGTGTCTGATGGCTGGACCATCACTTGATTCCTCAAGGATCAGCTCATCAGGTTGGATATCCTCTGGGAAGCCTTGCTCCAAGAATACTGCATTTCTTGAAACAAACACCTTTTGTTCCAAGGGGTCATAAAAGTAATAACCCGCAGTTTCTTTAGGGTATCCAACGAACCTGCATAAGCTAGACCTAGATTCTAACTTATCTCCCACTAACCTCTTGACGTATGCGGGGCTACCCCACACTTTCAAGTAGTTGTAGGATGCAGGCTTGCCGTGCCATATTTCATATGGCGTTTTGGGTCAATGCACTAGTAGGCGCTAAATTCAATAATTTGGCCGCTGTCTCCAGTGCATAGCCCCACAACGATAAGGGCAATTTGGTAAAACTCATCATGGACCGAACCATGTCCAACAGGGTTCGATTCCTCCTTTCAGAGACACCATTTAACTGTGGTGTTCTTGGAGGCGTCCATTCTGATATTATACCATGTTCTTTCAGATAATCTAGGAACTCTGTACTAAGGTATTCACCGCCTCGGTCCGACCGAAGGATTTTAATTTTGCAGTTGGTTTGGTTCTCCACTTCAAGTCTGAATTCTTTAAACCTCTCAAGAGTTTCAGACTTGTACCTCATCATGTAAACATAACCATACCGTGAATGATCATCGGTGAAGGTTATGAAGTATGAGAATCCACCTCGGGCCTGCGTCCTTAGTGGTCCACATACGTCTGTATGGACCAAGTCCAACAGACCTGTGGCAAGCCTGCTTTGTCCTACAAAGGGCCTCTTGGTCATTTTCCCTCTTAGACAGGACTGACAAGTTGGTAGATCGCTCAAGTCCCCAACCTCTAGGTTCTTTGAGTCTACCAACCTTTTCATCCTATCTTGGGATACGTGACCTAGTACACTTGTGGCAAGCCTGTTTTGTCCTCCAAGGGGCTTCTGGGTCATTTTCCTTCTTAGACAAGATTCACAAGTTGGTAGCTCACTCAAGTCCCCTACCTCTAGGTTTCTTGAATCTACCAATCTTTCCATCCTGTCTTGGGATATGTGACCTAGCCTTGCGTGCCACAGTCGTGCGTTCCCGTTTATTATCTATTTTATGTTTGGAGAGGAGTTTTGGGGTTACTCCCTCTTCCAATGCCCTTTCTCACGGCAATTGATACATATGTCATATGCCCTCGACTGTTGCTTGGAGACAACCTTTCCCTTTCCTTTGCCTTTCCCTTCATTGGCAATGGGAACACTCTTAGTGTTCATAGCTGCTTTGACGGCCTTTCCCTTCCCTTTCTTCTTCTTCCAACGTCCGGCACCCTTGCCTTTCGTATTAGAAGTCGAAGCACCTCCAAACAATACTGAAGGCGTGGACTTCTTAGTCGTTGCCTCGTATTACACCAACATATTGATCAACTCATGAATGCCCTTCTCAAGTGCATTCATGTTGTAGTTGACGATAAATTGGTCAAAGGAGGGTGGGAGTGACTGAAGGATCACATCTATGTACGTTTCATTATCGAGACCTGCCTTTAGGTCCTCGAGCTTTTCCACCAGGGTAAGCATTTTAACCCCGTGCTCTTGTACAGAGGATCCTTCTGTCATTTTAGTTCCAAAGAACGCCTTGGTCGCGACATACCTAGTATGCCGGTCCGGGACTGCATAGCAATCCTTAAGGCGAGCCATAATGGAAGGGACATCGTCTAGCCTTGCATAATGGAAGGGACATCGTCTAGTCTACTCTCATTACATATTAAAAATAGAAACCCCAGCGAAAACCCGGGGGAGTACATAAGGAGGGAGGTAGAATGCCTTATTATTCCAAGGCAACTAGAAAGAGAGAAGGAGAAAGCAGTAAAAGAGGCACACAGGCCCAACAGAAAAAATAAACCATACATCCGGTCTTAGGGCTCGCGATCATCCATTTCCATCCAACACACATAATCACATGATCCAATCATATAATTACAAAATACCAACAACATATGATTTCCAATCATAAATATTCAAAATAATAAATGAATATGTGCACAACGTGTGAAAAACAGAACACAAATATTGGTAATAATATTTTCTCGTTTTTAGGAAAACCTTTCCTCATTATTTTAAGTAAAATAACCCCGGGATTCCAAATCCAATTTATTTTACTCCTAAAATAATGTCTTTAGAAAAATAGGCATAATTGAACCAAAAAATGATTTTTCAGAATTAATTCAAAATTAAAACTGAGAATAATTAAAAAATAAAAGAAAAAAAATACTGCTAGGGTTTTGAAACCCTAGCAGCAGCAGCTCCCGCCGCCGCCGCCGCCGCCGCCGCTCGCCGGCATGCGCGCAGGCCAGCAGGCTCAGCCTGCCGCCCTTGCGCGCGCGCAGGCACTGCCTGGCCGGGCGCGCGCGCGCAGGCCCCTTGCCTGCGTGCGCGCGCGCGCCTGGCCAGCAGCGCGCTGCGCGGCCCGGCATGCCGGCAGGCCGCCGCGCGCGCAGGCTCCCCTGCCTTGCGCGCAGGCTCCCCTGCGTGCGCGCGCGCCTGGCGGCGCTGCCCAGGGCTCGTCCGCGCGCGGACTCGCATGCGCGCACTCCCAGACACCCTTGTCTGCGCGCGCGCCTGCGTGCAGCCTTCCTGGCTGCGCGCTGCCCTCGCGCGGCCGGCTGGGCGGGTGCGCGCAGGCAGCCCTTGCCTGCGCGCGTCTGCCCTGCCGGCAGCGTGCGGCTGCACGCGGCCAGCCCTCCCTGCTGGCCGGCTGCGTCGTTTCTCGTTTTTCATTCAATTTTCCACCACGTTTCCCAAGAAAAATAGAAAATTACCAACATTCATAAATTCACACGAATCAAAAGCAACGAAATCGACATGCTTAAAATCAAGAACAATCAAGATTTAATAAAAAAAACATGCCAATTTCACGTATCATGCTTATAACGCACATAAACCCTAGGCCTATACACCGAACCGGGCTCTGATACCACTGAAAGAAATCCGGTGGATCGTCCCGCGAATTGCGCGAATGCGGAAGCGCGGTAAAAATAAACATATTAAAATAAAAGGCATGCTTTTAATTTAAAGAACACGCTCGAGGGGTGTGCCCTTGAGGTTCCCGGGCGTTCGGTGTATCTCATGATCATAAAACAATTAAAGAAATCATAGAGGCCATAGAGTTGAAAAATTAAAGAGGGACGAAAATCATAAACGAGACCTACCCGTTGTCGTTTTCGTCTTCAACTGCTACTCGCGTTGTTCCCCGTTTTGCACCAAGACCTCGTTCTTGAGATCCTCCAAATCGTGACACACGATCCACCCACGTATCTTGCACGTCGTGCTAGCAACGAACAAGTGTATAATTATTGGAGTGGACGAATCAAGAACACGTTATCAATTAACGGTATTGATTCGTCTAAGTTCTAATGTTCCAAGAACAAAAGGAACTAAAAAATTATATTTTCTTGCTAGAGAAAGAGAGAGGGGCGGACGAGAGGTAGGAGAGGGGAGAGTGTGTGTTGTGTGTGTTTTCAAGAATCATCAATTTCACAAATGTTGGAAGCTAGAGGTTTATATAGAGGAAGAGTTTAATCCTCTTTAAACTCAAACTCTAAGTAACCTAATTTGACTAGGATTTTGACCTAGTCAAAGTCCTAGTCAAACTAGTGTTTGACCTAGTCAAACGAATCCTAGCCTTCCATCTCCCCTTTCCATCTCAACCGTTGATTTTAAATTAATGGAATATTTAAATCCTATTAAATATTCCAAAAGGCTAAAAGAATAAATATAATATTATAAATAAATATTATTATTTATTCTAAGCCCATTAAATCAACCCTTTTTAATAAATCTGATTTATTAATTTAATTACCTTTATCAAATAAAAGGAATTAATTTCGCCAAAGAAAATATGGGACTCGATTAAATCTAATTTAATCATTTCTTTACTCCAATATTTAATTCTAAATTAAATACTAAGTGTGTGTGGATAGTGTGTGACTCTTTAGGTTCACCATTCAGCTAGACTTGGTCGGATTCCTAGAATCCGTCCGTTACCATGGGTGGCCATCTAGCAACGGTCCATGGCACAAGAGACTAGGTGAAATATTAGGGGATGAACATTTAGGCTCTAACAGTACACTTGTCCTTCTGTCTTCGGTCTCATCACTTAGGGTCTAGGGCACCGAAAATGCAGGTACCCATTTTGGACCTAAGTGTCGGTCTGTCCTCACTAAACGCCGCAAGGGAAACCTTTTTCCCTTCTGTTCAGTCACTGTGGCCACAGATTTCAGGGACAAGATACAGAGCATATATGAGACTCAACTGTCAACACCTTTTGACAGGAGACAGATCCTTTTTTGGAAACTACTGTCACTTTGTACACCCGAGCTGCACTAGACATGGCTTATGACTACTCAAGAGTATTTTGGCAATCTCTCACCATATCTAAGATACAGACCTGATGCACAGGTAAACTCAGCAGTTCCTCAAGTCAAAGGACTTGGCCTGTACCGTTGGAACCGGGAATACACGTCATACCTTGCTGACCATACTCAAGGTCCTCCGTAAGACGGTTCCCGCGAGTCACCTCAGTCAGCTGCTTCCTAGCACGCTGACCCACTAACACTGCTTAGACGACCTTCGTCACCCGTCGATGAAATACGAAAGCAGATGCTTAGTGCAAGTCTCAAAGGGAATCCCGGTACCCATTTTCGGGATTCCTTGACTTGGAGATTTCCGGACCGATTCGGTAAGACTGATTTCATGGACCTACCTCCAAGCGTAGTCCCAGTCCCCGAAATCGTTTCTCAGTCCGTGGGCTTTGTTTGCATAGTGAACAGAAACGTAAATGCAGATAAGTGAACGTAAACAAAGTATTGCCATATGAATTTTCACTTCTTTATTCATAAATGTTTTTTATCAAATACCAAAGAATTGTCTAGACATAGGTTACATATTCCTGCCAAAATTGGCTTACATGGTTACCTATTCTAACACTAGGGAGAGGCTCGTCCATGATGTAGCCTTGGTTCTCGTAATCTAGGACTATCCTGAGATTGCGCAACCAGTCGTTGTAGTTTGTTCCATTGAATTTGTTTGTCTCAAGAATGGTGGAAAGTGGGTTCTTAGACATTTTTTTAAAATCTACATTTTAGAAAACAGCGTGCGATCAGCAGAAAATAAAAGACGGTGGTTTGATAAAATAATTAAATGCATGGACTTTAGTCATTTAATCCTCCCACTATTTATACGAAAACACGGTACTCTCAAACGTGATTTTCGGGAAATCCTTTCCAAGTGGGCTTGGGATCCACAGCGATTTTTTCCCATACCCCGCTTTTACGATTCGCATGGAAAAGATCCTGTGGGAGGTATTCCATACCATTCTCGTTCCACGAGATTCCCAAGATTATTGCCTCACCCTTTCATATGATCCCGAGGACTCCAAGCGAATCATGTTAATTGGGCATTAGACCCAACCCAATCAACCGAGCCACGGACCCACTGGTACCCCCACGACTCGTGAGACAGGTAGCAGCAGCCCGCTTTTCGTTAATGACATAATGCAGCTTCCTTTAAGTACAATAACGTGCCACGACTCGTGAGACCACGCTATTGACCTAAAGCAGCTTCCTCACTATGCCATGGATTGGAAGGCATGGACAAACTCCTAGAGTTCATGTCCACTTTGTCTAGGGTCTAATATTTTGACATTGGTCCAACCAATGTGAGAGTAAGTAATGACCGAGATCTCAAATAAATATCTACACATACATCCATAATGTGTAAATAAACCATTCATAGCAGTTATACGATAAATAAATAATCCATTCATCCATCATCATAACTACATGCAAAATTAAAGCCTAGCACGCCCTTGTTGGATGATCACGAGCCCGAATCCTATGCGATCCACTGAGCCCGCAGTGGATCTATGGTCGATCTAGGGTTGGTCCTATACTATTACATTAATAGTAACCCAATCATCATGCTGATGGGCCTTGGTCTCTTTTTTCTCTTTCTTCACTTCATGGAAAACACCAAGGGGCCTCCCGTCTGGGCTCTCCATGTGGTCCTTCCTTCTTCTCCACCAATTACAAAAAAGGAAACCTCACTCCTAGTCTACTCTCATTACATATTAAAAATTAGAAACCCCAGCGAAAACCCGGGGGGGGGGGGGGGTACATAAGGAGGGAGGTAGAATGCCTTATTATTCCAAGGCAACTAGAAAGAGAGAAGGAGAAAGCAGTAAAAGAGGCACACAGCCCCAACAGAAAATAAACCATACATCCGGTCTTAGGGCTCGCGATCATCCATTTCCATTCAACACACATAATCACATGATCCAATCACATAATTACATAATACCAACAACATATGATTTCCAATCATAAATATCCAAAATAATTAATGAATATGTGCACAACGCGTGAAAAATAAAACACAAATATTGGTAATAATATTTTCTTGTTTTAGGAAAACCTTTCCTCATTATTTTAAGTAAAATAACCCCGGGATTCCGAATCCAATTTATTTTACTCCTAAAATAATGTCTTTAGAAAAATAGGCATAATTGAACCAAAAAATGATTTTTCAGAATTAATTCAAAATTAAAACTGAAAATAATTAAAAAATAAAAGAAAATTACTGCTAGGGTTTTGAAACCCTAGCAGCAGCAGCTGCCGCCGCCGCAGCCGGCACGCGCGCAGGGCAGCAGGCTCAGCCTGCCGCCCCTGCGCGCGCAGGCCCCTTGCGTGCGTGCGCGCGCACCTGGCCGGCAGCGCGCTGCGCGGCCCGGCATGCCGGCAGGCCGCCGCGCGCGCAGGCTCCCCTGCCTTGCGCGTGCGCTGGCCTGCTGGCTGCCGGCCGTGCCGTACGCAGTGCGCGCGCAGACGCGCACTGGGCACGCCTGCCGGGCGCGCGCGCGCAGACTCCTTCGTCTGCGTGCGCGCGCACCTGGCGGCGCCGCCCAGGGCCCGTCCGCGCGCGGACTCGCAGGCGCGAGGCCTTGCGCGCGCGCCTGCGCGCAGCCTTCCTGGCTGCGCGCTTCCCCTGCGCGGCCGGCTGGGCGGGCGCGCGCAGGCCTCCCTTGCCTGCGCGCGTCTGCCCTGCCGGCAGCGTGCGGCTGCGCGCGGCCAGCCCTCCCGGCTGGCCGGCTGCGTCGTTTCTCGTTTTTCGTTCAATTTTTCCACCCCGTTTCCCAAGAAAAACAGAAAATCACCAACATTCATAAATTCACACGAATCAAAAATAAAATCGACATGCTTAAAATCAAGAACAATCAAGATTTAATAAAAACATGCCAATTTCACGTTTCATGCTTATAACGCACATAAACCCTAGGCCTATACACCGAACCGGGCTCTGATACCACTGAAAGAAAATCCGGTGGATCGTCCCGGGAATTGCGCGAATGCGGAAGCGCGGTAAAAATAAACATATTAAAATAAAAGGCATGCTTTTAATTTAAAGAACACGCTCAAGGGGTGTGCCCTTGAGGTTCCCGGGCGTTCGGTGTATCTCATGATCATGAAACAATTAAATAAATCATGGAGGCCATAGAGTTGAAAAATAAAGAGGGACGAAAATCTTAAACGAGACCTACCCGTTGTCGTTTTCGTCTTCAACTGCTACTCGCGTTGTTCCCCGTTTTGCACCAAGACCTCGTTCTTGAGATCCTCCAAATCGTGACACACGATCCACCCACGTATTTTGCGCGTCGTGCTAGCAACGAACAAGTATTATTTTTGGAGTGGACGAATCAATAACTCGTTATCAATTAACGGTATTGGTTCGTCTAAGTTCTTGATGTTCCAAGAACAAAAAGAACTAAGAAAAATATTTTCTTGCTAGAGAAAGAGAGAGGGGGCGGACGAGAGGTAGGAGAGGGAGAGTGTGTGTTGTGTGTGTTTTTCAAGAATCATCATCCTGTTAAATGTTGGAAGCGAGGGGTTTATATAGAGGAAGAGTTTAATCCTCTTTAAACTCAAACTCTAAGTAACCTAATTTGACTAGGATTTTGACCTAGTCAAAGTCCTAGTCAAACTAGTGTTTGACCTAGTCAAATGAATCGTAGCCTGCCATCTCCCCTTTCCATCTCGACCGTTGATTTTAATTTAATGGAATATTTAAATCCTATTAAATATTCCAAAAGGCTAAAAGAATAAATATAATATAATAAATTAATATTATAATTTATTCTTAAGCCTATTAAATCAACCCTTTTAATAAATCCTATTTATTAATTTAATTCCTTTTATCAAATAGAAGGAATTAATTTCTCCAAGAAAATATAGGACCCTATTAAATCTAATTTAATCATTCCTTTACTCCAATATTTAATTCAAATTTAAATACTAAGTGTGTGTGGATAGTGTGTGACTCTTTAGGTTCACCATTCAGCTAGACTTGATCGGATTCCTAGAATCCGTCCGTTACCATGGGTGGCCATCTAGGAACGGTCCATGGCACTAGAGACTAGGTGAAATATTCGGGGATGAACATTTAGGCTCTAACAGTACACTTTTCCTTCTGTCTTCGGTCTCATCACTTAGGGTCTAGGGCACGGAAGATACAGGTACCCATTTTGGACCTAAGTGTCGGTCTGTCCTCACTAAACGCCGCAAGGGAAACCTTTTCCCTTCTGTTCAGTCACTGTGGCCACAGATTTCAGGGACAAGACACAGAGCATATATGAGACTCAACTGTCAACACCTTTTGACAGGAGACAGATCCTTTCTTGGAAACTACTGTCACTTTGTACACCCGAGCTGCACTAGACATGGCTTATGACTACTCAAGAGTATTTTGGCAATCTCTCACCATACCTAAGATACAGACCTGATGCACAGGTAAACTCAGCAGTTCCTCAAGTCAAAGGACTTGGCCTGTATCATTGGAACCGGGAATACACGTCATACCTTGCTGACCATACTCAAGGTCCTCCGTAACACGGTTCCCGCGAGTCACCTCAGTCAGCTGCTTCCTAGCATGCTGACCCACTAACACTGCTTAGACGACCTTCGTCATCCGTCGATGAAATACGACAGCAGATGCTTAGTGCAAGTCTCAAAGGGAATCCCGGTACCCATTTTCGGGATTCCTTGACTTGGAGATTTCCGGACTGATACGGTGAGACTTATTTCATGGACCTACCTCCAAGCGTAGTCCCAGTCCCCGAAAACGTTACTCTGTCCGTGGGCTTTGTTTGCGTAGTGAACAGAAATGTAAATGCAGATAAGTGAACGTAAGCAAAGTATTGCCATATGAATTTTCACTTCTTTATTCATAAATATTTTATCAAATACCAAAGAATTGTCTAGACATAGGTTACATATTCCTGCCAAAATTGGCTTACATGGTCACCTATTCTAACAGATGCAATCCTTAGTGGAGAAGCTCAAAAGACCTCCACGTTAGTCTTGAAATAGAGACGTACATTGACATGATCCCTCAGTCTCTTCCTTCCTCCTACGAACCATTAATTATCAACATGAACGAGCTTAGAAAAGATCTTCATAGGTTGGTAATTATGTTGGTCTAGTACGAAGCAACGATTGTAAAATTTGCGCCGTCGGTACTAATAGGAGAGGCTTCAACCTCCATAGCGAAAGGCAAAGGTGCCAGACGCCAAAAGAGGAAGAAGGGTAAGGTGACATCAACTATTAAGCACTTCAAGTGTTGTTCCTTTACAACATAAGGTGGAGGTAAAGGAAAAGAGCAAAAGGTTCAAGCAGTCAAGTTCATAGATTTCTAAGAACGTAAGCATTCACTGTCGTAAAGAGGGCCATTGGAAAGGGGTGTATCCTGAACCTTTCTCCAATGTAGGTAAAATTTGATATTGAGCATTGACATGATCACTTTTACTCTATTTGGTATTTGATACCATCCTATCACTAATCTGCGGGTGGTTTGCAGAAAGTGAATAAGGACTTAAAAGCCAAGAACAGTTCTACGATTCAACAATGGCAAGGTCCATTGATGAAAAGGACTAGAGACTTGTTAGGCCCATAATCGTGATCATGTTAGGATAATATAGGAATTACGTAACCTAGCATGATCAAAAGTATGTCTCTTTGTTGGACAAAGGTTTGATTACATACATATTTGATCAAACAAAATTATTGAATATTGATTCATGTTTGCTAGTAGTTACACGTAAATTCCTAGAACACCATCCCATAAAAGGTTTATGGATACTCAAAATTCAAATTATCTAAATGGATTAATCAAGACCAACTTACAGATTTGGCATCTACAACAGCTAGGACGTTTCTTCTTATTAAAAGCTAAGTAAATTGGAAAGTTCGATGAATCTAGAAATAGATGATTCGAATCGACTAAATTTACAAGACTTTTATGAAGAAGAAAGTCCGAAAGCTCTTTGTTGGACAAAGTAGGCTTGCCAAATAGTCTATTGGAAGGGAGCCAATAAAACAACTGTAGGTTACTAATACACAAGACCATAAGAGGGTTCAAAAGTCTGAAGGTCCCATAGGAGGTTTGGGAATTAGACTTAAGGAGGTGAACCATAAATGGTTGCAAAATTAAACCTGTTTCGATAGGATCGAAAAGGCCGTGTATTTAGTGGGAGCTCTTGAGCATCCAAGTTGAGAATGGAATTCTCAATGAAACGTTTCCTGTAAAGGCCAAGTTTGACGGTCTCTGATAAAAGGAACGATCGAATCTCGTTAGACGAAGATCGATCAAAGTTTCGCCCAATTACCTTAGCCCGTGTAGACGTAGACTCAAAGTTGTCAATGTAAGGAACGTGGCACTTTGCTAGGAGTCACGCACAAGGAGCCATGGTTTGGCAAGCCTGTGTCCCGACAAAGTCCTTGAGCATGTAGAAGGATCCTACATACGTCAAGGGACTAGTGGGAGACAAATTAGACTCGGTGTCTAATTTGTACAAGTTTACGACAGAATAATACTAATGTTGCTTAGAATCGCATTTCTTAAATTGATCATATTCCAAGTCCCGTTAAGAACGAACCCGAATGTCGTAAGAGGTACGAGTGATCGGGATATGTTCGGTCAAATTTGGATAGTAATCCAAATGACCTGCGGAACCTGATGTTGGACATCGTAGTAGGATTTATGGAGAGGAGCCATAGAATCCACTAGGAAATTCAAATAAGGTTTGAAACACCGCAAAACTGGGATACTCATTTTGACGAGCTCATACGGAGCATGACTCGGTCTTAAACGACGTAGGTGATCAGTGGGAGTAGAAATAGTGTTCCATGTGTTTAAGTGTGTAATGTTTTGATCCATGGATGAATTGAAGACATTAGGAACCACTAAAACACAACTGTAACTCACGAAAATTCTCCATGACATTTTAAGGGTTCCCACATACATATCATGAATTGAGTTTTTCAAAGATTCAGTCAGTGATAGACTGATGAGACAACTCAAACATGTAGAGGGACAAGTTGTTCGAGACTCAGTCATAGTAAGACTGATGAGAAAACTTGGATACTATGCATAAAGCATCAAGCCATTCAAGACTTAGTCACGGTGGACTAATGAGAAGGCTTGGATGTTGAGTATCCCCTACGTCTTAACCCTAGGAAAACATACGATATGTTTACTCGGTGCATAGGAACCGATGTTGAGAGTGCTTCTTGCATGGCTCAACAGAGATTGGTAATGCACTGAAGGGTTGAAGACAGCAATCAAGAACGATCCTTAGTACCTGAATAAGGACTAAAAATGGGTTCATGATGTACCGTCTGTTGAGAGTTTCTTTGGAAGGCTAAAGCGATACTAGCTTCCAGAGAATAAGTGAAAAACATTTAGTCTCAAAGGTATGCACAGTCGGGCCCAATGACGAGTGCATTGAATAGTGGTCACTGATGAAGACTGCGTCCAGAGGATGGACGTGGAGCCTAGCACGACCAAGCCATGTTCGCCTATATGGCAGGCAACTTGGCTATGGGAGTATTGGCACGAGATCTCATCACAAGATCCACGAAAATATACTTAGATAACCACCATCTCTTGGAGGCAATGGTGGATAGAGGTAACACGGTTAGACCGTATTGCTTCGCAAAGAAATATAAGTGGACTCACAATACCTTAGTCGGTATCGTAGATTACTCATACTCAAAGGATTCTGAACAAAGTGAGTAATTGACTTATTGGTCAAGTGGGAGATTATTAGAATAGGTGACCAGAAAGTCAATGGTATTGGCTGTTCTGAGAACCATTCGTCAATCTGTGAACAAGAAATATTATGTTAATGAATGTAGTAAGGATTCATAGGCATGAGTTTGTTGTACTTACTGCTTGCATCGTTACGATGTCACAACAAACGCCCACAGACTGAAATAACATTTTGGAAAATTGGAACTACGCTTGGAGGTAGGTTCATGAAATCAGTTTCGCCGAATCAGTCTGAAATACTCCAAGTCAAAGGAATCTCGAGACAGGGCATCGAGAATCCAATTGCACTAAGCATCTGCTGTCGTGTTTCATCGACGGGTGACGAGGATCGTCTAAGCAGTGTTAGTGGGTCGGCCTGCTGGGGAGCGGCCGACTGAGGTGACTCGCGGGAATCGTCATATGGAAGCTACTCGGGCTTGATCGGTATGACTCGTATTCCCGGTTCCGATAGTACGGGATTAGTCCTCGCACTTGAGTATCACGGCAGTCCCCTACATACTAAGGTTGTATCTTGGATCTGGTGAAATTTGACCGATTATATTACATTGTCATCATAAGCCTCGTCCAGTGCAGTCGGAGTATGTAAGAACGGTGAATTCCAAGATAGGATCTGTCCCCTGTCAAAGGATATGACAGCAAGATCTCTTATGCGCTCTGAGATGGTTTAGACTCACAAAGTTTATGGCCATAGCACTTGATGTAGTGGGAAAGGATTTCCTACGTCGAGTTAAACCTATCTCGAGCATTATGCATAGTTGCCTAGTCAAGAATGGGAACCGACCCCTAGACTAAAGGCCGGGAGACAGGCGACAGTAGGACCGTACCCGTACGTATCGAGTGTCGGTAGGACCGCACCTGCGTATAACTCGGAGCCTAAATGTTCACACCATAAATTCACCTAGTCTCTAGTGCCATGGACCGTTGCTAGATGGCCACCCATGGTAACGGACTACTTTGGTTATGAAATAACAAGAAGTGGGTCCAAGTCTAGCTGAAAGGTGAACCTAAAGAGTCACACCCGCTACACCAAATGAAAGGGAATTAATTTGGAATTAATTCCGGGAGAAGGTTTAATATTAATGGAATTAAATTATACTTCTTGGAGATTCAAGCCTCGATGGATTATTTGGAATAATCGGGCTTGAGTTCATAAATTAGATTTATGAATTTTATAAAGCATGGGCTTTCCTTTTAATTAGATTAAAAGGGTGAATTAATTAATTTGTGGGCTTGGTATATTAAATAGGATTTAATATAAAGTCCATGGGACTATTTAATTTAGAATTAAATAATCCCATCCTATGGAATTAATTAATGGGCTTGGTATATTAAATAGGATTTAATATAAAGTCCATGTGACTATTTAAATTAGAATTAAATAAGTCCTTTCCATTAATTAATTAATGGGCTTAGTATATTAAATATGATTTAATATAAAGTCCATGGGAATATTTAATTTAGAATTAAATAGGCCCATTCCATAAAGCCCATCAAAATGGATGGACAAGATTTGATCTAGAGAATGATGAGATGAAGGGCCATGATTAAATTTGACTTAATCAAAGCCTAATTTGACTAGGATTTGACTAGGTCAAAATCCTAGTCAAAGTGTGTCTCTTTGGAAGAGTTTGAGAAGGAATAGGAATTCCATCTTCTATAAATACTCAAAAAACACACACTCACACCTAGTATTCTCTACAACTCTCATCTCTCATCTCTCTCAAGATTTTCGTCCATCCCCTTCTTTCTCTCCAAGAATTATACTTTGTTCTTCTTGATTTTATTCAAGTTAAGAACATAAGAGACATTGATTGCGTTAATTCATAGCGTGTATCGATGTCTCTTCTCCCCAAATAATCTCTTGCTAGCACAAGGGTTGTTTGCTTTCCGGTGGAGCGAGTGAGATGATTTAGAGGGTCTCTTCTTGAGATCTTGGTGCAAAACGGGGAACAATGCATGTAGCCGAAACGAAGACAAAACTACAACCGGGTAGGTTCTTTAATTATGTTCTTTCGGTTCTAATTCTATGGCCTCCATGTTGTGTTTTATTGAACATGAGATACACCGAACGTCCGGGAGAATCAAGGGCACACCCCTTGATTCGTTTATGTATGTTATGCATGATTTAAATTCCTTTTAATTATGCTTTGTAATTTTTAGTACGCATTATTTCGCGCTTCCGCTACTCGCGTTAATCTCTCGGGACGATCCACATATTCTTTCATAAATATTAGAAACATATATTTAAACACATAGGGCATAGATGTATATTAAATCAATCAAAGCGTTATAAACCGTTACCTTTGATTATTTAGCGTATGCTCCCAGCTACTTGCGTTGTTCCTTCTCCGGAATGCTCACGAAATCCAAACGTATGGATTCTCCAAAGGTGATCCACACCACACCAGAAGAAACACACGTTCTTCTTGCTAGAAAAGAACAGGTTTAAGAAGGAATCGGTTTAAGAGAAGAACACTATGAATTAGTGCTCTCTTAAACTTACTTTGTTCTTCTTCTTGATTCAAAATCAAGTGAAGAACACAAGTGTAAGAGAGGGAGAGAGGCCGAGAGTTTGAGATAGAGGAGAGGATTTTTGTCTTCTCTTTTTCCTAGAAAAAGATGAAGAATGAATCACATATGCTTGGTGTTGTATATTCTAATATGAGAGGGAGAGGCAATGCCAGAAAAATGAGAGAAAATCGGCCAAGGGTTGAATTTATATCAGAATTTTAGAACGATCGTATCTTTTGCAAACCGTTCCTAAAATCAGTCCAAATTACAAATACGTTGTCGTTTCTGTCTTAAAACGACGATGTTTTAAGACATAGTACTGATAATGATCTAAATAGGAACGGTCATTTAATATGTCCTGTGTTACTAGTACCGTTCCTGAATACCAAAATAATGTCGTTTGCTTACATGTACATAGTGACCGTTCCTATTTCCATAACAAACCGTTCCAATATGTATTGCAAATTTTTTTCGATCTTCTTGGATAATAAATATAAATTAAGAAAAACACGTTCCGAACACTCATATGATTGAATAATGGTATACAATTGGATATTTAAAGAATTTGAACATATATAGTAATTTTCAAATTATAGACACGCATTCACAACAAGAAGTATATTTGTATGATTAAATTTGTTAGTATTTCACAGATTCAACTGACATCGCCTAATCAGATCATCAAAATTACAATCAGACCGTTAGATTTGATTTAACACAAACACGAATACATTACATGCGGTTTAGAAAAAGTTTGGTAAGTGGATATCTAGATATCATCTCCGTCAGTATTCGTCATCAGAAGAACCATTGCGTTCTTCAATCTAGCCATCTGATTCAAAATCAGACGGGTAGATACGAAATCTTAGTCATAATCTTGTGTGTGTTAAAAAATGGTGTCGATCCGGCTCACAGATGTTGAGATATCGTTAAAATAAGGTAAAATACACAAATTAGTAACACAAGTTGGAACGCTAAGAATGGCATTAGGAACGGCTTATTATAGAAATAACATAGGAATGGTTAGGGGTTATCAATACAAACGGTTTCAGTGACTTTACAGGTAGGAACGGTTTATATTAAAACAACCGTTCCTAATTCAATTTCCCACAATTTTTTTAATTGGGCGCAAAAACAAAAAAATTGACCTACGTTAGGAACAGTCCCTCAACTTTTCAGACCGTTCCTAATTCAATTTTGCAGCCTATTTTTCATTGAGCGCCAATTTGAAAAATTATACCTGTAATTGGAATTTGCTGATCGTTCCTAGTTTCAAGTTTCCCTCACTTTTTTTTTTTCATTTGGTGCCTACAACAGAAAAATTGTACCTGTATTAGGAATGGTTGTGGGTTATAATGACCATTCCAAGTTTTTAAAATTTAAAATATTTTATTAAATTATAAAAAAATTATATAATACATTGTTAAACTAAAGTATATAAAAAAATTAATAATTAGTACAATAATGTTTAAAAGTTAAATATGCACTGAATTATCAATCAGTCTCTTGCTCGGTCTCAGCCTCTCAAACCTATCTTCATCATCTTGATCATCAGATTCACCATTTGGCTAGTGCGATGTACCTGCTCCATGTTGTGACGTGGGCAGATCAACAGCCAACTGGTATTCCTGCTGGGTCATGAAGTTCATACGTTTGGTTTTCTGTACCAACATCTGGATTAGGTATGACTTCATCTATCTGATAGGCGACCTCGGTCCATCGCAAGTCATCGATTACTCTTCGAGGCTTGATTTTGCAAATAGCTTTCCGGTCAACTTTGTCTCTCTTTATGCTCAGGTAATCCGCGTAATACACTTGTACTGTTTGTTGCGCTAGTATGAATGGTTCATTCTTTTGGTAGATCTTTTTGAAATTGACGTCAACGATGTGGTAACGAAGGTGTATCTTCATGCCTCTAACCAGATTGGCCCAACAACAATTAAACAATACAATGTTCATGTATGGAATAAGTGAGTAATCTAATTGAATTATCTCTTCCGGTATTCCATAGAAGTCGGAATCCGTGTCTGTATATGATGAGCTTTTGACACAAACACCACAATTCATTTTTGACTTCCCAACATTGTGACATTCATTGTGGAAATTGAAGCCATTCACGAAGTAAGACGGGTACGTCGTCACTTCTGCTCTTGGACCCTAATAATGCAACTTCAACAAATCGTCGTCTGTGTGATTCAATTCGGGTTTCACCTTCAATTCATCATATAACAATTGAAATAATTCATCCAAAATTGAGCGGATAGTCGTAATTTATAAAAAAGTGAAACTTACACGACGCTTGAACCAATCCTTGAATTGAGTTGCCACTAGTTCATCAATTATTGGATCCTCCGAATGGTGTTGCTCGTATCAGTAAAACTGATAATTATAAATATACATGTTCAAATTGAAATGAAGGCTTGAGAGAGTTAAGATTGTATAGAAAACTTACTCGTAGTACGGCGCAACTACTTCACAATTACACAACACGTACGTCTCGATAACATGAAGTTCCTTACCGCTCAGCCATCTCTTCTTTGAGGCTCCACTTGCTCGGCCCGGGTGATTGAAAATGGACCATACTATTCAATCGTCGTTGCTCGTGAGATCATCGTTCCGATCGGGTCTTCTTCGCTTTCAGAGAATGTGCTGTTCGAAGTAGTGAAAAGAGAAAAGCTCGATTTCTTCAATAATATAAGCCTCTACAATTGACGCCTCGACGTATGCTTTGTTTTTCACCTTCTTCTTCAAATCGCGTAGGAATCTATTCGTACGAGTATTTATTAAAATATAAATTAATTACGATCGAAAAATAATATATTTAATAGTAAATTTTATAGTGTAGTTAATTACCTTCCAAATGGGTACATCCACTTGCACAAGCCCCCCAACGCGCGCCTCATATGGAAGGTGAACAATTAGGTGCTCCATTGAATCGAAAAAAACAACGAGGAAATATTTTTTTGAGGTTGCACAAGATGATGGCTACACTGTCTTCCAATTCTTTTACCTTGTTCACATCCAGTGTGGTTGAGCATAGGCACTGGAATAGAAGGCTCACCTCCGTCAAGACCCCCCACACGTGCTGAGGAAGCATTTCAGGGAAGGCAACCGGAATCAAATTCTTCATGAATACATGACAATCATAGCTCTTCATGTCGTACAACCTTAGCTCCTTCATGTCGACGCAGCGGGACAACTTAGAGGCATACCCATTAGAAAAAATAAGACAACGAATCCACTCATATATCTTCTTCTTTTGATCCTTCGTCAGTGTATATACCGCTTTGGGCATCATGTTCGGTCTCCTTTCGTCCACCTCAAGCTCCGGCCGATTACATATGATCTTCAGATCCTTCCGTGCATTCAGATTGTCCTTCATTTTCCCCTTGATGTCCATCATAGTATTGAATATATTATCGAACACATTCTTCTCAATGTGCATGACATCAAGATTGTGTCGTATTAGATGCGCCCCCCAGCATTCAAGCTCCCAAAAGATGCTTTTCTTCGTCCAATTATGGTCGACACCGTAGCCTTCCGGTTCACTCAATGGTTGTTTGACTGCAACACTAAACGCATTGACACGGTTTCGGATTGTTAGAATAGGTGACCATGTAGCCAATCTTGGCAGGCAAAATGTAACCTATGTCTAGACAATTTCAAGGTTTTAATAAATTATTAATGAATAAAAAAGTGAAATTCATTTGGCATTACTTTGTTTGTGTTCACTTTATCTGCATTACATATCTATTCACTACGCAAACAAAGCCCACGGACTGAAACGTATTTCGGGGACTGGGACTATGCTTGGAGGTAGGTCCATGAAATCAGTCCCGCCGAATCAGTCCGGAAATCTCCAAGTCAAGAAATCTCGAAAATGGGTACCGAGATTCCCCTTGAGACATGCACTAAGCATCTGCTATCGTATTTCATCGACGGGTGACGAAGGTCGTCTAAGCAGTGTTAGTGTGTTAGCCTCCTAGGGAGCAGCTGACTGAGGTAACTCGTGGGAACCGTCTTACGGAGGACCTTGAGTAGGGTCGGCTAGGTATGACGTGTGTTCCCGGTTCCAACAGTACAGGTCAAGTCCTTTGACTTGAGGAACTGCTGAGTTACCTGTATATCAGGGTTGTATCTTAGATATGGTGAGAGATTGCCAAAAAGCACTTGTGTAGTCATAAGCCATGTCTAGTTCACCTCCGGTGTACAGAGTGACAGTAGTTTCCAAGAAAGGATCTGTCTCCTTTCAAAAGGCATTGACAGTTGAGTCTCACATATGCTCTGTGTCTTGTCCCTAAAATCTGTGGCCACAGTAATTGAGCAGAAGGGAAGGTTTTCCTTGCGGTATTTAGTAAGGACAGACTGACACTTAGGTCCAAAATGGGTACCTGCAATTTCCGCCTAGACCCTAAGTGGTGAGACCGAAGACAGAAGGACAAGTGTACTGTTAGAGCCTAAATGTTCATCCCCGAATATTCACCTAGTCTCTAGTGTCATGGACCGTTGCTAGATGGCCACCCATGGTAACAGGCGGATTCTAGGAATCCGACCAAGTCTAGCTGGAAGGTGAACCTAAAGAGTCACACACAATCCACACACATTAAGTATTTAATTTAAAATTAAATATTGGAGAAATTGAATGATTAAATTGGATATAATCGGGTCATTAATTTTCTTGGAGAGAATTAATTCCTTTTATTAGATAGAATGGATTAATCTAATAAATTAAATTTATTAGAAAATAAATTTAATGGGCCTAGAATAAATATTTATATTTATTATATTTATTTATTGCCCTTTTGATATATTTAAATAGGTTATAAATATTCCATTAAATTAAATTAATGGTTGAGATTAATAGGAGAGATGGATGGCTAGGATTAATTCGACTAGGTCAAATTACTACTTTGACTAGGACTTTGACTAGGTCAAAATCCTAGTCAAATTAGTCTTCTAGAGTTGGAGTTTGAAGAGGATTAAACTCCTCCTCTATAAATAGTCCTACCCCCTCATGAAAGAATCGGTACGGCCCGAGAACGCGGCAAAAGCGTAAAATAAAAGAAATTTAAAACGATTTCAAAGGGGTGTTCCCTTTGAATTCCCGGGCGTTCGGTGTATTCAAAAGCATAATAACATACATAAAAATATGCTTGAACATGTGGCTAGAGGAGGACACAAAAAGGTACAATAATTTAAATAGAAACATACCTTTTTCGTTTCACATGTTCAACGGCAACAAGCATTGATTCTCTTTTCGTTTCTTTTCCGTTCACCTTAGGATTCAAATTAGAACCCCTCTAATTTGTCCACACCACAGCAATGGAAGAAAATCTACATCTACTGCTCGGTAGAAGCTAGATCAAGGAAAAAACGAAAAACGTATTACACTATTGATTAGTGTATACGTCTTTCTCATGTTCTCATCTTGAATCCCATTCAAAGAGAACTCAAAAGAAGGAGAAAAAGCTGGAAACTTCCGTGGCTTGAGTGCTAGGGAGAGCAAGTTAGGGAGTTGAAAAGTGTATACATGTGTTGTGTAGTTGTAGGTAGTTTCCAAAACCACCTACATACTAATGCACAACTTGTGCTCAACCTCCAACCATGTTAACACAACATGTGGACCACCTAGACATCATGGCAAGCCACATTATTGCTTACATGGAGCCACATCATTGTTTACATGGAGGACTTTCAACTCCTCTTAAACTTGCCTCAAACCTTTGAGCTTTAATTTCAAGTCATGGACCGGTTTTGACCGGTCTTAATTTAATCAAATTAAATCAAGTGATCCATGGGTTTTAAATTAATCCAATTAATTTTAAACCTCATTGAAATCCAAAAGTTCATGTAATCCAATTAAATAAACATAAGCTCAAAAACTAATTAATTGATCCAATCAATTAATTAAACGAAACCCAATAAATTAATTCAATTAATTTAAATGTATTAAGCCCAAAATTAATTAATCCAATTAATTAATTCTTGGGCCATCCATCCAATGAATTTTTCCAATAAATGATCCAATCATTTATATTCTCCTTGAATTAATTTAATCCAATTAAATTAATTCACTTCTTCCAGAGTTAATTCCAAATTAATTCCACTACTTCAATAGTGATTTGTGTGTGACTCTTTAGGTTCACTCTCAACTAGACTTGGGCTTGTGTCCAACACAATTGATTAATTAAATCCAATTTAATTAATTATTTCTGATTAACCATTAATTAGAAATGCCCGTTACCATGGGTGGCCGTCTAGCAACGGTCCATGGCACTAGATACTAGGTGAATATTGGCGTGAACATTTAGGCTACGAATTCCATACAGGTACAGTCCTTCTGTCGACCATCTCCCGGCCTTAGTCTAGGGCATGGAATTGGGTGTCGGTTCCCATCCTGGACTAGGAAACTATGCTAAAAACTCGAGATGCGTTTACTCTATTGATCGACCTAGGGAACCATTCCCTACTCGACCAATCGCTACGGCCGTAGACTTAATGAGTCGAAACCATCTCAGAGCGCATAGGAGACATAGCTATCAAATACTGATAGGGGACGAAATCTCTATTAGAATCCACTGTTCTCACTACATACTACGACTGCACTGGACAAGGCTTATAATGACCATATCAAAGACACGGTTACCTCTCGCCAAATCCAAGATACAACCTTCATATGCATGCGACTGCCATGATTCCTGAAGTTCGAGGACTAATCCCGTACTATCGGAACCGGGAATTCTAGTCATACCGACCAAGCCTCCAAGGCTTCCATATGACGATTCCCGCGAGTCAGTTTAGTCAGTCGACTATCTTGCCAACTAACCAACTAAAATTGCATAGACGACCCACGTCTGGCACCGATAAAACTCGGCACTCACCCAGTGAATGCAATACTTAGTGCAAGTCTCTATAGGACACTCGAGGCCCAGTCTCGAGGTCCTCGACTTGGAACGTTTCAGACCGACCCTTAAGGAGTTTGTTTCATAGCCGCCAACCTATGCACAACTCAACTCAATGGGTTTAACCAATCGGTCTGTGGGCATTTGTTGTGACATTGAAAAACATTTAATGTAAGTAGTAAGCACAACAAATATATTTTGCCAATGATGAATACTTACTTTATTCATCAGTATAATATTACTTTGATAAAGATCGACGAATAGTTCCCAGAACAGCCAATCTAATTGACTTTCTGATCACCTATTCTGACAATCTCCCACTTGACCACAAAGCCAATTACCCATGTTGCTCCGAGCCTTCTTAGCATGAACAATCTACGATACCGGCTCGGTCTTGTGGGTCTACTATATTTCTCTACCAAAGTGACATGGTCCAACCGTGTCACCTCTTCCTACCATTGCTGCCTGCAAATGGTGGTTGTCTAAGAATTTTCTGTGGATCTGTGATGAGATCTCGAGCCGAAAACGCTTTTGCCAAAGCCTAGTTGTTCGCCTCCAAGGCAACTACTGGCTCGCCCGTGCTAGGCACCACATCCATCCTATGGATGCAGTTTTCAATCCAAACCACTTTCCAGAAATGACTTCCAAAGTCGCCATACATTCGACTTTCATAATGACATGTCATGGTATCCTGCTTGAAACCTTTCCAAGCTACTACACTCACCATTAAGTCCAAATGTATATACATATTGAGACTAAACATTATTCACATGATTCTGGAAGCTAGTATCGCTATAGCCTTCTAGAATCAACCCTCCACAAAACGTGCATTAAGAACGCTTCTTTAATCCTTATTCAGGTATTAAAGATATTCTCAACAGCTATCTACTGCCTTCTCGGCACAAGCCCAATAACCGTTGTTATGCACAAAGCATACACAACATCAGGCCCAATGCACGAACAACATTTTCTTGCTGACTAAGGCAAAGACGTAGGGGATGTCAAACATCTAAGCTTTCTCATCAGTCTAATGCGACTGAGTCTTGAACAACTTAACCCTGTATAAAGCAATCCAATTCCTATCATGGAGAATTGCGTGAACAACACTCGTGTTTCAGTGTTTCCTAACATCTTAAATTCATTCCAAATGAATAAGACATTACACACTAAAGACTTGGAACAAAAACTATCCTCCCACTGACCTTAAAGCCTGTTACTGATCGAGTCATACTCCGTATGAACTCGTCAAAACAAATATTCTAGTTATACAAAATTTCAAACCCAGTTTGAATTTTCATGACGGATCCAATAGCTCTAAGCCATTGATCCAAACCCGATGTCCAACATCGCTTCTCCTTGTATCTTTTGGATGATAATCCAATTGACAGAACAGGCCCAGAAACCTATACCTCTTAAGTGACTAAGGTATTCTGGTTATCCCTAGGAGGACTGGAATATAGTCAGTGGAATAATATAATTACAAATGATGTTTGCATTATTCTGCATTAAACCTGCAGAAATCAAACACCTAGTCTAATTTGTCTCCCACTAGTCCCTTGACGTATGTGGGACCATCCCATGTACTCAAGAACTTTGTAGGATGCAGGGTTACCAACCATATCCTATATGGCAACTAGATCATGACTATTAGAAAATGCCATGTTTCTCAACTTAGCAACCTTTCAAGCCTATGTCTAGACGGTTTAAGGTAATCTAGTGAAACCCCGATTGAACCAAGTATAACAAGGTTCGATTTCTCCCTTATCAGAGACCGTTCAACCATGGTCCTTACAAGAAGAATTCCACTGAGTAAGAATTCCATTCTCATTTGGATATTCAAGAACTCGTACTAAATACATGCATCTTCGATCTAACCGAGAGGTTTAATTTTGCAATCAGCTTGGTTCACCACTCCAAGTCTAATTCCCCCGAACCTATCCAAGGTCCTTAGACTTGTGAACCCTCTTCTAGTGCTGTGTATTCAGTAACCTACGAATGTCTAAATGGATCCAATCCGATAGACTTTTGGCAAGCCCACTTTGTCCAACAAAGAAACCTTATAGTCTTTCCATCTTAGAGAGGACTTGTAAGCTAGTCGACTCAAATTGTCTATTGCTAGACTCTTTGAATCTTCCAACTTCCTCGTCCTTAACTAAAGGAAAAACCACCCTAGCTATGGATGCCAAATTCGTAAGTTTATCTTGATTATCCATTTTAATCATTTGATTTGAGTGCTCATAATCCAATTATGGGATAATGTTTAAGGATAATTATGTATCCCACCTGGCAGACAAGAATAGTCATTCTTTGTCAAATAAAGTAATTTTATTGATCAAACGTATGTAATTAAAAACTGTCCAACAGTACATAAAAACATACTTCGATCATGCCAGGTTACATATTTCCTTTCAAACTCTATCCTAACATGATCACTGCTATGCTAAGCTAACTAGTCCTAGTCTTTTCAGCAGTGGCCCTGCCATCGCTAAGCCTTAGGACCTGTCTGGGCTTTCTACTCATAACCATCTGCAAACCATTCGCAGATTATGATTAACTGGTATCCAATACCAAAGAGTAGAAAAATAATCATGTTGGTACTCAATTCAAATGTACCTTCATTGAAGAGAAGCTTGGGACACTCCCTCTTCCAATGTCCCTTTTTGCGACAATTAATGAACACATCGTTTGGAATCTATGACTTTGACTGCCGAACCCTCTTCCTCTTTCCTTTACCTCCGCCCAGTGGTGTAACAGGATCACCCGAAGTGCTAGCAGCGGCTGATGTTGTCTTAGCTTTCTTCCTCTTCCAGCGTTCGGCACCCTTGCCTTTCGCTTCTGAGGTCAACGCCTCTCCCACCAGTACCGCCGGCGCAGATTTTTCAATCATTGCCTCGTACCGGACCAACATATTTATCAAGTCGACAATAAATTGGTCGAAGGAGGTAAAAAGAGACTGAAGGATCACGTCGATGTACGTCTCTTTTTCAAGATTAGCTTTGAGGTCTTTGAGCTTTTCCACAAGGGATAGCATCATCACTCCATGCTCTTGTACAGACGACCCTTCTGTCATCTTAGCTCTGAAGAATGCATTCGTTGCAGCATATCTAACATGCCGGTCCGAGACCGCATAGATATCTTGCAAATGAAGCATAATCGAGCCAACATCATCTAGCCTATCGTAGTGCTACTGGATCTCGTTAGTCATCGAGGCCAGTACGATGCTGCGGACCTACCGATGGTCAACATGCATCTTCTCGAACACCAAGCGTTCTTGAGGCATTAACCCATCCGGCAAGGCTTGAGGAAGATCATTATCCAGAATGTAAGTCTGGTTCTCGAAATGTAAGACTTATCTTAAAATTTCGCAGCCAGTTGTTGTAGTTTGTTCTCTTAAACATATTAGCCTCTAGTATTGGTGTTAGTGGATTTTTAGACATATACATTCAAAATGTAAATAGAAAAACATTAAGTAGATTATAGTAATATTATGTTCAAGTTAAGACTTGGTCTTTGGTCATTAACCCCTCCCACTATGTCTGCGAAAGCCCATCACTCTCAAATGGGGTTCCGGGAAAACCATTTTCTAGTGGGCTTGAGGTCCACAAACGCAATTGTCCATGTCCCGCTTTTACGATTCACACGGAAAAAGGCTTTGTGGGAGGTAACCTATGCCATTTCATCCAATGAGATCCCCAAGTTATTTTGCCTCGCCTCTTCACATGATCCCCAGGACTCCAAGCGAATCATGTTACTCAGCGTTAGGCCCGACCCATCAACCAAATGAATATCTCAACTATTGCCCCCCACGACTCGTGAGACAGGAAAATAGGAGTATATTCCTTTGTTCATAACAATAGCACAGCTTTCTTCCATTCCAAACGTGCCACGACTCGTGAGACCACGAATGGGTGAAAGTAGCTTCCTCACTACGTTGTTATGGATGGAAGGCTTGGATTTAAATCAAACCATTTGACTTTTTAATCCATTAATGGGCCTAATATTTACTTGGACCATCCAAGTGAGAGTTAAGTTTATTTGTGACCAAGACCTCATCATTAAGAAAGTTTGCATGCTTGAGTTCTAACATTGAATATAAAGAGATGCATTCCAAACGCATCATACATCAAATATTAAAGCATACACCACATGCAAAATAAGCCTAGTACGCCCCTGTTGGATGATCACAAGCCCAATCCTATGTGATCCACTGAGCCCGCAGTGAATATATGGTCAATCTAGGGTAGCCTACACTATTACAAAATTATAACACATTATCATTCTAATGGGCCTTGTAACGCCTCTTCATTCATTGGACTCTCCATCGTGGGCTCCGTCCAACGGGCCTCTTCTTGGGCCTCCATCGCCATGGAAATGCTTCCTTACAATTTATTACAAAAATAAATCCTCACCAACCTAACTACACTCATTACAACTTAAATAAGAAACCCCAATCAGAAGTTGGGGGGAGTACAAAAAAATGAAGAAAGCAAGCCTTATTATTTCAAGGCTAAAAACGAGAGAGAGAAAGAGAATAATAAAATAAAGAGGCACGCAGGCCTCACCCAACAAAAATTAAACCATACATAAGGGCCATGGGCTTTGTGATCATCCCCATTGTTTATCCAATAAACAATTAATACACATTTATATCAAATATAAATATGCCCAACAAATAAATACATCCAATGCATTTATAAAAATGATATCCAATATCATAAACAACAACATAATTATATGCAGAAATATATATATTAATAATGCAATTAAAAATGGATATCAAGTATCATACATCCAATGTACCAAAAAAATATTTTTTTTGTTTGGAATCTATTTCCAAATTAATCTAAGACACAATTTAATTTTAGAAAAATCCAATTTAACTAAAATTAAAATTAGCCAAAATTAATCATTTCAAAAAATATGCAGAAATGTGGAAAATCCAATTTTTCGGGTGAAAACGGCAAAAACGGCCCAGCCGTTCGAAACCGGCCGGCCGGCAGCACTGCCGGCCGCGAGCAGCGCCAGCACGCGCACGCGCCTGCACGCGCGCTGGCTCTATGCGGCCATAAGCTGCTGTCGGCTGCACTGTTTTGAACCCAATTTTGTTTTTTATTAAATATCTGCATTAAAACCGAAACTAAAACATGCATTTACAGAAAATCCAATTTTTCAAAAAATGCATGGATATCCATAATTAAAAGCAAAATTAACACATATTCTTCTAAACACACAATCATGCTTAAAACCGTAAAACATGCTTTCCAAAAGCAAATTAAACATGTTGAAAATGCTCATCACATAAAAACATGTTATTCCTAAAGCCACAACACCGAAGCGGGCTCTGATACCAGTAAAAGAATCGGTACGGCCCGGGAACGCGGCGGAAGCGTAAAATAAAAGAAATTTAAAACGATTTCAAAGGGGTGTTCCCTTTGAATTCCCGGGCGTTCGGTGTATTCAAAAGCATAATAAGATAAATAAAAATATGCTTGAACATGTGGCTAGAGGAGGAAACAAAAAGGTACAATAATTTAAATAGAAACATACATTTTTCGTTTCACATGTTCAACGGCAACAAGCATTGATTCTCTTTTCGTTTCTTTTCCGTTCACCTTAGGATTCAAATTAGAACCCTCTAATTTGTCCACACCACAGCAATGGAAGAAATCTACATCTACTGCTAGGTAGAAGCTAGATCAAGGAAGAAACGAAAAACGTATTACACTATTGATTAGTGTATATGTCTTTCTCGTGTTCTCATCTTGAATCCAATTCAAAGAGAACTCAAAAAGAAGGAGAAAAAGCTGGAAATTTTCGTGGTTTGAGTGCTAGGGAGAGCAAGTTAGGGAGTTGAAAAGTGTATACATGTGTTGTGTAGTTGTAGGTAGTTTCCAAAACCACCCACACATTAATGCACAACTTATGCTCAACCTCCAACCATGTTAGCACAATATGTGGACCACCTAGCCATCATGGCAAGCCACATCATTGCTTACATGGAGCCACATCATTGCTTACATGGAGTAGTTTCAACTCCTCTTAAACTTGCATCAAACCTTTGAACTTTAATTTCAAGTCATGGATTGGTTTTGACCGGTCATGATTTAATCAAATTAAATCAAGTGATCCATGGGTCTTAAATTAATCCAATTAATTTAAACCTCATTGAAATCCAAAAGTTCATTTAATCCAATTAAACAAACATAAGCTCAAACACTAATTAATTGATCCAATCAATTAATTAAACGAAACCCAACAAATTAATCCAATTAATTTAAAGGTATTAAGCCCAAAATTAATTAATCCAATTAATTAATTCTTGGTTCATCCATCCAATGGATTTTCCCAATAAATGATCCAATCATTTATATTCTCCTTGAATTAATTTAATCCAATTAAATTAATTCACTTCTTCCAGAATTAATTCCAAATTAATTCCACTACTTCCATAGTGATTTGTGTGTGACTCTTTAGGTTCACCCTCAGCTAGACTTGGGCTTGTGTCCAATACTATTGAATAATTAAATGTAATTTAATTAATTATTTCTGATTAACCATTAATCAGAAATGCCCGTTACCATGGGTGGCCGTCTAGCAACGGTCCATGGCACTAGAGACTAGGTGAATGTTGGCGTGAACATTTAGGCTCCGAATTCCATACAGGTACAGTCCTTCTGTCGACCATCTCCCGGCCTTAGTCTAGGGCATGGAATTGAGCGTCGGTTCCCATCCTGGACTAGGCAACTATGCTACAAACTCGAGACGCGTTTACTCTATTGATCGACCTAGGGAACCATTCCCTACTCGACCAATCGCTACAGCCGTAGACTTAATGAATCGAAACCATCTTAGAGCGCATAGGAGACATAGCTATCAAATACTGACAGGGGACGGATTCTCTATTGGAATCCACCATCCTCACTACATACTCCGACTGCACTGGACAAGGCTTATAATGACCATATCAAAGACACGGTCACCTCTCGCCAAATCCAAGATACAACCTTCATATACATGCGACTGCCATCACTCCTCAAGTTCGAGGACTAATCCCGTACTATCGGAACCGGGAATTCTAGTCATACCGACCAAGCCTCCAAGGCTTCCATATGACGATTCCCGCGAGTCAGTTTAGTCAGTCGACTATCTTGCCAACTAACCAACTAAAATTGCATAGACGACCCACGTCTGGCACCGATGAAACTGGGCACTCACCCAGTGACTGCAATACTTAGTGCAAGTCTCTATAGGATACTCGAGGCCCAGTCTTGAGGTCCTCAACTTGGAACGTTTCAGACCGACCCTTAAGGAGTTGGTTTCATAGCCGCCAACCTATGCGCAACTCAACTCAATGGGTTTAACCAATCGGTCTGTGGGCATTTGTTGTGACATTGAAACACATTCAATGTAAGTAGTAAGCACAACAAACATATTTTGCAATGATGGATACTTACTTTACCCATCAGTATAATATTACTTTGATAAAGATCGACGAATAGTTCCCAGAACAAGCAATCTAATTGACTTTCTGGTCACCTATTCTAACAACTCACCATAAGCATGATGATGAATCTCCAACACACACACACACACACACACACACACACACTACAACTCGTGTGCTCTCTCCCTCTAATCTCGTCCCCCTGTCTCTCTCACTCTCCAATTTCGTTTCTTGTTCTTTTGTTCTTGGAACAATTGAACATAGGAGGATTAATCCCGTTAACCTAATAACGTGTGATTGATCCGTCCTCTCCAATATACTTGTTCGTTCGCTAGCACGACGTGAAAGATACGTGGGTGGATTGCGTGTCACAATTTGGAGAATCTCATATACGAGATTTGGTGCAAATTGGGGAACAACGTGAGTACCGGTTAGAAGACGAAAACGACAATCGGTAGGTTCCGATTTATTTTTCATCCCTCTCTTTATTTTAAACCATATGGCCTACATGATTCTTGTATGCTTTTAATTCATGAGATACACTGAACACCCAGGAACTTCAAGGGTACACCCCTTGAACGTGTTCTTTATTTTACGTAAAAGCGTGTTTAAATTATTGTTATTTAATTTTATACCGCGCTTCCGCATTCGCGCTATTTTCCGGGATGATTCACAATCTTTCACGGATATATTCTGTAGTTAGCTTCGCATGTGCAACCTTCCTCTCGATTTTATTTTTAGTGAAGGCTTTCTTGTTCCTACGATAAGGATTGTCCGGTGAGAGGAACTGCATATGGCAATCAAAATAGCATGCCTTCTGGCCGTGCTGTAAATAGAATGTCCGTGTGTCCTCCATACAAACTGGACACCCCACAACACCGGCGGTACTCCATCCAGACACCATCCATAAGCGGCAAGGTCGTTCATCATCCACATCAATGCGGCCCGTATCATGAATGTCTGGTTTGTCACAGTGTCGTGCGTACGTACATCCACATGCCATAAATTCTGCAACTCCTCAATCAACGGCGCCAAGTAGACATCAATAAGACGTTTGGGATTCGATGGGCCAGGGATCACCATCGTTACGAACATATACTCAGACTTCATGCACATTCCCTGAGGGAGATTGTACGGTGTAAGTATCACGGGCCAACATGAGTAAGTTTTACCAGATTGGCCATGCGGTGCAAACCCATCCGTGCACAAGCCAAGTCTAACATTACGGGGCTTAACTGCAAAATCAGGATACATCCGGTCAAAATGCTTCCAAGCCTCTGCATCAGATAGATGACACATGGATCCTTCCTCCATCTGGTGGCTCGCATGGCAAGTCATATGCTCTGCAGTGGCCTCTGAGGCATACAACCTCTGCAGCCGAGGGATAAGCGGTAGATACCTAAGAATGGTATACGGGGACTTCTTGCGTCTACGAGTTTTGTCCCTGGTGGGCTTGTACCTAGTGTCAAAACTTGCAATATTCAAGATCAATATTGTCCTTCCAGTACAACATGCAACCGTTTTTGCACGCATCAATCTTCTGAACTGGTAAACCCAATTCTCTTATCAATTTCTTCGTACTGTAATAATCGGTGGGGAAAGTGTGATCGCGGGGTATTACAGTATCAGGCAGCTGGCACAAGTGATCATATGTATGCTCAGAAAAACCCCCTTCGGCCTGGATATTCACCAAAGAAGCAATTGACGCCAACTGAGAGGCAGTGCAGCCGTTCCACAACAGTTCGTCGGCAGCATGACCCACATAAAAAAAAATGGTCTGACAAGCCAGACACATAATCATAGGCCCCCGAATCGTAATATAAATTAGGACCCATATCAGAAGGACAATATCGAGTACCATCATTTGCCGGTCCTTCCTGGTTATACAAAGACTAGAAAAATGGCCCGACGGCATCGAATACCATCCTCTCCGTCCAATCCATCTGAGCCGCATCACCCCAATTCGAACTACCCTCCTCCTGAACAGGTGGCATTTGTTGCTGCTGCATAGGGGGTGCTGTCAATGCATTAAAGTATTCCTGCAGCCTCTCCTCACCATGAGAAGTCCAATTATAATACTCCGGCAGAAACCCTTTCATTCATACGTCAAATTTTACCTCGTCCGGTGTTTTGAAACGTTTGTTTTTTTCACTTTCGGCAGGGACACATAATCTTCTCCCCGTGTATATATGCACGCTGAGACTGGGCCTATTCTAGAAATGTTGTAACACCATCCTAAAACTCCGGCGTCACCCCCAGCACGTCTCGATCATACATCCATCTCCTCAATTGTCTTAACATGATTAGTCCTACGTACACAATCAATTCATAACAGTAATTCAATGACAAGAATAAATTATATATATATATATATAATTAACCATTAAAAAATCTCAGCTTCTTACCTGAGCAAAACACCTTTCAAGATCAATCTGCAAATTTCGCGCAGATTGTTTATATTTTCGATTGTACATATAAAGAATCAAGAGAGGGAGCTAGAACAAATGAGTTGGAGAGCAATTATAAGAACAATTAAAATGAAGGGGGACATATATATATATATAAATTTGAACGGGCATTGCAATATTATTTAGAATACTACACTAGCCGTTGCTCCATCATTAGGAACGGCATTGCAATATTATTTGGAACACTACACTAGCCATTGAAATATAGCCGTTGTTGCGTCATTAGGAACGCCCTCTGGAACGGACATAAGAACAGTAAAGTAACCGTTATAATATAGCCGTTTGTGCATATTTGGAATGATCATTGGCACACATAATCATTTACGAAAAAATGACTGTTCCTAATAGTAGCACATTTTGGACGGTGTTTGGAACTAAACTTGATTTTCCCAATACCCGCAACTTGGAATGGTAGTTGCATTACATTGTCCACTCAAAGCGTCAATGGTCTCATTTAGCACTACATGTTGAAACGATCGAACATGCGTTCCTACTCGACACAGACTTTGGAACAAGGGTTGGAACGGTCACTTGTCCTGGTTAAATAACTGCTCCAATTTCCACATATGTGTTCCAAATGGAATACCAAAATATATCCGCTCCCTTTTTTGGTGAAGGAAAGCGGATCGGCCCGGGAACGCGGCGGAAGCGCGGTTGAGATAAAAACATGCGGAATAAAAGGAATTTAAATCGCGTTCAAGGGGTGTACCCTTGAACGTTCCCGGGCTATCGGTGTATAAACGCATAATTAAACATATAAAATAACTGAGCGTTCGTGGCATAGAATAAAGAAGAAACTAAGAGCATAAATGTAAATCGGAATACCTTTCTCGATTTTGTATTTCAATCGGCTACACGCGTTGATTCCTCCCAACGTTCATCCATGTGAGGTCCCAATGTAGAGACCCTCTAAAGTCGTCCACACCACACCGGGAGAGATCTCGTTTTTCTTACTAGAGAAAAAGAGATCTAGAGGATGAAATCGAAGAAGGGATTACACTATCAAATTAGTGTTCCTTCTTGATCTTACTTTGTTCTTCAGTTGATCCTAGATCAATGAAGCAACAAAGAGGATTTAGTGAGTAGAGAGAGAGAGAGAGGGTAGAGAGCGTTCATCTTTTTCCTAGAAAAAGATGAATAATGAAATTCATCATCCATAGGTGTTAGTATATTCTCATATATATACATAATTAATGTGATTATTGAAATGTGTCTAGGTTCAACCAAGGATGTTTAGATACATCCCAATCAATCACCATCAATTCTTCAATCAAGCCTACCATCTTTTAAGGTATGATTAAGTCATACCAAAAGGGAAGGGCTTGATTGGAGTTGATTTGTCTCTTACCAAACGAGACAAGTCAACTAACACCTAGCATCCAACATGGCCGATTTTTGCTCCGTCCAAGGTGGCAAGTTTTGGCCATGCTTATTTAGGAAAGAAGTCCAACTTCATCTTATTCCATAAATGGAATTAATACACCTCTCGGGTCAAAATTAACGGACCGGGTTCTATCGTAATCCAATTACGACGAACCTAAAATTAAATCCAATTTAATTTAATGTCCGTTTAAATAATTTCCGTTGATCTTTTAATCCAATTCAAAGATCTAACATCTCAACTTTCCATATTAATCGATAAATCCTATTTACCGATTAAACGAGGGCCCGATACATATTGGCCCGTCCATCCAATAGACAATCCCTTAAGTAATCCAATTACTTATCATCCTCTGTATTGACTCTAAGTCAATTCCTTCACCTCCTCAGTGATTTGTGTTTGACCCTTTAGCTTCACCCTCAGCTAGACTTGGGCTCGTGTCCAACAGGAGCCTGTCACCATGGGTGAATGTTGGCGTGAATATTTAGGCGCCGATTTTGTATGGGTACAATCCTACTGTCGACCGTTTTCCGGCCTTAGTCTAGGGTATGGAATTGGGCGTCGGTTCCTATCCTTGACAAGGCAACTATGCTTCATACCCGAGATGCGTTTATTGTTAGAATAGGTGACCAGAAAGCCAATAGGTTTGGCGGTTTGTAATCTATTATACAACTCGATGTAAATATAATATTATTATGTGATCAATAAAATGAGTATTCGTCACTTCTGGTGCTTACTTTGTTGCGCTCATTTCACATTTGTTAAAACGGTGTTTTACTTATATCGCAACAAAGCCCACAGACCATGGATAACAACTCGTGCAGTTGGGCCACGCATTGGATGGTGGTCATGAAACCAACTGATTATGAGTTGGGTCTGAAATGTTTCAAGTCGAGGAAGTTCATTGGATGAGTGCCATGTTTCATTGGCGAGAAGCGTGGGACACCTACACGATCTTGATGGGTTGGTCGACTGGGGTCGAGCCGACTGGACTGACTCGCGGGGATCATCATATGGAAGCCTTGGAGGCTTGGTCGGTATGATTGGTTTTCCCCGGTTTCGATAGTACGGGAGTAATCCTCAGACTTGAGGAATCATGGCAGTCGCGTGCACAGGACGGCTGTATCTTGGATCTGGCGAGAGGTGATCATTCTGTAAGATGATCATCATAAGCCTTGTCTAGTGCAGTCGGAATGTGTAGCGAGGACGGTGGATTCCAAGAAGAGGATCTCTCCCTTGTCAGTATGTGACAGAGGTATCTCCTATGCACTGGGAGACACGTTCATGCTGTTTAATGTTATGGCCATAGTGGTTGGTTGAACAGGGAATGGTTTCCTGTGTCGACGCAATGAATCATACATGGTCTCGAGTATTAAGCATAGATGCCTAGTCAAGGATGGGAACCGACGCCCAATTCGATACCCTAGGCTAAAGCCGGGAGACGGTAGACGGAAGGATCGTACCCGTACGGAATCGGCGCCTAAATGTTCACGCCAATTCACCTAGTCTCTAGTGCCATGGATCGTTTCTAGACGGCCACCCATGGTAACGGGCCCAGGTCTAGCTGAGGGTGAACCTAAAGGATCACACACAAATCACCGAGGAGGTTAAGAGATTGACTTGGAGTTAATCTCGAAGGATAAATAAGTAATAGGATTACTTAAGGGAAAGTCCATTGGATGGACGGGCCGATTTGTATCGGGCCTTCCTTTAATCGGTAAATTGGATTTTTGATTAAATATGGAAAGTTGAGACGTTGAGACGTTGGATCTTTTAATTGGATTAAAAGATCAAGGGGAATAATTTAAATGGACATTAAATTGGATTTAATGTTGGGTTCGTCGTAATTGGATTACGACAAAACCCGGTCCGTTAAATTTTACCCGAGAGGAGAAATAATTCCTATTTTGGAATAGGAAGAAGTTGGACTTCATCCCTTAATTAAACATGGCCGAGATGCTCCCTTGGAGGAAGCAAAATCAGCCATGTTTCATGCTAGGTGGTATGTTGACTTATCTCTTTTGGAAAGAGACAAATCAACTCCAATCATGCTCTTTCCTTTTGGTATGATTTGATTATACCATAAATTTTGGTAGGCTTGATTGAAGAATTGATGGTGATTAATTGGAATGAATCTAGACATCCTTGGATGAACCTAGACACATTCCAATAATCACATTAATTATGTATATATATAAGAATATACAACACCCAGCATAAGTGATTGATTATTCATCTTTTTCTAGGAAAAGAGAAGACAAAAATCGGATCTCCTCTCCCTCTCTAACTCACGGTTTTTCCTCCCCCTTTTTCACTTATGTTCTTCACTTGGTTTTGAATCTAGAGGAAGAACAAAGTATGTTTAAGAGAGCACTAATTCATAGTGTTCTTCTCTTAAACCGATTCCGTTTTAAACCCATTCTTTTCTAGCAAGAAGAACGTGCGTTTCTTCCGGTGTGGTGTGGATCACCTTTGGAGAATCCATACATTTGGATTTCGTGAGCATTCCGGAGAAGGAACAACGCAAGTAGCCGGGAGCACACGCTAAACAATCAAAGGTAACGGTTTTACTACGCTTTGATTGATTTAACATACATCTATGCCCTATATGTTTAAATATATGTTTATAATATTTACACATCCTACATCGAATTTCCGGTTGAGCACCCAAGGGTACACCCCTTGGGATTCGTTTATTTAAATTAGATTTAAATTTACGCACCCTTTCTCGCTTCCGCTCGTGCTCCCGGACGGATCCGCTTGTCCTTCAAGTGGTATCAGAGCCCGGTTCGATGTAACGGACATAGATCTATGTGCTTGGCATGATCTACTTACTTTTTATGAAATTATTGGCATGTTAGATTATATAAATGTATGAATAATACGATGATTCAATTGTTTGAATTTGATGGACTTTGGCATGTTTTTTTTTATTAGATTGGATCTAAAATTGCATGCTTTTTTCAGAAAAAATGTTACTGCTATTTTGCTGAAAAAGGATGTTGAATAAAAAAAATTGGGATCGGACGGCAGCGGCCGCGCGCGGCCTTGTGCGCGCTAGTCTCAAGGGGAATCTCGGTACCCATTTTCGAGATTCCTTGACTTGGAGATTTCCGGACTGATTCGGCGAGACTAATTTCATGGACCTACCTCCAAGCGTAGTCCCAGTCCCCGAAATACGTTTTCAGTCCGTGGGCTTTGTTTGCGTAGTGAACAGATACGTAATACAGATAAAGAGAACGCAAACAAAGTAATGCCAAATGAATTTCACTTATTTATTCATTAACAATATATCAAATCCTTGAAATTATCTAGACATAGGTTACATTTCACCTGCCAAGATTGGCTACATGGTTACCTATTCTAACAATCTCCCACTTGACCTTAAAGCCAATCGCCCATATGTCTAATCCCCATCTTCTCAAGATGTCGCGTATGAGTGCTCTGCGACATAGGCTTTGTCAGCGGACCTGCTGTATTGTCTGCTGAGTTGACTCGGTCCATCCGAACTCACCTCTTCCAACCATTTCTCTTAGAAGATGGTAGCGTCTAAGAATGTGTTTGGAACGATGATGAGATCTCGGTTCCTTTGCTTGCGCTATTGCACCATTGTTATCACAAAAGATGACAACGGGCTCGGCGATGCTAGGCACCACACCTAACTCTTGGATGTAGTTTTTCATCCAAACATCTTCCTTGGCAGCTTCCGAAGCTGCTATGTATTCGGCCTCTGTGGTGGAGTCAGCAGTGGTTGCTTGCTTGGAACTCTTCCAAGCCACTGTCCTCCATTGAGCCTGAATACATAACCCGATTGAGACATGGCATCATCGTCATCAGACTGGAAGCTAGCGTCGCTAAAGCCTTCCAGGATCAGTTCTCCATTGCCATAGACTAAGGACATTTCCTTAGTCCTCCTTAGGTACTTAAGGATGCCCTTAACAACATTCCAATGTGCCTCTCTTGCACAAGACTGATATCTGCTTGTCACGCTCAAAGCGTAAGCAATGTTAGGCCTGGTGCAGTGGACCGCATATTGGATGCTACCTACAGCAGAAGCATAGGGGATGACTTTCATCCTTTCAAGTTCCTCATCAGTCTGCGGGGACTGTTTCTTGGATAACTTGATCTCATGCCTCATGGGAAGGAATCCTCGTTTGGAGTTGTCCATCCGATATCTCTTTAGGTCTTTCTCCATATACGAGTTTTGGGTGAGCCCTAACATCCTTTTAGATCTGTCCCTGACAATCTGGAGGCCTAGGATGTAGAAGGCTTCACCCAAGTCCTTCATGGAAAACTAGGTTGATAACCATTCTTTTGTGTCACCTAACATTCTAACATCATTACCTATGAGTAAACTGTGATCCACATAAAGCACTAGTAACACTATAGAGCTCCCACTGACCTTCTTGTATACACAAGGGTCGGATTCGTTTTTTATGAAGTCATAGCCCCGTATCACTTCATCAAAGCGAATGTTCCAACTTTGGGATACTTGTTTGAGGCCATAGATGGATTTCAGGAGACGACAAACCTGTTAGAATAGGTGACCATGTAAGCCAATTTTGGCAGGAAAATGTAACGTATGTCTAGACAATTTTAGGTGTTTGATAAAACATATATGAATAAAGAAGTGAAAAGTTCATATGGCAATACTTTGTTTACGTTCACTTATATCTGCTTTTTACATATCTGTTCACTACGCAAACAACGCCCACGGACTGAGAATCGATTTCGGGGATTGGGACTATGCTTGGAGGTAGGTCCATGAAATCAGTCTTACCGAATCAGTCCGGAAATCTCCAAGTCAAGGAATCCCGAAAATGGGTACCGGGAATCCCTTTGAGACTTGCACTAAGCATCTGTTGTCGTATTTCATCGACGGGTGACGAAGGTCGTCTAAGCAGTGTTAGTGGGTCAGCATGCTAGGAAGCAGCTGACTGAGGTGACTCGCGGGAACCGTCTTACGGAGGACCTTGAGTATGGTCTGCAAGGTATGACGTATTCCCGATTCAAACGGTACAGGTCAAGTCCTTTGACTTGAGGAACTGCTGAGTTTACCTGTGCATCAGGTCTGTATCTTAGATATGGTGAGAGATTGCCAAAATACTTTTGAATAGTCGTAAGCAATGTCTAGTGCAGCTCGAGTGTACAGAGTGACAGTAGTTTCCAAGAAAGGATCTGTCTCCTGTCGAAAGGTATTGACAGTTGAGTCTCATGTATGCTCTGTGTCTTGTCCCTGAAATCTGTGGCCACAGTAACTGAATAGAAGGGAAGGTTTCCCTTGCGGCGTTTAGTAAGGACAGACCGACACTTAGGTCCAAAATGGGTACCTGCATTTTTTCCGTGCCCTAGACTCTAAGTGATGAGACCGAAGACAGAAGGACAAATGTACTGTTAGAGCCTAAATGTTCATCCCCGATTATTTCACCTAGTCTCTAGTGCCATGGACCGTTGCTAGATGGCCACCCATGGTAACGGGCGGATTCTAGGAATCCGACCAAGTCTAGCTGAAAGGTGAACCTAAAGAGTCACACACTATCCAGACACACTTAAGTATTTAATTTGGAATTAAATATTTGAGTAAAGGAATGATTAAATTAGATTTAATCAGGTCCTATATTTCTTGGAGAAATTAATTCCTTCTATTTGATAAAGGGAATTAAATTAATAAATTGGATTTATTAAGGGAATTGATTTAATGGGCCTAGAATAAATATTAATATTTATTTATTATATTTATTTGGCCTTTTGAATATTTAATGGAATTTAAATATTTTATTAAATTAAAATCAACGGTTGAGATGGAAAGGGGAGATGGAAGGCTAGGATTGGTTTTGACTAGGTCAAACACTAGTTTGACTAGGACTTTGACTAGGTCAAAATCCTAGTCAAATTAGAGTTCTTAGAGTTGGAGTTTTAAAGAGGATTAAACTCCTCCTCTATATAAACCTCTAGCTTCCAACAATTGTAGGATGATGAAATTCCAACACACACACAACACACACTCGACTCTCTCCCCCTTGCCTCTCGTCCGCCCCCTCTCTCTACAAGAAATATACTTTCTTGTTCTTTTGTTCTTGGAACACTAGAACATCGATGAATCAATACCGTTAATTGATAACGTGTCGTTGATTCATCCACTCCAAAATATACACTTGTTCGTTGCTAGCACGGCGTACAAGATACGTGGGTGGATTATGTGTCACGATTTGGAGGGTCTCAAGAACGAGATCTTGGTGCAAAACGGGGAACAACGCGAGTAGCCGTTGAAGACGAAAACGACAACGGGTAGGTCTCGGTTTATGTTTTCGCCTCCTTTTATTTATTCATGAGATACACCGAACACCCGGGAAATCTCAAGGGCACACCCCTTGAGCGTGTTCCTTAATTCATTAAAGCATGCTTTATTTTTGTACTTTATTTTATATCGCGCTTCCGCATTCGCGCAATTTCCCGGACGATCCACGATTTTCTTTCAAGACCTTCTATTCTTCTCCAATGACTGTGAAACCCTTCGGCTGATCCATATAGATCTCTTCCTCAACGAAACCATTGAGGAAGGCCGTTTTCACGTCCATCTGCCATATCTCATAGTCATACCATGCTACTATGGCGAGCAGGATCCGAATGGATTGAGCCATGGCTACCGGCGAGTAGGTATCCTCAAAATCGCACCCTGGTCGTTGAGTGTATCCCTTAGCTACTAGCCTAGCCTTAAAAGTCGTGACTTCTCCATCAACGCCAAGTTTGTGCTTGTAGACCCACTTACAGCCAACTAGCTTAACACCTTTCGGTAGATCTACAAGTCTCCGACTTGGTTCTCGCTCATGGAGTCCATTTCGGTTTCTCATGGCCTCAAGCCATTTCCCGGAGTCGATATCAAACATCGCTTCTCCGTATGTCTTAGGATCGTTATCCAGCAGACTGGTCGTATTTAGAAAGCCATATCTCATTAGAGGTCTGGAATCTCTAGTAGACCTACGGAGAATGGGAACGTCAGTGGTAATTGTGGGCACTGACCGTATAGGAGCTGGCGGTTCAGGTTTGGGGCTAGCCGTTCCTGAGGCTGTCCTACATGCCTAGCATGCTGGACTTCTCGAGGTCAATCAGTCCTTCGGGTATCTATCCTGAATCCTCTAAGCGAGGAATCCGCGGCTTCCTCTGATGACTGGTTTCCATTACTTGATTCTTCAAGGAACAGTTCATCAGGTTGGATATCCTCTGGAAAGCCTTGCTCCAAGTACACTGCATTCCTTGAAATAAATACCTTTTGTTCCAAGGGGTCATAAAAGTAATAAGCCGCAGTTTCTTTAGGGTATCCAACGAACCTGCATAAGCTAGACCTTGATTCTAGCTTATCTCCTACTAACCTCTTGACGTATGTGGGCTACCCCACACTTTCAAGTAGTTGTAGGACGCAGGCTTGCTGTGCCATATCTCATATGGTGTTTGGGTCAATACACTAGTTGGCGCCAAATATAACAACTTGGCTGCCGTTTCCAATGCATAGCGCCAAAAAGACAAGGGCAATTTGGTAAAACTCATCATGGATCAAACCATGTCCAACAGGGTTCGATTCCTTCTTTCAGAGACACCATTCAATTGTGGTGTCCCGAGAGGTGTCCATTCAGATATTATACCATTTTCTTTTAGATAATTAAAGAACTCAGTACTAAGGTATTCTCCGCCTCAGTCTGACCGTAGGACTTTAATTTTGCAGTTGGTTTGGTTCTCCACTTCAAGTCTGAATTCTCTCTCAAGAGCTTCAGACTTGTACCTCATCAGGTAAACATAACTATACCGTGAATGATCATCGGTAAAGGTTATGAAGTAGGAGAACCCACCTCGGGCCTGCGTCCTTAGTGGTCCACATACGTCTGTATGGACCAAGTCCAATAGACCTGTGGCAAGCCTGCTTTGTCCTACAAAGGGCTTCTTGGTCATTTCCCTCTTAGACAGGATTCACAGGTTGGTAGCTCACTCAAGTCCCCTACCTCTAGGTTCTTTGAGTCTACCAATCTTTTCATCCTGTATTCGGATATGTGACCTAGCCTAGCGTGCCATAGTCATGTGTTCCCGTTGTTATCTATTTTACGTTTGTGTTGAGCGTTAAGAATGAAGTTCGTTTGTTGCAAGATATAGAGCCCATTATTAAGTGTACCAAGTAGATGAGCAATTCCACACCTCATCAAATAAAAGCAATTTTTATTGATCATAAACTCATAACCACTATTGTCTAACAATGGAATGGAAATGATGTTTTTAATCATACTAGGTACATAATAAACTTGCTCTAATTCTATGCTAATATTATCACTAACTACTAGAGTGGCGGATCCTACTGCTTCTGCCGAGATGGCCTTGCCATTCCCAAGCTTCAGGATCATATCCCCTCTACCCAGTTTTCTGCTTCTTTTCAGCACCTGCAAATCGTTGCAAATGTGAGCTCCACAGCCGGTATCTCATACCCAAGAGGCAGAATTAGTGACCATATTGACCTCAATCACAAATATACCTTAATTCAAGAAGAGTTTGGGGCACTCCCTCTTCCAATGCCCTTTCTCACGGCAATTGATACATATGTCATATGCCCTAGACTGTTGCTTGGAGTCAACCTTCCCTTTTCCTTTGCCTTTCCCCTCTTTGGCAATGGGAACATTCTTAGTGTTTGTAGCTGCTTTGATGGCTTTCCCTTTCCCTTCTTCCTTTTCTAACGTCCGGCACCCTTGCCTTTCGTCTTGGAAGTCGAAGCATCTCCAAACAATACCGACGGCGTGGACTTTTGGTCGTTGCCTCGTATTGCACCAACATATTGATTAACTCATGAATACCCTTCTCAAGTGTGTTCATGTTATAGTTAACAATGAATTGGTCGAAGGAGGGTGGGAGAGACTGAAGGATCACATCTATGTATGTCTCGTTATCGAGGCCTGCCTTGAGGTCCTCGAGCTTTTCCACCAGGGTAAGCATTTTAACCCCGTGATCTTGTATAGAGGATCCTTCTATCATTTTAGTTCCAAAGAACGCCTTAGTCGCGACATACCTACTATGTCGGTCCGGGACTGCGTAGCAATCCTTAAGGCGAGCCATAATGGAAGGGACATCGTCTAGCCTTTCATATTGCTTCTGAATCTCATCGTCATTGAAGCAAGTATGACGCTACGGACCTTTCGGTTATTCTTATGCCAAGTCTCGAATGTCACACGTTCTTCTGGCGTGGATCCTTCCGGTAAGGTCCTAGGGAGAGGCTCGTCCATGGCGTAGCCTTCGTTCTCGTAATCCAGGACTATCCTGAGATTGCGCAACCTGTCGTTGTAATTGGTTCCATTGAATTTGTTGGTCTAAAGAATGGTTGATAAGGGGTTCTTAGACATTTTAAATCTACATTTTAAACAGAGTTCGCGATCAGCAGAATTTAAAAGACGGAGGTTTGATATATATAATTAAATGCTTGGTCTTTAGTCATTTAATGCTCCCACTATTTATACGAAAACACGGTACTCTCAAACGTTGTTTTCGGGAAACCTTTTCCTAGTGGGCTTGGGATCCACAGCGAATTTCCCCATACCCGGTTTTACGATTCGCATGGGAAGAATCCTGTGGGAGGTATGTCATACCATTCTCGTTCCAAGAGATTCCCAAGATTATTGCCTCACCCTTTCACATGATCCCGAGGATTCCAATCGAATCATGCTAATCGGGCGTTAGACCCGACCCAATTAACCGAGCCAGAGACCCACTGCTACCTCCACGACTCGTGAGACAGGTAACAGCGGTCTACTTTTCGTTCATGACATGGTGCAGCTTCTTTTAAGTACGATAGACGTGCTACGACTCGTGAGACCACGCTATCGACCTAAATCAGCTTCCTCACTATGCCATGGATTGGAAGGCATGGACGAACTCCTAGAGTCCATGTCCACTTTGTCTAGGGTCTAATATTTGGACATTGGTCCAACCAATGTGAGAGTAGTAAATGACCGAGATCTCATAAATAGGTATTAACACATTCATCCATCATGCAAAAATAAATAAATTGCATCCACAGCAGTTATATGATAAATAAAATGCCATTCATCCATCATAATAACCACATGCAAAATTAAAGCCTAGCACGCCCCTGTTGGATGATCACGATCCCGAATCATATGCGACCCACTGAGCCCGCAGTGGATCTATGGTCAATCTAAGGTTGGTCCTACACGATTACATTAATAGTAACCCAATCATCATTCTGATGGGCCTTGGTCTCTTTTCTCTTTCTTCTCTTGGAACCTCCGATCTGGGCTCTCCATGTGGACCTTCCTTCTTCTCCATCAATTACATAAAATTAAAACCTCACTCCTATTCTACTCTCATTACATATTAAAAATAGAAACCCCAGCGAAAACCCGGGGGGAGTACATAAGGAGGGAGATAGAATGCCTTATTATTCCAAGACAACTAGAAAGAGGACAAGGAGAAAGCAATAAAAGAGGCACACAGGCCCAACAGAAAATTAAACCATACATTCGGTCTAGGGCTCGTGGTCATCCATTTCCATCCAACACACATAATTATATGATCCAATCACATAAAATATATGCAAACAACATATGATTACCAATCATAATTATCCAAGATAAATATAAATATGTAAGGTATGAAAATATGGTACAACCGTTGGTAATAATATTTTCTCATTTTCGAAAGACCTTTCCTCATTATTTCTAGGTAAATTATCCCCGGGATTCCAAATCCAGTATAACTTTACCTCCTAAAATAATATCTTAGAAAATTAGGCAAAAATTGAACAAAAACGAATTTTCAAAATTAATTAAAATTAAGACTGAAAAATAGAATAAAATAAACAAAAGGGGAGAAACCGTAATAGACTGGCAACCGGCCGCCGCCAGCCTGCGTGCGCGTGCGCCTAGTCCGTAGCAGGCTGCACGGCCGTGATCGCCGGCAGGCTGTCGCGCGCGTAGGCTCCCTTGCCCATGCTAGCCTACAGGCCGCTGGTCGTGCACCTGCCCTTGCGCAGTGCGTGCCTGCCAGGCGCGCTCGCGCAGACCATCGTTTGCGTGCACGCGCGCACGGATCCTTTACCACTCTATCGCGCGCGCGTCCGCTTCACCTGCCAGGCGCGCCCTATGCGCGCGCGCGGCCTTTCTAGCCGCGCTTTCGGGCAAGCAGGCTTCCAGCGCGCTGGCTTGGCGTGCGCGCGGGGGCTTCCCTGCCCGTTTGCGTGCGCGCCCGGCCAACTGCCTGGCTGACTCCCGGCCGCGCCACCGACAGGCTGTCTGCGAGCAACCATGCGCGTCTGGCACAGGTGGCCGCGCGCAGGCTCCCCTACGTCCGCGCGTCTACCTCGCCCGTGCACACGGCTGCGCACGGCCAGCCTTCTGCTGGTCGCCGTGCTGCGGCGTTTCTCCGTGTTTGCTCAATTTTCACCCCCTCGTTTCCCAAAAAAAAATAGAAAATCCAACAATATCAAAATTCATACGGATTAAAAGCAAGAAAACGACATTCTTTAATAATAATATAATCAAGAATTAATTAAAACATGCCAAGAACACGTTTCATGCTTAAAATGCACGTAAAACCCTAGGCCTATACACCGAACCGGGCTCTGATACCACTGAAAGATTGTGGATCGTCCCGGGAAATAGCGCGAATGCGAAAGCGCGGTATAAATTTAAATAACAAAAAATTAAACATGCTTTAAATAAATTAAAGAACACGTTCAAGGGGTGTACCCTTTAAGTTCCCGGGTGTTCGGTGTATCTTATGAATTAAAAGCATAGAAAAGAATCATGGAGGCCATAGGATCAAAAATAAAAGAGGGACGAAAAAATAAATCGGAACCTACCGATTGTCGTTTTCGTATTCTAACCAGTACTCGCGTTGTTCTCCGATTTGCACCAAATCTCGTATGTCAAATTCTCCAAGTTGTGACACGCAATCCACCCACGTATCTGTTGGAATAGGTGACCAGAAAGCCAATAGGTTTGATGTAAATGTAATATTATTATGTGATGAATGAGATGAGTGCTCGTCACTAATAGTACCTTCTTTGTTGCGCTCATCTTACATTTGTTGAAACGATATTTAACGTATATCGCAACAAAGCCCACAGACCATGGATAACAACTCGTGCAATTGGGCCATGCATTGGATGGTGGTCATGAAACCAACTGATTAAGAGTTGGGTCTGAAACGTTCCAAGTCGAGGACCTCGAGACAGGGCATCGAGAGTCCTATTGAGACTTGTGTCAAGAGTCGTGTTCATTGGATGAGTGCCGTGTTTCATTGGCGACAGGCGTGGGACGCCTACACGATCTTGATGGGTTGGTCGACTGGGGTCGAGCCGACTGGACTGACTCGCGGGGATCATCATATGGAAGCCTTGGAGGCTTGGTCGGTATGATTGGTTTTCCCCGGTTCCGATAGTACGGGAGTAATCCTCAGACTTGAGGGATCATGGCAGTCGCGTGCACATGATGGCTGTATGTTGGATCTGGCGAGACGTAATCATTCTGTAAGATGATTATCATAAGCCTTGTCCAGTGCAGTCGGAATGTGTAGCGAGGACGGTGGATTCCAAGAAGAGGATCTATCCCCTGTTAGTATGTGACAGAGGTATCTCCTATGCACTCGGAGACACGTTCATGTTGTTGGAAGCTGTGGCCACATTGGTTGGTCGAACAGGGAATGATTTCCTATGTGGACGCAATGAAGCATACGTGGTCTCGACTATTAAGCATAGATGCCTAGTAAAGGATGAGAACCGACGCCCAATTCCATACCCTAGACTAATGCCGGGACACGGTAGACGGAAGGATCGTACCCGTACGGAATCGGCGACTAAATGTTCACGCCAATTCACCTAGTCTCTAGTGCCATGGACCATTGCTAGACGGCCACCCATGGTAACGGGCCCTTGTGGGACACGGGCCCAAGTCTAGTTGAGGGTGAACCTAAAGGGTCACACACAAATCAACGATGAGGTTGAGAGATTGACTTGGAGTCAATCTCGAAGGATAACATAAGTAATTGGATTACTTAAGGGAAAGTCCATTGCATGGACGGGACGATATTGTATCGGGCTTTCATTTAATCGGTAAATTGAATTTTCAATTAAATATGGAAAGTTGAGACATTGGATCTTTTAATTGGATTAAAAGATCAACGGGAATAATTTAAATGCCTAACCTAGCGAGGTTAATCCATCTCCTAGCTTCTAAGGCAAGGAGGGAACCTTATGCTGACCGACGCGACGATGGCTCCATACCGGATGCAGCTGCCTGCCCTATGCGAGATTCCAACTCCGGAGCCTAGTTGGCACGCAGGAACGATAAATGAATCGATGGTGTTACGCGCGCGCGAATGAAACCCACAGGAAATTTATCGCTAGTACTTTAACTCGCTCTTCCTCTGTCTCTCCCTTTCCCTATTCCCAATCATGATTTTTACAGTGAAAAAGCGCCTTCGGTCTAGCAATCATAGCCGTCTTGTCCTTACAGTGGTTTACGCTAGTTTTTTTGCTTTAAGAAGAAGCCGAACTAACCCCATACAAATCATAGCCGTCTTGTCCTTACAGTCGTTTACGGTAGTTTTTTTGCTTTAAGGAGAAGCCGAACTAACCCCATACAATATCTTCTACCGCTCCCCTGCAAGGTTTATATGATCACCTACGGAAATAGTACATTAAATTGGATTTAATGTTGGATTCGTCGTAATTGGATTACGATAAAACCCGGTCCGTTAAATTATACCCGAGAGAAGAAATAATTCCTATTTTGGAATATGAAGAAGTTGGACTTCTTCAATTAACTAAACATGGCCGACATGCTCCCTTGGAGGAAGCAAAATCAGCCATGTTTCATGCTAGATGGTATGTTGACTTATCTCTTTTGTAAAGAGACAAATCAACTTCAATCAAGCTCTTCCCTTTTGGTATGATTTGATCATACCATAAATTTTGGTAGGCTTGATTGAAGAATTGATGGTGATTGATTGGAATGAATCTAGACATCCTTGGAGGAACCTAGACACATTCCAATAATCACATTAATTATGTATATATACTAGAATATGCAACACCAAGCATGTGTGATTCATTATTCATCTTTCTCTAGGAAAAAGAGAACACAAAAATCCTCTCCTCTCTCTCAAACTCTCGGCCTCTCTCCCTCTCTTACACTTGTGTTCTTCACTTGATTTTGAATCAAGAAGAAGAACAAAGTAAATTTAAGAGAGCACTAATTCATAGTGTTGTTCTCTTAAATCGATTCCTTCTTAAACCCGTTCTTTTCTAGGAAGAAGACCGTGTGTTTCTTCCAGTGTGGTGTGGATCACCTTTGAAGAATCCATACGTTTGGATTTCGTGAGCATTTCGGAGAAGGAACAACGCAAGTAGCCGGGAGCATACGCTAAACAATCAAAGGTAACGTTTTATTACGCTTTGATTGATTATATATATTTATCTATGCCCTATGTGTTTAATATTCATTTCCAATATTTACACATCCTACATCGAACGCCCGGTTCAGCACCCAAGGGCACAACCCTTGGGATTCGTATTTTAAATGAGATTTGATTTAATTTACGCACTTTTCTCGTCTTCTCACTTTCGCTCGCGCTCCCGGACGGATCCGCTTGTCCTTTCAAGTGGTATCAGAGCCCATTTCGACGTAAGGGCCATAGATCTATGTGTTTGGCATGATCTACTTGCTTTTAATGGCTTTATTGGCATGTTAGATTGTATAAATATATGAGTAATATGATAATTCAATTGTTTGGATTTAATGAACTTTTGGCATGCTTTATTTTGTTAGATTGGATCTAAAATTTCATGCTTATTTTCAGAATAATATTACTGTTATTGTGCTGAAACAGTTTTGAAAAAAAAAATTGATCGGACCAGCAACGACCGCGCGCAGGCGGGCGCCTACGCGCTCGCGCTGTGCGCAGCTGGTCGCTGCCGGCCGAGGCTAGCGCGCGGCACAGCGCGCGGCCGGCCGGCCAGCACAACGGCTGGGCCGTTTTATGCCGTTTTTTTGACTTTTTTCGGAAAATTTGATTTTCTGTATTTTCTGCACAATATTTTGAAAATATGTTAATTTTGCATTTGTGATTTTGGAATAACTGGATTATTCCTTGAATTAAATTTGCTTAATTAATTTGGGATTGATACATGCATTGGATGCATTGTTTAAAATGTCCATTAAATTTAAAATTTGAATTTTGCATATTATTTGTATGTTTATGCTTTTGTGATGTTGAATATCACATGGGTATTTGGAATATCCATTGGTTATTTATGCATGATTATTTGGAATAATTGTGTTATGTGAGTTGATGGAATCAACATGGGATGATCACAAGAGCCCTAGACCTTATGTATGGATGAATGTATGATCATTTATTTTCTGTTGGGTGGGGCCTACGTGCCTCTTGTTTTTTGGACTATCATCTCCCATATTATCAGCCTCATGATGTTAAGGCTTGTTTTCTTTATTACCAATGTATTACTTTCAGTTGTAATGAGAGTAAATAAGATTGGTGAGGTTTTAATTTTAACAAGCAATTGGAGTCGGAGACCCCAAGGAGAAGCATCAAGGCGTGAAACAAGAAGCACTTCAAGGCCCATTGGAATGACAATGGGTTTATTATTATTGTAATAAGTTAGGACCACCCTAGACAGACCATAGACTCACTGCGGGCTCAGTGGGTCACATATGTTGGGCTTGTGATCATCCTAACAGGGGTATGCTATGTTTTCTGCATGGGGCGTATTTATTTATCGTTTTAAATATTGGATATTTATGCATTCTAAAACACAATAATGTGATGAGGTCTCGGTCATACACAAACTCTCATTTGGTTGGACCAAATTAAATATTAGGCCCAGAACGGACTTAGATCAAAATGGTATTTTGGTCTGTCCGAGCCTTCCATCCACAACAATGTGGTGAGGAAGCTACCACTACCCAAGTGTGGTCTCACAAGTCGTGGCACACTTGGACTAAGGGAAAGCTGCACCATTGTTGTGAACAAAAAGACTGCGCTCGCTGTTTCCCTGTCTCAAGAGTCGTGGGGGGCCACAGTTTGAGGCATGATTTGGTTGATGGGTCGGGCCTAACACTGAGTAACATGGTTCGCTTGGACTCCTCGGAACCATGCGAATAGGTGAGGCAAAATATCTTGGGAATCTCATTGGATGAGAATGATATTGGATATCTCCCACGAGGTCTTCTTCATGTGAATCATAAAAGCGGGGCATGGAGATTACACTTGTGGATCCCAAGCCCATTAGGAAATGGTTTCCCGAAACTCCGCTTGAGAGTGGCGGACTTTCGTATAAATAGTGGGAGGGTTAAAAACTAAAAGACCAAGTCTTCAACTTGAACAATAATATTACCATCATCTGCTAATTTCTGCTTTACATTTTCATTAATGTAGATGTGTCTAAGAACCCATTAACCATGATTCTCGAGACTAACAAATTCAACGGAACGAACTATTCGGACTGGCTGAGAAACCTGAGGATTGTCCTCGGTTTCGAGAACCAAGGCTACTTCTTGGACGAGCTGCCACCGAGCGACTTACCAGAGGGGTCCACGCCTGAAGAACGTTTGACGTTCGAGAAATGGCATGAGGACAACCGGAAAGTACGCAGTATCATACTGGCTTCGATGTCTAACGACATCCAGAAGCAGTATGAGAGGCTAGACAACGTCTCCGCCATAATACTTCGCATGAACGAGGTTTATGCGGTTTCGGATAGGCATATTAGATATGCCGCCACAAAAGCATTATTTGGCACCAAGCTTGCTGAAGGAGCGTCTGTACAAAGTCATAGGGTGAAGATGCTCTCCCTAGTGGAGAAACTCGAGGACCTTAAAGCTGGGCTTAACAATAACACGTACATTGACGTGATCCTCCAGTCGCTCCCTCCATCCTATGACCCGTTTGTTGTAAACTATAACATGAACGGACTTGAGAAGTGTATTCATGAGTTGATCAACATGCTGGTCTAATACGAGGCAACGACCCACAAGTCAGTACCGGCAGTATTGATAGGAGAGACTTCGACCTCCAAGGCGAATGGCAAGAAGGTCGGACGCTGGAAGAGGAAGAAGGGCAAAGGGAAGACGGTTCTGGCCCCTGCTCACGCTCCGGGCGTCCCTGTTGCTCCGGTTGGACCGAGCAAAGGGAAAGGGAAGGCCCGTGGTTCTCAGCGGTCCAAGGCAAATGATGTCTGCATGCATTGCCAAGGGAAAGGGCATTGGAAGAGGGAGTGCCCACAACTCCTCTCCAATGCAGGTATGTTTGTGGTTGAAGTAAACATGATTACTAATTCTGCTTCATGGGTATTAGATACCGGGTGTCGTGCTCACATATGCAATGATTTGCAGGCACTGCAAAGAAGCAAAAGGCTAACCAAGGATGGGATGATCCTGAGGCTAGGCGATGGCAAGGCCGTTGCTGCGGAGGCCGTAGGATCACTAGAGTTAGCCATTAGTAGTCATGTTAGGATTGTACTGAACGACTGTTTCTATGTACCTAGCATGATTAAAAACATTGTTTCCATCCCGGTCCTTGATAAGGAGGGATATGAATTTACAATCAATAAAAATGGTTTTTTTCATTATCAAAGATGGTATTTCTCATCTGCTTGGTACATTGGTCAATGGTCTGTACATACTTCAACAGTCTAATTGGATAATGACTGCAGAACACAAACGAAAATGTGATGATCATAATAACGCACAGATATGGCATGCGAGGTTAGGTCATATCTCTAAAGATAGGGTAAGAAGGTTGGTGGACTCAAAGAGTCTAGAAATAGACGATTTGGACAACCTACCAACCTGCGAATCTTGTCTAAAGGGAAAGATGACCAAGAAACCCTTTGTTGGAGAAAGTACGCTAACCAGTGATTTGTTGGATTTGATCCATATAGATGTCTGTGGTCCACTAAATACTCAGGCTAGAGGTGGGTACTCGTACTTCGTAACCTTTACCGATGATTACTCACGGTATGGTTATGTTTACCTGATAAGGTACAAGTCTGAAAACTTTGGAAGGTTTAAGGAATACAGACTTGAAGAAGAGAACCAAATCGGTTGAAAGATCAATAGCCCTTCGGTCGGACCGATGTGGAGAGTATTTGAGTGGTGAGTTTACTGATTATCTAAAAGAGCATGGGATTCTCTCTTAGTGGACCCCTCCTGGAACACCGCAGCTTAATAGGGTGTCTGAAAGGAGGAATCGGACCTTGTTGGACATGGTCCGATCCATGATGAGTTTTACCGAACTCCCCCTTTCCTTCTGGGGATACGCTCTTGAGACGGCGGCCAAAGTTTTGAACTTGGCGCCATCTAAAAGGGTATCCCAGACGCCATATGAGATATGGCATGGCAAGCCTGTCTCCTACAAATACTTGAAAGTGTGGGGTTGCCCCGCATATGTCAAGAGATTAGTGGGAGATAAACTGGACTCAAGGTCTAGTTTATGTAGGTTCATCGGCTATTCGAAAGAAACTGCGGGGTGTTATTTCTATGATCCCTCCTGAAGGACAAGCGGATCCGCCCGGGAGCGCGAGCGGAAGCGAGAAAAGTGCGTAAATTTAAATCAAATTCAAATATGCGAATCCCAAGGGGTGTACCCTTGGGTGCTCAACCGGGCGTTCGATGTAGGATGTGTAAATATTAAAACATATATTTAAACACATAGGGCATAGATATACAAACGAAATCAATCAAAGCGTAATAAACCGTTACCTTTGATTGTTTAGCGTATGCTCCCGGCTACTAGCGTTGTTCCTTCTCCGGAATGCTCACGAAATCCAAACGTATGGATTCTCCAAAGGTGATCCACACCACACCGGAAGAAACTCACGTTCTTCTTGCTAGAAAAGAACGGGTTTAGAAGGAATCGGTTTAAGAGAAGAACACTATGAATTAGTGTTCTCTTAAACCTAATTTGTTCTTCTTCTTGATTCAAAATCAAGTGAAGAACACAACTGTAAGAGAGGGAGGGAGCACGAAATTATGAGAGAGAGGAGAGGATTTTTGTCTTCTCTTTTTCCTAGAAAAAGATGAATAATGAATCACTTATGCTAGGTGTTGTATATTCTAATATATATACATAATTAATGTGACTATTGGAATGTGTCTAGGTTCATCCAAGGATGTCTAGATTCATTCCTATCAATCACCATCAATTCTTCAATCAAGCCTACCAAAAATTATGGTATGATCAAATCATACCAAAAGGGACGAGCTTGATTGGAGTTGATTTGTCTCTTTCCAAAAGAGACAAGTCAACATACCACCTAGCATGCAACATGGCTGATTTTGCTTCCTCCAAGGGAGCATGTCGGCTATGTTTAATTAAGGGAAGAAGTCCAACTTCTTCCTATTCCAAATTAGGAATTATTTCTCCTCTCGGGTATAATTTAACGGACCGGGATTTATCGTAATCCAATTACGACGAACCCAATATTAAATCCAATTTAATGTCCACTTAAATTATTCCCGTTGATCTTTTAATCCAATTAAAAGATCCGACGTCTCAACATCTCAACTTTCCATATTTAATCGAAAATCCAATTTACCGATTAAATGAAAGCCCGATACAATATCGGCCCGTCCATCCAATGGACTTTCCCTTAAGTAATCCAATTACTTATTTTATCCTTCGAGATTGACTCCAAGTCGATCTCTCAACCTCCTCGGTGATTTGTGTGTGACCCTTTAGGTACACCCTCAGCTAGACTTGGACCCGTGTCCCACAAGGGCCCGTTACCATGGGTGGCCGTCTAGCAATGGTCCATGGCACTAGAGACTAGGTTAATTGGCGTGAACATTTAGGCGCCGATTCCGTACGGGTACGATCCTTCCGTCTACCGTCTCCCGGCCTTAGTCTAGGGTATGGAATTGGGCGTCGGTTCCCATCCTTGACTAGGCATCTATGCTTAATACTCGAGACCACGTATGCTTCATTGCGTCGACACAGGAAACCATTCCCTGTTCGACCAACCACTGTGGCCACAGCTTCAAACAGCATGAACGTGTCTCCGAGTGCATAGGAGATACCTCTGTCACATACTGACAGGGGACGGATCCTCTTCTTGGAATCCACCGTCCTCGCTACACATTCTGACTGCACTGGACAAGGCTTATGATAATCATCTTACAGAATGATTACCTCTCGCCAGATCCAAGATACAGCCGTCCTGTGCACGCGACTGCCATGATCCCTCAAGTCTGAGGATTACTTACTATCGGAACCGGGGAAAACCAATCATACCGACCAAGCCTCCAAGGCTTCCATATGATGATCCCCGCGAGTCAGTCCAGTCGGCTCGACCCCAGTCGACCAACCCATCAAGATCGTGTAGGCGTCCCACGCCTGTCGCCGATGAAACACGGCACTCATCTAATGAACACGACTCTTGATGCAAGTCTCAATAGGACTCTCGATGCCCTGTCTCGAGGTCCTCGACTTGGAACGTTTCAGACCCAACTCTTAATCAGTTGGTTTCATGACCACCATCCAATGCGTGGCCCAACTGCACGAGTTGTTATCCATGGTCTGTGGGCTTTGTTGCGATATAAGTTAAACACCATTTTAACAAATGTAAGATGAGCGCAACAAAGAAGGTACCATTGGTGACGAATACTCATCTTATTCATCACATAATAATATTACATTCACATCAAGTTGTCGGATAGGTTACAAATTGCCAAACCTATTGGCTTTCTGGTCACCTATTCCAACACCTCCGAGCTAAAGATTTTTGTCTCGTGAAACGCAGTGTTCTTGGAAAAAAGGTTTTCCATCGGATAGTCAACGCGATGAGGTGCTCCTTGAAGAATCAAGTGAGGCACCCCATGAGGCGGCAGTGACATCTGAGCTAGTAGTTCCCACTGATATTGTTCCAGTACTCCGTAGGTCGGCCAGAGTATCCCATGCACCTGATAGGTATGGATTTCTGGGCCTGACCGGTCAATTGGATAATGATCCAAAGACGTACGGAGAAGCGATGTCGGACATCGATTCGGATAAGTGGCTTGAGGCCATGAAATCCGAGATGGACTCGATGGGTACAAACAGGGTTTGGACCCTAGTAGATCCACCGAAAGGGGTTAAACCCATAGGGTGTAAATGGGTCTACAAACGTAAGCTTGGAGCTGATGGGGAGGTTACAACCTTCAAAGCCAGGCTTGTGTCGAAAGGTTACACTCAGCGACCCGGGGTCGATTTTGAGGAAACCTACTCGCCCGTAGCAATGGCCAAGTCCATTCGGATACTGCTTGCCATAACAGCATGCTATGACTATGAAATATGGCAGATGGACGTGAAAACGGCTTTCCTCAACGGTTTCGTAGAGGAAGAGATCCATATGGATCAGCCGGAAGGTGTCACACTGTTGGAGAAGAGCAGAAGGTCTGCCGTCTCCAAAGGTCCATCTATGGCCTCAAACAAGCTTCCCGAAGCTGGAACATACGTTTTGATGATGTCATACGGGGATATGATTTCATCAAGAATGAGTCCGATCCTTGTGTATACAAGAAGATCAGTGGGAGCTCAGTTGCGTTTCTGGTGCTTTACGTGGATGATATCTTGCTCATTGGGAATGATGCTAAGATGTTAGGTACCACTAAAGCTTGGTTGTCAACGCAATTCTCCATGAAGGATATGGGCGAAGCATCCTACATCCTTGGCATCAAGATCTACAGGGATAGATCTAGAAGGATGTTAGGAATGGCTCAGTCCTCGTATATTGAGAAAGTCTTGAAGAGATTCAAGATGGAGAACTCAGAACGATGATTTCTTCCTATGAGCCATGGAATTAAGTTATCCAAGAAGCAGTCTCCTAAGACTGATGAGGAGCTTAAACGGATGTTGGACATCCCCTATGCTTCAGCCGTAGGCAGCATACAGTATGTTGTTCAGTGCACTAGACCTGATGTGGCTTTCGCTTTGAGCGTAACAAGTCGATATCAGTCGTGTGCCGGGGAGGCACACTGGAGTGCAGTCAAGACTATCCTGAAGTACCTGAAAAGGACTAAGGACATGTTCTCTATCTACGGCGGTGGAGAGTTGATATTGGAAGGCTATACCGGCGCTAGCTTCCAGTCGGATGACGATGATGCCAAGTCTCAGTATGGTTTTGTATTTAGACTAAATGGTGGCGTGGTTACTTGGAAGAGTTCCAAGTAGGCTACCACGGCGGATTCCACCATAGAGTTTTGAATACATAGCGGCTTTGGAAGCTACTAAGGAGTGGTTTGGTTGCTGAGCTACATCCAAGGGTTGGATGTAGTACCTAGCATTGCTAAGCCTGTAATTATCTTTTATGATAACAACGGGGCGATAGCGCTAGCAAAGGAACCGAGATCTCATCACGATCTAAGCATATTCTTAGACGCTACCATATGCTTAGAGAGATGGATAGCAGGAGTGACGTTCGGTTGGACCGAGTCAGCTCTGAAGAAAACATAGCAGATCCACTTGCTAAGCACATGTCGCAAATTGCCCATACTCACCATCTGAATAAGAGGTTCGAGGTCAATGGGTGATTGGCTTTAGGTCAAGTGGGAGATTGTTGGAATAGGTGACCAGAAAGCCAATAGGTTTGGCAATTTGTAACCTAGCTGACAACTTGATGTAAATGTAATATTATTATGTGATGAATGAGATGAGTGTTCGTCACCAATGGTACCTTCTTTGTTGCACTCATCTTACATTTGTTGAAAAGGTGCTTAACTTATATCGCAACAAAGCCCACAGACCATGGATAACAACTCGTGCAGTTGGGCCACGCATTGGATGGTGGTCATGAAACCACTGATTAAGAGTTGGGTCTGAAACGTTCCAGGTCGAGGACCTCGAGATAGGGCATCGAGAGTCCTATTGAGACTTGCGTCAAGAGTCGTGTTCATTGGATGAGTGTCGTGTTTCATCGGCGACAGGCGTGGGACGCCTACACGATCTTGATGGGTTGGTCGACTGGGGTCGAGTCGACTGGACTGACTCGCGGGGATCATCATATGGAAGCCTCGGAGGCTTGGTCGGTATGATTGGTTTTCCCCAGTTCCAATAGTACGAGAGTAATCCTCAGACTTGAGGGATCATGGCAGTCGCATGCACATGACGGTTGTATCTTGGATCTGGCAAGAGGTCATCATTCTGTAAGATGATTATCATAAGCCTTGTCTAGTGTAGTCGGAATGTGTAGCGAGGACGGTGGATTCCAAGAAGAGGATCTGTCCCCTGTCAGCATGTGACAGAGGTATCTCCTATGCACTCGGAGACACGTTCATACTGTTTGAAGCTGTGGCCATAGTGGTTGGTCGAATAGGAAATGGTTTCCTGTGTCGACGCAATGAAGCATACGTGGTCTCGAGTATTAAGCATAGATGCCTAGTCAAGGATGGGAACCGATGCCCAATTCCAAACCCTAGACTAAGGCTGGGAGACGGTAGACGGAAGGATCGTACCTGTACGGAATCGGCGCCTAAATGTTCACGCCAATTCACCTAGTCCCTAGTGCCATGGACCGTTGCTAGACGGCCACCCATGGTAACGGGCCCTTGTGGGACACGGGCCCAAGTCTAGCTGAGGGTGAACCTAAAGGGTCACACACAAATCACCGAGGAGGTTGAGAGATTGACTTGGAGTCAATCTCGAAGGATAACATAAGTAATTGGATTACTTAAGGGAAAGTCCATTGGATGGACGGGCCGATATTGTATCGGGCTTTCGTTTAATCGGTAAATTGAATTTTCGATTAAATATGGAAACTTGAGACGTTGGATCTTTTAATTGGATTAAAAGATCAACGGGAATAATTTAAATGGACATTAAATTAGATTTAATGTTGGAATCGTCGTAATTGGATTACGATAAAACCCGGTCCATTAAATTATACCCGAGAGGAGAAATAATTCCTATTTTGGAATAGGAAGAAGTTGGACTTCTTCCCTTAATTAAACATGGCCGACATGCTCCCTTGGAGGAAGCAAAATCAGCCATGTTTGATGCTAGGTGGTATGTTGACTTATCTCTTTTGTAAAGAGACAAATCAACTCCAATCAAGCTCTTCCCTTTTGGTATGATTTGATCATACCATAGATTTTGGTAGGCTTGATTGAAGAATTGATGGTGATTGATTGAAATGAATCTAGACATCCCTGGAGGAACCTAGACACATTCCAATAATCACATTAATTATGTATATATACTAGAATATACAACACCAAGCATGTGTGATTCATTATTCATCTTTCTCTAGGAAAAAGAGAACACAAAAATCCCCTCCTCTCTCTCAAACTCTCGGCCTCTCTCCCTCTCTTAAACTTGTGTTCTTCACTTGATTTTGAATCAAAAAGAAGAATAAAGTAAGTTTAAGAGAGCACTAATTCATAGTGTTGTTCTCTTAAACCGATTCCTTCTTAAACCCGTTCTTTTCTAGCAAGAAGAACGTGTGTTTCTTCCAGTATGGTGTGGATCACCTTTGGAGAATCCATACGTTTGGATTTCGTGAGCATTCCGGAGAAGGAACAACGCAAGTAGCCGGGAGCATACGCTAAACAATCAAAGGTTACGGTTTATTACGTTTTGATTGATTATATATATTTATCTATGCCCTATGTGTTTAATATTCATTTCCAATATTTACACATCCTACATCGAACGCCCGGTTGAGCACCCAAGGGTACAACCCTTGGGATTCGTATTTTAAATTAGAGTTGATTTAATTAACGCACTTTTCTAGCCTTCTTGAACGAACAAGTGTTTTGGAGAGGATGGAACAATCACACGTTATTAGGTTAACGTTATTAATCCTCCTATGTTCGATTGTTCCAAGAACAAGAAAACAAGAAACAATATTCTTGAGAGAGAGAGAGAGGGCGGACGAGAGAGAGAGAGGAGAGAGCCGAATTGTAGTGTGTGTGTGTGTGTGTGTGTGTGTGTTGGAGTCTCATCATCTCTCTAATGATGAAGGGCTAGGACTATTTATAGAGGAGGAGTTTAATCCTCTTCAAACACCAACTCTAGAAGACTAATTTGACTAGAATTTTGACCTAGTCAAAGTACTAGTCAAAGTAGTATTTGACCTAGTCAAATTAATCGGAGCCATCCATCTCTCCTTTTAATCTCAACCATTAATTTAATTTAATGGAATATTTAAAACCTATTTAAATATTCCAGAGGACAATAAATAAATATAATAAATATAAGTATTTATTCTAGGCCCCTTAAATTAATTTTCTAATAAATCTAATTTATTAGATTAATTCCTTTTATTTAACAAAAGGAATTAATTCTCTCCAAGAAAATTAAGGACCCGATTAAATCTAATTTAATCATTCCATTTCTCCAATATTTAATTCTAAATTAAATACTTAATGTGTGTGGATTGTGTGTGACTCTTTAGGTTCACCTTTCAGCTAGACTTGGTCGGATTCCTAGAATCCGCCCATTACCATGGGCGGCCATCTAGCAACGGTCCATGGCACTAGAGACTAGGTGAAAATTCGGGGATGAACATTTAGGCTCTAACAGTACACTCGTCCTTCTATCTTCGGTCTCACCACTTAGGGTCTAGGGTACAGAAAATGCAGGTACCCATTTTGGACCTAAGTGTCGGTCTGTCCTTAGCAAACGCCGCAAGGGAAACCTTCCGTTCTGTCAGTTACTATGGCCACAGATTTTAGGGACAAGACACAGAGCATATGTGAGACTCAACTGTCAATGCCTTTTAACAAGAGACAGATCCTTTCTTTGAAACTACTGTCACTCTGTACACCGGATGTGCACTAGACATGGCTTATGACTACTCAAGTGCATCTTGGGAATCTCTCACCATATCTAAGATACAGCCCCAATATACAGGTAAACTCAACAGTTCCTCAAGTCAAAGGACTTGACCTGTACTGTTGGAACCGGGAGCACACGTCATACCTAGCCGACCCTACTCAAGGTCCTCCGTAAGACGGTTCCCACGAGTCACCTCAGTCAGATGCTCCCTAGCAGGCTAACCCACTACCACTGCTTAGACGACCTTCGTCACCCGTCGATGAAATACGACAGCAGATGCTTAGTGCAAGTCTCAAGGGGAATTTTGGTACCCATTTTCGAGATTCCTTGACATGGAGATTTCCGGACTGATTCGGCGAGACTGATTTCATGGACCTTTTTTCAAGTGTAGTCCAAGTCCCCGAAATACGTTTTCAGTCCGTGGGCTTTGTTTGTGTAGTGAACAGATACGTAATGCAGATAAAGTGAACACAAACAAAGTAATGCCAAATGAATTTCACTTCTTTATTCATTAACAATATATCAAATCCTTGAAATTGTCTTGACATAGGTTACATTTCACCTGCCAAGATTGGCTAAATGGTCACCTATTCTAACAAATTTAGGCTCTACAGTACATCTATCCTTCCGTCTACGGTCTCACCACTTAGGGTCTAGGGCACGGAAAATACAAGTACCCATTTCGGACCTAAGTGTCGATCTGTCCTTTACTAAACGCCGCAAGGGAAACCTTCCCTTCTGTTCAGTTACTGTGGCCACAGATTTTAAGGACAAGACTCAGAGCATTTGTGAGACTCAACTGTCAATACCTTTTGACAGGAGACAGATCCTTTCTTGGAAACTACTGTCACTCTGTACACCGGAGTTCCACTAGATATGGCTTATGACTACTCAAGTATTTCTTGGCAATCTCTCACCATATCTAAGATACATTCCTGATATACAGGTAAATTCAGCAGTTCCTCAAGTCAAAGGACTTGACTTGTACTGTTGGAATCGAGAATACACGTCATACCTAACCGACCCTACTCAAGGTCCTCCGTAAGACGGTTCCTGCGAGTCACCTCAGTCAGCTACTCCCTAGCAGGCTAACCCACTAACACTGCTTAGACCATCCTCGTTACCCGTCGATGAAATACGACAGCAGATGCTTAGTGCAAGTCTCAAGGGGAATCTCGGTACCCACTTTCGAGATTCCTTGACTTTGACATTTCCAGACTGATTTGGCGGAACTGATTTCGTGGACCTACCTCCAAGCGTAGTCCCAGTCCCCGAAATGCGTTTTCAGTCCGTAGGCTTTGTTTGCGTAGTGAACAGATATATAAAGCAGATAAAGTGAACACAAACAAGTAAATGCCAAATAAATTTCACTTCTTATTCATTGATGATTTATTAAAACCTCAAAATTGTTCAGACATAGGTTACAATTCGCTTCCAAGATTGGCTACATGGTCACCTATTCTAACAATCTCCCTCTTGTCCTTAAAGCCAATCGCCCATATGCCTGATCCCCATCTTCTCAAGATGTTGCGTATGAGCGCTCTGCGACATTGGCTTTGTCAGCGGATCTACTGTGTTGTCTGCTGAGTTGACTCGGTCCATCCGAACATCACCTCTTCTTACCATTTCTCTTAGAAGATGGTAGCGTCTAAGAATGTGTTTGGAACGGTGATGAGATCTCGGTTCCTTTGCTTGTGCTATTGGTCTGTAATTATCACAAAAGATGACAACGGGCTCGGTGATGCTAGGCACCACACCCAACTCTTGGATGTAGTTTCTCATCCAAACCGCTTCTTTGGCAGCTTCTACACCCGCTATGTATTCGGCCTCAGTGGTGGAATCAGGAGTGGTTGCTTGCTTGGAACTTTTTCAAGCCAGTACTCCTCCATTGAGCCTGAATACATAACCCGATTGAGACTTGGCATCATCGTCATCAGCCTGGAAGCTAGCATCGCTAAAGCCTTCCAGGATCAGTTCTCCATTCCCATAGACCAAGAACATTTCCTTAGTCCTCCTCAGGTACTTAAGGATGCCCTTAACTTCATTCCAATGTGCCTCTCCTGCACAAGACTGATATCTGCTCGTTACAGTCAAAGCGTAAGCAATGTCAGGTCTGGTGCAGTGGACCGCATATTGGATGCTTCCTACGGCAGAAACATAGGGGATGACTTTCATCCTTTCAAGGTCCTCATCAGTCTGCGGGGACTGTTTCTTGGATAACTTGATCCCATGCCTCATGGGAAGGAATCCTCGTTTGGAGATGTCCATCTGAAATCTCTTCAAGACTTTCTCCATATACGAGTTTTGGGTTGAAAGCCATGGGTAGGCGTGTGGATCGTCCCGGGAGTAGCGCGAATGCGGAAGCGCGGTATAATTTAAATTACGAAAATTTAAACATGCATAACATATATTGCAATAAACTCATTCAAGGGGTGTGCCCTTGAAACTCCCGGGTGTTCGGTGTATCTCATGAATAATAAACATACACAAGAATCATGGAGGCCATAGGATTCAAAAAGAAAGAGGACGAAAAAACGTAAACGGAAACCTACCAATTCGTCGTTTTCCTCATCTAACCGGTACTCGCGTTGTTCCCCGATTTGCTCCGAGATCTCGTATGGGAGACCCTCTAATACGTGACACGCAATCCGCCCATGTATCTTGAACTTCGTGCTAGTGAAACAACAAGTATTATATTGGGAGAGGATGGATCGATCAAACGTTATTAGTTTAACGAGATCAATCCTCCTATGTTCAATTGTTGAAGAACAAAAGACCAAGAAACTATTTTCTTGGAGAGAGAAGAGAGAGGCGGCCGAGAGGACGGAGAGAGAGGCACGAGTTGTGTATGTGTGTGTGTGTGTGTGTGTGTTTCAAGATTCATCATCACCTTCAATGTGTGTACTAAGGAGTATTTATAGAAGAGGAATCCTTTTCCTCTTCAATCTCCTACACTTTGAAGACTCTTCCACAACTAGGATTTGACCTAGTCAAATCCTAGTCAACAGTAGCTTCTTTTTGGTCAAACCAATATTAGCCATAGATCTCTCCCACATAATCTCAACTATTAATTTAATTTGATGGAATATTAAAATCCTATTTAAATATTCCAAGGGCAATAAATATATTAAATATAAATATTTATTCTAAGCCCATTAAATTAATTTTCTAATAAATCTAATTTATTAGATAAATCCCTTTTATCGAATAAAAGGAATTAATTCTTCCCAAGAAAATAAGGACCCGATTAAATCCAATTTAATCGCTCCACTTCTCCAAATATTTAATTCTAAATTAAATACTTTAGTGTGTGCGGATTGTGTGTGACTCTTTTGTTGGAATAGGTGACCAGAAAGCCAATAGGTTTGGTAATTTGTAACCTATTCGACAACTTGATGTAGATGTAATATTATTATGTGATGAATAAGATGAGTGTTCGTCACCAATGGTACCTTCTTTGTTGCACTCATCTTACATTTGTTAAAACGGTGTTTAACTTATATCGCAACAAAGCCCACAGACCATGGATAACAACTCGTGCAGTTGGGCCACGCATTAGATGGTGGTCATGAAACCAACTGATTAAGAGTTGGGTCTGAAACGTTCCAAGTCGAGGACCTCGAGACAGGGCATCGAGAGTCCTATTGAGACTTGCGTCAAGAGTCCTGTTCATTGGATGAGTGTCGTGTTTCATCGACGACAGGCGTGGGACGCCTACACGATCATGATGGGTTGGTCGACTGGGGTCGAGCCGACTGGACTGACTCGCGGGCATCATCATATGGAAGCCTTGGAGGCTTGGTCGGTATGATTGGTTTTCCCCGATTCCGATAGTACGGGAGTAATCCTCAGACTTGAGGAATCATGGCAGTCGCGTGCACAGGACGGTTGTATCTTGGATCTGGCGAGAGGTAATCATTCTGTAAGGTAATTATCATAAGCCTTGTCCAGTGCAGTCGGAATGTGTAGCAAGGACGGTGGATTCCAAGAAGAGGATCCGTCCCCTGTCAGTATGTGACAGAGGTATCTCCTATGCACTCGGAGACACGTTCATGCTGTTTGAAGATGTGGCCACAGTGGTTGGTCGAACAGGGAATGGTTTCCTGTATCGACGCAATGAAGCATACGTGGTCTCGAGTATTAAGCATAGATGCCTAGTCAAGGATGGGAACCGACGCCCAATTCCATACCCGAGACTAAGGCCGAGAGACGGTAGACGGAAGGATCGTACCCGTACGGAATCGGCGCCTAAATGTTCACGCCAATTCACCTAGTCCCTAGTGCCATGGACCGTTGCTAGATGGCCACCCATGGTAACGGGCCCTTGTGAGACACGAGCCCAAGTCTAGCTGAGGGTGAACCTAAAGGGTCACACACAAATCACCGAGGAGGTTGAGAGATTGACTTGGAGTCAATCTCGAGGGATAAAATAAGTAATTAGATTACTTAAGGGAAAGTCCATTGGATGGACGGGCCGATATTGTATCGGGCTTTCGTTTAATCGGTAAATTGGATTTTCGATTAAATATGGAAAGTTGAGACGTTGAGACGTTGGATCTTTCGATTAGATTAAAAGATCAACGGGAATAATTTAAATGGACATTAAAATGGATTTAATGTTGGATTCGTCGTAATTGGATTACGATAAAACTTGGTCCGTTAAATTATACCCGAGAGGAGAAATAATTCCTATATTGGAATAGGAAGAAGTTGGACTTCTTCCCTTATTTAAACATGGCCGAGATGCTCCCTTGGAGGAAGCAAAATCAGCCATGTTTCATGCTAGGTGGTATGTTGACTTATCTCTTTTGGAAAGAGACAAATCAACTCCAATCAAGCTCTTCCCATTTGGTATGATTTGATCATACCATAAATTTTGGTAGGCTTGATTAAAGAATTAATGGTGATTGATTGGAATGAATCTAGACATCATTGGATGAACCTAGACACATTCCAATAATCACATTAATTATGTATATATATTAGAATATACAACACCAAGCATAAGTGATTCATTATTCATCTTTTTCTAGGAAAAATAGAAGACAAAATCCCTCTCCTCTCTCTCAAATTTCGTGCTCTCTCCCTCTCTCACACTTGTGTTCTTCACTTGATTTTTGAATCAAGAAGAAGAACAAAGTAAGTTTAAGAGAACACTAATTCATAGTGTTCTTCTCTTAAACCGATTCTTTCTAAACCCGTTCTTTTCTAGCAAGAAGAACGTGTGTTTCTTCCGGTGTGGTGTGGATCACCTTTGGAGAATCCATACGTTTGGATTTCGTGAGCATTCTGGAGAAGGAACAACGCAAGTAGCCGGGAGCATACGCTAAATAATCAAAGGTAACGGTTTATTACGCTTTGATTGATTTCATTTATATATCTATGCCCTATGTGCTTAAATATATGTTTAATATTTACACATCCTACATCGAACGCCCGGTTGAGCACCCAAGGGTACACCCCTTGGGATTCGTGTATTTTGAATTTGTTTTAAATTTACGCACACTTTTCTCGCTTTCGCTCGCGCTCCCGGGCAGATCCGCTTGTCCTACATCTTTAGTTTCACCTTCAGCTAGACTTGGTTGGATTCCAAGAATTCGCCCGTTACCATGGGTGGCCATCTAGCAACGGTCCATGGCACTAGAGACTAGATGAATGTACGGGGATGAATATTTAACCTCTACAGTACATCTATCCTTTCGTCTACGGTCTCACCACTTAGGGTCTAGGGCACGGAAAATGCAGGTACCCATTATGGACCTAAGTGTCGGTCTGTCCTTTACTAAACACCATAAGGGAAACCTTCCCTTCTGTTCAGTTACTGTGGCCACAGATTTTAGGGACAAGACTCAGAGCATTTATGAGACTCAACTGTCAATACCTTTTGACAGGAGACAGATCCTTTCTTGAAACTACTGTCACTCTGTACACCGGAGTTGCACTAGATATGGCTTATGACTACTCAAGTGCTTCTTGGCAATCTCTCACCATATCTAAGATACAGCCCTGATATACAGGTAAACTCAACAGTTACTCAAGTCAAAGCACTTGACTTGTACTGCTGGAACCAAAAATACAAGTCATACCTAACCGACCCTAATCAAGGTCCTCCGTAAGACGGTTCCCGCGAGTCACCTCAGTCAGCTGCTCCCTAGCAAGCTTACCCACTAACACTGCTTAGACGACCCTTCTCACCCGACGATGAAATACGACAGCAGATGCTTAGTGCAAGTCTCAAGGGAATCTCGGTACCCACTTTCGAGATTCCTTGACTTGGAGATTTCCGGACTGATTCGGCGGAACTGATTTCATGGACCTACCTCCAAGCGTAGTCGCAGTCCGTGGGCTTTGTTTGCGTAGTGAACAGATGTATAAAGCAGATAAAGTGAACACATACAAAGTAAATGCCAAATGAATTTCACTTTTTATTCATTGATGATTTATTAAAACCTCGAAATTGTTCAGACAAAGGTTGCGATTCGCTTCCAAGATTGGCTACATGGTCACTTATTCTAACAATCTCCCACTTGACCTTACAGCTAATCACCCATATGCCTAATCCCCATCTTCTCAAGATGTTGCGTATGAGCACCCTGTGACATAGGCTTTGTCAGCGGATCTGTTGTGTTGTCTACTGAGTTGACTCGGTCCATCCGAACGTCACCTCTTCCTACCATTTCTCTCATAAGGTGGTAGCGTCTAAGAATGTGTTTGGAACGGTGATGAGATCTCGGTTCCTTTGCTTGCGCTAGTGCTCCGTTGTTATCACAAAAGATAACAACGGGCTCGACGATGCCTCGTATTGCATCAACATATTGATTAGCTCATGAATATCCTTCTCAAGTGTGTTCATGTTATAGTTAACAACAAATTGGTCGAAGGAGGGTGAGAGAGACTGAAGGATCACATCTATGTACGTCTCATTATCGAGGCTTGCCTTTAGGTCCTCGATCGTTTCCACCAGGGTAAGCATTTTAATCCCGTGCTCTTGTACAGAGGATCCTTTGGTCATTTTAGTTCCAAAGAACGCCTTAGTCGCGACATACCTAGTATGCTGGTCCGGCACTTCATAGCAATCCTTAAGGTGAGCCATAATGGAAGGGACATCGTCTAGCCTTTCATACTGCTTCTGAATCTCATTCGTCATACAAGCAAGTATGATGGTACGGACCTTCCGGTTATCCTTATGCCAAGTGTCGAACGTCTGACGTTCTTCTGGCGTGGATCCTTCCGGTAAGGTCCTAGGGAGAGGCTCATCCATGACCTAGCCTTGGTTCTTGTAATCTAGTACTATCCTCAGATTGCGCAACCAGTCGTTGTAATTTGTTCCATTGAACTTGTTGGTCTCCAGTATGGTTGATAATGGGTTCTTAGACATTTTAAATCTACATTTTAAAAAAAACAGAACTTGCGATCAGCAGAATTTAAAAGACAGAAGTTTTGATAAATAATTAAACGCTTGGTCTTTGGTCATTTAATGCTCCCACTATTTATAAGAAAACACGATGGTCTCAAACGTTGTTTTCGGGAAACCTTTTCCTAGTGGGCTTGGGATCCACAGAGAATTTTCCCATACCCCGCTTTAACGATTCGCATGGGAAGAATCCTGTGGGAGGTATGCCATACCATTCTCGTTCCACGAGATTCCCAAGATAATTGCCTCACCCTTTCCCATGATCCCGAGGATTCCAAGCGAATCATGCTAATCGGGCGTTAGACCCGACCCAATCAACCGAATCATAGACCCGCTGCTACCTCCATGACTCGTGAGACAGGTAACAGTGGTCTACTTTTTGTTCATGACACAGTGCAGCTTCTTTGAAGTACGATAGTCGTGCTACGACTCGTGAGACCACGCTATCAACCTAAATCAGCTTCCTCACTATACCATGGATTGGAAGGCATGGATAAACTCCTAGAGTCCATGTCCACGTTGTCTAGGGTCTAATATTTGGACATTGGTCCAACCAATGTGAGAGTTATAAATGATCGAGATCTCATATGTAAGTATAAACACATTCATTCACAATGCGTAAATAAATAAATTGCATCCCATGGCAGTTATACGATAAATAAAAACCATTCATTCATCATAACAGCCACATGCAAAATTAAAGCCTAGCACGCCCCTGTTGGATGATCACGACCCCGAATCCTATGCGACCCACTGAGCCCGCAGTGGATCTATGGTCAATCTAGGGTTGGTCTTACACTATTACATTAATAGTAACCCAATCATCATTCTGATGGGCCTTGGTCTCTTTTCTCTTTCAACTCTTCATGGAAACGCCTTTGGATCCTCCATTTTGGGCTCTCCATGTGGACCTTCCTTCTTCTCCACCAAATACATAAAAATAAAAAACCTCACTCCTATTCTACTCTTATTACATATGTAAAAAGAAACCCCGGCGAAAACCTGGGGGAGTACATTAGGAGGGAGAAAGAATGCCTTATTATTCCAAGGTAACTAGAAGGGAGAAGCAGAAAGCAGAAAGAGGCACACAGGCCCAACATAAAATTAAACCATACATTCGTTCTAGGGCTCGCGATCATCCATTTCCATTACACGCACTTAATCACATGATCCAATCACATAAATACATGCTAATATTCCATGATTACCAATCACAACAATCCATAATAAATAAATGCGCTACGTATGAAAAATATGGTACAACCGTTGGCAATAATTTTTCTCGTTTTAGGAATACCCTTCCTCATTATTTGTAGGTTAGTTATTCCCAGCATTCCAAATCCAATAAACCCAACCTCCCAAATAATGTTCTTAGAGAAAATATGCAGAATTAAACAAAATGAATTTTTCAGAATAATCCAAAAAATTAAATAACAAGAAAATGACAACGTCAACCGGCCGCTGCCACCGGCAACAGCCTGCCGGCGCACGCGGGTCACCAGGCCCTGCCTGACCGCGCGCGTGCCTTGTCGGCAGCACTGTGCACGCCTGTGTGCGCTGGCAGGTTGTCGCGCGCACAGGCACCTCTGCCCACGCTCGCCAACCTACCGACCGCCTGCGTGCGCCTACCCTGCGTAGGCCCCACGTGCATGCGCAGACTCCATCATCTGCGTGTGCGCGCGCGCGCAGCCTTCCTGCACGCTAGTCGCGCGCGCCTGGTGGTGCCGCCTCATGCGCGCGCTCGCGCGTGGCTTCCCTGGCCGCACTTTCGGGCGCGCAGGCGCCCTATCCTGCTGGCCTGGCACGTGCGCGCGCTGGCTTCCCTACCCGCATGCGCGTGCGCTCGGCCACCCGTCTGCGCCTTGTCGCCCGGTGGCCCAAATCTACGTGCGCCATGCGCGCCTGGCGAAGGCAGCTGCGCGCAGGCTCCCCTCGCCTGAGCGCATAGCGCACGCAGTCAGCCACCGGCTGGCGGAGTGCTGCGTTTTCTCCGTTTCATTCGATTTTGCCCCACATTTCCAAAGAAAAATAGAAAATACCAACAGCACCAAAATCTTACATAATCGAAAGCAAGAAAACAACATGCTTTACGATAAAAATATCAAGAAATAAATTAAAACATGCCTAACACGTTTTGTCAGCGGAACTGGGCTCTGATACCACTGAAAGCCTTGGGTAGGCGTGTGGATCGTCCCGGGAGTAGCGCGAACGCGGAAGCGCGGTATAATTTAAATTGCAAAAATTTAAACATGCATAAATATATTAAAATAAAATCGTTCAAGGGTTGTGCCCTTAAAACTCCCGAGTGTTCGGTGTATCTCATGAATAATAAACATACACAAGAATTGTGGAGGCCATAGGATTCAAAAAAGAAAGAGGACGAAAAAATGTAAACGGAAACCTACCGATTCGTCGTTTTTCTCTTCTAACTGGTACTCGCGTTGTTCCCCGATTTGCTCCGAGATCTCGTATGGGAGACCCTCTAATTCGTGACACGCAATCTGCCCACGTATCTTGAACTTCGTGCTAGCGAAAGAACAAGTATTATTTTGGGAGAGGATGGATCGATCAAACGTTATTAGTTTAACGAGATCAATCCTCCTATGTTCAATTGTTGAAGAACAAAAGAACAAGAAACTATTTTCTTGGAGAGAAAAGAGAGAGGCGGCCGAGAGGAGGGAGAGAGAGGCACGAGTTGTGTGTGTGTGTGTGTTTCAAGATTCATCATCACCTTCAATGTGTGTGCTAAGGAGTATTTATAGAAGAGGAATCCTTTTCCTCTACAATTTCCTACACTTTGAAGACTCTTCCACAACTAGGATTTGACCTAGTCAAATTGTAGTCAACACTAGCTTCTTTTTAGTCAAACCAATATTAGCCATAGATCTCTCCCTTATAATCTCAACCATTATTTTAATTTGATGGAATATTAAAACCCTATTTAAATATTCCAAGGGCAATAAATATATTAAATATAAATATTTATTCTAAGCCCATTAAATTAATTTTCTAATAAATCTAATTTATTAGATAAATCCCTTTTATCTAATAAAAGAAATTAATTGTTCCCAAGAAAATAAGGACCCGATTAAATCCAATTTAATCGCTCCACTTCTCCAAATATTTAATTCCAAATTAAATACTTTAATGTGTGCGGATTGTGTGTGACTCATTAGGTTCACCTTCAGCTAGACTTGGTTGGATTCCAAGAATCCGCCCGTTACCATGGGTGGCCATCTAGCAACGGTCCATGGCACTAGAGACTAGGTGAATGTACGGGGATGAACATTTAGGCTCTACTGTACATCTATCCTTTCGTCTACGGTCTCACCACTTAGGGTCTAGGGCACGAAAAATGCAGGTACCCATTTTGGACCTAAGTGTCGGTCTGTCCTTTACTAAACGCCGCAAGGGAAACCGTCCCTTCTGTTCGGTTACTGTGGCAACAGATTTTAGGGACAAGACTCATAGCATTTGTGAGACTCAACTGTCAATACCTTTTGACAGGAGACAGATCCTTTCTTGGAAACTACTATCACTTTGTACACCGGAGCTGCACTAGATATGGCTTATGACTACTCAAGTACTTCTTGGCAATCTCTCACCATATCCAAGATACAGCCCTGATATACAGGTAAACTCAACAGTTACTCAAGTAAAAGGACTTGACTTGTACTGTTGGAACCGGGAATACACGTCATACCTAACCGATCCAACTCAAGGTCCTCCGTAAGACGGTTCCCGCGAGTCACCTCAGTTAGCTGCTCCCTAGCAGGCTAACCCACTAACACTGCTTAGACGATCGTCATCACCCGTCGATGAAATACGACAACAGATGCTTAGTGCAAGTCTCAAGGGGAATCTTGGTACCCACTTTCGAGATTCTTTGACTTGGACATTTCCGGACTGATTCGGCGGAACTAATTTCATGGACCTACGTCCAAGCGTAGTCCCCGTCCCTGAAATACGTTTTCAGTCTGTGGGCTTTGTTTGCGTATTGAACAGATATATAAAGCAGATAAAGTGAGCACAAACGAAGTAAATGCCAAATGAATTTCACTTCTTATTCATTGATGATTTATTAAAACCTCGAAATTGTTCAGACATAGGTTACAATTCGCCTTCCAAGATTGGCTACATGGTCACCTATTCTAACATGGGTGAGTCCTAACATTCTCTTAGATCTGTCTCTGACAATCTGGATGCCTAGAATGTAGGAGGCTTTACCCAAGTCTTTCATGGAAAACTGGTTTGATAACCATGCTTTTGTGTTACCCAACATTCTAACGTCATTACCTATGAGTAGAATGTCATCCTCATAAAGCAATAGGAACACTATTGAGCTCCCACTAACTTTCTTTTATACACAAGGGTCGGATTCGTTTTTGATGAAATCATAACCCCGTATTACTTCATCAAAGCGAATGTTCCAGCTTCGGGATGCTTGTTTGAGGCCGTAGATGGACTTCTGGAGGCGACAGACCTTCTGTTCTTCTCCAGTGACTGTGAAAAACCTCCGGCTGATCTATGTAGATCTCTTCCTCAATGAAACCATTTGAGGAAGGCCGTTTTCACGTCCATCTTCCATATCTCATAGTCATACCATGCTGCTATGGCAAGCAGGATCCGAATGGATTTAGCCATGGCTACTAGCGAGTAGGTGTCCTCAAAATCGACCCCGGGTCGTTGAGTGTACCCTTTAGCTACTAGCCTAGCCTTAAATGTTGTGAATTCTCCATCAACGCCAAGTTTGCGCTTGTAGACCCACTTACAACCAACTGGCTTAACACCTTTCGGTGGGTCTACATGTGTCCAGACTTGGTTCTCGCTCATGGAGTCCATTTCGGTTTTCATGGCCTCAAGCTTAGCATGCTGGACTTCTCCAGGTTGGTCAACCCTCTGGGTATTTATCCTGAATCCTCTAGGTGAGGAGTCCGCGTCTTCAACTGATAACTGGTTTCCATCACTTGATTCCTCAAGGATCAGTTCATCAGGTTCGATATCCTCTAGAAAGCCTTGTTCCAAGAACACTGCGTTCCTTGAAACAAATACCTTTTGTTCCAAGGGGTCATAGAAATAATAACCTGCAGTTTCTTTACGGTATCCAACAAACCTGCATAAGCTAGACCCTGGATTCTAGCTTATCTCCCACTAGCCTCTTGACGTATGCGGGGCTACCCCACACTTTCAAGTAGTTATAGGACGCAGGCTTCCCGTGCCATATTTCATATGGCGTTTGGGTCAATACACTGGTTGGCGCCAAATTTAACAACTTGTCTGCAATCTCCAATGCGTAGCCCCAAAAGGACAAGGGCAATTCGGTAAAATTCATCATGGATCGAACCATGTCTAACAGGGTTCGAGTCCTCCTCTCAGAGACCCCATTTAACTGTGGTGTCCCGGGAGGTGTCATTTGGAAATTATACCATTTTCTTTAAGATAATCAAGGAACTCAGTACTAAGGTACTCTCTGCCTCGGTCTGACAGTAGGATTTTAATTTTGCAGCCGGTTTGATTCTCAACTTCAAGTCTGAATTCTTAAAATCACTCAAGAGCTTCAGACTTGTACCTCATCAGGTATACATAACCATACCGTGATGATCATCGATGAAGGTTATGAAGTAGGAGAACCCACCTCGGGCTTGCGTCCTTAGTGGTCCACATACGTCTCTATGGACCAAGTCCAACAGACCTGTGGCAAGCCTGCTTTGTCCTACAAAGGGCCTCTTGGTCATTTTCCCTCTTAGAAGGATTCACAAGTTTGTAGCTCACTCAAGTCCCCTACCTCTAGGTTCTTTGAGTCTACCAATTTCTTCATCCTGTCTTGGGATATGTGACCTAGCCTAGCGTGCCACAGTCGTGCGTTCCGATTATTATCTATTTTACGTTTGTGTTGAGCGTTTAGAACGAAGTTCGTTTGTTGTAAGATATGGAGCCCATTATTAAGCGTACCAAGCAGATGAGCAATGTTAGAATAGGTGACCAGAAAGCCAATAGGTTTGGCGATTTGTAACCTATCTGACAACTTGATGTAAATGTAATATTATTATGTGATGAATAAGATGAGTGTTCGTCACCAATGGTACCTTCTTTGTTGCGCTCATCTTACATTTGTTAAACCAGTGTTTAACTTATATCGCAACAAAGCCCACAGACCATGGATAACAACTCGTGCAGTTGGGCCACACATTGGATGGTGGTCATGAAACCAACTGATTAAGAGTTGGGTCTGAAACGTTCCAAGTCGAGGACCTCGAGTCAGGGCATCGAGAGTCCTATTGAGACTTGCATCATTAGTCGTGTTCATTGGATGAGTGCCGTGTTTCATCGGCGACAGGCGTGGGACGCCTACACGATCTTGATGGGTTGGTCGACTGGGGTCGAGCCGACTGGACTGACTCGCGGGGATCATCATATGGAAGCCTTGGAGGCTTGGTCGGTATGATGATTGGTTTTCCCCGATTCCGATAGTACGGGAGTAATCCTCAGACTTGAGGAATCATGGCAGTCGCGTGCACAGGACGGCTGTATCTTGGATCTGGCGAGAGGTAATCATTCTGTAAGATGATTATCATAAGCCTTGTCCAGTGTAGTCGGAATGTTAGCGAGGACGGTGGATTCCAAGAAGAGGATCCGTCCCCTGTCAGTATGTGACAGAGGTATCTCCTATGCACTCGGAGACACGTTCATGCTGTTTGAAGTTGTGGCCACAGTGGTTGGTCGAACAGGAATGGTTTCCTGTGTCGACGCAATGAAACATACGTGGTCTCGAGTATTAAGCATAGATGCCTAGTCAAGGATGGGAACCGACGCCCAATTCCATACCCTAGACTAAGGCCGGGAGACGGTAGACAGAAGGATCGTACCCGTACGGAATCGGCGCCTAAATGTTCATGCCAATTTACCTAGTCTCTAGTGCCATGGACCGTTGCTAGACGACCACCCATGGTAACGGGCCCCTGTGGGACACGGGCCCAAGTCTAGTTGAGGGTGAACCTAAAGGGTCACACACAAATCACCGAGGAGGTTGAGAGATCGACTTGGAGTCAATCTCGAAGGATAAAACAAATAATTGGATTACTTAAGGGAAAGTCCATTGGATGGACGGGCCGATATTGTATCGGGCTTTTGTTTAATCGGTAAATTGGATTTTCGATTAAATATGGAAAGTTGAGGCGTTGAGACGTTGGATCTTTTAATTGGATTAAAATATCAACGGGAATAATTTAAATGGACATTAAATTGGATTTAATGTTGGATTCGTCGTAATTGGATTACGATAAAACCCGGTCCATTAAATTATACCAGAGGGGAGAAATAATTCCTATTTTGGAATAGGAAGAAGTTGGACTTCTTCCTTAATTAAACATGGCCGACATGCTCCCTTGGAGGAAGCAAAATCAGCCATGTTTTTCATGCTAGGTGGTATGTTGACTTATCTCTTTGGAAAGAGACAAATCAACTCCAATCAAGCTCTTCCCTTTTGGTATAATTTGATCATACCATAAATTTTGGTAGGCTTGATTGAAGAATTGATGGTGATTGATTGGAATGAATCTAGACATCCTTGGATGAACCTAGACACATTCCAATAATCACATTAATTATGTTATATATGAGAGTATACAACACCAAGCATAAGTGATTCATTATTCATCTTTTTCTAGGAAAAAGAGAAGACAAAAATCCTCTCCTCTCTCTCAATTTTCGTGCTCTCTCCCTCTCTTACACTTGTGTTCTTCACTTGATTTTGAATCAAGAAGAAGAACAAAGTAAGTTTAAGAGAACACTGATTCATAGTGTTCTTCTCTTAAACCGATTCCTTCCTAAACCCGTTCTTTTCTAGCAAGAAGAACGTGTGTTTCTTCCGGTGTGGTGTGGATCACCTTTGGAGAATCCATACGTTTGGATTTCGTGAGCATTCCGAAGAAGGAACAACACTAGTAGCCGGGAGCATACGCTTAACAATCAAAGGTAACGGTTTATTACGCTTTGATTGATTTCATTTGTATATCTATGCCCTATGTGTTTAAATATATGTTCTCAATACTTACACATCCTACATCGAACGCCCGGTTGAGCACCCAAGGGTACATCCCTTGGAATTCGCGTATTTTGAATTTGATTTAAATTTACGCACTTTTTTTGCTTTCTAGCTTCCCCTCGCGCTCCCGGGCGGATCCCCTTGTCCTTCAAGCAATTCCACACCTCATCAAATAAAGGCAATTTTTATTGATCATAAACTCATATCCACTATTGTCTAACAACGGAATGGAAATGATGTTTTTAATCGTACTAGGTACATAATAAAGTTGCTCTAATTCTATACTAATACGATCACTAACTACTAGAGTGGCGGATCCTATTGCTTCTGCCGAGATGACCTTGCCATTCCCAAGCTTCAGGATCATATCCCCGCTACCCAGTTTTCTGCTTCTTTTCAGCACCTGCAAATCATTGCAAATGTGAGCTCCACAGCCGGTATCTCATACCCAAGAGGCAGAATTAGTGACCATATTGACCTCAATCACAAATATACCTTAATTCGAGAAGAGTTTGGGGCACTCCCTCTTCCAATGCCCTTTCTCACGGCAATTGATACATATGTCATATGCCCTCGACTGTTGCTTGGAGTCAACCTTCCCTTTTCCTTTGCCTTTCCCCTCTTTGGCAATGGGAACATTCTTAGTGTTTGTAGCTGCTTTGACGGCTTTTCCCTTTCCTTCTTCCTTTTTCAACGTCCGGCACCCTTGCCTTTCGTCTTGGAAGTCGAAGCATCTCCAAACAAAACCGATGGCGTGGACTTTTGGTCGTTGCCTCGTATTGCACCAACATATTGATTAACTCATGAATACCCTTCTGAAGTGTGTTCAATGTTATAGTTAACAATGAATTGGTCGAAGGAGGGTGGGAGAGACTGAAGGATCACATCTATGTACGTCTCGTTATCGAGGCCTGCCTTGAGGTCCTCGAGCTTTTCCACCAGGGTAAGCATTTTAACCCCGTGCTCTTGTACAGAGGATCCTTCAGTTATTTTAGCTCCAAAGAACGCCTTCATCGCGACATACCTAGTATTCCGGTCCGGGACTGCATCGCAATCCTTCAGGCTAGCCATAATGGAAGGGATATCGTCTAGCCTTTCATACTGCTTCTAAATCTCATTCGTCTTAGAGGCAAGTATGACGCTACGGACTTTCCGGTTATCCTTATGCCAAGTCTCGAACATCTCACGTTCTTCTAGCATGGATCCTTCCGGTAAGGTCCTAGGGAACGGCTCGTCCACGACGTAGCTTTGGTTCTCGTAATCTAGGACTATCCTTAGATTGCGCAACCAGTCGTTGTAATTTGTTCCGTTAAACTTGTTGGTCTCAAGTATGGTTGATAATGGGTTCTTAGATATTTTTAAATCTACATGTAAAACAGAACTACGATCAGCAGAATTTTTAAAAGACGGATGTTTTGATAAATAATTAAACGCTTGGACTATAGTCATTTGATGCTCCCACTATTTATACGAAAACACGATACTCTAAAACGTCGTTTTCGGGAAACCTTTTCCTAGTGGCCTTGGGATCCACAGCAAATTTTCCCATACCCCGCTTTTACGATTGACATGGGAAGAATCCTGTGGGAGGTATACCATACCATTCTCGTTCCACGAGATTCCCAAGATAACTGCCTCACCCTTTCACATGATCCCGAGAACTCCAAGCGAATCATGCTAATTGGGCGTTAGACCCGACCCAATCGACGAATCATAGACCCACGACTCGTGAGACAGGTAACAGTGATCTACTCTTCGTTCATGATACAGTGCAGTTTCTTTTAAGTACGATAGTCGTGCCACGACTCATGAGACCACGCTATCGACCTAAATCAGCTTCCTCACTAGGCCATGGATTGGAAGGCATGGACAAACTCCTAGAGTCCATGTCCACTTTGTCTATGGTCTAATATTTGAACATTGGTCCAACCAAGTGAGAGTTGTAAATGACCGAGATCTCATACGTAAACACATTCATCCATAATGCGTAATTAAAAATTGCATCCCATAGCAGTTATACGATAAATAAAATAATTCATTCACCATAACAGCCACATGCAAAATTAAAGCCTAGCATGCCCCTGTTGGATGATCACGAGCCCGAATCCTATGCGACCCACTGAGCCCCCAGTGGATCTATGGTCAATCTAGGTTTGGTCCTATACTATTACATTAATAGCAACCCGATCATCATTCTGATGGGCCTTGGTCTCTTTTCTCTTTCAAATCTCCAGGAGGAAAGAATGCATTATTATTCCAAGGCAACTAGAAGAGGAGAAGGAGAAAGCAAAAGAGGCACATAGCCCCAACATAAATTAAACCATACATCCGGTCTAGGGCTCGTGATCATCCATTTCCATTAAACGCATATAATTACATGATCCAATCACATAAACACATGCTTATAATCCATGATTACCAATCATATCATTCCATAACATATGAAAAATATGGTACAACCGTTGGCGTACACCTTTCTCGTTCAAGAAGACCCTTCCTCATTATTTGAAGGTGAGTATCACCCCGTGATTCCAAATCCAGTACTACAACTTCCCAAATAATATTATTTGAGAAAACATACAAAAATTAAATAAAATTATTTTTTCAGAATAATCCAAAAAATAAAATAAAAATAAGAGGAAACGCAAATCATGACCGGCCCGCCGCCACCGGCGGTGCTCTGCCGGCGCACACAGGCTAGCAGGCCCTGCCTGCTGTCCGCGCGCGCATGGCACGCCGAGCCGGGCGCGCACGTGCGCCTGGTCGGCCATGTTGCACACGCTAGCGCGCGTCGGCAGGCTGTCATGCGCAGGCACCTCTGCCCGCGTGCGCCACCCAGCCGCGCCGCCTGCGTGTGCCTCCTGCACGCGGGCCGTGCGCGCGCACACGCATTAGGCGCACAGACTCCTCTGTCTGTGTGCGTCCGCCCTAGGCGTCCGGCTGCGCGCATGCAGGACGGATCCGTGCGCGCTGTGCACGCCAGGCAGGGCTGCTGCGTGCAGGCTCCCCTGCCTGCGCGCGCGCCTTGACTGGCCGCGCTGCGTGCGAGGTCAGCCACCAGCTGACCGCGTGTGCCATTTTTCTTCCGTTTTATTCGGTTTGCCCCCTGTTTCCCAAGAAGAAAAAGAAACCAACAGTACTATAAATCATTCATAATTAAAAGCAAGAAAACAACATGCTTTGCAATTAAAACATCAAGATTTAATTAAATCATGCCATACACGTTTTCATGCTCAAAACGCACACAAAAAATCCTAGGCCTATACACCGAACCGGGCTCTGATACCACTAAAAGCCTAGGGTAGGCGTGTGGATCGTCCCGGGAGTAGCGCAATTACAAAAGCGCGGTATAATTAAAATTGCAAGAATTTTAAACATGCATTAACATACATAAAATAAATACGTTCAAGGGGTGTTCCCTTGAAACTCCCGGGCGTTTGGTGTATCTCATGAATAATGAAAGCAATTATAAAATCATGGAGGCCATAGGATTTTAAAATAAAAAGGGGCGAAAAGCTTAAATTGGAAACCTACCGATTTACGTTTTCGTCTTGAAACCGCTACTCGCTTTGTTCCCCGTTTTGCTCCAAGATCTCGAACAGGAGATCATCTAAATCGCACACGCAATCCGTCCACGTACCTTGCTCCTCGTGCCAGCGTAAGAACAAGTGTGTATAGTATTTTTGGAGAGGACGGAATGATCAAACGTAATTGAATTAATGAGATCAAACCTCCTTAGTTCAATTGTCAACAAAAAAGAAACTTAGAAGAGGGAAGAGACAGAGAGAGGCGCGGCCAAGAGAGAGGAGAACCGAATGTGTGTGTGTGTGTGTGTGTGTGTGTGTGTGTGCGTGTGTTTCAAAGTTTCATCATCTTTTCTAAAGAGGGCTCTTAGGAGTATTTATATAGGAGGAATCCTATTCCTCTTCTATCTCCTACATATTGAAGACTCCTAGTAGGTCAAATCCTAGTGAACTACTAGCTTCTTGGTCAAACCAATCCTAGCCATTGATTCCTCTCCTTTAAATAATCCTTAATGGCAATAAATAAATATATCAAATATAAATATTTATTCCAAGCGCAATAAATTAATTTCTAATAAATCTAATTTATTAGATAAATTCCTTATATCTAATACAAGGAATTAATTTCTTCCCAAGAAAAGAAGGACCCGATTAAATCCAATTTAACCACTTCATTTCTCCGAAGAAAGACCCGATTAAATCCAATTCAATCGCTCCATTTCTCCAAACATTTAATTCCAAATTAAATACATTATGTGTACGGATTGTGTGTGACTCATTAGGTTCACCTTCAGCTAGACTTGGTTAGATTCCTAGAATCCGCCCGTCACCATGGGTGGCTGTCTAGCAACGATCCATGGCACTAGAGACTAGGTGAATATATGGGGATGAACATTTAGGCTCTACTGTACATCTATCCTTCCGTCTACGGTCTCACCACTTAGGGTCTGTCCTTTACCAAACGCCGTAGGGGAATCCTTCCCCATTGTTCCGTCACTGTGGCAACAGATTTTAGGGACAAGACACAGAGTATTTGTGAGACACAACTATCAACATCATTTGACAGGAGACAAATTCCATCTTGGAAACTATTGTCACTTTGTACACCGAAACTGAACTAGATATGGCTTATGACTACTCAAGTGCATCTTGGCAATCTCTCACCATACCTAAGATACAGTCTCGATGTACAGGTAAACTCAGCAATTCCTCAAGTCAAAGGACTTGACCTGTACCGTTGGAATCGGGAACATGCGTCATACCTAGCCGAGCCTACTCAAGGCCCTCCGTAAGACGGTTCCCGTGAGTCACCTCAGTCAGCCGCTCCCCAGTAGGCCAACCCACTAACACTGCTGAGATGACCCTCGTCACCCGTCGATGAAATACGGCAGCAGATGCTTAGTGCAAGTCTCAAGGGGAATCTCGGTACCCACTTTCGAGATTTCTTGACTTGGAGATTTCCAGACTGATTCGGCGGAAATGATTTCATGGACCTATCTCCAAGCATAGTCCCAGTCTCTGAAATGCGATTTCAGCCTGTGGGCTTTGTTTGTGTAGTGTACAGTTATAAAGAAGATAAAGTGAACACAAACAAAGTACGTGCCAAATGAATTTCACTTCTTATTCATTAAGGATTTATTGAAACTTCCAAATTGTTCAGACATAGGTTACAATTCGCCTACCAAGATTGGCTACATGGTCACCTATTCTAACACCTAGTTCCAACGATACAGTTTAATCCTTGGACTTGAGGAATTTTGAATTTACCTGTACACCGTGTCTGTATCTTAGGTATGGTGAGAGATTACCAAGTCTTAGTTACTGAGTAATCATAAGCCATATCTACTGCAGTCATTATGTGCAGCGTGACAGTAGATTCCAAGAAAGAATCTGTCTCTTGTCACAGCGCTGACAGTAGCGTCTCACTATGCTCTGAGTCTTTGTCCCTAAATCTGTGGCCACAGTAATTGAACAGAAGGGAGGGATTCCCTGCGATGTTTAGTGTAGGACAAGCCAACACTTAGGTCCAAGATGGGTACCTACGTTTCTGTGCCCTAGACCCTAATGGTGGGACCATAGGCGGAAGGATAAATGTACTATAGAGCCTAAATGTTCACCCCCATGCATATTCACCTAGTCTCTAGTGCCAACCGTTGCTAGACGTCCACCCATGGTAATAGACGGATTTTAGGAATTTGACCAAGTCTAGTTGAAGGTGAACCTAAAGAGTCACACACAATCCGTGCACATAACGTATTTAATTTAGAATTAAATATTTGGAGAAATAAGACGTTTAAATTAGATTTAATCGGATCTCTTTTCTTGGGATGTTAATTCCTTTAAATTGGATGGAAAGGAATTTAACTAAAATAATAAATTATTGGAATTAAATGCACAGGCTTAAAATAAATATAATTATTTATTTATTGCCCTACGGATTATTTAAATAAGATTTAAATAGTCCATAAAATAAATGAATGGTTGAGATTAAGGAGAGATGGATGGCTAGGATTGGTTTGACCAAATCAATGAGCTATTTTGACTAGGACTTTGACTAGGTCAAAATCCTAATCAAAATAGTCTTCCAAAAGTTGGAGTTTGAAGAGGAATGGGATTCCTCCTCTATATATATACCTAGCTCTTCACTTTAGAAGGGATGATGAAAATTTAACACATACACACACACATTCATCTCTCCCTCTCTTGGCCACTCTCCCCTCTTCCCAAGAAAATATTTTGGTTGCTTTGTTTCATACAATTGAACCTAAAGAGGGTTGATCATGTTAATTCCTAACGCTTGATCGATCCGTCCTCTTCATATAACATACACTTGATTTTTTGCTAGCACGTGGATCAAGATACATGGGCGGATTGCGGGTACGATTTAGAGGGTCTAAATTCGAGATCTTGGAGCAAAAACGGGAAACAATGCAAGTAGCGGCTCGAAGACAAAACGACAACCGGGTAGGTTTTTCGATTTTTTGTTTCAGTTTTGACAACCCTACGGCCTCCATGATTTTACGTTCTTTGTTTTGTTCATGAGATACACCGAATGTCCGGGAGGTTCAAGGGAACACCCCTTGAACGTTTAATCCTTGTTTATAGCATGTTTTTAATTCTTGCGATTTTAATATTATACCGCGCTTCCGCATTCGCGCTCCTCCCGGGAAGATCCACACGCCTATCCTAGGCTTTCATGGACGAGTAAGGGAGAGAGAGCCGAGCAGTGTGTGTGTGTGTGTGTGTGTGTGTGTGTGTGTCTGTCTGTGTGTGTGTGTTTCTTCATAATCATCATCTTCCTAAAGTTTTAACCTATGAGTATATAAAGAAGAGGAATCCTATTCCTCTTCAAACTCCAACTTTAGAAGCTTGGTTTGTCTAGGATTTTGACCTAGTCAAAGTCCTAGTCAAACTAGGCTTAGATTAGTCAAACTAATGTAGGCCCTTGATCTCTCCTCTTTAATCTCATCCATCCATTTAATTTATGGAATATTTAAATCCTATTTAAATAATCCATGGGGCCTTTAAATAAATAAAGTAAATAATAATATTTATGTAAAGCCCACTTAATATATTCCAATAAGTCTCATTTATTTATTAGTTAATTCCTCTTAATCCAATTAAAGGAATCAACATCCCAAGAAAGAAAAGTGAACCGATTAAATCTAATTTAAATCATTCCACCTCTCTAAATTAATTCCAAATTAAATACCTTTGATGTGTGTGGATTGTGTGTGACTCTTTAGGTTCACCCTCCGCTAGACTTGGCCGAATTCCCAACCATCTTATAACAGGAATTCATCCATCACCATGGGTGGCCGTCTAGATATGGTTCATGGCAGTAGAGACTAGGTGAATATTTACGGTATGAACATTTAGGTTCTTTTAGTACGTTTATCCTTCCACCTACAATCTCACTGCTTAGAGTCAAGGGCATGGAACTGTAGGTACCCATTCTCGACCTAAGCTTTGACTCGTCCATACTAAACGTCACAGGGGTCCTACCCATTTGTTCAGTTATTGTGGCCACAGATTTATCAGGGACGAGTCTCAGAGTAAAGTGAGATATTACCGTCAGCCTTCTGACAGGAGATGTATCTTTTCTTATGACCTACTATCACGCTACACATCTTGACTGCACTAGATAGGGCTTATGACGACCGAGTTACTTAGACTTGGCAGCCTCTCGCCATACCTAAGATACGGGCACGGTGTGTAGGTGATCTCAGTAATCCCTCAAGTCCAAGGATCAATTCATACTGTTGGAACTGGGAATACAAGTCATACCTGACTGACCCTACTCAAGGTCTTCCATATGACGGTTATGAGTCACCTCAGTCAGCAGCCACCTAGCTTGCTGACCCACTAACCTTGCATGGACGAGACTCGTCACTTGTCAATGAAACGCGACTGCAAATGCTTAGTGCAAGTCTTACACGGATTCTCGATACCCTATCTCGAGATTCCTTGACTTGGAGTATTTCAAACCGATCCGGAGAAAATGATTTCATGAACCACCATCCAATGCGCAGTTCTAGTTTCCCGAAATGTGTTTTCGGTCTGTGGGCTTTGCTTGTGCAGTGAACAGTTGATGTAAAGCAGTAAGTGAACACAGACAAAGTATTTAAGCCAAATGAATATCACTTTCTTATTCATTACAATTTATTAAAATTCCAAAATTTTTCAGACAAAGCTTACATTAGCTCAATCAGATTGGCTTGATGGTCACCAATTCTAACAATCTCCCACTTGACCTAAAGCCAATCGCCCATATGCCTATTCCCCATCTTCTCAAGATGTTGCGTATGAGCAGTTTGTAAACGAATCTGTTGTGTTGTCTGCTGAGCAGACTCAGTCCATCCGGACGTCACCTCTTCCTACCATTTCCCTCAAAAGGTGGTAGCCTCTAAGAATGTGCTTGGATCGGTGATGGAATCTCGGTTCCTTTGCTTGCGATATCGCTCTGTTGTTATCACAGAAGATAACCATGGGCTCGGCAATGCTACGCACCACACCCAACTCTTGGATGTAGTTTCTCATCCAAACCGCTTCTTTGGCAGCTTCTGAAACTACTATGTATTCGGCCTCAGTGGTGGAATCAGCCTTGGTTGCTTGCTTGGAACTTTTCCATGCCACCACACCACCATTGCGTCTGAATACATAACCCCGACTGAGACTTGGTATCGTCGTCATCCACTTGGAAGCTAGCATCGCTAAAGCATTCCAGGATTAACTCTCCATTGCCATAGATCAAGAACATTTCCTTAGTCCTCCTCAAGTACCTAAGGATGTTCTTGACCGCATTCCAATGTGCATCGCCTGCACAGGACTGATACCTACTTGTTACACTTAAGGCGTAAGCGATGTCAGGCCTTGTGCAGTGGACGGCGTATTGGATACTGCCTACGGCAGAAGCATAGGGGATGCTCTTCATCCTTTCAAGTTCCTGATCAGTCTTGGGAGATTGTTTCTTGGATAACTTGATCCCATGCCTCATGGGAAGGAAACCTCGTTTGGAGCTATCCATGTGAAATATTATTAGGATTTTCTCCTTACACGAGTTTTGGGTCATCCTAACATTCTCTTAGATCTGTCCCTGACCATCTGGATGCCTAGAATGTAGGAGGCTTTACCCAAGTCCTTCATGGAAAATTGGGTGGATAACCATGCCTTTGTGTTACTTAATATTCTAACATCATTCCCTATGAGTAGAATGTCGTCCACATAGAGCACTAGGAGCACTACAGAGCTCCTACTGACCTTCTTGTATACACAAGGGTTGGATTCATTTTTGATAAAATCATATCCTCGTATGACTTCGTCAGACGAATGTTCCAACCACGGGATGCTTGTTTGAGGCCATAGATGGACTTTTGCAGACGGCAGACCTTCGGCTCTTCTCCAGTAACCGTGAATCCCTCCGGCTGATCCATGTAGATCGCTTCCTCAACGAAGCCATTGAGAAATGTCATTTTCACATCCATCTGTCATATTTCATAGTCATGCCATGCTGCTATGGCAACCAGGATACAAATGGACTTAGCCATAGCTACTGGCAAATAGGTATCCTCAAAGTCGACCTTGGGTCGTTGAGTGTATCCTTTTGCCACTACCCTAGCTTTGAAGGTCGTAACTTCTCCATCAATGCCAAGTTTACGCTTAAAGACCCATTTACACCCAACTGGTTTAATGCCTTTGGGTGGGTCTATAAGTGTCCAAACTTGGTTCTCGCTCATGGAGTCTATTTCGGCTTTCATGGCCTCAAGCCATTTTCCCGAGTCGATGTCAGACATCGCATCACTGTATGTCTTGGGATCCTTGTTCAATTAGCGGGTCATGCTTAGAAAGCCATACCTCACGGGAGGACGAGGCACTCTAGCTAACCTACGGAGGACGGGAACGTCAGTGGTAACTGTGGGCGCAGACATGATAGGAGCTGGCTGCTCAAGTACCATGGTTGGCTCCTCGTGAGGTTGTTCGACATGCCTGGCATGCTGAACCTCGCAAGGTGGCTCAACCTGTTGGGTATTTATCTTGAAACCTCTAAGTGAGGTATCCGTAGCTTCTAGAATTGATGACTGATTCATCTACTTGACTCCTCAAGGATCGGTTCATCACGTTGGACACCCATTGGGAAACCTTGTTCCAAGAACACTGCATTCCTTGAAACAAACACCTTTTGTTCCAAGGGGTCATAGAAATAATAACCTGCAGTTTCTTTAGGGTATCCAATGAACTTGCACAAGCTAGACCTTGATTCTAACTTGTATCCCACTATCCTCTTGACGTATGCAGGGCTACCCCACACTTTCAATTAGTTGTAGGATGCAGGCTTGCCATGCAATATCTCATATGGTGTTTGGGTCACTGCACTGGTCGGCGCTAAGTTTAACGACTTGGCTGCGGTTTCCAGTGCGTAGCCCCTAAAGATAAGGGCAATTCGGTAAAACTTATCATGGATCGAACCATGTCTAACAGGGTTCGATTCTTTCTTTCAGAGACGCCATTTAATTGTAGTGTCTGGGGAGGTATCCATCTATAAATTACACCATTTTCTTTTGGATAATCGAGGAATTCATTACGAAGGTATTCACCCCCTCGGTCTGACCGTACGACTTTAATTTTGCACCCGGTTTGGTTCTCGACTTCAATTCTGAATTCTTTAGACCTCTCAAGAGCTTCAGACTTGTACCTGATCAAGTAAATATAACCATACCGTGAATGATCATCGGTGAAGGTTATGAAGTATGAGAACCCACTCGGGCTTGCGTCCTTAATGGTCCACACACATCTGTATAGACCAAGTCCAATAGACCCGTGGCAAGCCTGCTTTGTCCTACAAAGGGCTCCTTGGTCATTTTTCCTCTAAGGCAGGATTCACAAGTTGGTAGATCACTCAAATCCCCAACATCTAGGTTGTTTGAGTCTACCAATTTCTTCATCCTTTCTTGAGAGATATGACCTAGCCTTGCATGCCACAGTTGTGCGTTCCCGTCATTATCTATTTTACGTTTGTGTTGAGCATTCATAATGAAATTTGATTGTTGTAAGATATAGAGACCGTTATTAAGTGTACTAAGCAGATGAGCAAATCCACCCTTCATCAAATAAAAGCAATTTTTACTGATCGAAAACTCATAACCACTATTGTCTAACAATGGAATGGAAATAATGTTTTTGATCATGCTAGGTACATAATAAACCTGCTCTAATTCTATACTAATACGATCACTAACTACTGAGGTGGCGGATCCTATGGCTTCTGCCGAGATGGCCTTGCCATTTCCAAGCTTTAGGACTATTTCACCGCTACTCAGCTTTCTGCTTCTTTTCAACACCTTTCTTGGAGAGGAGTTTGGGGCAATCCCTCTTCCAATGCCCTTTCTCATGGAAATGAATACATATGTCATTTACCCTCGACTGTTGCTTTGAGTTAACCTTCCTTTTCTCTTTTTCTTTCCCCACCTTGGCAGCGGGAACACTCTTAGTGTTGGTATCGGCTTTGACAACCTTTCCCTTTCCTTTCTTCCTTTTTCAATGTCTGGCACCCTTGCCTTTCATTTTGGAAGTCGAAGCCTCTCCAAACAATACCGATGGCGCAGACTTTTTGATCGTTGCCTCGTATTGCACCAACATATTGATCAACTCATGAGTACCCTTCTCAAGAGGATTCATGTTGTAGTTAACAATGAATTGGTCAAAGGAGGGTGGGTGTGACTGAAGGATCGCATAAATGTACGTCTCGTTATCGAAACCTACTTTGAGGTCTTCGAGCTTTTCCACCAAGGTGGGCATCTTGACCCCATGCTCATGTACAGAGGACCCTTTAGTTAGTTTGGTTCCAAAGAAAGCCTTCGTCGCGACATACCTAGTATGTTGGTCCGGAACTGCATAGCAATCCTTCAGGCAAGCTATTATGGAAGGGACATCGTCTAACCTCTCCTACTGCTTTTGTATCTCATTGGTCATAGACGCAAGTATGAAGCTACAAACTTTTCGGTTATCCTGATGCCAAGTCTCAAACGTCTCACGTTCTTCGAGCGTGGATCCTTCCGGCAAAGTCCAAGGAAACGGCTTGTCCTAGACATAGCCTTGGTTCTCATAATCGAGGACTATCCTCAGATTGGGCAATCAGTCATTGTAATTGGTTCCATTAAACTTGTTTGTCTCAAGTACAATTGATAATTGGTTCTTAGACATTGTTTTAAATCAACATTTAAAAATAGAATACAATCAGCAGAATTAAATAAAAGGTTTTAATAAAATTAAGGACTTGGACTTCAGTCATTTAATTCTCCCACTATTTCTATGAAAATACGACACTCTCAAACGTTGTTTTCGGGAAACTTTTTCCTAGTGGGCTTGGGATCCACAGTGATATCTTCCATACCCCGCTTTTACGGTTTGCGTGGAAAATAACCTATGAGAGGTATTCCATACCATTCTCGTCCCACGAGATTTCCAAGATATCTGCCTCACCCTTTACGTGATCCCGAGGGACTCCATACGAATCACGTTATTCGAGTATTAGACCCAAACCAATCAACCGAACCATAGGACTCACTGCTACCCCCACGACTCATGAGATAGGCAACAGGAGTCTACTCTTCGTTCACAACAAAATGCAGCTTCTTTTCAGCACAATAGACGTGCCACGACTTGTGAGACCACGCTATTGACTGAAACTAGCTTCCTCACTTTGCCATGGATGGAAGGTTTGGACGAACTCCTAGAGTTCTAGTCCATTTAGTAAGGGTCTAATATTCAATTTGGTCCAACCAAGTGAAAGTTTGATGACCGAGATCTCATTATAGCACATTCATATATACATCCATTATGCATTGAAAAAACCATTTGTGTGATAGAGCAGTAATACGAGAAATAAACCATTCATTCATCATAAAAGCCACATGCAAAATTAAAAGCATAGCACGCCCCTGTTGAATGATCACAAGCCCGAATCTTATGCGACCCACTAAGCCCCCAGTGGATCTATGGTCAATCTAAGGTCGGTCCGATACTATTACATTTAATAATAGTAACCCATCAACACACTGATGGCCTTGCCTCCTTTTCCACCGGGCCTCCAAGAAACTCCTTGGATTCTCCTTTTTGGGCCATCCTTCATCTTCTTCATGAAAATAAAATAAAATACTTTCTCACCACTATACTACTCCCACTACAATTTTTTTTTAAAAAAAAAAAGAAACCCTAGCTATAACCCGGGGGGAGTACATATGGAGGGGGATCGAAAGCCTAATTATTCCAAGGCAACCAGAAAAGAGAGAGGGGAAAAATAAATGAGGCACACAGGCCCAACATAAAAGTAAAACCATACATTTGGTCTAGGGCTTGTGATCATCCGTTCTCATTAAACGCACATAATTCATGATATCTAATCATTAATAATGCACATTAACCATGATATCCAATCACACAATCCATAAAAGAATTAAAAGAGAAGGTCTACGTTCAAACTTGGTGTAACAATGGTAATCTCTTTCTTGTTAGGAAAATCTTTCCTCATTATTCATAAAACTTTAGAATTTTGAGGTTTGAAACCAAACAAAACAAAAAATAGTTTCCAAATAATGTCTTCAAGAAAACATGCAAAATAAATAAAAACTATTTTCAGAAATTAATTTTAAAAATAAAGAAACAAGAAAAGCACCGGAACGGCCAAGGGTTGCCGCTGCCGGCAGCGCCCTACTGGGACCGGCAGGTGTTAGAATAGGTGACCATGTAGCCAATCTTGGCAGGCAAAATGTAACCTATGTCTAGACAATTTCAGGGATTTGATAAATTATTAATGAATAAAGAAGTGAAATTCATTTGGCATTACTTTGTTTGTGTTCACTTTATCTGCATTACGTATATGTTCACTACGCAAAGAAAGCCCACGGACTGAAAACATATTTCGGGGACTGGGACTACGCTCGGAGGTAGGTCCATGAAATCAGTCTCGCCGAATCAGTCCGGAAATCTCCAAGTCAAGGAATCTCGAAAATGGGTAGCGAGATTCCCCTTGAAACTTTCACTAAGCATCTGCTGTCGTATTTCATCGACAGGTGACGCAGGTCGTCTAAGCAGTGTTAGTGGGTTAGCCTGCTAGGGAGCAGCTGACTGAGGTGACTCGTGGGAACCGTCTTACGGAGGACCTTGAGTAGGGTCGGCTAGGTATGACGTGTATTCCCGGTTCCAACGGTACAGGTCAAGTCCTTTGACTTGAGGAACTGCTGAGTTTACCTGTATATCAGGTCTGTATCTTAGATATGGTGAGAGATTGCCAAGAAGCACTTGAGTAGTCATAAGCCATGTCTAGTGCAACTCTGGTGTACAGAGTGACAGTAGTTTCCAAGAAAGGATCTGTCTCCTGTCAAAAGGTATTGACAGTTGAGTCTCACATATACTTTGTGTCTTGTCCCTAAAATCTGTGGCCACAGTAACTAAACAGAAGGGAAGGTTTTCCTTGCGGCATTTAGTAAGGACAGACCGACACTTAGGTCCAAAATGGGTACCTGCATTTTCCGTGCCCTAGACCCTAAGTGGTGAGACCGTAGACAAAAGGACAAGTGTACTGTTAGAGCCTAAATGTTCATCCCCGAATATTCACCTAATCTCTAGTGCCATGGACCGTTGCTAGATGGCCACCCATGGTAACGGGCGGATTCTAGGAATCCGACCAAGTCTAGCTGAAAGGTGAACCTAAAGAGTCACACACAATCCACACACATTAAGTATTTAATTTAGAATTAAATATTGGAGAAATGGAATGATTGAATTGGATTTAATCGGGTCCTTAATTTTCTTGGACAGAATTAATGCCTTTTATTAGATAAAAGGGATTAATCTAATAAATTAGATTTATTAGAAAATTAATTTAATGGGACTAGAATAAATATTTATATTTATTATATTTATTTATTTCCCTTTGGAATATTTAAATAGGTTTTAAATATTCCATTAAATTAAATTAATGGTTGAGATTAAAAGGAGAGATGGATGGCTAGGATTAAATTTGACTAGGTCAAATACTACTTTGACTAGGACTTTGACCTAGGACTTTGACTAGGTCAAAATCCTAGTCAAATTAATCTTCTAGAGTTGGAGTTTGAAGAGGATTAAACTCCTCCTCGATAAATAGTTCTAGCCCCTCCACATAAGAGAGATGATGAAACTATAACACACACACACACACACTCTCGTCCTCTCTCCTCTCGTCCACCCTCTCTCTCTCTCTCAAGAATATTACTTTCTTGTTCTTGGAACAATTGAACATAGGAGGATTAATCTCGTTAACCTAATAACATGCGATTGATCCATCCTCTCCAAAACACTTGTTCGTTCGCTAGCACGACGTGCAAGATACGTGGGTGGATTGCGTGTCACAATTTGGAGAGTCTCATACATGAGATTTAGTGCAAATCGGGGAACAACGCAAGTACCGGTTAGAAGACAAAAACGACAATCAGTAGGTCCTGATTTATTTTTTCGTCCCTCTTTTATTTTAATCCTATGGCCTCCATGATTCTTTCTATGCTTTCTAATTCATGAGATACACAAAACACCCGGGAATTTCAAGGGTTCACCCTTGAACGTGTTCTTTAATTTTCGTAAAGCATGTTTAAATTATTGTTATTTAATTTTATACCGCGCTTCCGCATTCGCGCTATTTCCCAGGACGATCCACAATCTTTCAATGGTATCAGAGCCCGGTTTGGTGTATAGGCCTAGGGTTTTACGTGCGTTTTAAGCATGAAATGTGTTTTGGCATGTTTTAATTAATTCATGATTATATTATTATTAAAGCATGTCGTTTTCTTGCTTTTAATTCGTATGATTTTTGGTGCTATTAGATTTTCTGTTTTTCTTGGGAAACGAGGGGTGAAAATTGAGCAAAACTAGAGAAACGTCGCAGCACGCCGGCCTGTCAGAGACTGGCCGCGTGCAGCCGTGCGCACAAGCGAGGCAGACAAACACAGGCAGGGGAGCCTGCGCGCGGCCGCCTGCGCCAGGCGCGCATGGTTGCGCGCGGACAGACTGCCGGGTGGCGCGCCCGAGCGTCAGGCAGGCAGCTGGCCGGGTGAGCGCGCAAACGGGCAGGGAGGCCCGCACGCACGCCAGGCCAGCATGCTGGGATACCTGCGCGCCCGGACGCGCGGCCAGAGAGGCCGCGCGCACGATTGCGTGCTGAAGGGCCTCGCGCGCACGCGCGCAAGAGGCGGTGCCGCCAGGCGCGCGAGCACGCAAACGATGGTGTCTGCGCGCGCGCACACCTATGCAGGGCAGGCGCACGATTGGCGGCAGGCAGGTTAGCGCGCGCGGGCAAGGGAGCTTGCGTACGCGGCAGCCCGCCGGCGCACGCGGCCGTGCATCCTGCTGCCGACCATGCGCGCACGCAAGTAGGCTTGATTGATGATTAATGAGGATTGATTGGAATGTATCTAGACATCTTGGATGAATCTAGACACATTCCAATAATCACATTAATAAGGTATCTATATATATATGTGTATATACTATCATCAAAGAAGAGTTTTATTATTTATCTTTTTCTAGAAAAAAGATGAACACTCTCTACACCCTCTCTCTCTCTACTCTCTAAATCCTCTTTGTTGCTTCATTGATCTAGGATTAATTGAAGAACAAAGTAAGATCAAGAAGGAATACTAATTTGATAGTGTAATCCCTTCTTCGATTTCATCCTCTAGATCCGTTTTTCTCTAGCAAGAAAAATGAGATCTCTCCCGGTGTGGTGTGGACTAGGTTAGAAGGTCTCTACGTTTAGACCTCGCGTGGACGAACGCCGAAGGAATCAACGTGTGTAGCCGATCGAAATACAAAATCGAGAAAGGTATTCCCAATTACATTTATGCTCTCAGTTTCTTCTTTATTTCATAGCCACGAACGCTTGTATATTTATTATGTATATATTTTGTGTTTATACACCGATACCCGGGGAACGTTCAAGGTACACCCTTGAATGCAATTTAAATTCTTTTTATTGTGCACGCTTTTTTATCTCCACCGCGTTCCCGGGCCGATCCGCTTTCCTTCAAGTGGTATCAAAGCTCGGATTGGTGTATGTGGCTATGGGTTACATATTTTATGTGTGCAAGCATGTTCAACGTGTTTAGATCGGCTTTAAAAGCATGTCATTATTGCTTTTAATTTTCATAATTATTTGTTGAAATTTGCGTGTTAATTATGTGATTAATCATGAATATTTGGGTGATTTTAGAAAATTGGATTTTCTGAAATGTGGGTATTTATTTTAGTTCTTTTTTATGTGCAGAATTAAATAAAAAAAAATTACAGCAACAATAGCAGGTTGCCTACTGCCGGTCACGCACTCCTGCGCGTGCGGACGCGGCCGGCCGGCACGACCGAACGGCTGGGCCATTTTTTTGCCGTTTTCCGAGAAATTTAATTTTCTTATATTCTGCATATTTTTTCTAAAACATTTAATTTATGGCTTATTTAATTTTAGTTGAGAGTGATTTTTCCTAAAATGAGATTTCCTAAGATTATTTAGGAAATGGTTTCCAACCAAACAAAAAATATATATACATGGGTTGTACGAGGTTTCTAATATCCAATTTTTAATTGTATTTTTTACATATATTTTTCTGCATTTAATTATGTTATGGAAAGATATTGGATATCATTTATGTAATACATGATTTGTATTATTTGGAGCATGATTATATTATATATGTAATTATGTTGTGTTTTGTTAATTGGATTAACAAGGGATGATCACGAAGCCCATTGACCTGTGTATGGTTTTAAATTCCTTTGAGGTGGGGCCTGCGTGCCTCTTGTTTCGGGACTAATATCTCCCACTTTCACCTCATGATGTTAAGGCTTGTCTTTTTTCTTTTTATTTTCCATGTATTCAATTTCTCTTGTAATAAGAGTAGTTAAGAATTTTTTAGTGAGGTTTTACATTTAATGTATAATAAGGCAAGCCCATGGAGAAAAAAGTGGCCTATGTTGGACAGAGGCCCAAGGTGAGACATTAAGGCGAAACACATAGAGTACAAGTCCCATTGGCATGACATTGGGTTAATTCATTATAATAGTGTAGGACCATCCTAGACAGACCATAGACTGTTGGAATAGGTGACCAGAAAGCCAATAGGTTTGGCAATTTGTAACCTATCCGACAACTTGATGTGAATGTAATATTATTATGTGATGAATAAGATAAGTGTTCGTCACCAATGGTACCTTCTTTGTTGCGCTCATCTTACATTTGTTAAAACGGTGTTTAACTTATATCGCAACAAAGCCCACAGACCATGGATAACAACTCATGTAGTTGGGCCACGCATTGGATGGTGGTCATGAAACCAACTGATTAAGAGTTGGGTCTGAAACGTTCCAAGTCGAGGACCTCGAGACAGGGCATCGAGAGTCCTATTGAGACTTGCATCATGAGTCGTGTTCATTGGATGAGTGCAGTGTTTCATCGGCGACAGGCGTGGGACGCCTACACGATCTTGATGGGTTGGTCGACTGGGGTCGAGCCGACTGGACTGACTCGCGGGGATCATCATATGGAAGCCTTGGAGGCTTGGTCGGTATGATTGGTTTTCCCCGGTTCCGATAGTACGGGAGTAATCCTCAGACTTGACGAATCATGGCAGTCGCGTGCACAGGACGGCTGTATCTTGGATCTGGCGAGAGGTAATCATTCTGTAAGATGATTATCATAAGCCTTGTCCAGTGCAGTCGGAATGTGTAGCGAGGACGGTGGATTCCAAGAAGAAGATCCGTCCCCTGTCAGTATGTGACAGAGGTATCTCCTATGCACTCGGAGACACGTTCTTGCTGTTTGAAGCTGTGGCCACAGTGGTTGGTCGAACAGGGAATGGTTTCCTGTGTCGACGCAATGAAGCATACGTGGTCTCGAGTATTAAGCATAGATGTCTAGTCAAGGATTGGAACCGACGCCCAATTCCATACCCTAGACTAAGGCCGGGAGACGGTAGACGGAAGGATCGTACCCGTACGGAATCGGCGCCTAAATGTTCACGCCAATTCACCTAGTCTCTAGTGCCATGAACCGTTGCTAGATGGCCACCCATGGTAACGGGCCCTTATGGGACACGAGCCCAAGTCTAGTTGAGGGTGAACCTAAAGGGTCACACACAAATCACCGAGGAGATTGAGAGATCGACTTGGAGTCAATCTCGAAGGATAAAATAAGTAATTGGATTACTTAAGGGAAAGTCCATTGGATGGACGGGCCGATATTGTATCGGGCTTTCATTTAATCGGTAAATGGGATTTTCGATTAAATATGGAAAGTTGAGACGTTGAGACGTTGGATCTTTTAATTGGATTAAAAGATCAACGGGAATAATTTAAGTGGACATTAAATTGGATTTAATATTGGATCGTCGTAATTGGATTACGATAAAACCCGGTCCGTTAAATTATACCCGAGAGGAGAAATAATTCCTAATTTGGAATAGGAAGAAGTTGGACTTCTTCCCTTAATTAAACATGGCCGACATGCTCCCTTGGAGGAAGCAAAATCAGTCATGTTGCATGCTAGGTGGTATGTTGACTTGTCTTTTTTGGAAAGAGACAAATCAACTCCAATCAAGCTCTTCCCTTTTGGTATGATTTGATCATACCATAAATTTTGGTAGGGTTGATTGAAGAATTGATGGTGATTGATTAGAATGAATCTAGACATCCTTGGATGAACCTAGACACATTCCAATAATCACATTAATTATGTATATATATTAGAATATACAACACCAAGCATAAGTGATTCATTATTCATCTTTTTCTAGGAAAAAGAGAAGACAAAAATCCTCTCCTCTCTCTCAATTTTCGTGCTCTCTCCCTCTCTTACACTTGTGTTCTTCACTTGATTTTGAATCAAGAAGAAGAACAAAGTAAGTTTAAGAGAACACTAATTCATAGTGTTCTTCACTTAAACCGATTCCTTCCTAAACCCGTTCTTTTCTAGCAAGAAGAACGTGCGTTTCTTCCGGTGTGGTGTGGATCACCTTTGGAGAATCCATACGTTTGGATTTCGTGAGCATTCCGGAGAAGGAACAACGCTAGTAGCCGGGAGCATACGCTAAACAATCAAAGGTAACGGTTTATTACGCTTTGATTGATTTCATTTGTATATCTATGCCCTATGTGTTTAAATATATGTTCTCAATACTTACACATCCTACATCGAACGCCCGGTTGAGCACCCAAGGGTACACCCCTTGGAATTCGCGTATTTTGAATTTGATTTAAATTTACGCACTTTTCTCGCTTTCTCGCTTTCTCGCTTCCGCTCGCGCTCCCGGGCGGATCCACTTGTCCTTCAAGACTCACTGCAGGCTCAGTGGGTCGCATAGATTGGGCTCGTGATCATCTAACAGGGGTATGCTAGATTTACTTGCATGCGATACATTTATTTAAATGCTTTGTAATATTGGATATTTATGCATGCAAAATATTATGTGATGAGGTCTCGGTCAATAATTTCGAACTCTCACTCGGTTGGACCAAGTTGAAATATTAGGCCCATGATGGATTTGGATCAAAATGGTTTTGATCTATCCAAGCCTTCCATCCATAGCAATGTGGTGAGGAAGCTACAGCTACCCAAGTGTGGTCTCACGAGTCGTGGACATTTGGAATAGAGGAAAGCTGCACCATTGTTGTGAACAAAGAGTACGCTCATTGTTTTCCTGTCTCACGAGACGTGGGGGGCGACAATTAAGGTATGATTTGGTTGATGGGTCGGGCCTAACATCGAGTAATATGATTCTCTTGGAGTCCTCGGGATCATGTGAAGAGTTGAGGCAATATATCTTGGGAATCTCATCGGATGCGAATGGTATTGGATACTTCCCACGAGACTTTTCCCATGTGAATCATAAAAGCTTGACTTGTATTCTTGGATGTGGATGTGGATGTATAATCTCCTCCAGGTTTGTTGGAGAAATCACGAGCTACCTTGCAATATGGTATTAAGGCTTTGAGAATTTGATGTCAAAGAAGACGTTAAACCTTCACGGTTGTAGAGTTTCATCGTGGCAGTGAGTTTCGGACTTGAGTCCCTTTGATTTGTTGTATGTGTGTAGTTGACTTGTTGTCTTGAGTATTTTTAACTTGTGTTGTGTGTTGTACGTGTTATGATGGGGGCCTCCTTTTATCGGCATGAACATGGCTTAGGTAGCTTGGGTTCACTTATTTGGGCTTGAATACCACACACTTTGACATAGATTAGTCTCATAACAGACTGTATTTGAACATTCTTCGGGTCCATTTATTCAATCTAAAATAAGAAGATAATTTTGTATTTTATCTTGGATTAATTCGTCATAAATACATATGACCCAAATTTGATATGGACTTATTGAGAATTTGTCATTTTGAACATATGTAAAATCCAAATTGGTAATGAACATTGATCTGAAACCCAATAACTAGTCAATTCGTTTACTGCTTTTAATTGGGCTTTTAAATTTATCTGATAAACTATCCTATAGAGTGATAACATTCACGAGCAATGACCAATAACCACAAGAACGAAAAAAAAAAAAGAATAATAGCCATAAAACAACAACTTAGTTAATGCACATTTCGTAACAATTCCTGGAAATTAGCGTGGATGTAACTTTGTGATGGAGGCACCATTTTCTGATGAATTAATAGAGTGAGTCGGTTCCTTCTCTAATGATATTCTAAAGTCCGAGCTATTGGACATGAAAAATGCAGGCGGCGAAGGCACCGACAAAGTTGTAGAGAAGCTATTGAGCATGAGAAGAACTGAAGCCATTGTTGGTCGGTCGGTTGCATTTTCTTGGACACACAACAAACCAATATGAATGCATCTCAAGATGTCAGCCTGAGAAGCTGTACCAGACATCAATACGGGATCTATGATGCTTGTTGGTGTTCCCTCACGCCAATTTCTCCATGCCTGTCGAAGTTAAGAGTGCCATTAGGTATGAAATGTCAGTATTTATAAGTTCAAAATATGGTATGTTCCGTCCATGTACTTACGAAACTAATTAGCATGTCTCCGAGATTCTCCCCATTTCCAAAAGAGTTGTTCTTCCGGCCACTAACAATTTCCAGAACCAACACGCCAAAGCTAAAGACATCTGTTTTTACTGAAATTTGTCCATGATTGGCATATTCTGGTGCCATGTATCCACTGCAATGGTCAAGTTATACAGACGTATTTGTTAATAAGAAATTATTTCTTGGATAAACTGTGAACCGAGTATGAATATTTGGCCTATGTAGATTAATTAAAGAGAAAAGTAAAATATATATTTTGAGACTTGTGCGAGTGTAAGACTTACTATGTTCCAACAATTTTGCTGGTACAACCTGCACTTTCATCCTGGTCAAATAACCTTGCCGTACCAAAATCTGCTATCTTAGGGTTCATTTCTCTATCTAGAAGGATATTGCTAGCTTTGAGGTCACGATGAATAATACGAAAACGAGAATCCTCATGTAGATAAAGAAGTCCCCTCGCAATACCCCCTATGATTTTGTAACGCTTATCCCAATCAATATAAAAACGTTTGATCCGGTCTACAAATCCAATGAGCATGAAGTTAGAGCTTAAACATATATAGAGGAATTATGCAAAATACAAGCAACACTAACAAAAATGAGGCAAATCTTACCAAATATGAAATGATCTAGACTTGCATTCTGAACGAATTCATATATAAGAAGCCTCTCAGTTCCCTCTAGAGCGAATCCCAGCAGCCTAACCAGATATCTGTGCTGAAGTTTGGCCAATAACAAAACTTCATTCTTGAATTCGAGGTCTCCTTGCCCTGAACGCCTAGACAACCTTTTGACTGCTATTTCTTTGCCATTTTCAAGTTTTCCCTAAGATACACAAAAACATAAGTTAACTGAGCATGAACTAATTTTGATAAGCTTAGACATCGGCTGTTTGTTCCCAGGTAGAGTAACCATATGTCCAATTACCTTGTAAACAGCTCCGAATCCACCTTCTCCAAGCTTGTTAGCATCAGAGAAATCATCAGTGGCAGCTCTAATTTTGCCAAAATCATATTGCAGGGATTCTGTAGCGCTGATCTCCTCATGGGCTGAATTAATTATTGAACAAGTGTACGAAAAAAAGTTTAGATAAACTAATTAACTGGTCAAGTAGATACGGCAGAATTCATATATCATAAAGAAACAAAGAAAACACCTACACGGAATAGTTTCCACTGCCTTCTTCTTTGTTCTCTTTCTGAGGCAGATTCCAACACAGGTAGCTGCTATTAGACACCCAACCACCGGAGCAACAATGATTATGACAGTTCGAGTTGTATTATCATCGCCATGTCCTGCAAAAGTCCAATTATCATAGTCTTATTAACTACTTCCCCTTCTTGAAATACGTTGATTCATCAAATTTCCAAAAGCAAGTTTCATCGTAGAGAAAACGCTGATAAAACAATTGATCACCTGGTGCTGTGGCGACCGATGGTGGGGGCACTGCTGCAGTTGCAGGCGCAGGCGGAGGGGCTGCCATGGACATCGCCGCCCGTGCTTCTTGAATCCTAGTTATGTTGTAAAAAGGATCAAGGTCATAGCGAAGATTGCAACTAGGCATCAGTATTGTCGCCGCTCTTTTACCTTCAAGTGGGATACGTTGGGCTGCAGCGATCAAGCAACCCGTGCAATCCTCCTCGGATATGTCTGGCGTACACTGCAGCATAGCATAAATCGTCTGAAAATCAGGCGCTGTGTGATTCCCTGCTGCAACCTTCATCAGCGAGCCCCCGGAAGCCGCCTGAACACGAAGATCGTCCACCACCGCCCTCAGGCTCTCCTTAAACTGGTCCGGGCTCGAAACGTTAGCCGTATTCCACACCATAATAACCGGAAAATCAGACCGGGCGCCGAAAAAGGACACATTCGAGTACCGCAACACACAATCGTCTCTCCAAAGAATTGCATGTTTTCGTTCCGCGCATAATTTCAGAAGCTCGACAGTAGCATTTTGGACGCAACTACGACAGGATTCACGCTGAATGTCGGCTCTGCAGAGGGCCATGGCGTAGGCTTGATCGGTGCCCGCCTGGCCCTGGGATGCGTTGTAGAAGCCGCTGTCGTCCATGTTTGAATGAAGTGATGAAAGGAGTATGTTGAGATTATTACTGTATGTGGAGTTGGTAGTATAGTTACCATCGTTGTAGCACCAGTAGTTTTGCGCAGCGACAAATTCAGAAAGACTCGTGAGAATGAGGAGAATCAAAGCGAGCCATGTTTGGGACTTCATGCTTTTGTTTCTCTGAGAGGAATTGTTGAAATCATATATAGAATGCAAATGAGAGAAGCAGGTTTGCTTCCTTCAATAGTCAAGACTCAAGAAGCTTTTTCGTTCGACTAGCTAGAATCCGTGTATAGTCTGTCCACATTGAATACTGTCCCACATTCGTATCACCACGTTAAAGAGTGATTGACTTAGTATATTTTTAAAATTAAAATATTAAATTACATTATAATTTAAGTAATGGAACCACTTACAACACACAAATGATTGACTCTAATTTATTTTACATTAAAAAATTAAAATAAATTATAATTTAAAAGTGGGGCCACATAAATTACACGCGTGAATATAATATCACTTTGTGATATAAATATGGGATTTAAATGCAATTTACCATGTTATATAATTAATGAGCAAAAACAATCATTGTCAAATAAAAGGTAGCAAATTGCCGAGGAGGGTACACGGGGAATTTTTTTTCTTTTTTTTTTTCATGTTTTTGAAGTTTTTAATTTAAAATAACATTTATACTCTTGATTAAAAACTGTTTGATTTTGATTTAAAGTCCAAATTTAACTAATAGATCAATCACGTAGATTTTATTTAACTTTAAATAAATGAATCAACAATTTGGATTCAAATTAATGCACAATCAAAATAATATATATATATATATATATTGTATATACAATTAAATATAAATATATATATATATATAATAAGTTGTGTATATATAGTGAGAGAGACGAAGGGAGGTTGTGCGCCAACAGAGGAGGAAGGGAACAGGCAGCGAGGTGGGCTAGGGAGGAAGGGGAGGGGTCGGATCTAGGGAGGAAGGGGATTGGGGTGGGCGCGGGAGGGGGAGGGGCGGGAGGGTTTTGGGCCTCGAGGAGGGGGCTCAAAAGTGGGGCAACGGCGACATGAGGTGAGAGAGAGGGCACCGTCGGTCCAGCAAAAGTGGAGAAGAAGATGAAAAAAGAAAATTATATATATATATATATATTATTTTTATAAATAATATATTTATTATTTAAAAATCATGCCAAAGAGGAGCTCGTGTACTACAACATCACTGGTCAAAGGGGGTTATTTTGTTTCATTTCAAAAAAACATAGGAGGTATTTGGCTAATTGTTTTTATGAGGGGAATTTTTACACATTTTTCATATCATAAATGATAAATTGTACTTTTTCTAATAAATATGTGATAAAAAATCCTTTACCCTTGTTATTTTTCTTTAAATAATAAGAAATAAGCATATTAAGTTATCCATATTTGATTTTAAGAGGGTGTTTGATTTGGTTTATTTTGAGAGATTTTAAACATGTTAGATTTTATTTTACAATTTCAAAATATTTAAATAAAATAACATGTTGGAATTGATATCTAAGATGTTAGCAATAATGATTATATAGATAGTATCAAAACGCTTATAAACTATTAACTTTTCATTTTGAAGTTAATAAGCTAGTTTACAAAAGTAAAATTTATTAAACACTTTACAACATATCATAATTTTATAAAATATTTTTAAAAATCTATAAAATATTCTAAATCAGATTCAATTAATTGTATTACCAATGAATGAAGCCCAATACTTCTTCTAATAAGGAAACTATTAACTATCTAGAAAAATATGTAAATTATTTGAAAGTGGAAGTATGAGCTAATGAATACAATTAGGATAGAATAAAAACGTGGAGTCAAGCGCCATGTGTATAAAATTATGGGTTCGAATCTATCAACGTGTGGATATTATTCTATTTTAATAATAGATATAATTTTATTTTATTAGTAGTTATTAATTAGATATAATTATTTAATATTGATGATTAATGTATTATTATTATAGTTGTCGGTAATTATTAGATATAGATATTTATAATTATAATCAATTTACTAAAAAAAATAAGAAAAAAACGTGGAGCAGAGGAAATTAATTTTACGTCTCTAGTGTCGCACTTGTCAAAGAAAGAGTTGGACTAAGAAAATTTGTAATATTATTAAAAGCCATAAATAGAAAATGGCTCTCCCATTGCCTTTGACTTGGATGTTTGACCTAGAACTTTCGCAATTCACATAATATTAATTCTTGGATTAGAACTGAGGAGCCATGGATGTGAAAGGACTACGTAAGGACAAGGGGGGAGACTAAAGAGGTTGTTTCTCGTGGGCATGAATTTGACCTGGTCTATCTCTGAGTTTTGGAGTGAAAAATAAGTTTGGTTCATGTCATTTTCAGTTTTAAATATATTTTTTAAATAATCATAAAAGAAAAGTATGTTTATATAATAATATCTTCACTGAAAATATTTCTCTACCATTAATCATTACCTACGTATGAAATTTTTATATTTGATATATTTTTATATATTTACATATATATGAAACATGTTCATGAATCATTAATGTTATAAACTAATAATATATGTTTTTTTGTAATTCTTGGATATTGCATCACTTATCATTATAAATTGATAAAATATATAACTATCAGTTTAATATAAATAAAAAATATACATTGGGTTTAACACCATTAATAATAAAGACTAGAAATCTCATTTTCATCTAGTGTATTAGATGCTCATAAAAGTAGGTTGGTCACATGCGAGGGAGCTCCCAGACAGGGACGGCCTCTAGGGAGTCAGACAAGAGATGCCCTCCTAATTCAAGTGGGGAATCACGTTGGACCACCTGCTCAACGTCACCTAGAGATCTATTGGAATGAATAAGTCTCCGTCGCCAAAACTAGGACACGTAGTAGCAGGAGGAGGTGAGCTGGAGCTGCCCTTATCCCTAAGGTAGCCGCTTTCCTGTAGATAAAAGAACCCTCCGCAAAGGGATGCATCCAACTAAATCTTGAAAGACGAGAGTGGGAAGAGTTCCCGAGAACAACCGCTTCCTGAATGTTAAGGAGCCCACATGCTAGGGAGCTCCCTCAACCCGAAAAATAGAGAAATTTGGCTTATCCACTATAGATTTTTGGTCTTGTTTATAAACAACAACCTCTAAACTCGAAATCAACTCTTAGAATTTCTTTATTTTGTACTTCAACTGGGTGCGAGAGTTATTTTTTTGCTCGTGTCAATAATGTTTCGATACCACTAATAATATAAAATTCAATTTCATCGACTAATTTAAATATATTTTTTATTTTGACATAAAATCTTACAAAATTGAAAATACATGTTTGACACTAAAATATCAAAATTGAAAATGAAAACAAAACCGTCTCCGGGTTAGGGTTAGAGATGGCAACGGGGCGGGTTTGGTACGGGTCCGCCCGGACCCGAGACCCGCCCCGGTTAAAAAATTTCAGCCCCATACCCCGCCCCGCCACGCCATGATCAAACCCCGACCCCGACCCCGTCTCGCCCCACCCTGCCCCGCCCCGAATTATCAATATGTTATTGTGTTCATTTTTTCATTTCTTAAACACAAAAAATTAAAACATGCTTTCATGCATAACATTCCTAAATTATTACAAACGAAGAAAAATAAAAAATCCATCATAATAAAACATACTCCATTAGTACTAAAATTCACAAGAACCATTAGATTTGTTAGTATTACATTGATGTAACTATCATCTTATATTGTTGAACAACATGGGTTAATCGGACCTTTAAAATTCATATCAAATCGTTAGATATGATCAAACTTACAGAAAAATATGTTTGGTAAAGTTTTAGACTTATTGGGTATACGGATGTTGAGATATCGTACTCGTAACAAAAGAGTAATCATTTAAGACGGTGTATCGTTGAATCAGACCATGTGATTTTAAATGGTACCGTCTAATATGATCTAATGGACACATACTTATATATATTAAAATTTAGTATGAATCGGGTGGCTGGATTTTAAGATATCGTAATTATTAATTAAATTTTTTGATGTCATTATATAATATAATATATATCTAAAATGAATTGTATAAGACAAATAATATGTTTATCTAAATTATTAATCTTCTCTTCAAGTAATATCATTTTATAATTTACAATGAATTATATTATACAAAGAATACATTAAACTAATATTTTATTTTTTAATAAATAATATCAATTTAAATTTAAATAACTTAATATAGACTATATATTTTTCAATTTAAAATTTAAAATAATCAATAAATTTCTTATCAACTAAATTCGTATTTTTTTATTTCTTATATAGAGTTGGGTACATTCAAAACTTATTTGGATTTATATATAATATTATAATTTTTTATTTATAATATATATTAGAAATATATAATAAAATCGGGACGGGGTCGGGACGAGGACAGGACCCGTACCCCGCCTCGGATCCGACCAGGACAGTTTTTTTTGACCCCAGACCCACCCCATACGGAACGGGTTCAAGGCGGGTTTCTCGGGTTCGATTTGAAATTGCCATCTCTAATTAGGGTATCTTACTAACTATTACTTGTCATTGAATTGAGACATAGTGGCATCAATTACTGGTAAAACATGATGTTCCCTCGGCCCATCCCCCACGGCGCCACCCCACCCATTTTCTAAAATTATTTTATTTTTATTTGAAATAGGATTTTGAGTAAGAATCGAACAAATATATATTTTGTGTACGTTGCATTAGTCATAGGGTAATGATTTGGGATAGGTGATCGCAGGTCGCCTCTGGATATCCTAGACAAGTTTGGGACTTGATAAAAAAGCAGGTTGTTAGGCTTGTCAGGATATCCACAGTTAAAACTCTCTGATACTTAAATCAGCTCGAGATCGAGATCGTAATATACGAACTGAATGTACTTAATGCTGATGTGGTGTAATAAATAATCTTATCATAAATGATGTCTGAAACGCATATATATAGGGCATGGGGTGCCCACTTATTCTGAACCAAGTGTCATTGTCAAGGCCAGAGGTGTCCGATGATTCAACAACTCATCTTTGTCAGATCATCGGAATCGGGTCGTATGGGGCGAATCGGGTTGCCCCACCCAATTTTTAAAATTTATTGATTTTGATTTGAAATAGGATTTTAACTAACAATTGAACAAATATATATTTTGTGTACGTTGCATTAGTCAATAGGGTAAAATGTAAAGTTATTATGTATCAAATGTATAGTTTTGGGGGAAAAAAACTCAATTTAAAAAATAAAGCTTTACTTTGAAAATGTCAGAAAGAAAATAGGAAAAATATCTTAAGTACATTGTAATTACGTAAAGAAATTATTTTAGTCGAGTTTTCTATGCTCGTAATACACCATTTATTCATTGACTTTGGACCTTGACTTGAATAATTCTGCGGTTCCCAAACTACTTTAAACAGTTCACTTATCGGGACTTATAGCACTGAATTTGTGGACAATGGGTCAGCAGAGAGGTTGTTTCATGTCACTATCCATTACGAAGAGACCGTGCAAATTAATTTATTCATTCAATTTTACTTTTAATTAAAAATTGCTGTTGATATTTATGATGTCTAGTAATTACTTTCAAATAAATGGATAATTATTCATAATAAAATTTATTTTATAGAAATAAGTCTCTACTTCTGAATTTTAGATAAAGATCGTGGAAGTAATAATTTTGAAACTAGGTGTATATAAGGCTAAAATTTAAACTTTTATCATGTAATATGATTTTTTTATTATAGTTAAGCATCATGGTTAATGAGGAAAATTTGTGGCGAATACTGTTCACACAAAATTTCGTATATGAAAAATAATTATGAGATATGAAAAATATGGACAAGTGATTTTATTGCTTTAAAAAGAAAAGTAGATACAATCTTTGATTTGGATGTAATCCCCTAATTGTTCCTTCTGAATGTCGATCCAAGGACTGGCGATTATTCTTGGATGTGGATGTGTAATCTTCTCCGAATTTGTGAAGCAAACTACGTGTCACCTTGAAAATTGGTATCAATGATCGATGGATTTGATGGCAAGGGAGATGTGGAACCTCCATGGTCGTGGATCTTCGTCGTGGCAGAGAGCTTTTGGACTTAGGTCCCTTTGAAATTGTTGTGTTGTATAGAGTGACTTTTTCTCTTGTGTTGTCTCCAATGTTCTATGGAATGCCAGACTTGAGTGGTGGAGACCCCTTTTTATAGGCGTGAGTAGGGCTTAATCAGTTTGGGCTTACTTCCATTAGGCTTGATCACCATGGGCTTTGACATGGATAAGTCTTCTGATGGCCTGCATTTTGAACACGTATCTGACCCGATTTAACCTGAATTGACCCATAAAAATACATAAACCTAAATTTAATATGGGATTATGAATTTAATTTCTTAACAAAAGCCCAGATTTGTTATGGACATTTGTTTTAGAATTTAATTAGCCGATTTATTTGGGTTTTACTTGATAATTTATTCCAAATTTTTTTATGTCAACGGTTGCCCTCACTTCAAGTCTTGATGAAGAACATGTCAATGTTGTCGGAAGCGGGACTTGAAGTATTTGATATTTTTTTGTTGGGGCCTTGGTAGGACTGAGGTCACATTTGCTGCTCAACACTAGATTGCTCCCTATGAGGCCAAATTGTAATCTGGCATTCTTTTTGCAGCAACAAGAAGATCTTTCTTTTCCTTTTTAGTAAGGCCTTTTGTATGCAATTATTTCAACTTATGGAATCCACTAATTAAGCTTCCTTGCTTAAAAAAATCTTTCTCCTTCAAGCTTTTTGACAAAAAATGGTAATTTTCCAATCTTCATTCACGAGAAACTATTATAAAAGGATTGTAATGTTAGATGAAATTTCCTCAAGCTAGCACACATGGAGCAATCGTTGACTTGTTTCTCGCTTTCCTGAACGTGGTTTCTTTGTGGTCTTGTCAATAAGAAGACTTCTTGCTTTCTTGTGCTTTCAGGCACACATACGCACATGTATTTCTTTTCGTGATTTCAGCTTCTAATTGGCTTGGGTAAATTTGCTGGTTTGACAGAGATGGACCTTGAAGATCTCAATGAGCCATCCCCACACATTGTCCTTTGAAGTGAATCAACCTTGAGTCAAAGGCACCACCTTGTACATCCACGAGCCATTCCCACGTATCATCATACTAAGCGGAAAAGACAACCTGAAGGTGAAAGACACTATTCTATGCGTTCATGAGCCAACCAACATCACCCGTCTTTCCAAGTCTCGTTTTTTCTCCAAGTCCACGCACATCCACCGGTGGTCTTGAAGAGGTGACGAAATAGGCACTTGACTTCCGCTCCAACACTTCGTTTGAATCCAAAGTATTGGGAGACAACCCTTCTCTTCATGATGTTGAAGCCGATGTTGAGTTTGCACTTCTGAGTCATCAATGCATCATCGACGTGGCTAATAGAGAATTCCATCGTCCAAGTTCTGTGAGACCTTTCTTTTTTCACGTAAGACACGCTAGGCCAACATGCAAACATTTTTCATGAAGCCGAGATTCATGCTGCCGTTCGCGCGTCACTCTTTATGTGCATCCACAACAAGATCCTCACTATAGAAGAAGAGCGAGGCCATCGTCCAAGCATCCTTCGTGAAGTCGAGATCTATGCCGCTGTTCACATATTTCTCTTCATGTGGATTTGGGACAAGATCTTCACCACAGAAGAAGAGCGAGGCCATCGTGCAAACATCCTTTTACGGCGTCAAGATCCATGCCGCCGTTCACGGGTCCCTTTTCACCTGCATTGCTACATGGACATCCTCAAAGTTTTTCTCGATCTATGGTGCCTTTTTGTGACGTCTTGCCTTCCACCATTAGCGAAGTTGTTAGATGAAGTTGAATCATTATGGCTGCTTGTACTTGGGGTTATCAACGATGAGGTCGCTCTTTCCTTGAAACAGTTGTTAGACGATGACACTTGTAAGACCTCCATGCTGTGAATTCGTGAGTATTTACTTTTGGCTCACCATCAGCTTTCCATGGATTCAGTGATGAGCTCACCTTCGATCAGGTCAGCCTTCGGTTCATGCAACGCCTTCTAAATGAATTGCTTGAGCGAAAGCCGCTTTTCAATACTTTAACGACCTTGACCACTTTTGCTTGTAGACGTTGATCATTGCCCCCGAGCCGCGAAGCATTTGATGAGAAGTCATCCCCACTTTAGTGAGAAAAAACCTTGCCAAAAATGCCAAGAAGCCGAAGAGAGCTTGTTCAACCCCAAAGGTTGCGGCCGCCAAGAGGAAGAGACCTCTATTTGAAGGTACCTCGTGTTCGTCTCGAAATGACAGAGGCATTGAGGAAGAAAGAAGTACTTCTTGAAGACTCAAGATGAGATTCGACGACTTTCGACTGTCCGCCTGCGTGTTTAGCATTTAGCACTACTTCTGCTTTGTCATTTTCTTTCGATGTAAATAAATTTTTTATGCTATAAAAGTATTCATTCCTTGGACTTTCCATTGCGTATCATTGAAAGCATTTTATTTTCTTGTTTCCATTGCCTTTTTGCTACGAGCAATTACAACGTGCATCATACGATTAATTGTGTAGCACCCCCTAATGGCACTACGACTATACCTCCCCTAAATATTACACTTAATGTAAACCGTATTTATATATACATAATTATTCACATAAATCAGTCCCTGTTGAATAGATACACGTAATCTCGTCACAACTAGCATATCTGTCATCTCATCCAAAAAATTAAACATATTTTTGTCAAAACACCACATTCTGGACTATTATAATTAGTTCACATGTCATTCTTGCTTTTAACCCAAAACTAGACTTTTATTTCTATTTACGATGAGGAGAAAACTGTATACTGACCCGACCTGACTGGAATGCAAAGCGTGGACCTAATTGCCGTGAATAGGCACATCAAAATCTATACCTAAAAAATTATGTTAGCAGAAGAATGAGCCTGCAGCTCAGTGAGTAAATAACCGGCACCACCTATATATGTACCATGGATATAGTTTTCAAACAAGATATAAGTAAGCAACATATATAAAATATAATCAATTTGATCAAACACCTTTTATTTCATTTCTCCACATAATCATCTCATAACCATACAATCAATCGAACTCGTCTTTTCCTAATTGGCTTACCAGAAAGGTGATATAGTGTTTTTCTCCACCAACTCACCTCACTATTCATTCATACATATATATATGAATCCTCTTGACGTGCCACACAGACTCATATATTGCATCATAGCTCTTTTCATTTTGCATAATAGCTCTTTTCATATCACATCATAGCTTTTTTCATTTGATTTTGCCACATAGGCTATCAAGGGTCATATCATAATTACATTTGGTTTCCATCACTCCCATTTCCACTTATCACAGATCTTGTAAGTCACTGGTCACATAAAAGTCCATAGCAACATATTATCATTCGTAAGCACCAACAACACATCATTCAACAAATAGAATATTTCAATACATTTTGTCATTTCACTTTCACGATACAATCATTCAAAATAATCATCAACAACTCACATAATTCGCAATAGCCCAGTTAAATTGAGTAGATCAATTATAGAAATAATTAAATCTACTAAATTAAGTAGTTTAAGTTACTAATTATAACACCCCTAATTCTATTGAGACATTTTCACCAAGCACTAATTTAAAAATACTCAAATTCATAATATTTTTCTGTTAAACACTAAATCGGATAGTACAAAACATATTTAATAAATGGACTAATAAAATAATATAATTATATGAATTAATTAAATTTTTTTCAAATATTCAAAACCCTTACTTGTTCATCGCCCCAAAATGAGAGAGAGAACTACGTGTGTGTGTGTGTATTCGTGTGTGTATTTATGATTTAAAGGATGAGTGATGTGCAACATCCATCATTATCCTCCCCTTTTTTATTTTTAATTTTTTAAATAAACTTTTTCAAAATACTCATTATGTCCTTCCTTAATTTTCTTAATTAATATGATTTGCTTCCCAAATATTATATAAAGCTCAAATTCATTCCATGCAAGTCTTACTATGATCACAATTTAATCTATAATTTATCTACTAATTAACTAAAATTTTTAAATAATTACCAATTAATCCATAATTATGTAAGAAAAATTTTGTGGGCGTCACAATTCTCCCCTCATAAAAATTTCGTCCTCGAAATTTGATTTTCATACCTGTTTAAGGAAACAAATAGAGGTACTTTTCATATTTTTCTCAACTTTTCAAGTAACTTCATTCGGAGAGCGATTACTCTCTTTTCTTTTTTTTTTCTTTTTCTTTTACCGTTGATATCACTGTATTTCTCAATTTCTTTGTCATCTTATTCGGAATCTCTATTGGCTCTTTTACGTATGTCAAGTTCTCTAAAATCTCTATATTTGGTATATGCACCACATGACTAGGATCAGAATAGTATCGTCGTGGCATAGAAACAACAACATGTATAATCTTACAATTTCTAAAATGTACAACTCAACTAATTTATCCAAAGAATTACCTTGTCATATCAGTAAGAAAATAAGTTGATTTAGTCAATCTAACCACAATTACGCAAATAGCATCATATTTTCTGAATGTTTGTGGTAACCCAACAACAAAATCTATAATGATCTTATCCTATTTCCATTTACATCATTTTTCATCATCTACCACCAATAATAGGATCCTAAATTATGATGCATTTTTACAGTACAACGAGGCATTTTCCAGATGGTGCATTGTCGTTTTTTCTGCATCACCACATTGAGATACATAAATCGCCTCTCATTCACTATCACTTCATCAGTCTTTATTGATCTTACCTTGATTTATTTGATCCAACATCCGTAATAAGAAAGGATCCAACAAGACTGTAATACCTTTGTCACCAAGTATTTCCACCACTATCAAGTTTCGAGATATCATTCCCAACACATCAAAGCAACATGTACGACATATTATCCAAATATACTAATCTAGTCCCAAAGTATGATAAATATATGCAACCAAAACCATGTCATAATTTCTTCTCTCATACCCCAAAGCTTATCCATGAATAAGAACTTTATTAGTTAAATCCAAAATCAACAATATTTATTTTTATGATATCTCATCAATATAATTTCGTTAGAATTATCGTCGTTAAACATTAATATTTCTCATATATATTGGCATTGTAAAAGTAGTTGAGCACCAACAATGTCATCTAATGTATCTAATAGATATTATGTATGTTCCAGTCATCTCTTAAGGCATCCTAGTAATAATACTTACGTAACGTTTAATCCGTAATCAATAAATCCCAAATCATCCATTTACAACTTGAAATCACTATTGATAGTTACTAATATTTGAACTTTGTCAAACAATCCATAAAATATTTTTTACCTCCCTTTGCACATATCAAATATAGTATGTCTCCAAAAACTCCTATCAAATTGAGAACCAATATTCGACCCAAATTTTTAATATTATCACAGATTAAAGAAAACTACCACAACAAAATGAGTGACATAATTTCCCTGCTCAATACCCCAATTATAGTAAGTCATGTACTGGTCAGTCGCCTAATAGTAATCCATCACATTTCAGCACCAAACAAATGCAAAAATTCTAAAAATAACATAGACTTTTGAACCTCGACTTTCATTCAGCATTTAGCTTACACCTTATGTGCAAAGATCTCATCCTAGTATAGCCACGATAGTATATGACTTAGATGCAAAGTTTCTTACAAACCAGTGATCCACCGCTAGCTTTAGATTTATTAGTTTCATTTCTAATAACAATATCAAATTATGACTTCCCAAATTAGCTAAGATAATTGATCTCTTTCTACTCAAGGCATCCGCTGCTACATTCATCTTCCGATGATGATAACCGATAGTATAACCATAATTCTTTAACAATTCAATTCATATGTGTTGTCTTAATTTAAACTCTTCATGTCTCCAAACATACCTCAAACTCTTATGGTCATTAAAAATTTAAAATCTTTCCCCATATAAGTTGTATCTCCAAATAATTAATGCATGCACAACCGTTGCCAACTCTAAATCATGGGTGAGGTAATTTAACTAGTGGGTCCTTAATTGAACCAAAAAAACGAAAAAAAACCTTATGAGGTCACCTTCCTATTTGCATTAATATACACCGTAACCTTTTTTTTTTCCGAAGCATTTAAATATACTACGTATCCGCCGCTACTAGCTGATAAAATCCAAAACTGGAGTTAATGTTCATCTTTTCTTTAACTCATCAAGACTTCGTTGACATTGCTTCATCAAGTGAAATGTTGTCTCATTCCTTAATAATTTTATTAAAGCCGCCAATTATGAAAAACTCCTCAATAAGTCTCTTATAATACCCAGCTAATCCAAAAAAATTCGAACTTTAGTCACACAATAGTAATTACTCCAGTCTATAATAGCTCCACCTTCATAAGGTCAGGCATGTCCCCATTTTCAGATATCACAAGTCCTAAAAAAACTACATGATTCACCTGACCGTCACACTTACAATACTTAGCGTACCTCTTTCAAAATCTACAGTGTTATCTTCATATGTTGTTCATACTCCTCCCTGCACCTCGAATATACGAAAAATTCATCTTATCACAAACTAATCCAAGTACTCATGAAATATGTGATTCATCAATGTTCTTAACATCGCCTATGCATTTATTAATCTAGCAGGCATCACCAAAACTCATAGTTGTCATAACGAAAAAATATATTTTAGGCATGTTTTTCTCAACTATCCTTGATTACTGATAACTAGACCTCAAATCATTCTTTAAAATGAAACTTTAGCTCCATTCAACTAGTCTAGCAGATCATCAACTCCTAGTAATTAGTACTCATTCCTCACTATCATCTTATTCAATCAACATCATTATTATACAACCCCATACAACCAACCTTCTTTTCCATGAACAACACTAGTATTTCCCACGACGAAGTAATCAATCTAATGAGTCATTTCTTTAACCATTCTTCTTTTTGCTTTTTAAACTTTTATAACTCTACTAGAGTTGTTCTATGTAATACAACCAAAATAAGTGTAGTCCAAGAATAGTTTCAAAATAATAATAATAAAAAAAACTACCTTTTAATGAGATAGTAACCCAAGTAATTACTCAGGAAAAACATTCAAAAAATTTCTCTAACTATCGGGACACACCTGATATACCCGAACTAAACATCATGGTGTCACATGCATTACCTATATATGTCTCTTATCCTATTTCAATTAACCTAAAGATAACTATAACAGAAAATAAATAGTTGGTTATGACTTTCATTTCTCATATAATTACCATCTACATTGTCCATTGACGACTTCTATCGCCACTACCTTTGTTCAACAATGAACATAGAATGCTTATCAGATAACTAATCTATTTTCAGAATAATAGAAAATTTATTATAGTTTATTACAATTGAATTCACATGTAGCATAACACCATACACTACCACTGGAACAAGATCTTACTATTATATTAACAAATATAACCACAGTGGGCATCGATACAAATACATAATGCCCTAATGGTTCCATAGTATCAAGTGCAGACTCTCATGACTCAATTGGGCCAGCAGCGTGTTCACCTGACGTATTATCCTATATGAAATGCACATTTACAATTAGACTCATTATATATTTTACGTATAATACCATATATCATCAAAAGCCCAGAGAATCTACTCCCCGCTTTGATACCATCCAATGTAGCACCCCATAACGGCACTACGACTATACCTACCCCAAATATCACACTTAATGTAAATCGTATTTATATATACATAATTACGCACATAAAGCAGTCCCTGTTGAATAGATACACACAATCTCGTCACAACTAGCATATCTATCATCTCATCTACAAAATTAAACATATTTTTGTCAAACACCACATTCAGGACTATTATAATTAGTTCACATGTCATCCTCGCTTTTAATCCAAAATGAGACTTTTATTTCTATTTACGATGAGGAGAAAACTGAATGCAAAGTGTGGACCTAATGGTCATGAATAGGCACATCAAAATCTACACCTGAAAAATAATGTTAGCAGAGGAATGAGCCTGCAACTCAGTATGTACATAACTGGCACCACCTATACATGTACCATGGATATAGTTTTCAAACAAGACATAAGTAAGCAACATATATAAAATATAAGAATTTGATCAAACACTTTCATTTTATTTCTCCACATAATCATCTCATAGCCATACAATGAATCAAACTTGTCTTTTCCTAGTCGGCTTACTAGAAAGGTGATATAGTATTTTTCTCCACCAACTCACCTCACTATTCATTCATACATATATATGAATCCCCTTGACGTGCCACACAGGCTCATATCACATCATAGCTCTATCATTTTGCATCATAGCTCTTTTCATTTCGCATCATAGCTCTTTTCATATCGCATTATAACTCTTTTAATTGCCATATAGGCTATCAAGGGGTACTCATATCATAATTATATTTGGTTTCCATTACTCCCTCGTGTCCACTTATCACCGTTCTTGTAAGCTACTGGTCACATAAAATTCCATACCAACATATTATCATTTGTAAGCACCAACAACACATCATTCAACAAATAGGATATTTAAATACATTTCGTCATTTCACTTCACGATACAATCATTTGAAATAATCATCAACAACTCACATTCACAATAGCCTGGTTCCAGCATAATCATAGACTTACGTAAACATAGTACCACCAAGAAATGCAACATATATAAAATAAGGAATGTATATAGTCAACACTAACTATTACTTACACAATACTAATAGGAAAATGAACATATACAAATCGTGCTAATTAATTACTTACCTCGATTTTTACGATGATTCAATTAGTAAAAATGATGTGTCCAGTCTTGTACGTTGTTCTCATGTCCTATAATGAGTTATAAGACTTACAGTCAATATATTGATAATATTGTAATTCCTCAATAATGCATTAGACATTATTCAGACACTTCTCACTAATCTTTTAATATATTGTTCTACGAGATTCAGATCCTTAATCTGTTTTCTACTACCTAAAGTAGACTGAATTATATTTCCATCATTATATATATTGCTATATTAAAATTAATTTTATATTATTTTAAGAATTTCCTTTACCGGCCCTGAATTTGTTAATCCTGCCAGCATGACCATTGCTCACTAATTAAATCATAACTATAATTATAATGATCCAATTTAAAAATTATTTTAGTATGATAAACTAGACATCCTAAATATATATATTAAATCAAAATAACAAATTTGTTAATAATCTCTCTTATTCCTATTCATGGTTTTCTTTGACAGAATCTGTGTACCAATTTATAAATTCTACCCAGACCCAAAATAAATTGGATACATGCATTATTTTTACTCCAAACACTCTCATATGTCTAAAGTTTCATTTAAAACAAGAATCATACGAAATGGATTTGTAAATAGTGAGTTATTCGGGTTTTAACACAACGTATTCTGTACTGCCACATATTTGTAGCCTCTATTTTTAAATTATCCCAAAATTCATATACTCATTCAAAAATTATGATATTCTCATAATATACTATTCTATTTGTCTTGTTTCATCATAAGTGATAATAACATAATTTGAACCTTTATTTCTCAAGTTATAAGGTTTTTGGAAAACCTTATCTAATTTCCCCCAGAAACTGGGCAACAGAATGTTTTGTCATTTTTACCGATTAAAAGGAAGGATTTAGCTTATTCTCAAAACTATAAAGTTTTAGTAGACATCCTAAGGTTTTTATTAGCACACGAAATAGTAATTTTATCCAGTCTAGCGTAAGAAAATCATAAATTACCGAGACTAATCTGCACAAAAATTTTCCGGATTATATTATCCCCAAATTTCATATCCTTTTTTAATAAATATAATATTTTTGAAATATAATTTTCTAATATCCCTATCTACTTTTTCTATCAATTTCTCAAATATAACTTTCAACCTGGTAAAATTGAGCAAATCAATTATAGAAAATAATTAAATCTACTAAATTAAGTAGTTTAAGTTACTAATTATAACACCCCTAATTCTATTGCGACATTTTCACCAAGCACTAATTTAGAAATACTCGAATTCATAAAATGTTTCGGTTAAACACTAAATCGGATAGTGTAAAACATATTTAATAAATGGACTAATAAAATAATATAATCATATGAATTAATTAAGAATTTTTCAAATATTCAAAATCCTTACATGTTCGTCACCCGGAAATGAGAGAGAGAAGTGCGTGTGTGTGTATTCGTGTGTGTGTTTTTGATTTAAAGGATGGGTGCTGTGCAACACCCATCATTATCCTCCCATTTTACTTTTTTTTTTTAATAAACTTTTTTGAAATACCCATTACCTCCTTCCCTAATGTTCTTAATTAATATGATTTGCTCCCAAATATTGTATAAAGCTTCAATTAACTCCATTCGAGTCTTACTATGATCACAATTTATATAATAATTAACTAATTTTTTTAAATAATTATCAATTAATCCCATAATTATGTAAGAAAAATTTTGTTGGCGTCACAAACTGAAACTCCAAAACATTAATTGGGAGGCAAAATTGGCTGACACATACGTCGTTCTTTTTCTCCTTCGAAAAAGAGAGAGGACATCCTTTTTTTTTTGGCCGACCAGGAAACACGACCATGTCAGGGAACACTACTTGGGAGTGTTCCTCTCGGGTTTTTTTTCACGAGATTCTTTTTTCCAATACGACTATGTTTCTAGACCCCCAGGGTGTGTTCTGCTTCCCCTTGGAACACGATCGTGTTTGGGAACACGGCCAGGGCTTGTTCGGCTCTGTTTCACCATCTTTTTGCCAATTTTTTCCCCTGAAAAGAACATGGATTAGCGTACGAACATGGTCTAGGCGTGTTCTACACCATTTGTTGGTTCACAAATACATTACTTGTTAGAATAGGTGACCAGAAAGCCAATAGGTTTGCCACTTTGTAACCAATTTGACAACTTGATGTAATGTAATATTATGTGATGAATAAAATGAGTATACGTTACCTTTGGTACTTTCTTTGTTGCGCTTATTTTACATATGCAAAATGGTATTTTACATATATCGCAACAAATCCCACAAAGTACGATTAACAACTCATGCAGTTGGGCTACGCATTGGATGGTGGTCATGAAACCAACTGATAAAGAGTTGGGCCTGAAACGTTCCAAGTCGAGGACCTCAAGACAGGGTATCGAGAGTCCTATAGAGACTTGCACCAGGAGTCGTGTTCATTGGATGAGTGCCGTATTTCATCGGCAATAGGCGTGGGACGCCTACACGATCTAGATGGGTTGGTCGACTGGGATCGAGCCGACTGAACTAACTTGCGAGGATCATCATATGGAAGCCTTGGAGGCTTGGTCGGTATGATTGGATTTTTCCGGTTCCGATAGTACGGGATTAGTCCTCAGACTTGAGGAACCATGGTAGTGATGTATACAGGATGGCTGTATCTTGGATTTGGCTAGAGGTGATCATTCTGTAAGATGATCATTATAAGCCTTGTCCAGTGCAGTCAGAATGTGTAGCGAGGACGGTTGGTTCCAAGAAGAGGATCTGTCCCCTGTCAGTATGTGACAGAGGTATCTCCTATGCACTTGGAGACACGTTCATGTTGCTTAAACATGTGGCCATAGTGGTTGGTCAAACAGGAAATGATTTTCTGTATCGATGCAATGAGGCATACGTAGTCTCGAGTATTAAGCATAGAAGCCTAGTCAAGGATGGGAACCGACGCTCAATTCCATACCCTAGACTAAGACCGGGAGACGGTAGATGGAAGGACCGTACCCGTACGGAATCAGCGCCTAAATGTTCACGCCAACATTCACCTAGTCTCTAGTGCCATGGACCGCTGCTAGATGGCCACCCATGGTAACGGACCCTTGTTGGACACAGGCCGAAGTCTAACTGAGGGTGAACCTAAAGGGTCACACACAAATCGCCGAGAAGGTGGAGAAATGGACTCCTTCAGAGGATTGTTAAGTAATTGGATTACTTAAGGGATTGTCCATTAGATGGACGGACCGATATTGTATCGGGTCCTCGTTTAATCGGTAAATAGGATTTATCGGTTAACATAGAGAGTCAAAATATTGAATCTTTTAATTGGATTAAAAGATAAATAATTATTTAAGTGGACTTTGAATTAAATGGGATTTAATTTTGGGTTCGTTGTAATTGGATTACAGTGGAACCCGGTCCATTAAATTTTAGCCCAAGAGGTGTGTTAATTCCATTTTTGGAATAGGAAGAAGATGGACTCCTTCCTTAAAGAGGCATGGCCGAAAATTACCACTTTTGACCGATGCATGCATGATGTACTTGACTTGTCTGTTTTGGTAGGAGACAAATCAATTCCAAGCAAGCCTCTCTGTGTTGGTATGATTAAATCATACCTTAAAAGATGGTAGGCTTGATTGATGAATTAGTGGGATTGATTGGGATGAATCTAGACATCCTTGGATGAACTTAGACACATTCCAATAATCACATTAATTTTTTATATATATGAGTATATACAAAACATCATAGCAAGAGAATCATAATTATTCTTTTTTCCAGGAAAAAGAAGAAGAAAAATCACACTCCTCTCTTCCCCAGCTCTCGGCCTCTCTCCTTCTCTATACCTTTGTTCTTCATTTGATCTTAGATCAATTGGAAAAACAAAGTTAGTTTAAAAAGAACACTAATTGATAGTGTTACTCTTCTTAAATCGAATCCTCCTAGATCCGTTTTCTTCTAGCAAGGAAAACGAGCATCTCTTCCGGTGTGGTATGGAGCACCTCTAGAGAAGTTCATACACTTTGAACTTGGTGAACATTTCCGGAGAGGAACAAAGCTAGAAGCCGATCAAAGAGTTAAACTACAAAGGTATTATTGGTTTTACGCTTTAGTAGTTTACGTTTCATTTCTATGCCCTATGTACGATATCCATTTTAATATTGATACATCCTACATCGAACGCCCGGTTGAGCACCCAAGGGTACACCCCTTGGAATTTATTATAACGATTTTGATTAATTTTAAATATCCGCATTTTCATGCTTCCGCTCGCTCTCCCGGGCGGATCCGCTTGTCCTTTAAGTGGTATCACAGCCAGGTTCGATGTAAGGGGCATAAATCAATGTGCTTGACAGGATCTACTTGGTTTACGGCTTTATGAGCATGTGTTATTGTATGAATATATGAATAAATATGATTTTTCATTTTTTTGAATTTAATGGTCATTATGCATGAGATTTTTATAAGATTGGATCTTAAAATTGCATGTTTATTTTTAATTTATATTGTATATTAATGTGCTGAAAAAGAATGATCGAAAAAATATTTAAAACGGACAGCAGCGGCAGTAGTTGGTTGCCGCCCATACCGGCCGGCCACTGGCTGGCGGGCGCGTGCGGGCTCACACCTACGCACAGCCTGGCCGGTGTGCCTGCTAGCGTGCGTGCTGGCAGGGGCGGCCGCGTAGAGTGCGTCGCGTGCAGGCCAGCGCGCGCGCTGTGCGCAGGCGCACAACTGCACAGGGCATGCGCGCGCAAGGCGCGTAGGTTGGCTGCCTGTGCCCGTGCGCATGCAGGCCTGTGCGAGCTGGTGGCCGGCAGGCAAAACGGCTAGGCCGTTTTGTGCCATTTTTCGACGTTTTCTTAAAAATTGGATTTTGTAGGATTTCTGCACATTATTCGTAATATGGATTAATTTTGCATATATGATTTGGGAATTATTGGATTTTTTCTTATATCAAATTTGCTTAATTAATTTTTAGTTTAATACATGCATTAGATGCATTGTATATAATGTCTATTAAATTTAAAATTTAAAATTTGCATTTCATTTATACATTTATACCTTGTGATGTTGGACATCACTGGGATATTTTGAATATCCATGATTAAGCATGATTATTCGGTATAATTTTGTTATATGTGTTGATGGGATCAACATGGGATGATCACAAGAGCCGTAGACATTATGTATGGATGTATGTTGTCTATTTATATTTCTGTTGAGTGGCGCCTGCGTGCCTCTTGTTTTGGGACTATCATCTCCCGTTTTTCTAGCCTCATGATGTTAAAGCTTGTTCCTTTATTTTCATGTATTGCTTTCATATGTAATAAGAGTAAATAGCTTTGGTGAGGTTTTTATTTTGACAAGCCCATAGAGCCGGAGACCCAAGCTGCAACATCAAGGCGTGAAACAAGAAGAGCCACAAAGACCTATTGGAATGACAATGGGTTTATTACTTTTGTAATAGTGTAGGACCACCCTAGACAGACCATAGACTCATTGGGCGCTCAATGGGTCACATGGATTGGGCTTTTGATAATCCTAACAGGTGTATGCTATGTTTTCTGCATGCGACATATTTATTTAAACGCTTTATGAATATTAGATATTTATGCATGCTAAAACACTTAATGTGATGAGGTCTCGGTCATTATCAAACTCTCATTTGGTTGGACCAAATTAAATATTAGGCCCGAACGGACTTGGATCAAAATGGTATTTTGATCTGTCTGAGCCTTCCATCCACATAAATGTGGTGAGGAAGCTACCACTACCTAAGTGTGGTCTCACGAGTCGTGGCACACTTGGACTAGGGGAAAGCTGCACCATTGTTATGAACAAAGAGATTGCACTCGCTATTTCCCTGTCTCACGAGTCGTGGGGGCGACAGTTGAGGCATGATTTGGTTGATGGGTCGGGCCCAACAGTGAGTAACATGGTTCGCTTGGAGTCCTTGGAATCATGCGAATAAGTGATGCAAAATATCTAGGGAATCTCATTGAATAAGAATGATATTGGATATCTCCCACGAGGTTTTCTTCATGTGAATCATAAAAGCGGGGTACAGAGATCACGTTTGTGGATCCCAAGCCCACTAGGAAATGGTTTGCCGAAACTCCACTTGAGAGTGGTGGACTTTTGTATATATAGTGGGAGGGTTAAAGACTAAAAGATCATGTCTTCAACTTGAATAAACTATTACCATCATATGTTGATTTCTGCTTTATATTTTATACATGTAGATATGTCTAAGAATCCGTTAACCATGGTATTTGAGACTAATAAGTTTAACGAAACGAACTACTCGGACTGGCTGCAAAACCTTAGGATTGTCCTCGATTTCGAGAACTAAGCCTACGTCTTGGACGAGCCGCCGCCGAGCGTCTTACCGGAGGGGTCCACGCCAGAAGAACGTTTAACGTTCGAGAAATGGCATGAGGACAACCGGAAAGCACGCAGTATCATATTGGCCTCGATGTCTAACGACATCCAGAAGTAATATGAGCGGTTAGACAATGTCTCCGCCATAATGCTCCGCATGAACGAGGTTTATGCGGTTCCGGACAGGCATATTAGATATGCCACCACAAAAGCATTCTTTGGCACCAAGCTGGTTAAAGGATCGTCTGTACAGAGTCATGGGGTTAAGATGCTATCCCTAGTGGGAAGCTCGAGGACCTTAAAGCTGGGCCTAATAATGACACGTACATAGACGTGATCCTCCAGTCACTTCCTCCGTCCTATGACCAGTTTGTTGTAAACTACAACATGAACGGACTTGAGAAGTCTATTCATGAATTGATCAACATGCTGGTGTAATACGAGGCTACGACCCACAAGTCGGCGCCAACGGTATCGATAGGAGAGGCTTCGACCTCCAAGGCGAATGGCAAGAGGGCCGGATGCTGGAAGAGGAAGAAGGGAAAGAGGAAGACGATTGCGGCCCCTACTCGCGCTCCAGGCGCCCCTGTTGCCCCAGTGCGAATGGGCAAAGGAAAAGGGAAGGCCCATGGTTCTCAGCGATCCAAGGCAAATGATGTCTACATGCATTGTGAAGGAAAGGAGCATTGGAAGAGGGAGTGCCCACAACTCCTCTCCAATCCAGGTATGTTTGTGGTTGAAGTAAACATGATAACTACTTTTGCTTCATGGGTATTGGATACTGGGTGTGGTAGGCTTGTCAATGGGCCCAAATTGCCTAGGCCCAGACCTATTGTACCGGGTCCAAACCCAGGCCTAGACCCTTACTTTTAAAATAGGCCCAAACCCAGACCCATTAAATTAAAATGAATGGGTCTGGGTCGGGTAACATACCCGCTCTACCCATTCCAGACCCAATTTTTTTTAATTATGTGAAAGCCGATAGAATGCAAATCTGAAATCCCTATCTCCTCTCTCAAGTTTCAAAGACTCAAATCTCCATTAGCCTCACTTCCCCTCCAAACCCGCGTCGCTACCGCCCCTTCCGCCACCGTCGTCGTGTTCGCCTCCTCTATCGTCGCGTTCGCCTCCTCTGTCGTCGCGTTCGCCTCCTCTGTCGCCGTGTTCGCCTCCTCCATCGTTGCGTTCGTCGCCTCCCTCGTCGCTTTCCCTGCCTCCCTCATCGCTTCCTCCGCCTTCGTGGCCACTTCCTCTGCCTCCATGCGCCCACCTCAAGTATTTGTTTCAGATCTTGTTTTAGGACAAGTAAATGGGTATGTAAGAAGTAGTTGTGTATGTAAGACGATCTCCGTGCGCCCACCTCAAACAAGTAAGAAGATCTGAAACAATGAGTTGTGTATGTAGATTTTTAGATCTTCTTACTTGTCTCAAACAAAATTCCATTTCATACCACTTTAAAATTTTTGGGTTTTTCTACCTTTTTTATGTATATTTGATGAATTTTGTCTTGTGTTTTGTACATGAATGAGTTCTCAAGATTTGAAAAGTTTAAGGAAAATGGAGAAAGGCCTTTTTTTCTTTGGGAAGTTGGGCATGTAATTAAAGGAAGTGTGTGTTTATTGAAGGTGAGCTTTTTCCTGAAGGTTTTTGACTGTATCATACATACACCGGTTTACTGGTTTGAACTCCAACCCCAACTCCTTCAACTTTTGGTTTGAGCATTTGTATCCCTTTTTTCTTGCCTTCTTTTCATCCGAGCACCTGCGCATTCAAAATAATTTTATGAGTCAGGTATAAATAGTTGAAAGTTGCACAGAAAGAATCACACATTAATCAGGTTTAGAGACAATTAATTGTAAAGAAAGAAAAGTCGCATTAAGAAACAATTTGATCAAAATTAAGGGAATTATAAACAAAGAAATTTACAATTACAGTCAAGTTTCTCTCATGTATATTTTAGTTGATTTCATTGAATTGGTATTTGGATTAGTATTTTCTAATTTCTCAAATAAATCGTCTATAGAAAAAAATTTATATAAAAAATATTTTTTTAAAAAAAAAATGGGTCTGAGTCGGACCGACCCGAAAAGTCGGGTCTGATTGGGTCTACAGACCCATGGGTCTTGAGGCCCATGGGTTTTAAGTTGGATTTAATGGATTGGTTAGGGTTTGGGTAAAATAATTTTAGTTGGGCCTGCTTTGGGTCTGGGCTTGGGTAGGGTAGGACCCTACCCATTGACAGGCCTAGGGTGTGGTGCTCACATCTGCAATGATTTGCCGGCACTACAAAGAAGCAGAAGGCTAACCAAGGATGAGATGATCTTAAGGCTAGGCGATGGCAAGGCTGTTGCTGCGAATGCCGTAGGATCAATGGAGTTAGCCATTAGTAGTCATGTTAGGATTGTACTGAACGATTGTTTCTATGTACCTACCATAATTAAGAATATTGTTTCAGTACCCGTCCTTGATAAGGAGGGTTATTCGTTCACCATCAATAAAAATGGTTTTTATATTATAAATGATGGCGTTTCTCATTTGCTTGGTACATTGGTAAATGGTCTGTACATACTTCAACAGTCTAATGGATTATGACTGGGGAACACAAACAGAAACATGATAATCAAGCTAATGCACAGATTTGGCATGCGAGGTTAGGTCATATTTCCAAGGATATGATAAGAAGGTTGGTAGACTCAAAGAGTCTAGAAATAGACGATTTGGATAACCTACCGACCTGCGAATCCTGTCTAAAGGGAAAAGATGACCAAGAAACCTTTTGTGGGACAAAACACGGTAGCCAACAGTTTGTTGGATTTGATCCATACGCACGTCTGTGGCCCATTATAAACTTAGGCTAGGTGGCTACTCATACTTCATAACCTTTACCGATGATCACTCATGATATGGTTATGTTTACCTGATGAGGTACAAGTCTGAAGCCTTTGGAATGTTTAAGGAATGCAGACATTGAAGTAGAGAACCAAACCGGTTGAAAGATCAAAGCCCTTCGGTCGGACAGAGGTGGAGAGTATTTAAGTGGAGAATTCATTGATTACCTAGAAGAGAATGGAATTCTCTCTCAGTGGACTATTCAGGGAACACCACAGTCGAATGGTGTGTCTGAAAGGAGGAATCGGACCTTGTTGGACATGGTCCGATCCATGATGAGTTTTACCGAACTCCTTTTATCCTTCTGGGGATATGCTCTGGAGACGGCAACCAAACTTTTGAACTTGGCGCCATCTAAGAAGATATCCCAGACGCCATATGAGATATTGCATGGAAAGCCTGCCTCCTACAAATACTTGAAAGTGTGGGTGTTTGCCCCGCATATGTCAAGAGATTAGTGGGAGATAAACTAGACTCCAGGTCTAGTTTATGCAGGTTCGTCGATATCCAAAAGAAACTGCGGGGTATTATTTCTATGATCCCTCCGAGAAAAAGTTTTTTTTCTCGCGAAACGCAGTGTTCTTAGAAAAGGGTTTTCCATCGGATAGTCGATGCGATGATGTACTCCTTGAGGAATCAAGTGAGGTACCCCATGAGGCGGCAATGACATCTGAGCTAGTAGTTCCCACTGATGATTTCCAGTCCTTCGTAGGTCGCCAGAGTATCCCAACCACCTGATAGGTATGGATTTCTGGGCCTGACTGGTAAGTTGGATAATGATCCAAAGACGTACGGAGAAGCGATGTCGGACATCCATTCAGATAAGTGGCTTGAGGCCTTGAAATCCGAAATGCACTGGATGGGTGCAAACCAGGTTTGGACCCTAGTGGGCCCACCCAAAGGGGTAAAACTCGTAGGGTGTAAATGGGTCTACAAATGTAGCTTGGAGCTGACGGGGAGGTTACAACCTTCAAAGCCAGGCTTGTGGAAAAAAGGTTACACTCAACGACCTGGAGTCGATTTTTAGGAAATCAACTTGTCTGTAGCAATGGCTAAGTCCATTTGTATACTGCTTGCCATAGCAGCATGGTATGACTATGCAATACGGCAGTTGGACGTGAAAACCACATTCATCAACAGTTTCGTAGAGGAAGAGATCTATATGGATCAACCGGAAGGTTTCACATCTATTGGAGAAGAGCAGAAGGTCTGCCGTCTCCAAAGGTCCATCTATGGCCTCAAACAAGCCTCCCCAAGCTAGAACATACGTTTTGATGAAGTCATACGAGGATATGATTTCATTAAGAACAAGTCCGATCCTTGTGTATACAAGAAGATCAGTGGGAGCTCGGTTACGTTCCTAGTGCTTTATGTGGATGACATCTTGCTCATTGGGAATGATGATAAGATGTTTGGAACCACTAAAGCATGGTTTTCAACACAATTTTCCATGAAGGATATGGGCGAGGCATCCTACATCCTTGGCATCAAGATCTAATGGGATAGATCTAGAAGGTTGTCAGGAATGGCCCAGTCCTCGTATATTGAGAAAGTCTTGAAGAGATTCAAGATGGAGAACTCAAAATGAGGATTCCTTCCTATGAGGCATGGAATTAAGTTATCCAAGACGCAGTCTCCTAAGACTGATGAAGAGCTTAAGCAGATATTGGACATCCCCTATGCTTTAGCCGTAGGCAGCATTTAGTACGTTCTCCAGTGCACTAGACCTGATGTGGCTTTCGCTTTGACCGTGACTAGTCGATATCAGTTGTGTGCCGGGGAGGCACACTGGAGTGCGGTCAAGACTATCCTGAAGTACCTGAAAAGGACTAAGGACATGTTCTTGATCTACGGTGGTGGAGAATTGATACTGGAAGGCTATAGCGACGCTAGCTTCCAGTCGGATGATGATGATGCCAAGTCTCAATCTGGTTTGTGTTCAGACTAAATGGTAGCGTGGTTGCTTGGAAGAGTTCCAAGTAGGCTACCAGGGCGGACTCCACCATAGAGTCTGAACACATAGCAGCTTCAGAAGCTGCTAAGGAGGCGGTTTGGATGAAGAGCTACATCCAATAGTTGGATGTAGTGCCTAGCATTGCTGAGCCAGTGGTTATCTTCTACAATAACAACGGGGCCATAGCGCAAGCAAAGGAACCGAGATCTCATCACCGATCCAAGCATATTCTTAGACGCTACCATTTGCTCAGAGAGATGGTTGGTTAGCAGGGGTGACGTTCGGATGGACCGAGTCAGCGCCGCAGAAAACATAGCAGATCCACTTACTAAACCCGTGTCGCAAGTTGCCCATACTTAGCATCTGTATAAGATGGGTTTAAAGTCAATGGGTGATTGACTTTTGGTCAAGTGGGAGATTATTAGAATAGGTGACTAGAAAGCCAATAGGTTTGGTGTGTTGTAACCTATTTGACAACTTGATGTAATGTAATATTATGTGATGAATAAAATGAGTATTCATTACCTTTGGTACTTTCTTTGTTGCCCTCATTTTTCATATGCTAAAATCGTATTTTACATATATCGCAACAAAACCCATAAACCACGATTAACAACTCATGCAGTTGGGCCACATATTGGATGGTGGTCATGAAACCAACTGATAAAGAGTTGGGTCTGAAACGTTCTAAGTCGAGGACCTCGAGACAGGGCATCGAGAGTCCTATAGAGACTTGCACCAAGAGTCGTGTTCATTGGATGAGTGTCGTGCTTCATCGGCGATAGGCGTGGGACGCCTACACGATATTGATGGGTTGGTCGACTGGGATCTAGCCGACAAAACTGACTCGCGGGGATCATCATATGGAAGCCTTGGAGGCTTGGTCGGTATGATTGGATTTCCCTAATTCTGATAGTACGGGAGTAGTCCTCAGACTTGAGAAACCATGGCAGTCACGTATACAGGATTGTATCTCCTATGCACTCGAAGACACGTTCATGCTACTTAAACCTTGTGCCACAGTGGTTGGTCGAACAAGAAATGGTTTCCTGTGTCGATGCAATGAGGCATGCGTAGTCTCGAGTATTAAGCATAGATGCCTAGTCAAAGATGGGAACCGACGCCAATTCTATACCCTAGACTATGGCCGGGAGACGGTAGACGGAAGGACCTTACCTGAACGGAATCGGCGCCTAAATATTCCGGCCAACATTCACCTAGTCTCTAGTGCCATGGACCGTTGCTAGACGGCCACCAATGGTAATGGGCTCTTGTTGGACACGGGCCCAAGTCTAGCTGAGGGTGAACATAAAGGGTCACACACAAATCACCGAGAAGGTGGAGAAATTGACTTGGAGTCAATTTCGGAGGATAGTGAAGTAATTAGATTACTTAAGGGATTGTCCATTGGATGGACGGGCCGATATTGTATCGGGCCCTCGTTTAATCGTTAAATTGGATTTATCGATTAACAAAGAGAGTCGAAATATTAGATCTTTTAATTGGATTAAATGATAAATGGGAATTATTTAAGTGGACCTTGAAGTAAATGGAATTTAATTTTGGGTTCGTTGTAATTGGATTACAGTGCAACTCGGTCCATCAAATTTTGGCCCAAGAGGTATGCTAATTCCACTTTTGGAATAGGAAGAAGTTGGACTCCTTCCTTACAGAGGCATGGCCGAAAATTACCACCTTTGAGGGGATAAAAATCAGCCATGCATGCATGGTGTATTTGACTTCTCTCTTTTGGTAAGAGACAGATCAATTCCAATCAAGCCTGTCTCTTTTGGTATGATTGAAGGAAAGCGGATCGGCCCGGGAACACGGCGGAAGCGCGGTGGAGATAAAAACTTGTGGAATAAAAGAATTTAAATCGCGTTCAAGGGGTGTTCCCTTGAACGTTCCCGGGCTATCGATGTATAAACGCAGAATATAAGCATATATAATATAAATAAGAGTTCGTGGCTATAGAATAAAGAAGAAATCGAGAGCATAAATATAAATCGGAATACCTTTCTAGATTTTGCATTTTGATCGGCTACACGCATTGATTCCTCCCGACGTTCGTCCACGCGAGGTCCCAACGTAGAGACCCTCTAACGTAGTCCACACCACACCGGGAGAGATCTCGTTTTTCTTGCTAGAAAAAAACAGATCTAGAGGATGGAATTAAAGAAGAGATTACACTATCAAATTAGTTTTCCTTCTTGATCTTACTTTGTCCTTCAATTGATCATAGATCAATGAAGCAACAAAGAGGATTTTGAGAGTAGAGAGAGTGAGAGAGTGTATGGAGAGTTTTCATCTTTTACCTAGAAAAAGATGAATAATGAAATTCATCTTCAATAGGTGTTAGTATATCATATATATACATAAATAATGTGATTATTGGAATGTGTCTAGGTTCATCCAAGGATGTCTAGATACATCCCAATCAATCATCATCAATTCTTCAATCAAGTACCAACTTTTAAGGTATGATCAAATCATACCAAAAGGGAAGGGCTTGATTGGAGTTGATTTGTCTGTTACCAAAAGAGACAAGTTAACTAACACCTAGCATCCAACATGGCTGATTTTTGCTCCCTCCAAGGTGGCAATTTTCGGCCATGCTTATTTAGGGAAGAAGTCCAATTTCTTCCTATTCCATAAATGAAATTAATACACCTCTCGGGTCAAAATTTAACGGACCGGGTTCTAGAGGAATCCAATTATGATGAACTCAAAATTAAATCTTATTTTTTTTTCCACTTAAATAATTGCCATTGATCTTTTAATCCAATTAAAAGATCCAACATCTCAACTTTCCATATTGATCGATAAATCCTATTTACTGATTAAACGAGGGCTCGATACAATATCGGCCCATCCATCCAATGAACAATCCCTTAGGTAATCCACTTACTTATCATCATCTGAAATTGACTCCAAGTCAATTCCTTCATCTCCTCGATGATTTTTGTGTGACCCTTTAGGTTCACCCTCAGCTAGACTTGGGCTCGTGTCCAACAGGAGTCCGTCACCATGGGTGGTCGTCTGGCAACGGTCCATGATACTAGAGACTAGGTGAATGTTGGCGTGAACATTTAGGCGCCGATTCCGTACGGGTATGGTCCTACTGTCGACTGTCTCCAGGCCTTAGTCTAGAGTATGGAATTGGGCGTCGGTTCCCATCCTTGACTAGGCAACTATGCTTCATACCCGAGATGCGTTTACTCTATCTATCGACGTAGGAAATCCTTTCTACTCAATCAATTGCTATGGCCATAGACTTTTAGAGTCTAAACCATCTCAGAGTGCATAGGAGACATCACCATCATATACTGACAGGGGACAGATCCTATCTTGGAATCCACCGTCCTCGCTACATACTCCAACTACACTGGACAAGGTTTATAATGACCATCTTACAGAATGATCACCTCTTGCGCAGGTCCAAGATACAGTCTTCATATGCACGTGACTGCTATGATTCCTCAAGTCCGAGGACTAATCCCGTACTATCGGAACCGGGAATTCCAGTCATACCGACCAAGCCTCCAAGACTTCCATATGGCGATTCCCGCAAGTCACTTCAGTCAGTCGACCACCTTGTCAACTAACCCACTAAAATTGCATAGAAGACCTTTGTTTGTCGCCGATGAAACTCGGCACTCACCCAGTGAATGCAATACTTAGTGAAAGTCTCAATAGGACACTCGATGCCCAGTCTCGAGGTCCTCGACTTGGAATGTTTCAGACCAACCCTTAGAAGTTGGTTTCATAGCCGCCATCCAATGCGCAGCCCAACTACATGGGTTATCCAATTGGTCTGTGGACATTTGTTGTGACATTGAAACGCCGTTAAGCGTTAGTAGTAAGCACAACAAACACAGTGTCAGTGATGAATACTTACTCTATTCATCAGGATAATATTCTATTAATAAAGATTAATGAACAGTTCCCAAAACCACCAATCCAATTGGCTTTCTGGTCACCTATTCTTACAATGATTAATTCATACCTTAAGAGATGGTAGGCTTGATTGATGAATTAGTGGGATTGATTGGAATGAATCTAGACATCCTTGGATGAACCTAGACACATTCCAATAATCACATTAATTTTGTATATATATATATGAGTATATACAAAACATCATAGCAAGAGAATCATAATTCATCTTTTTCTAGGAAAAAGAAGAAGAAAAATCACACTCCTCTCTCCCCCAACTCTCGGCCTCTCTCCATCTCTATACCTTTGTTCTTCATTTGATCTTGGATCAATTGGAAGAACAAAGTAAGTTTAAGAAGAACACTAATTGATAGTGTTGCTCTTATTAAACCGAATTCTCCTAGATCCGTTTTTTTCTAGCAAGGAAAACGGGCATCTCTTCCAGTGTGGTGTGGATCACCTCTAGAGAAGTTCATACACTTTGAACTTGGTGAACATTTTCGGAGAGGAACAAAGCTAGTAGCCGATCAAGGAGTTAAACTACAAAGGTATTATTGGTTTTACGTTTTAGTAGTATACATTTCATTTCTATGCCCTATGTACGATATCTATTTTAATATTGATACATCCTATATCGAACCCCGGTTGAGCACCCAAGGGTACACCCTTGGGGTTTATGACAATGCTTTTGATTAATTTTAAATATCCGCATTTTCACGCTTTCGCTCGCGCTCCCGGGCGGATCCGCTTGTCCTTCATTACTTAGCTTGCACAACTTGACTTAATATGCGTAACAACTCGGAATGCGGTCGTTAGGGTTGAACATATCGTCGGATTTCATACTTCGAGCAAGTGCTTCTTAACCTCATTTGGACATTTTCGGTGACCATTTCCTTTTCTTTGAATGTTTTCTTCAGGGATGAGGAAGCATTGTAGACGGACAACAAAGAAATTTGTTTAAGATATGACTGAACTTGAGCGAACATATCCAAGCTTCTTATGTACCCCGCAAAGGGATCAAGTCAAAATGTCGTTAAAAAAAATTAAAATTTCTTTGTTTTTTTATTTTTTTACAGGTAGAGTGTCGTGCACAGTTTATACTTATGCAGGCCAGGAGTAACATGCAGTTTAGGCTCATCTGTTAAGCAACATGTTCTTCATGAATTTGTCATTTGCGAGGCCAAGGCTATATCTTTGATTTGATATGACAGAGGTTTCATGTTCTCCATCTTAAAGTTTTGCATGGGAGCGTCTTGGATCTCATGTTTGGAGATGTCTAAGCCAGAGTCTTCATCAACACTGATGTGGTTAGATGGACGTAGCTCCATATGCTTTCTTCGTCCCAGTTATTTGAATTGGCTTCTGAATCATATGATCGTTTGGCAATGCGTCCCTTCACCTTGATTGGTTTGTTCGAAGGGATGAGCAGAAATAACGTGTTACTCCTTAGGGGTCGAGACAGATGAAGTGCTTGAATTTAACCATTTTCTGTCGATTTGTTTGTTGGTTCATGTCTTTTTCTTTCCTTTAGTTGTTATGCATAACCATCTTCAAGGCAATTGCCCACAAAACGTTTTTGTCAACATCCTACCTTGCTAGATGAAGTTTTGCTTGTCTCGCCTAATTGTTCAAAGATAGAGGTGCAAGGAACATGAGTCTGGAGTCGGTTGAATATAGGGGTGCGTTTCCTACCTTCACTGCCTAATTGGCCTATGACTTTCGTCGTCTTCACTTTTCTCCACCGCAATTTACTCTGTGGTTACACAATTTTCTTTCCTTTTCACATGCTTCCTTGCAGGTTCGTCTGCAGTGAAGCCTAAGCCAGTGCGCGGGTAGTCGACACGGAAGCCTTGTCTTCTCAACTCGTGTTGTGCTTTAGTCAGTCTATGGATCTTTTCACCAATCAACTCAGGATTTAACTGCTGAGTCAAGATGGAGCAAAAATGTCATACCTTGCTTTCGCCAAGAGGTGCTAAGCTTTCGAGCTGAATGACCCAGACATTTCTTCGGGTTGGTTTTGTAGAAGAAGCAATTCACTTGAGACCAATGCTTGTAGATTGGTGATGGGCTTGATTAGTTTAGTTTTGGCACCTTGAGGGTCGTCTATTTTCACTTTACTTGATTGCTTGATTCCTTTGGATAGCGTAGGAGCATGGTCTTGTGACGAGTTTTTTTTTTTTCTTTGTCGTCGGACCGAATCACATAGGGGAATACTGACGAGTAAGGTGGCCTCCTTGTCTTATGATCTCCGCTTGTTGGCTCTTCATTAATGGTCAATTTGTGGAACTCTTCATCACTGATTTCTGACATAGTGAAATTGAAGCGTACTCCCTAGAAGGAATGACCAACGGGGATCTTTGAAGGCATTGCTTCTTGCATCTTGTCAGGTCGAGGTGGATCTTGGCATCAAAAAAGTATGACTCTGGCTTGGTGAAGGGCTTCATGCCAGCGTTAGAGGCCTACATTTGTATGGGCTCAAGACTATCCAATCGAAGTTTTGCTGGCGCTGTCAGTAGAGATGGTAGAGTTATTTCGTTATTTTTCGAAACATATCATTTGTTGAAGTGACGCTGGCAATGTTCGTGCCCACCGTGTCTTCGTCATCCAAAGTAAGGCAACTTTTTTTGTAACATGGCGTATGTTGCTTTTGGAGGCCTTTCTCTCCTTCTCTTGCTTGGAGGAAATTTGAAAGGAGTTGCTTTTGACGACCATTGACTCTTTCTCGTCAGGTATGATGAAGTTTTCATCATCTTTTAACTCCTTTTTCTAGGTGCGAACTGGGAATTAAGGTTTGCGATTGGCGATGCTAATCTCTATGTCATGGGCTCGAGTAGCCAACTCCTCAAAATTGCTTGGCTTGATTCGTTGTAAGATATAAACAAGACCCCAATGCATACCTTGGATGAATATTTCTATTGCTGAGATCTCCGGAAGTTTGTCTTTGCAATTCAAGCTTAGAGCACGCCAACAGTCGATGTAGTTAATGACTAGCTCATTCCTCCACTGCCTTGCGTTGGTGAGTTCATACATGCTTACCATTCGGTGTATGCTATAGAAGCAGTTTAGAAACTCATTTTCCATCTCATCCCAACAATTTATCGACTCGATCCCAACATTGACGTAACAATCGAAGGTGTTACCTTTAAGCGATTCGACGAACTTCTTCACCAAGTGGTCCCCATCAGTGCCAGCATCGCTGCATGTCTCGATGAAGTGGGTGATGTGTTGTTTTGGATTGCCTCTTCCATCGAATTATTGTAGTTCCAACAGTAGGTATCCCATTGGCTTTCTCAAGGCACCGATGCACTTGGTATAAGGTTTTGAATATATGGGCGAGCTTTGATTCGTTCCAGTGTATTGGGCTTTGATGTGTTGGCGAAAATCTTTTGCAATTGTTGAACAGACCATGTAGCAATAGATGTTTCAGAATGTGTAGACTTTTGCGCGAAGTCATGCATCGGTGGTACTTTGCCCACTTGATTCTCGCTTTCAACATGGTTTGAGAAAGAGGCATGCTTGTGGTTGTCGTGAAGGGAGTGGATCGGCCCAGGAGCGCGAGCAAAAGCGCAAGAGATGCGGTAAGAGCGATATTTAAAAACAAATAACAATATATGGTATGATTAAGTCATACTAAGTAAAGGAGGCTTGAGTGGACTTGACTTGTTTCTTTCCAAAAGGAACAAGTCTCCTTTCATCCGACAATGTCTAGGGCCGATTTTGTGCTCCAAAGAGGAGCCAAAATCAGCCCCATGCATTTATTGGAGGAGTCCAACTGCCCCCTTCTCCAAAAGTGGAATTAACTTGTCTCTTAGGCCAAAATTTAATGGATCGGGCTTTATTGTAATCTAATTATAATAAGCTCAATAATTAAATGTAATTTAATTCAAGGTCCAATTAAATAATGCCCAATGATCTTTTAATCTGATTAAAAAATCTAAGCTCATAATCTCTCTTTAGTTGATAAATCCCATCTATCAATTGATCATGGGCCCGATACAATATCGACCCGTCCATCTAATGGATCATCCCATAAATAATCTCATAATTTATCATCTTTCAGAATTGACTCCAAGTCAATTCCTTCACCTCATTGGTGATTTGTGTGTGATTCTTTAGGTTCACCCTCAGCTAGACTTGGGCTTGTGTCCAACAGAAGCCTGTCATCATGGGCCGCCATCTAGCAATGGTCTATGGTACTAGAGACTAGGTGAATATTGACATGAATATTTAGGCTCCCGATTTCGTACAGGTGTGGTCCTTCCATCTACCGTCTCCCGGCTTTAGTATAGGGTATGGAATTGGGCGTCGGTTCCCATCCTAGACTAGACAGAATTCTTAATACTCAAGACTACACATGCTCATTGCGTCGATGCAGGAAACTTTCCCTGCTTGATCAACCACTGTGGCCACAACTTCAAGTAGCACGAACGTGTCTCCGAGTGCATAGGAGATACCTCTGTCACATACTGACAAGGGTCAGATCCTCTTCTTGAAACCCACCATCCACGCTAAACATTCTGACTGCACTGGACAAGCCTTATAGTGAACATGTCCATGACACGATCACCTCTCGCCAGATCCAAGATACAGCCATTATGTGCACGTGACTGTCGTGGTTCCTCAAGTCCGTGGACGACTCCTGTACTATCGGAATCAGGGAACTCTAATCATACCGACCAAGACTCCAAAGCTTCCATATGATGATCCTCGTGAGTCAGCGTAGTCGGCTCGGCCCAGTCAACCAACCCACTCAGATCGTATAGACATCCCATGTTTGTCGCCAATGAAACACGACACTCATCCAATAAATACGATACGAAGTGCAAGTCTTAATAGGATGCTCGATGCCCTATCTAGAGGTCCTAGACTTTGTAACCACCATCCAATGCGTGGCCTAACTGCTTGAGTTGTTAACGTGATCTGTGGGCTTTATTGTGATATATGTAGACAAAATTACCATACAAGAATGAGCACAACAAATATAATACTGGTGGTAACGGATACTCATTTATTCATTACATAATATTATGATACATTGAGTTGTCAAATAGATTACATAAAAGGCTAATCTAATTAACTTTCTAGTCACCTATTCTAACATGTCGTTGGTTTCTTCAATGTACGTATGCTCTTGATTGTCATCAATTGGGCGATCTGGAGGTCTTTATCATCGACGACGTTTTTGAGGTTAGTGATGTCTTGGTCCATTTGTGCTAGTTGTTCCTCCATTGTAGTCGTGTTGGTCATCATGGCAGGGAGGATAGCAAAATGCGTAGACTTGAAGCTGATCTCAGTAGGACTTGCCGAGTTTGAACCATTGTGAAGAGGTCGTGTCAACAATCTTGCCCCAGGAGGATTGACCGATGGTAGAGATATTGACGATGACTTGATCCTTCTTCGGTGCTATTGAGCGTTTGGATGTGATGGCTCGAACTTTGACGTAGGAGGAAGGGATGAGGGGCAGAGATGGTCCCACTAGGCGTGCTAGATATTTGTTCACACAATATTTCGTGTTTGCAAAAATAATTACGAGACAAGAATAATATGGACAAAAAAAATTTATTAATTTAAAAAGAAAAGTGGATACAATCTTTGATTTGGATGTAATCCCCTAGTTCTTCCTTCCGAATGTCGATCCAAGGGTTGACGCTTGTTCTTGGATGTGGATAGGTAATGTTCTCCGAATTTGTGGAGCAAACTATTTCACCTTAAAATTTGGTATCAAGACTCGATGGATTTGATACCATGGAAGATGTGGAACCTTCGTGGTCGTGGATCTTCGTTGTGGCAGAGAGTTTTTGGACTTGGATCCCTTTGAATTTGTTGTGCTGTATGGAGTGGTTTCTTATTTTGTGTTGTCTCCAATATCCTATGGAATGCCTTGACTTGAATGGTGGAGGCCTCTTTTTATAGGCGTGAGTAGGGGAGGCAGCCGTGTGTGTGTCTGTGTATGGGAGATGAGACTGTAGAGATTAATGTGTGTGTGTGTGTGTTTTGAGTATCTATAGGGAACATGTTTTCCTATTCTTACTCAAACTCTCTTTAGAGAGGAACCTTGACTAGGATTTATATGTCAAAATCCTAGTCAACCTAGGCTATGGTAAAGTCAAACTTAATCATAGCCCTTCATCTCATCAAGCCCTGTAGAATCAATCTCGTCCGTCCATCCTTTGATGGGCTTTATGGAATATTTTAAATCCTATTTAAAATAGTCCATTGGACTTCTAATAAATATCAAAGAAATGTTTGAGCCCAAATAATATTTCCATCTAGTTAAAGACAAAAATAGCCCATTCCCTAATTCCATAAATCCTATTGATGAGTCAAGTCTATTTAATCTAATTAAAGACTTGACACTCGAAAAAGAGAAACAATTTAATCTAATTGAATTGTTCAATCTCCCGGAATTAATCCCAAATTATTTCCTCTGCTACCGGTGAATTGTGTGTGACTCTTTAGGACCTCAACTAGACTTGGCATAATTTCCAGTCATCATATGACGGGAATTCGCCCGTCACCATGGGTGGCCGCCTAACAATGGTCCATTGCACTAGAGACTAGGTGAATTTTATGACGTGAACATTTAGGTTCTTGAGCACGCATGTCCTTCCGTCTACTACCTCACAACCAATATTTTCAGAACCAGACCGGAGATCAAACCGATCAAGTTACTGGGTCACTGGTTCGACCGGTCGGACCGGAATAAAGAAACCGGTTGACCCGGACTCTATTATATATATATATGTAATATATCAATACATTATATATCAATATATTAGATAAATATAATTTATAACAACATTTTATGAAATCAATACAATTTATATATAAATACAATCTGTAATAATTTAACAATAAAAAATCAAAACCTCTTGAAGGAAACATATTAAATCAAGATTCAAACTAACAAGAATTTAAAATTTAAAACCCCCAAATATATTATTTATAAATTGATAAAATAAATAAAATTTATATCGAAATTTTAACAATTGTTGTCTTCATATATTTTTTTAAACAAAAAAGTCCAAAAAAGATTGAAAAAACATGGAGAAAAGGAGAAGAAAATAGACGAAGAAGAAAAATTGATTTATTTTCTCTCCTACATTGAAAAAGTATAGGCAAAGCTTGGGCACTTTATCATAATTTAAGCACTTTCTCATGTCCCACATTGGAAAAAGACAAGGCAAGCTCAAACAATTGAGCCTATAAATATGTCTCTCCCACATTGGAAAAATATAGGCAAAGCTTGGGCATTTCCTCATAGTTTAAACACTTTCGCATGTCCCACATTGGAAAAAGACAAGGCAAGCTCAAACAATTGAGCCTATAAATATGTGATATTCAGTTTAAGTAATTGTTCATGAAACACTTGCCAATATATTTTTTTTGGCATTTGTTTTTTCTCTTTGTGTATTTCACTATATTATTTTTTAGTGAAATATATGTTTGATTAGTCAAAAATTAAATCATAATTTTTTTTAAAAAAAATAAAAAATAAAATCGGGTTGACCGGCTACTGGGCGAACCGATTTTGGCCGGGTTTGACCGGTTCGTCCCAGGTTTGACCAACCAGACCGGACCCTTGGCCGGTTCCCGGTCGGACCGGCCGGTCCGGTCCGGGTTTGAAAACACTGCTCACAGCTATAGTCTAGGGTATGGACTTTGGATGTCGGTACCCATTCTTGACTTAAGCCTAGGCTCGTCCATACTAAACGTCACTGGGATCCCATCCCACTGTTCAGTCACTGTGGCCACAGATTTATGGAGGACGAGTCTCAGAGTATAAGTGAGACACTACTGTCAATCGTTTTGACAGGAGACGGATTCTATATTGGGACTTACTGTCACACTACACATCTTGACTACACTAGATAGGGCTTATAACAACCAAGTCTCTCGTCTTGGTAGCCTATAGGCATGGTGTATATGTGACCACAGTAGTCCCTCAAGTCCGAGGACCAATCTCGTACTGTTGGAACCAGAAATCCAAGTCATACTGACTAACCAACTCAAGATTTTCCATATGACGAATCCCACGAGGTAAAACAAAGAAAAGATACCTATGATAATACATTTGACACAGGATAATGACTCCGAAATTTCAAATTTGACAAGGTGCTTGCAACAATAATTAATGGAAAGTCCTATAGCATGTAGCTCAATTTGGATGTTGTGCAATATCATAAACTTGCATATTATTTTGAATCCAAAAATATTATAAGAAATTAGAAAATATTGCGGACACATCACGAAATATGCAAAAATTAAAATTTACGTCCCACAACTAAACCTCTTTGAGATTTTTGTCCGATTGTTTAAGCGCTCACCCAATTTAGTCCTATAAGTAATAAAAATTTACAGTTTTAGTCCTAACCACAAATCTCGTTATTTACTGTGAAAAGTGCAAATTACATACTCCCTCCATTAAATGTTAAATAAAAGAAATAATTTCTATATCTAGCACAAGATTTCAAAATTTAAGTTTCTTCGTGATGGATGAATTAATTTTTGGAAAAAAAAGATGAATTACAAACAAAAGTTGCCTAGTCATTCATGTATTTAATTAGAAATTCACCCTAAATAAAATATATAAATTGCTCGGATGCGATCAGTAGTAACGCACACGGATTTCAAAGGGAAAAAGGTGTAACGCATACGACTGTAAATATTAGTTTAAAATCAATGAAATTTATAATAGAATTTGCAACACGAAATTCAAAGCAATATTGTTGGAATTGTAAATTATTATACTTACCATGTTTACTGGCGTCACCTACAGCCTATAAAGTATTTAAGTAAGACTGATAGAAAAAATATATTTTATTAACTAATCTCTTTACGGAACACGACAATCAGGAAGGTGGATTCTCTAATTTTTTCGAGAGCAGTATTCAATAGTATTCAAATTTCCATCAACTTACAGTAATGGCTGAAAGTACTTTTATGATGTGGATTTTGTAATTTCCAACTAAGTATTATGTATATTCATGGATGTCATATATATTATTGCTTGTAAGTATATGTATGATATGGATAATAACACAATAAATCAGGTAAGTGATATGTTTTCAAACTGAGAATTTATGTACAGTATGGATCGAAATGGCACTAAGTTGAATTTGTGAGTATCAAATTAGGAATTTGACTCATTGAGGTTTTTGTGGTCCCTAAATCATAGACTAAAACCTAAGATCCATTCTCGGGCTCATAAATTCAATAAACCCATTTCAAAATTTAAAAATATAAAAAATTATTTTTAAATGTCAATTTTTAACATGATGTGATAATATTCTTAACAAAGAAATATTTTTTTCTTTCATGTTTAGTGTGGAAAAAAATATATTTTAAAATATAATTTTCAGCTATATAAATGTTAAAGAACGAATTATAGAACAATTAAAATTTCGTCCCTCAACTTACCTTTTTTGTGATTTTGGTCCTACTGTTTTAGCACTCACCCGATTTAATCTCATAAGTTACAAAAAACTTGCAATTTTTGTCCCAACCACAACTCTTGTTAAATATTTATTGGGGAACGTGCAAATCACGTGCTCCTTCCATAAAATATTTAATAAAAGAAATAATTTATATATCTACCGCAAGATTTCGAAATTTATCTATCTTCTTTGTGATAGATTAATTAATTTAGGGAAAAGGAGGTGAATTACAAACAAAAGTTCCTTAGTCATTCATGTATTTTTAATTTCACCCTAAATAACATTTATATATATTGTTCGGATGTGATCAGTATTAACACACACGGATTTCAAAGGAAAAAAGGTGTAATGCATACGATTGTAATAATTAGTTTAAAATAAATGCAATTTATAATAGAATCCTTAACAAGACATTTGAAAGGAAGACTTTTGGAATTTTAAATTATTATACTTACCATGTTTACTGTCATCACGACAAACTACAACACATAAAATCAATTTAGGTATAACTGAAAGAAAAAATATGTTTTATTAACTTATTTCGTTATGCAACGACAATCAGGAAGGTGGATTCTCCAATGTTTTCGACAGCAGTATTCAGTAGTATTTTAACTTTCCACGAACTGATAGTAATGGCGAAAGTAGTTTTATGATGTGGATTTTGTAATTTCCAACTAATTAGTATGTATATTCTTGGTAGCCATATATTATTCCTTGTAAGTATATGTATGATATGGATTATAACACAGTAAATCGGGTGAGTGACATGTTTTCAAACTAAGTATATGCACAGTATGCATAGAAATGACACTAGATTGGATTTGCGACAAGTATAAAATTAGGAATTTGACTCGTTGAGGTTTTTATGGTCCCTAAATCATAGCCGAAACCTAAGATCCGTTCTCGGGCTTATAGATTCAATAAACACATTTCGTATTTTTTTAGAGGATGAATTACGAAAAATTACAATTTACGTCCCATAATTTACCCTTTTTGTGATTTTAGTCTCATTGTTTTAGCACTCACTTGATGTACTTTAATAAGTCACAAAAACTTGCAATTCTAGACCTAACAATAAATTTCTTTAAGTATTTACTGGGGAACGCGCAAATCAAGGGCTCCTCCATTAAATATTTAATAAAAGAAATACTTTATATATCTAGCGCAATATTTCAAAATTTATTTATGTTTTTGTGATAGATTAATTAATATATAGAAAAGAAAATGAATTACATGCAAAAGTTCCATAATCATTCATGTATTTTGAATTTCACCCTAAATAAAATATATAAATTGCTCGGATACGATCAGTAGTTACTCAGACAGATTTCAAAGGAAAAAGGGTGTAACGCATGCGACTATAATAATTAGTTTAAAATAAATATAATTTATAATAGAATCTGCAACATGACATCTGAAAGCAAGATTTTTTAAAAATTTAAATTATTGTACTTACCATTTTTACTAGCGTTACAACAAACTAAAATACATAAAGTCAATTTACGTAAAACTGATGGAAAAAATATATTTTATTAACTAATTTCTTTATGCAACACGACAATCAGGAAGGTGGATTCTCCAAAATTTTCAACAGCAGTATTCAATAATATTGAACTTTCCACCAACTTACAGTAATGGCGGAAAGTAGCTTCATTATGTGGATTTTGTAATTTCCAACTAATATATTATGTATATTCATGGCATGTCATATATTATTACTTGAAAGTATATGATGGTATGGATAATAACACAATAAATCCAGTAAGTGACGACATGGTTTGAAATTGAGAATTTATATACATATGGATAGAAATGAATTTGTGACAAGTGTCATATTAGGGATTTGGCTAGTTGTGGTTTTTATGCTCCCTAAATCACAAATGAAAACCTAAGATCCGATCTCGAGCTCATAAATTCGATAAACACATTTCATAATTTAAATATATAAAAATATATTTTAAATGTTAATTTTTTTAAAATTATGTAATAATGTTCTTAACAAAGAAATAATTTTTTCTTACATGTTTAGTTTGGAAAAATAAATATTTTAATATATAATTTTCAGTCGTATAAATGTTAAAGGACAAATTACGGAAAAATTACAATTTACGTCCCACAACTTAGCCTCTTTATGATTTTTGTCCATTGTTTTAACACTCACCAAATTTAGTTGCATAAGTCACAAAAACTTGCAATTTTAATGCCAACCATAAATTTCGTTAAATATTTATTGGGGAATGTGATAATCAATGGTCAATTACTTAATGGAGCACGTGAAATCACGTGCTTCCTCCATTAGAATCTTGACTAATGACTGGAAGGGAACATTAGAATCTATTAGCTCCTGATTTACAATGCGACATTTTGGGACTGGTTTCTGCAGCATTAAAACTTGAAAGTTATCATTTGCCAACAGGTTTGTCTGTAGTTCTCAAGCTGAAAAAAAATGAGAGGATCCACCTTCTTCATTGTCGTGTTCCGTAGTTTTTTCTGTGGAAGTTGGTTGCATTAATGTCGGCTACCAGAAGCACAAGCGTTTTGACAGCAAACCTCAAGAGTAAAGTATTTGGAAGTATCCCTGCAAGATATTTCAGTTCAATAGTATTAAGTGCTACGATAATTCCCAACAAAAAAGAAGACAACATAAATTTCACTGGTATACAGAACCATAAGTATTAATTAGTCTACTGATCACAACCTTATATAGTCACCGATGTTGTAACTTTTATTGCATAAATTAATGGTCAAATACATTTTGCCTCTGAACTATGCCTGACGTGCATTTACCCCTTACCCAATAAAACGTAAAATAATGCTCCCTCATGATATGGACTAATTTTTGTATGACGAAAATGCCTTATTATTTACACCTCCTATAATATGTCTATTACAATCATTCCCCTAAAACACAATTTGAATTATTATAAAAAATTTACTTAAAATAAATACTACCCAAACTTATGTTTTTTGTAATTAGTATTGAATATGTATAAACTCTATAAATTTACAATTCTTATATTTTTTTACATGTCTGTTACAAAATTTATATAATTTTTTCTTGTGTTGTTATATAAATTGAACTTTTTTTTGAAAAAATAATTATCAATACAGTTTTAAAATATTACATCTAACTGTAAAATATGCAAATCTATAACATCATTAATCCACAATAATTGCTTGTCCGAAATCCGAATGATCCCCACTCACACAACAAATTGAGCTGCAAGATTGGCAAAACTCATAAATAAGAACATAAAATCATCAATGTACTGAAATGATATCTGTTACTAATAGACATAAGGCTAAGGGAGTGTTTGCGAGAGTTTCTACTTTTAAAGAAGTGATTTTCGTAGAAAAAGTTGGAAGTTGTAGCAGAATCAAAAGTGGGTAGTGCTTGTAAAAAAAAGTAAAAAGCAAATGAAAGCTAAATTGGTAGTGTTTGGGAAAAAAGCACTTCTAAAACACGTTTAATTTATTAATGACCATTTTGTCCCCATGTATTAAACAGATGCTATTTTGCCTTAATATTTACACTTTCTCTTGATTATAATAATTTATTTTTCTAAAAGATAATAATTTTTATTCCAATTAGTATATCTCATATTTAATTTTTTACAAAATGATTATAACTTATATTATTAAAATATTCAATATTAATATAAAAACTAGATATTTAGTTCAATAATGTTCCTATTATGTAATGTAATTGTACATTCGTACAAAATAAATAAACCTACAATATTGACAAAATAATTATTATTTTTTAATTAAGCCTAGCAAGTTAATTTGTATTTTTCTATGATTTAGGAATAATATCATATAATATAGAAAATAAAATAGTAAAATTTTAAAATATTAAACTTGTGAAATTATAAATTTTTTTAGTGATAAATTATTCAAATTATTTAAAATTTCTAACATCAATTTTAGATGACCAATTTTGAAAATACATTAAAAATGATAAAATCGAATTAAAATTATTATAATGAGGGTAAAGTAGTCTAAAAAGAAGTTAAATTTATTTACAAAAAAGCCAAAGCAGCTAGAAGCACCCCCTAAGGTGCTTCCAACTTTTGGCTTAAAAGTGCTTTCTGTAGCGGTTTCAGAAGCAGAAGTTGGCATCCCAAACACCTCAAAAGTGCTTTTCAGCATCCAGAAGTTGAAAAATGTTTTTTCAAAGCGCGCGCAAACACTCCCTAAATAGTTCTTACTTCATTGTTAAAATTGCACAATACAATCCGCCAAACTCTTGGCCACTTACTCCTCCTGTCAGAGATACAAGAGAGGCAAAAAAAGGACATGGGGAATCAGACAGCGGAGATTATGGGACAACACATGATCAACAGGGCAACGGCAAGAAAAGTTACCCTATGCCTATTAAAAGGTATATTTGAAGTTGCACATACCCATAAACCATAGGCGGAATCAAGTCACCCCCAGTTTTTGAATCGATAATTGGATCAAAACATTCTTGGAACACAAGTTAACGAACGATTCCAATCATACCAGCTTATCTTATAATCCGTGTGTGCGTGCATATACAACTCATAAAGTTTATAATACTATATCGTTCATTATTTCAATCTTTATACCTAGTAATAAATTCAAATCACCAAGGACATGAATATCAAATGACTGAACATTTCTTACACGAAATATAGCTACTGCTTGTGACAGTAATGCTCTATCTTCTTTTGAATGTCATTTCCTTTCAAAACCAGCATGAGCAGCCGAATTATTTCCCACTAGCTTCTTCTTTAGAATAATCAACGAAGAATCTGGGAGCTCCTCTGTCCCGGCATTTAACAACTTCTGCAGTGCTGAGTACACCAACTGGCAGTTAGCGGAATAAAACCATTTTCCTTTAGGAAGTTCCTGCAGCGAACGTGCGTACAATTTTGAAATAATAGACGAAAAAATAAGGATTGAAAAGAAAATTTATACATGCATAATTGAAGTAGCTAATTCTTGTGTTGGATGTGTGCACTGGTAGGTATGAAATAGAATTAAGTATTTTAATCCATATTCACAGAACTTAGTTATATAGGAACACCCCATTACATGTATAGATATATGTACATGTAGCTGTTTGAACAACACAAAAGCATAATCTTTAAATTCAAATAGAAAAGCAACTGACTGTTTACGGCGGGTGGCCCAACCAGCGTGAGCTGAAACTGGGATGGACTAACCTGCATGGTGTATGAAAAAGAAAAAAAAAATCAAGAAACCAACTACAATGACCAGATATTTAGAATGAACAATTGAAACTCTTACGAAAAGCTCGCAGCAATCACAAAGTATTCTAGATCCCATTTTAACGCCTGTACAAAATTTCTACAGACAAACAAGGAGAAGTTTACAAGGGTAAAATAGCATAACAAATTAGAAATAATGTATTTATATCTGGACCACCTTGCCATGAGCATAGTCAGCCAGTGCAGTTCCATCTGGTAATCCATCATCATCAAAAGCTACTTTGTGCATGCTCTAATCTCTGTGCAGAACAACACAGGAGACAATTATGCGAAGTCAAACAATAAATAGCACTAGTACAACATTATTTTAGCACTCACCAGATTTAATCTTACAAGTAACAAAAACTTGCATTTTCGCTCCAACCACCAATTATGTTAAAAGTTTAATGGAGTACGTGCAAATCATGTGCTACAAGTAAGTTTGCAGTGGTATAATATGTTCAATGCACTTCATAAAAAGTTAAAGTTGATCATAAGGAAAATTACTATCCAAACAAACGAGAGTGCAAGACAAGGAAAAATTGCCGCATGAGTTACTTGTATAGACAGATACCTGGAATTCGCACGTCCTGTGCCAACTTCTGAGTTCACGACAATCTTGCAAGAATCACAAAGCACTTTGGCGGCAAATGGTGCAACAAATGACCCTAGAAACCAAAGAAGAAAAGATGTCTTACCAAATATGATTGCAACAAAAATCCAGGAAATTCATATGTAATAAACCAAGCTCACTATTGCACTTCTGATAGATGACCGGCTCCTTCACGGTTGTAGGGCCTACGTAGCTTTGCACTGCTTCGTCTAATGTTATAATAGAAGAACTTCGAACTTTTTTTACCACATCAAGCAGGCTTTTTCCCGTCCTCGAAGCAGATATATCATGATGCACATCTATAAGTGTTGCACGTATGGATCGATCTCAACTTCACAAGTTGAAAGTACCTACATAAATTAGATATATCCCTAATTAGATTTATACTAGTTTCATGAAAATCAAGACAATAAAATAGTTTTATGAGTCGACTAAACAAGAAATCCTGAAATATCGAGTACTTACTCTAGCTTCCTTGCACAGAATACCAAAACCACGTAGTTTGAATGCCTGCAAAGCAAGATGGATTCAGTTAATACTGTTGCACAAAATATTTCATACATATGAATTCACAGATACAACATGCAGAGAACATTATCATTGGATCAAATTAAAAATACTTAATAAGTACATATATGAGTGACACTCTCAAGATATTCAGTTTTATTTAATTTTTCACAGAGGAAAAGGTGATAAAATTATTTGGTATTTAGCTTTATCTTTCTCCTGTATTATAAAAACCTTTGCTATACTTGTATAATGCACATGTACGGAAAATTTTATTTTTGGTCCCAAATCTTAGAATCTTTTTTATTTGGTCTCATTTGTTGTATTTGTCTCACATTTAGTCCTATTTGTTGTATTTGTCTCACATTTAGTCCCATGTGTTTAATTTTTTCTCAAATTTGATCCCAAATAGCATTTTCCGTCAAATTATTAATGGAGCCATCAACAGTGGCTGAATCTTGCCCCAATAACAGACTTGACGGTTCCGTTAATAATTTGACGGAAAATATTGTTTCGCACCAAATTTGAGAAAAATTTGAACAAATGAGACTGAATGTGAGACAAATGCAATAAAGACCAAATAAAAATAATACCCTAAGATATGGGACCAAAAAAATGATTTTCCCCTACATATACTTATAAATAAATAATAGCAAAATACTTTGATTATACATCTCAATGAATAGTACTGGTACTTTTAAGTGAAACATTCAGTACAAATATTGAACGTACTCCGTATAATACGTAATGAACAATATGCTAATTTAACAAGTATTAGTTGAGTTATTTATTAGTATTAATTGAATAATGTATAAACAGATCTTATAATTCATAGGATAATTACAGCTACTTCCCTTGTGGTTTGGTATAATTAGGAATACTACCTCATTATTTTTAAAATTACAAATACCCCCTCAAACAGAAAATAATTGTATAGCCCTAGACGGTGAGGTAGAAATTACTAATTTACCCTTGTTGAATTTTAAAAAATAAAATATTTAGAAAAATATAAAAAAAAAATCTGAGAGTGGGTGAAGTAAATAATCCATAAAGCATATCAGTCTATAAATAGATTTAGAAAATTCTAAAGAAAATGTAAAATTATAATTTATATTTTTAAAGGACATTTTGAACTGAGCACCAAAATTTAAAAAAATGAATAAGAACCAAATCTGAAAAAAAAATCAATTCATTTTAAATATACCAAAATTTCAAATTCAACCCGATCCGACTCAACCCGCTTGACAGACAAAAAACATGCACAACCAAAAAACAATGCAATAATAATAATGGTTGTCCATTACCCTCTTGCCACGGTCGTAGAAAATTGAATATCCTTCCAGCAGTCCTGTCTGTAAAAATTCAATGATGGTTCGATCTAGATTTTTTTTCGGATGGTGGGTTGGGGGAGCGGGGGGGAATGGGGAGGGGGTTGCAAGAGAGGAAGACACAGAGAGAGAAGAACTGTGTGAAACCTCACGTGCAAGAGACAAGAAGAAAAATTCTTTTACCAGAGTGAGTTTGCATACCGTATCCTACTGCATTATATAGGAAGGCGCACGTATGATGCTGGATTCTCTCCGATACAATGTCCTACAATTCACTATTATTTTTACTCAAAATCCGTGTTGAGCACCCTACCTTACAATATTGATTATCACTGATTGACATCTCTTATCTTATGATTGACGAAAATTTTTAAGCCCTCAAAATATTCTATTCACACTTGTTATTTTCTTTTTCAAAGAAAATTAATTAAAAGAAACAATTTATATATCTAGCACAAGATTTCAAAATTTATGTATCCCCGCTATGATAGATTGATTAATTTATGAAAAGAAAGACGAATTACAAACAAAGTTCCATAATAATTCTGTTTTTTTTTTAAATTTCACACCGAATAAATATATAAAACGTGCGGATACGATGAGTTGTACCACACGTAAATTTCAAAGTAAAAAAAGGTGTGACACATGAATGTGATAATTAGGCCAAAATTAATGCAGTTTATAATAGAATCGGCAACACGACATTTGAAGCAAGATTGTTGTAATTTTAAATTATTATACTTACTTTTAGTGGCGTCACGACAAACTACAACCCATAAAATCAATTTAGGTAAGATTGACTGAAAATTATTTTCTTAGGAAGTAATTTCTTTACGCAACACGATAATCAAGAAGGTAAATACTCAAATATTTTGAACAACAATATTCAGTAGTATTTAACTTTCCACCTACTGACAGTAATGGAGGAAATTAGTTTCATGACATGAATTTGTAATTTCCAACTAATTATTATATATATATATATATATATATATTCTTGGCTTGTCATATATTATTGTAACGCATACGGCTATCATAATTAGGTCAAAATTAATGTAATTTATATAAAATTCATAACAAGACATCCAAAAGTAAGATTTTTGTAATTTTAAATCTTTATACAATTCAATTAGGTATGACTGTCATAAAAAAATATATATTTTCAACCAATTTCTTTACGTAACACGACAATATGGAAGGTGGGTTCTCAAAAATTGTAGCAGCAACGTTCAGTATTATTTAATACTTTCCACCTAGTGATAGTTATGCCGGACGTAGTTTTATGACATCAATTTTGTAAGTTTCAAACTAATTCTTATATTTATTTTTAGCTTATCACATATTATTATTTGAAAGTATATGTATGATTTCTATGGATAAAAACGCAATAAATTGAGTAGGTGACAGGTTTTCAAATAGAGGATTATGTACAATATGGACAAGAATGACAGTAGGTTGAATTTGTAACAAGTTAATTCTCAAATTAGAGACTTGGCTCATTAAGGTTTTTATGGTCCCAAAACCTAAGATCCGACTTTGAATTCATTTAAATTCGGTAAACACATTTTATAATTAAAACTGACATAATAATATTCTTTAGAAACATTTTCTTGTTTTGCATGTTTAATTAGGAAAACTAAATATTTTAAAATATAATTATTTAGTCGTATAAAAATTGAAGGACAGATTAGTTATATAATTTTACATTATTATCTTAATGGATAAATTGCATCAAACCATCCTGTGATTTGACAAATTTGCAAAACAACCTATTCATGTAAAAAAAGCAGTTGAAAAGTCCATAGGCGAATGCTTTTATATTACAAATGCTTTTAAATTCCAATGCTCATTTTAAATTATATTTTGTAAAATATTAATAAATTTTAAATTCTTTTAATATACGGCAATATATAATATATATGTTATTATATATAGTAGCATACGGTACTATATAATATATATGTTATTACTAATTCACATAATCTATTGTCGTGATTGCCCAAAATTTTTATGCCCTCAAAATATTATATGTAATCATGCTTGTTATTTTCTTCTTCAAAGAAAATTAAAGAATAATATTATAAAATTTAGCACAAAAGGTTCGAAATTCATGTATCTCTTTTTTATACATTGGTTAAATTGTGGGAAAAGACATGAATTTCTAGCAAAAGTTCCATAATAATTCAGTTTTTCTATTTTCACGCATTAAATAAATATATAGATCACTACAAAAAAATGCAAAAATTAGAACGGATATACACGACCGTTCCAACGACCGTTCCTAATAGGAATGGTAAGTGGAACGGGAAACCGTTGATGAAATCACTTTCGCTTTAATGGCAGTCCAAACGTGTAGGAACGGCAAGACCGTTCCTATTGGTGTGCCAAAATATGTGTGCCAATAGGTAATCCCAATACCGTTCCGGAATGGGACCGGTTATTTTGGTATTCTATTTGGAACACATCTGTGGAACTTGGAACGGTTACTTGACCCGGAACACTTACCGTTCCTGAAAGAATGTGTGGATCGTCCCGGGAGATTAACGCGAATAGCGGAAGCGCGAAATAGTGCGTAATAAAATTACAAAGCATAATTAAATGAAATTTAAACTATGCATAATATACATAAACGAATCAAGGGGTGTGCCCTTGATTCTCCCGGGCGTTCGGTGTATCTCATGTTCAATAAAGCACAACATGGAGGCCATAGAATTGAAACCGAAGAAAACGAAATTAAGAACCTACCCGGTTGTAGTTTTGTCTTCATTCGGCTACATGCATTGTTCCCCGTTTTGCACCAAGATCTCAAGAAGAGACCCTCTAAATCATCTCACTCGCTCCACCGGAAAGCAAACAACCCTTGTGCTAGCAAGAAATTATTTTGGGGAGAAGAGACATCGATACACGCTATGAATTAACGCAATCAATGTCTCTTATGTTCTTAACTTGAATAAATCAAGAAGAACAAAGTATAATTCTTGGAGAGAAAAGAAGAGGATGGACGAAAATCTTGAGAGTGATGAGAGATGAGAGTTGTAGAGAATACTAGGTGTAAGTGTGTGTTTTTTAAGTATTTATAGAAGATGGAATTCCTATTCCTTCTCAAACTCTTCCAAAGAGACACACTTTGACTAGGATTTTGACCTACTCAAATCCTAGTCAAATTAGGCTTTGATTAAGTCAAATTAATCATGGCCCTTCATCTCATCATTCTCTAGATCAAATCTTGTCCATCCATTTTGATGGGCTTTATGGAATGGGCCTATTTAATTCTAAATTAAATATTCCCATGGACTTTATATTAAATCATATTTAATATACTAAGCCCATTAATTAATTAATGGAAAGGACTTTATTTAATTCCAAATTAAATAGTCCATGGACTTTATATTAAATCCTATTTAATACCAAGCCCATTAATTAATTCCATAGAATGGGATTATTTAATTCTAAATTAAATAGTCCCATGGACTTTATATTAAAATCCTATTTAATATACTAAGCCCATTAATTAATTAATGGAATGGACTTTATTTAATTCCAAATTAAATAGTCCATGGACTTTATATTAATCCTATTTAATACCAAGCCCATTAATTAATTAATTCACCCTTTTAATCTAATTAAAAGGAAAGCCCATGCTTTGTAAAATTCATAAATCTAATTTATGAACTCAAGCCCGATTATTCCAAATAATTCATCGAAGCTTGAATCTCCAAGAAGTATAATTTAATTCCATTAAATTAAACCTTCTCCCGGAATTAATTCCAAATTAATTCCCTTTCATTTGGTGTAGCGGGTGTGACTCTTTAGGTTCACCTTTCAGCTAGACTTGGACCTACTTCTTGTTATTTCAGAACCAAAGTAGTCCGTTACCATGGGTGGCCATCTATCAACGGTCCATGGCACTAGAGACTAGGTGAATTTATGGTGTGAACATTTAGGCTCCGAGTTATACGCAGGTGCGGTCCTACCGACGCTCGATACGTACGGGTACGGTCCTACTGTCGCCTATCTCCCGGCCTTTAGTCTAGGGGTCGGTTCCCATTCTTGACTAGGCAACTATGCATAATGCTCGAGATAGGTTGAACTCGACGTAGGAAATCCTTTCCCACTACATCAAGTGCTATGGCCATAGACTTTGTGAGTCTAAACCATCTCCGAGCGCATAGGAGATCTTGCTGTCATATCCTTTGACAGGGGACAGATCCTATCTTGGAATTCACCGTTCTTACATACTCCGACTGCAGTGGACGAGGCTTATGATGACCATGTGATATAATCGATCAAATTTCACCAGATCCAAGATACAGCCTTAGTATGTAGGGGACTGCCGTGATCCTCAAGTCCGAGGACTAATCCCGTACTATCAGAACCGGGAATACGAGTCATACCGACCAAGCCCAAGTAGCTCTATATGACGATTCCCGCGAGTCACCTCAGTCGGCCGCTCCCCAGCAGGCCGACCCACTAACACTGCTTAGACGATCCTCGTCACCCGTCAATGAAACACGACAGCAGATGCTTAGTGCAAGTCTCAAATGGATTCTCGATGCCCTTTCTCGAGATTCCTTTGACTTGGAGTATTTCAGACTGATTCGGCGAAACTGATTTCATGAACCTACCTCCAAGCGTAGTTCCAATTTCCCGAAACGTTATTTCAGTCTGTGGGCGTTTGTTGTGACATCGTAACGATGCAAGCAGTAAGTACAACAAACTCATGCCTATGAATCCTTACTACATTCATTAACATAATATTACTTGTTCACAGATTGACAAATGGTTCTCAGAACAGCCAATACCATTGACTTTCTGTTCACCTATTCTAACAGTTCCTACATGTGCTCCAAATCTCGGGCCTATTTGGACCGGTTGATTGACCGTTCCAACGTGTAGTGCTAAATGAGACCCTTTTACGCCATGAGCAAAAATGTAATGCAATGGCCGTTCCAAATTGGGTATATAGGAAATCCAGTGTTGTTACAATAACTGTTCTTAATTGTACTCCAATTAGGAATGGTCTGTCTATGTGTGACTACTCCCGTTTCTAATATGCCAGAACGACTATATTACAACGGTAATATTACCGTTGTTACATCTGTTCCCAAGACCGTTCCTAAAGCTGGATCAACGGCCATATTTCAACGGCTAATTGTGTGTTCCAAAAAATATTCCAATACCCATTCCAATATTTTTCTATATATATGTCCCCCTTCATTCTCATTGTTCTTATAATTACTCTCCAACTCATTTTGTTATAACTTCCCCTATTGATTTTTTTATACGTAAAATCGAACATATCAATTATCTGCGCGATTTTTGCATTGATATTGATAAGTGTTTTGCTCAAGTAAGAAGTTGAAATTCTGTAATGATTAGTTATATATATATATATGTAATATTCTCGTCATTTAATTACTGTTGTGAATTACTTGTCTATGTAGGACCAATTATGTTAACACAGTTGAGGAGATAGATGTATGATCAAGACGTGCTAGGTGTGATGCTGGAGTTTGAGGATGGTGTTACAACATTTTTAGAATGGGCCTAGTCTCAGCTTGCATATATGGACGGGGAGAAGATTAGGTGTCGCTGTGCAAAAACGAACGGTTCAAAACACCAGACGAGGTAAAATTTGACTTGTGTATAAAAGGGTTTATGCCAGAGTATTATAATTGGACTTCGCATGGTGAAGAGAGGGTGCAAGAATACTTTGAAGCATTGACAGCGTCCCCTGTGCAGCTGCAGCAGCAAATGCCACCCATTCAGAAAGAGGATACTTCGCGTTGGGGTGATGCGGCTCAGATGGATTGGGCATAGAGGATGGTATTCGATGCCGCCGGGCAGTCTTTCTGGTCTTCGTATAACCAGGAGGGACCAACTGATGATGGTCCTCGGTATTGTCCATCTGATGTGGGTCCTAGTTCATCTTACGATTCGGGGCCCTATGATTATGTGTTTGCCTTGTCAGATCATTTTTTTGATGTAGTTCATGTTGCGGACCAACCGTTGTGGAACGGGTGCACCACCTCTAAGTTGTCGTCAATTGCTTCTTTGGTGAATATTAAGGCCGAAGGGGGTTTTTCCGAGCATACATATGATCGCTTATGCCAGTGGATTGATACTGTAATGCCTCGCGATCAGACTTTCCCCTCCGATTATTATAATATGAGGAAATTGATAAGAGAATTGGGCTTACCAGTTCAGAAGGTTGATGCTTGCAAAAATGGTTGCATGTTGTACTGGAAGGACGATATTGATTTGGAATATTGCAAGTTTTGTGGAGACGCTAAGTACAAGCCCACTAGGGACAGAAATCCTAGATGCAAGAAGTCCCCGTTTGCCATTCTTAGGTATCTATCGCTTACCCCCTCGACTGCAGAGGTTGTATGCATCGGAGGCCACAACAGAGCATATGACTTGGAATGCGAGCCATCAGATGGAGGAAGGATCCATGTGTCATCCGTCTGATGCAAAGGCTTGGAAGCATTTTTGCCGCACGTATCCTGGTTTTGCAGTTGAGCCTCGTAATGTTAGACTTGGGTTGTGCACGGATGGGTTTGCACCGCACGGCAGTATGGTAAAACTTACTCATGTTGGCCCATGATACTTACACGTACAATCTCCCACCGGGAATGTGCATGAAGTCTGAGTATATGTTCTTAACGATGGTAATCCCTGGCCCATCGAATCTGAAATGTCTTATCGATGTCTACTTGGAGCCGTTGATCGAGGAGTTGCAGAATTTATGGCATGTGGGTTTACGTACGCACGATACTGTTACAAACCAGGCATTCATAATGCATGTCACATTGATGTGGGCAATGAACGACCTTCCTACTTATGGGATGGCGTCTGGATGGAGTACCGCCGGTGTTATGGGGTGTCCAGTTTGTATGGAGGACACACGGGCATTCTATTTACAGCACGGTCGGAAGGCATGCTATTTTGACTGCCACAGGCAGTTCCTACCACTGGATCATCCTTATCGCAGGAACAAGAAAGCCTTCACTAAAAATCGAATGGAGAGGAAGGTTGCACGTCCGAGGCTGACTGAAGAACAGATTCGAACCCGTGTCGATGCATTTAGTGTGGCAGCCGAACAACCGTTGAGTGAACCGGAAGGCTACGGTGTCGATCATAAATGGACGAAGAAAAGCATCTTCTGGGAGCTTGAATACTGGGGGGCGCATCTGATATAACATAATCTTGATGTCATGCATATTGAGAAGAATATTTTCAATAATATATTCAATACTGTGATGGACATCAAGAGGAAAACGAAGGACAATCTGAATGCACGGAAGGATCTCAAGATTATATGTAATTGGCCGGAGCTAGAGGTGGACGAAAGGAGACCGAACGTGATGCCCAAAGCGGTATATACACTGATGGAGGATAAAAAGAAGAAGATATATGAGTGGATTCGTTGTCTTAGTTTCCTGATGGATATGCCTCTAACTTGGCCCGTTGCGTCGACATGAAGGAGTTAAGGATGCATGGCATGAAGAGCCATGATTGTCATGTATTCATGCAGAAGTTGATTCCGGTTACCTTCCGTGAAATGGTTCCAGAGCACGTGTGGGGGGCCTTGACTGAAGTGAGCCTTCTATTCCAAATCCTATGCTCAACAACAGTAGATGTGGCCAAGGTAAAAGAATTGGAAGATAGTGTAGCCGTCATCCTGTGCAACATCGAGAAAATATTTCCTTCTTCTTTTTTCAACTCAATGGAGTATCTAATTGTTCACCTTCCATATAAGGCGCGCGTTGGGGGGCCCGTGCAATACAGGTGGATGTACCCATTTGAGAGGTAAGTAACTACTGTTAAATTGATTATATTTAAGTAGCAATTAATTTATATTTCAATAAATACTCATACGAATAGATTTCTACGCAATTTGAAGAAAAAGGTGAAAAACAAAGGACACATCGAGGCGTCAATTGTAGAGGCTTATACTGTCGAAGAAATCAGGCTTTTCTCCTCTCACTAATTCGAATCGCACATTCTCTGTAAGTGAAGCAGACCCGATCGGAACGATGATCTCACGAGCAACGATGATCGAATAGTACGGTCCATTTTCAATTACCCGAGCCGAGCAAGTGGAGCCTCAAAGAAGAGATGACTGAGCGGTGAGGAACTTCATGTTATCGAGACATACGTCTTGTGTAATTGTGAAGTAGTTGCACCGTACTAAGAGTAAGTGTCTTACAGAAACGTAATTATCTCAAGCTTTCATTTCAATTTCAATTACATGTATATTTATAACTATCAGTTTTACTGTAACAGGTCATTCTTGAATGAACTGTTCGAGCAACACAATTTGGAGGACCCGATAATTGATAAACTAGTGGCAACACAATTCAAGGATTGGTTCAAGCATCGTGTAAGTGTCACTTTCTTATAAATGCGATTTGCTCAATTTGTAATCAATTATTTCAATTATTATATGATGAATTACAGGTGAAACCCGAATTGAATCACACAAACGATGAATTGTTGAAGTTGCATTATTGGGGCCCTAGAGCAAAAGTGACGACATACCCGTCTTACTTCGTCAATGGCTTCAATTTTCATACCGAACGTCACAATGTCGGGAAGTCAACAACGAATTGTGTTGTTTGTGTGAAAAGCTCTTCATATACAGACACAGATTTTGACTTCTACGGAATATTGGAAGAGATAATTCAATTAGATTACCCACTAATTCCAAACATACATATTGTATTGTTTAATTGTCGTTGGGTTGATCCGGTCAGAGGCATGAAGATACACCCTCGTTCTCATATCGTTGATGTCAACTTCAAAAAGCTCTACCAAAAGAATGAACCGTTCATACTGGCTCAACAAGTAGTACAAGTCCACTATGCGGATTACCCGAGCATGAAGAGAGACAAAGTCGATTGGAAAGTTGTTTTCAAAATGAAGGCTCGAAGAGTAATTGATGACTCGCGATGGACCGAGGTGGCCTATCAGATGGATGAAGTCGTACCTAATCCAGATGTTGGTACAGAAAACCAAACGTTTGAACTGCATGACCCAACGGGAATATAGCTGGTCGTTGATCATGGAGCAGGGACATCACGCTCGCCAGACAGTGAATTCGATGATGAAGATAGCTTTGACGAGGCTGAGTCCGATGAAAAGACTTATTGGAAATTCTCAACCTCGTTAATTTTTTCATAATCCTTATTGTAAAACATTGTATTATATATATATGTATTTTTATTATTTTAGGAAATCAGATTAAATTTTAAAAATTAAAACAGATATTCAATTGTACGAACGTTCCTACTAAAGGTATAATTTTTTGAATAGGCGCAAAAAAATAATAATATGAAATTTGGATTAGGAACGGTCCTAATTTGGTACGACCGTTCCTAATACAGGATCAAATTTTTGGAATAGGCGCCAAACAAAAAAAATTGAAGGAAATTTGAGTTAGGAACAGTCGGATTTTCATAAGACCATTCCTACTATAGATACAATTTTTCAATTTGGCGCCTACTTAAAAAAAATTGAGGGAAATTTGAATTAGGAACGGTCGATATAAACCTAATACCGTTCTTATTATAGTTACAAATTTTCAATTGGCGTCTACTAAAAAATAGGCTCCAAGTTCGAATTAGGAGGGGTCATAATAATTGGGATACCGTTCCAAAGAAAGGTCCAAATTTTTGTTTTGGCGCCCAATGAAAAATTGATGGGAAATTCGAATATTGGAACGGTCATGTTATATTCAACCGCTCCTATATGAATTTCACACAAACTATTCGTACATAAATCCCAACCGTTCTAAATTTAGTTCCTATATAGTGTATTTTGCATAATTTTGTCGATATCTCAACATCCGTGAGACGGATCGACACCTTTTTTAAACACATACAAGATTATGAATATGAATTGATATCCAACAATTTGATTTTCAATCAGCAACTCGGATTTAAGAATGCAACTGTTTTTATTACGATGATCATGACCGGATACGATATCTCGAGAACCGCCCACCAAAATTTTTCAAAACTACATAGAATTTATTCATTTGTGTGTTGTATCATATCTAACGGTCTGATTGGAATTTTGACAATTTGATTATGTCGTGCAGTACAACAATATAGGATGCTAGTTACATCTGTGAAATACTAACAAACATAAATTTACAAATATACTTCATATTGTGAATGTGTGTCTATTTTTTGGAAATTACTATATATTTTCAATTTTTTTAAACATTCAATTGTATACGTTTATTCAACCAGATAAGTGTTCAGAACGTGTTTTTCTTAATTTATATTTATTATCTAAGAAGATAAAAAAAAAAGTTGAAATACATATAGGAATGGTTTTATATGAAAATAGGAATGGTTACTATGTGCATGTCTGCAAAACGACACCGTTTTTCTCTTTAGGAACGGTATCAGGAACCATTTTTCTATTGAATGACTGTTCCTATTAGTACAATTCCAAATACTAAGTATTCGGTATTGATATAGGAACGGTAACTTGTAATTCAGGAATGGTCTGCATTAGGAACGGTCTGGGGAACGGTAATACTTTTAAATAACCGTTCCTATTTAGGTCAACATCAGTACAAAATATTAAAACGACATCGTATTAAAGCGAAAACGACGTCGTTTTCTTGATTTGGACCAGATATAGGAACGGTCATACAAAATGATGACCGCTCCAAAAAGGTATATAAATTGGCCCCTTGGCTGATTTTTTCTCACTTTTTCCTCTCTCTCTCTCTCTAAAGTCTGCTCTCTCTCTCTCTACACACGCCCTCTCTCGCCGTCTGTCGTCCGCCGTCCGCCTCTCTCTCTCGCCATCCGCTTCCCTCTCTCGTCGTCCGCCTCTCTCTCCCGCCGTCACCATCTACCGCCCTCAGCCGCCGCCGCCAGCACCACTACCAAGTAGGGTTTTTATAAACCCTACTTTTTTTTTCTTTTTCTATTTTTCATTTTTGAAAATGCATTTACTGTTTTTGGTGTAATTTTTCAATTTATGTTATTTGTTTTAATTATGTAAATTGTTGTAATTATGTAAATTATTGTAATTGTGTTATTTATGTGTAATTTATTACAATTTTTTTGAAAATGCATTTAGATTTTTTGGTGTAGTTGGTGTAATAGTGTAGTTTACACAATCTTGTTTAATTTTTGTAAATTGTGTACTTTATGTAATATTCTTGATTGTGTAATTTTTATAATATATGTAATTGTGTACATTTCTGAAAATTTCTGTAATCTTCTATAAGATTCTGATTTTTTTTTTAATTTCTGAAAATTTTCTGTAATTTTTATGTTTTTTTTTGGAAATTTTCTGTAATTTTTTGAAAATTTTCTGAAATTTTAAAAATTTTTATGTCATTTTCTATAAATTTAAAATATTTTCAGAATGTTCTGTAATTTCTGTAAAATTATGTATTTTTAAAAAAAATTTCTAAAAAATTCTTTATATTTTCTGAAAATTTTGGTCATTTTGTATATTCTATGAAAATTTGGGTAATTTTACGTAATTTGTGAAAAATTTGTTAATTTTCTGTAATTTAAGAAAATTTTTGTAATTTTTTGTAATTTGTGAAAAATTTGTTTATTTTCTGAAATTTATGAAAATTTTTGTAATTTTCTGTAATTTGTGAAAATTTTGATAATTTTCTGAAATTTATGAAAATTCGGGTAATTTTCTGTAATTTGTCAAAAATTTGTTAATTTTCTATAATTTTGGGATTTAGTATAAATATATAGAAAAATAGAAGGATTTAGTGCAATTTTAGGGTAAAATTTTAGGATTTAGAATATATTTTAGGAAATATATGTAAAATTTAGTATACATTTATTTTGAAATTATCATTATTAAAAAAATCGAAACTTAATATTTTGTTAAAAATTCATACCACTAATATTTTTTTTAAAAACATCTAGATCATGTCTAGTCAGGATTTTCAACTTCAAGGAGGTGGACGTGGCCGCGTGTCACAGGCCGTCCTTTAACTAGGAGTGCCGGCTGTGACTTGCGGAGGACGTGCGGGCGATAAGGGGATGTCGGCCCGGCACGTGGGAGCGCAATGGTTCAAGTGGTACGCAATTCGGACGTCGGACGAGGGAGTTGTGAAAAAGGTCCGCTCCTCGGCCATTTCAAGGACTTTGAATATCTACTGCTAGAACAAGGGAAATTATTTTTAAGCCTATTATAAGGGGGACAGCAGTGGTGAGCTCCAGCCAGTCCCCCCCCCCCCCCCCCCGTGCAGCGAGGCACTAAATGAGCGATTCACTTGGGGCATGATGGGGGCCTCAAGGGCCGGCTTTAGGCACCTCGAAGGGAGGGTTAAAGTCCCTGGTCGGTATGGGAACCGAACGGGCGGCGTGGGGCCAGGATGGCACACGTTGGGCAAGCAACGCGCCGAGAGGCTCCGTGTGATTGCGAGGATGCCCCGCGGGCTGCGGGAAGACATAGGCAATACCTCTCGGGCGGAATGAGCGATCGAGGCGAAGCATTGAAAGATCTCGTGAGCTACTCGTGTCATGAACTATTGGGTTCTAGCCATGCACGACGATCCGTTGGCCAAGATACGCGGTCGTGGGGGGGACGTCGCGCTGTGGGCAAATTATGAGGCCACGCCGAAAGGCAAGGAGGCATGTTGGGCATGCCGTGCGAGACTGATGCGAGATGTTGGCATAAGAGTTGGGCCACGGACGGATGATGCTGCCCTACTCGGGCGAGGCATGCGAGACGGGCATGGCGAAGACATGCGCCGGTAATGCACCGAGTGATTATTATGCGTCCGATGGGCGTTGTGGGCGTAAGTTGGCCCATAGTGCCGAGACGGGGCGAAGATGCTCCGAGCCATTGCGAGAAGTATCGGCAGGGCCGAGATTGTGGGCGAGATACAGAATGGCAAGCTAGCTAGTTGGGGCCGGACAAGGAGGCGCGCAAGGAGCGATAGCCGTTACCCTCTGCGAACATGGGCATTCCGGGTAGGCGAGTGCTTGGGCGCAAGGCGCCGCACAGGGATGCGTTCGGATGTCGCGCTAGTAAGCTGCGAGTGTCGAAGACACATGGTCGGGAGACCGAGAGGACTCGAATGGAGGAAGGCCGGTCAAAGGTTGTGAGCAACCTGAGAGGCATCACGGGCAAAAATGAAATATTCCGCTGCGACAAAAGAGTCCGCCCGTGACAGTTGGTATCAGAGCCCGGATAATCCCGGGCTCCCAGAGGACGAAATGCGCACTTGGAGGAGAAGTGTGGCACACGAGCTCTATGGCAGGTAGAGGCGAGTTGAGACCGTTTGAGACAAAATCAGACCGGATTACGGCACAGTTGTGTTGGTTTGCTGCGTGTGGCTTTGAAATGCTTAACTGAGCCGATTGTAAGACAGAATGGTTTTGGGGGATGTTCGCCACAGAATGAGAAATCGGTGGCATCCTTTTGTGCGCATTGGGGCTTCTTGTGCGTATGTAGCGACGGTCCAACCTTGTGATGTGTTGTGTGGGTTGGCAGTGTTGTTGGCATGATATGTGTTGGAGCAACCTGTCGGCCGTTCCTGAAATTTTTGTTTTGGGGTAATGATGGAAGAATCAGATTTCAGAATTCATATTAGCTTCCCTATGAGGGAGGGAGGCATGCCGATGCGTCGGGTGGACTGCGAGAGCCACGTTGTGCGCGATTTAGCAACCATGTGTGCAGGAATGCTGCAAGTCAGGTAACGATTAAGGCGTTGAGGCCGTCTGGTGGGTGAAGTACCACCTTGTTGAGAAACCTTCCAGCAGGGAAGGATGAGCAGATGTTGAGGTGCTGAGGCACAGTTGCACATCAGGTGCATGTAGAGCAAGCCACCCTTGGGGTTGTAAGGAGTGGACGCCTAGACCCCTTTTTCTTGGACAGTGTTGCGCATGGAATTCCGAACAATGTGTTTGGACAGAGCTGAGAATGTTGGGATGAAGTTCTCGTGGAAGAGATGGGGGTGCATCGAGCGAAAAGATGACACGCTCCAAGAACTAGAGGGCAGAGACCCGTATGTGCGATTTGAGGCAACTTGTCCGGAGCTTGTGTGGAAAAAGGCCACCAAGAAGTTTTCTGTGCTCATCAGGAGTACAAGTTGAGCTGAGTTGAGAACGTTCCTTGAAGAAGTTCTGACACCATATGTGGGCTCTTTGGTCTAAGGATTTTCGAGAGGGACAACCGAGTGAGATTGTGAAAAAGCATCGGGCTCCATTGGCACCATGAGCGGCATGGTACAGTTGGGTCGGGATTGAAATATCGATCCTGTGTGTTGGGTGGGGACTTAAACGTCTTCATCTTGCTGTTGGCCAGAATGGGACTTGAGAGTTTCATCTTGCGGTCGTGTTGGGTTGGGACTAAGATCTCAATCCCCGGTTGTTGGGTCAGGACTACAGTCTTGATCTTGTTGTCGGATGGGAGAGCAGAAGAATCCCCATCCTGCCGTCGGATTGGGGGGGGGTAATCCTAATCTTGCCGGCAGTTGGGGGCGAAGACCTCAACAGTTGTGCAGAGTCAAGAGGACTCGTTGAGGAGATAATGGCACCAGCATGCGGCGGGGTTCCGATGTTTTAGGCGAGGCCCAAGTGCTTTACTGTTGGGTTCAGTGTGGTCGATCAACCGCAGAGGCGGATTGCGTGCTTGCCAAGGACGGCAACACATCGAGTGGGGGAGAGAGTGCGTCCAGCACGCACAGACTTCAAGCTCAAACCTATTCTAGATCAATTCGGGTGTATATGAGGCACTGTTTTGAGGGACATGATTCGTTCTAGCTCAATTCCGGGTGTATATGAGGCACTGTTTTGAGGGACGACACAGTATGACGGCACACTTGACGAAACTTGCGGCACAGTTTGTTACCCACCAGTCACAGAAAGAGAGTGCAGAATGTCGGCACAGACTTCGGACTTGGGGATTTGAGTGTATTGAGACACTATCCATGGGGACAAACCATCAGTTGTGGCAACAGTCTGGGAAGAGAGTGTAGGGACGCACACAGACTTCCACCTTGTGTTCAATTGAGAAGAGAGTGTAGAGGCGTACACAGACTTCCAGCTTGTGTTCAGTTGGGAAGAGAGTGTAAAGGCGTACACAGACTTCCAGCTTGCTATCAGTTTGGGAAGAGAGTGTAGAGGCGTACACAGACTTCCAGCTTGTGTTGAATGTGAAATGGAGTGCATCAAGGCTCTATTTGTGGAGGCAACCCAGCTACCGAGGAAGTGAGTGCAGAACGAGGGTACAGACTTCCAGCTTTTGTGTCGACTTGGGTGCATTGCGGCACTATTCGGGGGTGCCAACCACCAATTGAGGGAGAGGGTGTAGATGAAGTACACGGACTTCCACTTGTGTTGAGCAGGCCACTATGGGGTGCAGATGAGGCGCCATCGGGGTGGAGACAACGTGTTGTGCTGAAGAGGCACTCACGCAGATGGGCTTGAAAGAGCCAGAAGTCGGTCTGGTGCTGTGTAATACTGGGAGGAGTATCAGGCACTGCATACACTTCAACTCTTTGTGTATGCGTTGACGAGGACGTCAACAGATCGAGTGGGCGAGGATGTCACAGGCCCTACTTTAACTAGGAGTGCAGGCTGTGACTTGCGGAGGGACGTGCGGGCGATAATGGGATGTCGACTTGGCATGTTGGAGCGCAATGGTTCAAGCGGTACGCGATTCGGACGTCGGACGAGGGAGTTGTGAAAAAGGTGCGCTCCTCGGCCATTTCAAGGACTTTGAATATCTACTGCTAGAGAAAGGGAAATAATTTTTAAACCTATTATAAGGGGGACAGCAGTGGTGAGCTCCAGCCAGTCCCCCCCGTGCAGCGAGGCACTAAATGAGCGATTCCCTTGGGGCATGATGGGGGCCTCAAGGCCGGCTTTAGGCACCTCGAAGGGAGGGCTAAAGTGTTAGAATAGGTGACCATGTAAGCCAATTTTGGCAGGAATATGTAACCTATGTCTAGACAATTCTTTGGTATTTGATAAAATGTGCCCTAGCAGCATTATTCTTTTATTTTTTAATTATTTTCAGTTTTAATTTTGAATTAATTCTGAAAAATCGTTTTTTGGTTCAATTATGCCTATTTTTCTAAAGACATTATTTTAGGAGTAAAATAAATTGGATTCGGAATCCCGGGGTTATTTTACTTAAAATAATGAGGAAAGGTTTTCCTAAAACGAGAAAATATTATTACCAATATTTGTGTTTTATTTTTCACACGTTGTGCTCATATTCATTAATTATTTTGGATATTTATGATTGGAAATCATATGTTGGTGGTATTATGTAATTATGTGATTGGATCATGTGATTTTGTGTGTTGAATGGAAATGGATGATCGCGAGCCCTAAGACCGGATGTATGGTTTATTTTTCTGTTGGGCCTGTGTGCCTCTTTTACTGCTTTCTCCTTCTCTCTTTTCTAGTTGCCTTGGAATAATAAGGCATTCTACCTCCCTCCTTATGTACTCCCCCCGGGTTTTCGCTGGGGTTTCTATTTTTCAATATGTAATGAGAGTAGACTAGGAGTGAGGTTTCCTTTTTTTTGTAATTGGTGGAGAAGAAGGAAGGACCACATGGAGAGCCCAGACGGGAGGCCCCTTGGTGTTTTCCATGAAGTGAAGAAAGAGAAAAAGAGACCAAGGCCCATCAGCATGATGATTGGGTTACTATTAATGTAATAGTATAGGACCAACCCTAGATTGACCATAGATCCACTGCGGGCTCAGTGGATCGCATAGGATTCGGGCTCGTGATCATCCAACAGGGGCGTGCTAGGCTTTAATTTTGCATGTGGTTATGATGATGGATGAATGGATTTATTTATTTATCATATAACTGCTATGAATGGTTTATTTACGCATTATGGATGTATGTGTAGATATTTATATGAGATCTCGGTCATTACTTACTCTCACATTGGTTGGACCAATGTCAAAATATTAGACCCTAGACAAAGTGGACATGAACTCTAGGAGTTTGTCCATGTCTTCCAATCCATGGCATAGTGAGGAAGCTGCTTTGGGTCAATAGCGTGGTCTCACGAGTCGTGGCACGTTATTGTACTTAAAGGAAGCTGCATTATGTCATGAACGAAAAGCGGGCTGCTGCTACCTGTCTCACGAGTCGTGGGGGTACCAGTGGGTCCATGGCTCGGTCGATTGGGTTGGGTCTAACGCCCAATTAACATGATTCGCTTGGAGTCCTCGGGATCATGTGAAAGGGTGAGGCAATAATCTTGGGAATCTCGTGGAACGAGAATGGTATGGAATACCTCCCACAGGATCTTTTCCATGCGAATCGTAAAAGCGGGGTATGGGAAAAATCGCTGTGGATCCCAAGCCCACTTGGAAAGGATTTTCCGAAAATCACGTTTGAGAGTACCGTGTTTTCGTATAAATAGTGGGAGGATTAAATGACTAAAGTCCATGCATTTAATTATTTTATCAAACCACCGTCTTTTATTTTCTGCTGATCGCGCGCTGTTTTCTAAAATATAGATTTTAAAATGTCTAAGAACCCACTTTCCACCATTCTTGAGACAAACAAATTCAATGGAACAAACTACAACGACTGGTTGCGAAATCTCAGGATAGTCCTAGATTACGAGAACCAAGGCTACATCATGGACGAGCCTCTCCCTAGGACCTTACCAGAAGGATCCACGCCAGAAGAACGTGAGACGTTCGAGACTTGGCATAAGGATAACCGGAAGGTCCGTAGCATCATACTTGCTTCGATGACCAATGAGATTCAGAAGCAGTATGAAAGGCTAGACGATGTCCCTTCCATTATGGCTCGCCTAAAGGATTGCTATGCAATCCCGGACCGGCATACTAGGTATGTCGCGACCAAGGCGTTCTTTGGAACTAAAATGACAGAAGGATCCTCTGTACAAGAGCACGGGGTTAAAATGCTTACCCTGGTGGAAAAGCTCGAGGACCTAAAGGCAGGTCTCGATAATGAAACGTACATAGATGTGATCCTTCAGTCACTCCCACCCTCCTTTGACCAATTTATCGTCAACTACAACATGAACGCACTTGAGAAAGGCATTCATGAGTTGATCAATATGTTGGTGCAATACGAGGCAACGACTAAGAAGTCCACGCCTTCGGTATTGTTTGGAGGTACTTCAACTTCTAATACGAAAGGCAAGGGCGCCGGACGTTGGAAAAAGAAGAAAGGGAAGGAAAAGGCCATCAAAGCAACTACGAACACTAAGAGTGTTCCCATTGCCAAAGAGGGGAAAGGCAAAGGAAAGGGAAAGGTTGTCTCCAAGCAACAGTCAAAGGCATATGACATATGTATCAACTGCCGTGAGAAAGGGCATTGGAAGAGAGAGTGCCCCAAACTCTTCTCGAACCAAGGTATATATGTGATTGAGGTTAATATGGTCATTAGTTCTGCCTCTTGGGTATTAGATACCGGCTGTGGAGCTCACATTTGCAATGACTTGCAGGTGTTGAAAAGAAGCAGAAAACTGGGTAGCGGGGACATGATCCTGAAGCTTGGGAATGGCAAGGCCATCTCGGCAGAAGCAGTAGGATCCGCCACTCTAGTGATTAGTGATAATATTAGCATAGATTTAGAACAAGTTTATTTTGTACCCAGTATGATTAAAAACATCATTTCCATTCCATTGTTAGACAATAGTGGTTATGAGTTTAGAATCAATAAAAAATTGCTTTTATTTGATGAGGTGTGGAATTGCTCATCTACTTGGTACATTACATAACGGACTCTATATCTTGCAACAAACGAATTTCGTCCTCAATGCACAACACAAACAAAAATTAGATAATAACGGGAACGCACGTCTGTGGCACGCTAGGCTAGGTCACATATCCCAAGATAGGATGAAAAGGTTGGTAGACTCAAAGAACCTAGAGGTTGGGGACTTGAACGATCTACCAACTTGTGAGTCCTGTTTAAGAGGGAAAATGACCAAAAGGCCCTTTGTAGGACAAAGCAGGCTTGCCACAGGTCTGTTGGACTTGGTCCATACAGACGTATGTGGACCACTAAGGACGCAGGCCCGAGGTGGGTTCTCCTACTTCATAACCTTCACCGATGATCATTCACGGTATGGTTATGTTTACCTGATGAGGTACAAGTCTGAAGCTCTTGAGAGGTTTAAAGAATTCAGACTTGAAGTGGAGAACCAAACCAACTGCAAAATTAAAATCCTTCGGTCGGACCGAGGCGGTGAATACCTTAGTACGGAGTTCCTAGACTATCTAAAACAACATGGTATAATATCAGAATGGACACCTCCAGGAACACCGCAGTTAAATGGTTCTCTGAAAGGAGGAATCGAACCCTGTTGGACATGGTTCGGTCCATGATGAGTTTTACCAAATTGCCCTTATCGTTTGGGGCTATGCACTAGAAACGGCGGCCAAATTATTGAATTTGGCGCCTACTAGCACATTGACCCAAACGCCATATGAGATATGGCACGGCAAGCCTGCATCCTACAACTACTTGAAAGTGTGGGGTAGCCCCGCATACGTCAAGAGGTTAGTGGGAGATAAGTTAGAATCTAGGTCTAGCTTATGCAGGTTCGTTGGATACCCTAAAGAAAACTGCGGGTTATTACTTTTATGACCCCTTGGAACAAAAAGGTGTTTGTTTCAAGAAATGCAGTATTCTTGGAGCAAGGCTTCCCGGAGGATATCCAACCTGATGAGCTGATCCTTGAGGAATCAAGTGATGAAAATCCAGCCATCAGAAGAAGCCGCGGAACCCTCACTTAGAGGATTCAGGATAGACAGCCGAAAGGGCTGACCAACCTCGAGAAGTCCAACATGCTAGGCATGAAGGACAGCCTCAGGAACAGCCAGCCCCGGTTCCTGAACCACCGGCTCCGATACAGTCAGCGCCCACAGTCACCACTGACGTTCCCTTCAATGTTCTCCGTAGGTCCACTAGAGAGTCCAGACCTCCAATGAGATATGGCTTTCTAGGTGAGACCGATCTTTTGGATAACGATCCTAAGACTTATGGAGAAGCGATGTCTGACATCGACTCCGGGAAATGGCTTGAGGCCATGAAAGCCGAAATGGACTCCATGAGCGAAAACCAAGTTTGGAGTCTCGTAGATCCACAGAAAGGTGTTAAGCCAGTGGGCTGTAAGTGGGTCTACAAGCGCAAACTTGGCGTTGATGGAGAAGTCACAACCTTTAAGGCTAGGCTTGTAGCTAAGGGATACACTCAACGACCCGGGGTCGATTTTGAGGATACCTACTCGCTGTAGCCATGGCTAAGTCCATTCGGATTCTGCTCGCCATAGCAGCATGGTATGACTATGAGATATGGCAGATGGACGTGAAAACGGCGTTCCTCAACGGTTTCGTTGAAGAAGAGATCTATATGGATCAGCCGCAGGGTTTCACGGTCACTGGAGAAGAACAGAAAGTTTGTCGCCTCCAGAAGTCCATCTATGGCCTCAAACAAGCCTCCCGAAGTTGGAACATTCGATTTGATGAAGTAATACGGGGATATGACTTCATCAAAAACGAATCCGACCCTTGTGTATACAAGAAGGTCAGTGGGAGCTCAATAGTGTTCCTAGTGCTTTATGTGGATGACATTCTACTCATTGGTAATGACGTCAGAATGTTAGGAAACACAAAAGCATGGTTGTCAACCCAGTTTTCCATGAAGGACTTGGGTGAAGCCTCCTACATCCTAGGCATCCAGATTGTCAGGGACAGATCTAAAAGGATGTTAGGACTCACCCAAAACTCATATATGGAGAAAGTCCTAAAGAGATATCGAATGGACAACTCCAAACGAGGATTCCTTCCAATGAGGCATGGGATCAAGTTTTCCAAGAAACAGTCCCCACAGACTGATGAGGAACTTGAAAGGATGAAGGTCATCCCCTATGCCTCCGCCGTAGGTAGCATACAATATGCGGTCCACTGCACTAGGCCTGACATTGCATACGCTTTGAGCGTAACAAGCAGATATCAGTCCTGCGCAGGAGAGGCACATTGGAATGCTGTTAAGGGCGTCCTTAAGTACCTAAGAAGGACTAAGGAAATGTTCCTAGTCTATGGCAATGGAGAACTAATTCTGGAAGGCTTTAGCGACGCTAGCTTCCAGTCTGATGACGATGATGCCAAGTCTCAATCGGGGTACGTATTCAAACTCAATGGAGGAGTAGTAGCTTGGAAAAGTTCCAAGCAAGCAACCATTGCTGACTCCACCACAGAGGCTGAATACATAGCAGCTTTAGAAGCTGCTAAGGAAGCGGTTTGGATGAGAAACTACATCCAAGAGTTGGGTGTGGTGCCTAGCATCGCCGAGCCCGTTGTCATCTTCTGTGATAACAACGGTGCTATAAGCGGCAAGCAAAGGAACCGAGATCTCATCACCGTTCCAAACATATTCTTAGACGCTACCATCTTCTTAGAGAAATGGTAGGAAGAGGTGACGTCCGGATGGACCGAGTCAACTCGGCAGACAACACAGCAGACCCGCTGACAAAGCCTGTGTCGCAGAGCGCTCATACGCAACATCTTGAGAAGATGGGGATTAAGCATATGGGCAATTGGCTTTAAAGGTCAAGTGGGAGATTGTTAGAATAGGTGACCATGTAAGCCAATTTTGGCAGGAATATGTAACCTATATCTAGACAATTCTTTGGTATTTGATAAAAAGTGTATGAATAAAGAAGTGAAAATTTATATGGCAATACTTTGTTTACGTTCACTTATCTGCATTTACATTTCTGTTCACTACGCAAACAAAGCCACGGACTGAGAAACGATTTCGGGGACTGGGACTACGCTTGGAGGTAGGTCCATGAAATCAGTCTTACCGAATCAGTCCGGAAATCTCCAAGTCAAGGAATCCCGAAAATGGGTACCGGGATTCCCTTTGAGACTTGCACTAAGCATCTGCTGTCGTATTTCATCGACGGGTGACGAAGGTCGTCTAAGCAGTGTTAGTGGGTCAGCATGCTAGGAAGCAGCTGACTGAGGTGACTCGCGGGAACCGTCTTACGGAGGACCTGGAGTATGGTCAGCAAGGTATGACGTGTATTCCCGGTTCCAACGGTACAGGCCAAGTCCTTTGACTTGAGGAACTGCTGAGTTTACCTGTGCATCAGGTCTGTATCTTAGATATGGTGAGAGATTGCCAAAATACTCTTGAGTAAAAATAAGCCATGTCTAGTGCAGCTCGGGTGTACAAAGTGACAGTAGTTTCCAAGAAAGGATCTGTCTCCTGTCAAAAGGAGTTGACAGTTGAGTCTCATACATGCTCTGTGTCTTGTCCCTAAAATCTGTGGCCACAGTGACTGAACAGAAGGGAAAAGGTTTCCCTTGCGGCGTTTAGTGAGGACAGACCAACACTTAGGTCCAAAATGGGTACCTGCATCTTCCGTGCCCTAGACCCTAAGTGATGAGACCGAAGACAGAAGGACAAGTGTACTGTTAGAACCTAAATGTTCATCCCTGAATATTTCACCTAGTCTCTAGTGCCATGGACCGTTGCTAGATGGCCACCCATGGTAACGGACGGGTTCTAGGAATCCGACCAAGTCTAGCTGAATGGTGAACCTAAAGAGTCACACACTATCCACACACACTTAGTATTTAATTTGGAATTAAATATTGGAGTAAAGGAATGATTAAATTAGATTTAATCGGGTCCTATATTTCTTGGAGAAATTAATTCCTTCTATTTGATAAAAGGAATTAAATTAATAATAGGATTTATTAAAAGGGTTGATTTAATAGGCTTAAGAATAAATTATAATATAAATTTATTATATTATATTTATTTTTATTTAGCCTTTTGGAATATTTAATAGGATTTAAATATTCCATTAAATTAAAATCAACGGTTGAGATGGAAAGGGGAGATGGAAGGCTAGGATTCGTTTGACTAGGTCAAACACTAGTTTGACTAGGACTTTGACTAGGTCAAAATCCTAGTCAAATTAGGTTACTTAGAGTTTGAGTTTAAAGAGGATTAAACTCTTCCTCTATATAAACCCCTAGCTTCCAACATTTAAGAGGATGATGATTCTTGAAAAACACACACAACACACACTCTCCCTCTCCTACCTCTCGTCCGCCCCCTCTCTCTTTCTCTAGCAAGAAAATATTTTTCTTAGTTCTTTTTGTTCTTGGAACATCAAGAACTTAGACGAACCAATACCGTTAATTGATAACGAGTTATGGATTCGTCCACTCCAAAAATAATACTTGTTCGTTGCTAGCACGACGTGCAAGATACGTGGGTGGATCGTGTGTCACGATTTGGAGGATCTCAAGAACGAGGTCTTGGTGCAAAACGGGGAACAACGGAGTAGCAGTTGAAGACGAAAACGACAACGGGTAGGTCTCGTTTAAGATTTTCGTCCCTCTTTATTTTTCAACTCTATGGCCTCCATGATTTATTTAATTGTTTTATGATCATGAGATACACCGAACGCCCGGGAACCTCAAGGGCACACCCCTTGAGCGTGTTCTTTAAATTAAAAGCATGCCTTTTATTTTAATATGTTTATTTTTACCGCGCTTCCGCATTCGCGCAATTCCCGGGACGATCCACTGGATTTTCTTTCATAAAGTCCCCGGTGGGTATGGGAACCGAACGGGCGGCGTGGGGCCAGGATGGCACATGTTGGGCAAGCAACGCGCCGAGAGGCTCCGTGTGATTACGAGGATGCCCCGCGGGCTGCGGGAAGGCATAGGCATTACCTCTCAGGCGGAATGAGCGATCGAGGCGAAGCATTGAAAGACCTCGTGAGCTACTCGTGTCATGAACTATTGGGTTCTAGCCATGCACGACGATCCGTTGGCCAAGATACGCGGTCGTGGGGCGACGCCGCGCTGTGGGAAAATTATGAGGCCACGCCGAAAGGCAAGGAGGCATGTTGGGCATGCCGTGCGAGACTGATGCAAGATGTTGGCATAAGAGTTGGGCCACGGACGGATGATGCTGCCCTACTCGGGCGAGGCATGCGAGACGGGCATGGCGAAGACATGCGCCGGTAATGCACCGAGTGATAATTGTGCGTGCGATGGGCGTTGTGGGTGTAAGTTGGCCCATAGTGCCGAGACGGGGCGAAGATGCTCCGAGCCATTGCGAGAAGTATCGGCAGGGCGAGATACAGATGGCAAGCTAGCTAGTTGGGGCCGGACAAGGAGGCGCGCAAGGCGCGAGAGCCGTGACCCTCTGCAAACATGGGCATTCCGAGTAGGCGAGTGCTTGGGCGCAAGGCGCCGCACAAGGATCCGTTCGGATGTCGCGCTAGTAAGTTGCGAGTGTCGAAGACACATGGTCGGGAGACCGAGAGGACTCGAATGGAGGAAGCCGGTCGAAGGTTGTGAGCAACCAGAGAGGCATCACGGGCGAAAATGAAATATTCCGCTGCGACAAAAGAGTCCGCCCGTGACACCGCGGCCGTGGTCGTGGCCGCGGTCATGGCTCACCGGCCATACTGCTACCACCACCACCACCGGTAGAGCAGGCACCTGCAACACCTGCAGCACCTACAACACCAACTCCGGATCAGCAGCCCGATCCGTCCACCACTGCACCCGTCGAGGAGGGTGCCGGACCATCCACTCCCGCACCGGCGGTAGATCCGACCCGTCCATGGGCTGCCCCACCACCACCACCACCCCCCTACCTGCCCCACCACTCCCATTACCATCCGCGCGCCAGTATGTCACACTCGCCGACCCGAGGTATATGTATATCTTTTTTAAAATTTTTCTGTAATTTAAATTATTATTTGTATGTCACACTAATTATTATATAATTTCAGGATGGATCGGAAGATACACGAGCGCATGAACGCGGTGGTGTGAGGACACTATCCCCACCCTTGGGGCTGTTTGCGCTAGGTGCTGCCGGAGCACCAGCATTTCTGGTTCGAGAGCTTGAAGGTAATATTAATTTCAGTTAAATGGTATCAATTAAATTTTAATGTTAAATTTTTAACAATCTGAGTATATATTTTCTTTTTTTATTTTCATACAGATGACCTGCTGGTGGGACTGCAACGATGAGTCCATCATCAATATCTTCCACATGTGGGCGGAGAAGTTCCTCCACAATAAGTTCGTCCTCGCCAGACAATCTCTAGTGAAGCCTCTTTGGCTGGCGAACGAAGTCTGGCGGCAGTTCTTGCTGTATTGGGACAGCCTGGAGTTTAAGGAAGAGTGCGCCAAGAACAAGGCCAATCGGTCCGCCAACCCAGCCGCATCCTCTACTGTGTACCGTGGGGGTTCTGCCTCCGTCGGTATGCACAAGAGGAAGATGGTAAGAAATTTAATCTTATTTAAAGTATTTATCATTATTAAATTAAAAATGTAATAATTGTTTCCTATTTCTTTTTACAGGAGGTGCAGCTCTGTCGGCCAGTGAAGCAGATGGAGTTATTCTCCAAATGCTACAAGAAGAAGGCTGATGGCGGCTGGAGTGGCCCGAGGGCAGCGGAGGTGGCTGTAAGTTGGAAATTACCTTTTCTAATTTATTTTTTTTAATGTTTGAAAATAACAATAATAATAATTTACTATATTTGCAGGAGACGTTCCAGAAGTTGTTGAAGGATCACCAGTCTCAGGCCACGGCCAATCCTGGGGATCGTCCAGCCGAATCAGAGGGCTCGGTGGCGCAGACCGAGCAAGAGATGTGTCTGGTTGCAGTCGGGGGCAAGAACAAGGGTCGGGTATTCGGTCTTGGTTCTAAGGCCCACGGTCTCAGGCAGACCGTTACCTCACCATCACCACTGCCACCGCCACCACCAGTGTCGAACTTGGAGAATCACATGGTCCAGCTGGAGGAGATGATGGTGGATATGATGGGTATGACCCTGCAGACCAATAACTCCGCCGCCGGCTCGTCACGGTCTCCTACAGACCCCCTACCCTCCAGACGATGACGATATGGGCCAGGACGAGGGGGACGGAGAGTAGATTTAGGATTTTTTATATTTTTATAATTAAATTGGATAATATTTATATTTAATATAATTTTTATTTCTAAATTATGCATTTTTTCATATTTAAATAATAACTATAAAACCAAAATTCAAAATATTATTCATAATATAATATATATTTTAATAATTATTATTATTATTGTAAAAAAATTAATAATTCATTATTTAGGAACGGTAATTTAGACGGTCATGGACCGCATATAAATCGTGGTTACTGTTCCAAATATAGGTCGCATTAATGAAGCGACCGTTCCTATGACCGTATAAATAAACAATCCAAATTAGGTCACGGCCATTCCTAAAAGCATATCAAACCGAATTTCAACTTAGAGAACAACCGTTCCTAAAGTTATTCCAAATTCAATGATTTCGTGGTACGGTTTGCGTTCTAAATAAAATACCTATAACCGTTCCAATGGCGTATTCCAAAAAAGGAGTACAAAATCCGTTCCTAGATTACTTAGGAATGAAGGTCTATTTGTGTTCCCAAGACCGTTCCTAACTCTAACCTCATATTTATAGTAGACCGTTCCACTTCGTATTCCAAAAATAGTGCAAAATTGTATCTCTAATATATGCTGACCAGTCCAAACAATAATCTAATCACCGTTCCAAATTCCGGGACTTACATTTGATGTGACCATTCCAACCATTAACAGGGTGTTCCAAAGACACAAATTGTAAATTCATACACACAAAGGTAATTAGGAACGGTAATCATGTTCTATGCCAAAAATCATTCCAAGTTTGGAACGGTTAGCTTACAGCCGTTCCTAACTGTTGGGAATGCCGCTCCTTTCAACGGATAGCATCCCGTTCCATAACCGTTCCTAATTGAGACCCAAATGACTACAGTGATCTATTTACCGTTCCAAAAGCAAAAAAAATCGTTCCTATTTCCGTTATAATTCCCGCATTTTTTTTGTAGTGGATAGTTTAGGTGCCATATGAACAATGATGCACACGGAATTTTAAAAAAAGAGTTTTAATGCATACAATTGTCATAATTAAGTCAATATTAAATGTAATTTTTAATTGAATCTACTACACAAAATATGAAAACAAGGTTTTTTTGTACTACAAACCATGAAGCTAAATTAGGTACTGACGTCAGAAAAAAAGAAAATTAAACAATTCCTTTTGGCACCATGACAATCTGGAAGGTATATCTTCTATGTTTTTCGGCATTAACATTCCACTGATTAATAGTAATGGCGAACGTAGTTTTATGATTCTATAAGTTTCCAACAAATTCTTATATTTATTTTTGATTTATCATATATTATTGTTTGAAAGTATATATATGGTATAGATAAGAACACAATAAATAGTGGTAGCATGTTTTTAAATTGAGGATTTATGTATAGTATGGATAAACATGACAACAAGTTGAATTTGTGACAAGTTAATTCTCGAATTAGAGACTTGACTAATTGAAGTTTTTATAGTTCCTAAAGCATAGACTCAAAATAGTTCTCTCTCTCTCTGAGAGTCTGCGTTTCTCTACCTTGAGAGTCTCCCTCCTTCTTCAAACTCTTCTTCCTCTCGCCTGGCTGCGTCGGCTCCTACCGGCAGCTCTTCCCGTGAGTTTTGGGCCTCCTCCTGCGCGGCCTGGGCGGTACTGGCGTTGAGCAGTGCGGTCGGCGGCGGTCAGCACCTGGCTTTGATTGGACTGGGAGTGGGTTTGTTTCGTCGACGAGGCCTTTCTTTTGGCGACATAGTCACCCTCTCTGCGCGCGGCGCCTTTTCTCCAAGCCACGTGTCATCAACCCGGCGGGGCCTCTCTCTATCTTTCCTGCTGTCATCGTTGCTTTTCTCCTTTCTTTGTAACGTTTTTCTCGTAACCGTCCCTACTCTAACTTTTTTTCTATTGTTTTCTATCTTTGGCCTTAGTGTTCTCTGTAGGTGTGTGTGGGTGTGCGGTGACATCGCCGTTGCCCAGTGTGAGGGCGGCTGGACCGGTGGCTGCGTCGTGGCCAGGGCTCGACGGACGCGGAGAGGCTTGGGGCAGTGGAATTTCACTTGAGGGTCAGGGTATGGATGAGACTATCGCTGGCTTGCGGGGGTGCTTGCGTCTGACTGACGACGAAGACCAGTGTTTGGTGGTGCCATGGGGGTTATGGCATGCAGATTCGGACTCTCACAGACTGTTTTTGGTTCGTCGTCTCCTCTCCTTTCGGGTCCCCCGCTTTGAAGCCTTCAGCATGTCTGTACAGGGCATGATCAGTCCGATGAAGGGAATGGAGTTGCGGCAGATTGGGGGTGGACGTTTCCTTCTCCGATTGAATCACATCATCGATCGCAACCGGCGCTTGAAGGATGCCCATGGAGCTTTGAAAAGAACATTGTTATACTGAATGGGATTCGGGAGAATGAGAACCCTCTGCGCGTGGACCTTAACTGGAGTGACTTTCACGTTCATGTTCACGAGTTACCATTGAGTACGATGAACCTGGGGGTTACGACACTGCTTGGGAATAGAATTGGCTGGGTCCGAGACCTACACATGGATGACACTGGTTGCGCCTGGGGCCCGACCCTCCACTTGCGTGTGGCCATCAATGTTACCCGGCCCCTTCCGCGCGCTATCCCGATTTGTTCTGCTCTTAGGGATGAGCTTTTGGTGCATCTCACCTATGAACGGCTTCCGAACTTCTGCTACCTTTGTGGCAAGCTGGGACATATTGCCAAGTATTGTGAGTTGCAGTTTGAGGATGGTTTTGTTGATCCGGGCCCGAAATCTCCATACGGGCCGTGGCTTCGAGCTCCGCTCCTGACTCGGGGATGAAAGTTTTCTCAGCCTAGGGAGTCCGTGGGGGCATCCAAGTTGACTTTTGCGTCGGATTGGGTTCTTAGAGGGGGGGCTTCGGTGTCTTTTCCGGCCTTGGACCAGGGGCCTCAGAGGATCATGGAGACAGATGGGCGCCTCGTGCGGGGGGTATTCCTATGTCAGCCGCGAGCTTCAGTCCAGAGAGGATGTTTTGGCAGGTTCGACCAGGGGTGTCTGAGGGTTATGTGCAGGGCACTAGGGTGGACAACGGCTCGGGTTCGGACGACTCCTTGATGGCACCAGCTGGTTTGGGTCCTCGGGCTCCGCTGAACCTTGGTGAGGTGCATGGGGAGTCAGATATGGGTGATCTAAGCATCGAAGACTCGGCGGAGTGTGTCCCATCAACCTTACTTGTTCATCGTCCGGTGGGGGTCTCACCGTCACAGTATAATGCAACGGGCAATCTGAAGGATTGATTGGTCACAGTGCTACTTCGATTCACAGCTCAGGGACCACTAGGAAGACGGGGATCAGGCATGCGTGGTAGGCCGCGTGGGTCTAGCCAGGCAGTGTCGAGGAAACGTTCGATTACTCAGTGTTGGGTCCGGAAGGTCAAGTCCCACGAAGTGGAAAGCGTCGTTTGTTGCTTGTGGATGAGGAGTCAAATATTCTATCGACGGAGGCTACTGGCCAGCCCCGCCGCCAGCCATGAAGATCTTAGCATGGAACTGTCAGGGGTTGGGATCCCTTTGGACAGTTCACAAGCTCCGGGAACTTATCCAACAACATAACCGTGGCTTGGTTTTTATCTCCGAGACCAAGTCCTCCCCCAGGAGATATGATTGGTTAAAACAACTTCTGAATTTCTATGGCGTTGGTATGGCGGCCCGGGGCCGAAGCGGTGGTCTAGTTTTTCTCTGGCGTAAGGATGTTGAAGTATGGGTTCAGTCTTATTCGCTCCACCACATTTACGGTACAATTCGAGGCGAAGGGGATTCTGAGGGGTGGATGTTCACCGGCTTCTATGGGCACCCGGATATGAGTCGCCGGCGGGAGACTTGGGACCTTCTCCGTTGTCTTCAGGGACAGTCAGTCCGGCCGTGGGCGTGTTTGGGAGATTTTAATGAGATCCTGAGTTTTTCTGAGAAAGAGGGGCATGTCCGTTGCACCCAATGGCAGATAGAAGCGTTCCTACACTGCCTTGCGGATTGTGATTTGGTGGATTTGGGGTTCACGGCGGTACCGTACACCAGGTCCGAGCTAGACTTGATCGTGTGTACAGCAACCCCAACTGGTCCGCACGCTTCCCGGCAGCGATAATGTACTCGTTGCCCACGAACTTAACCACTTTTTTGCTCACAAATACCAGGGTCTGACCGGCTACGCGTCGCTCAAGCTCGACATCAGTAAAGCCTATGACGGGGTAGAGTGGATCTTCCTTGAACGAGTGCTCTTTAGGCTAGGCTTTCCTCGTAGTTTTGTGTAACTTATTATGCAATGTGTGTCTACTGTGTCTTATTCCTTTTTTCTTAATGGTGACTGCTTTGGTACTCTAATCCCGGGAAAGGGTCTCCGTGAAGGGGATCCCCTCTCCCCCTATCTATTCCTTTACTGTGCAGAAGTATTCAGCTGTCTGATTCAGGTGGAGGAGAACCGAGGCCTACTCCGCGGGTTCCGGGCAAGCTGGCATGGACTACATATCACACGCCTCCTTTTTGTCGATGATACGCTCATGTTTTGTCAAGCCACACGGGAAGCCCTGCACTGTATCCAATCTGTGTTGCGCATCTTCCAAGCTATTTCGGGGCTTGCAATCAACCTTGACAAGTCGGCCGCAGTGGTGGGGAAATCCAAGAGGGCAGTTTTCGAGAGCCTGAAGGATCATATATGGAAGGCCTTCCACAATTGGGCGGTCAAACGACTCTCGCAAGCCGGACGGGTGGTGATGATTAAAGTTGTTATCTAGGCTATCCCCACATACGCCATGAGTTGCTTTCGACTGCTGAACTCCCTCCTCCAGGAGATCGAGAACATGACCGCGGCCTTCTTCTGGAACCAAGATCGGGAGCGCAAGATTCACTGGAAGGCCTGGCATGAGGTATGCCGAAGTAAGAACGAGGGTGGACTGGGGATCCGCACGCTAAAGGAATTTAACAAAGCCCTCCTTTGTAAACAGACTTGGCGGCTCCTCACCCAGACGGATTCTCTATTGCACCAAGTGCTGCAGCCAAAGTATTTCCTTGTGGCCTCAATCCTTGACTTTTCTGTCGTTCGCGGCAAGCCATCATTGGTATGGCGCTCACTCAGCAGCTCCCGCTCCCTTCTTCGCGCAGGCTCTCGGTGCCTTGTCGGAAATGGCCATACGACCCGTATCTTCCTTGATCCTTAGGTCCCCAAGCCGACTAGTTTCTGCCCAGCCTTCTCTGTGCGAACATTGCCTACTATTGCTAGAGTGGCGGACCTGATTGCTGGACTGGGGCTGTGGAATGTCGACCGCGTCTGGGCTAAATTCGAACCTTCTGATGCTGAGTGGATCCTGGTCACACGGATCAGGGATGGGGCTGAGGACTCATGGGGGTGGCATTTTGACCACCATCTTCGCTCTCGGTCAAGAGTGCTTATCGCCTTGCATCGCAACTGAGATGCCCGTCGGGTTCTAGTAAGGGATCCACGCTGCAGGGCTGGGGCTTCATCTGGCTCGCCAAGGTTCTCCCCAAGGTTTCACTGTTTGAGTGGCGTTGCTGTCACGATGCCTTGCCGATGCAGGGGAACTTACGAAAGCAGGGCGTGGCGGTGGATGGTATTTGTGTCTGGTGCGGTGGAACTGAGGACGACATCTTGCACATCTTGGAGGCTTGCCCGTTCGCACGGCTGACTTGGGCACTGTCTCTGCTTCCAGGAGTTGCGGTTTGTGGCCTGTCGACGGGGGCTGAAGTCTGGATGCGTCGTGCACATCGTGAGCTGGACAGTGGCAAGTTTGTGAGATTTCTCACCATCTGCTGGGCGCTGTGGACTCACCTGAACCTCTGTGTTTACGAAGGTGGCGCTGGGGATGCTCCGGAGCTGCTGGTAATGGTTCGCCGATCCATTCCGTATCCCTAGTTTTACCTTACTTCTTGCTTTGTTGTTTCTATTTCTGTTTCTTTTTCTATTTTTTCGGTTTCTTGGCTTGTGCTTATTACCCTCTCCCACGTATGTGCGTTCCCCTTTGTTTGTATGTGACGTTTCTTGCCTATCAATATAAGTACCCTTGTGGTCGTTTTCTCGAAAAGAAAAACCATAGACTCAAAACTAATTAAGATCCGGCCTGAAGCTCATTTAATTTGATAAACACATTTAATAATTTAGAATTTAAAAAAAGTGCTTTTAAATGGCATCATAATATTTTGAGATGGTATAATAATATTCTTATGAAAGAACTAGTTTTTTTTTTTTTTTAAATTTTAAGCTGCATGTTCAGTTTTGAAAACTATTACTTTGTAATGTAATTTTTAGTTGTATATATATATATATAGTAAAATATAAATTATGTATTTATTTTATTTTACAGTATTATTCTACTACTGCCTTCAATTTAATTGGTTGGTCATTGTTTTTATTTTTTAATTAATCCTTGTTTTTTTTCTTTTTCTTCTCAATTTTCACTTCTCTCTTTTCTCAACTGCCACATCTCTTTACTTCTCTTAGTATTTTTTTTTATTAATTTCTCATAATTTTCTTCTGTTTATTAATAGTTTGTATTTATTCCATTAATATAATTTTAAAAAATAATTAATTTTTCAAATTTTAAATTTATTGTGCAAACATTTTTGAATTTGTCACATAAATTAATAGAAAAAATTGCAACTTTGATAGCTCAACTAGGGCCCCTCGGCGGCCGTGTATGGTGCAGCAAGAATGAAGTTCATTTTGGGGGTAACTCGTGGTTGAATAGAAGATACCGCCTCGTCAATATGTTCATCATCGCACCGACGTGGCGCAAAGATATAGCGAAAATACTGCAGTAATACTTCTTAAATCTCATCTTCATTTTCCCTCCACACACCATTTGTCCCTTTCAGCCGATATATAGTATTAAACCTCTTCCTAGCCGATGCCCGAGCATGGAAGAATTTTGTATTTTCGTCCCCGTTCGATAGCCAATGCTCCTTCGATCTCCGTTGTCACTTAGTCATCTCCCTCATCTCAGCTTCAGCTAATCGTCCGAATGTCATTCATCTCCTGTTGAACACACACATCACTTATATGTTCCTCTAGATAACACAACCTGTCCTGAACTCTCTTAATCACATGTTTTGGTTTATCAAATACTTCTCTATTCCATTTCAATTAAGCAAGCCGACAATTTTGAACTTTCAGCACAAAATTAGAGTGAACATCCTGTACCTGAGCCATCTCCCAAGCCTCTTTAATGACCTGCTTAAATTCAGCCAACTGTACCCAACGAGCCACAAAACAGAATTGTGACTTCTTTATCTGTTGCACCCTCATTCCCGTCGGATTTAGGACAATATGTAGCGCCTTGTGGTTGGAATTCCAAACGGATTTATGAAGCACCTATGCCCTAGGAAATCTACTCAACCACCTGGAATTTGCACATCCCCTGTCCAACCTTGCCCATATCATATGCGGACTTAAGCGTCTATTACACCATGTGAAAACTATTACTTTGTAATGTAATTTTTAGTTGTATATATATATATAGTAAAATATAAATTATTTATTTATTTAATTGTACATTATTATTCTACTACTGCCTTCAATTTAATTGGTTGGTCATGTTTTTTTATTTCTTAATAATCTTTGTTTTTTTCTCTTTCTTCTCAATTTTCATCTTCTCTCTTTTCTCAACTGCCACATCTCTTTACTTCTCTTAGTATTTTTTTCATTAATTTCTCTATATTTTCTTATGTTTATTAATAGTTTGTATTTATTCCATTAATATATTTTTAAAAAAATTTAATTTATCATAATTATAAATTTATTGTGCAAACATTTTTAATTTGTCACATAAATTAATAGAAAAAAATTGCACTTTTGATAGCTCAATTAGGGCCCCTTGCAATACTAGTACCATAATTTGAAAATAACTTAAATATATACCACAAAATAGGTCCCATCTACACTTTTAGAGGAATAAGCGATGAATTTTCGTATAACCCAAAACATAGCAGAAAGCCAGTCCAAAACAAAACAGAAAAAAACAAAAGCAAACACAACGGAAATAGAGGAACTAATATCCGAAACTAAGGAAAAGGAAATGAAAGAAACATACCAACAGAACAAAACACAAGCTCAACCACTAGCTCCAAAACACAGCACCAGAATTCCAGCACAACACCTAAGCCATAGTGGATCTCACCTTTGCACAAACCTATTTGTACTGGTTCAGGAACTGGGAAGCATGCTGAATAACACGAAGAGGACTAGACGACTTTCCTTCCATTACCAATTTATTCCGACTATGCCACAAAGCCCAACAGATTGCTAAGAACCACTCAAACTCCTCTTTATTCATGTTAAAAGAGAGACGAGCAATCCACGTAGCCACACCTTCGGACCAAGTACCAAGGACCCTCCATGGAATATTGGATAATGCCCATACAACTCTTGTAAATTCACACTTCTCTAGAATGTGGATTAATGATTTTGAACCAGCCCCACACCAAACACACCCAGCAAGCACTCCAGCATTCCTCCTTGACAGATTTGATAAAGTTGGAACCGCCTCGAAATAGAACCTCCACGCCATCACCTTTACTCTCGGTGGCACTTGGATAGACCACAATTTACGCCAGAACGCGATCGATTCACCATCTTTAACAGGCCATGACATAGACGATGAAGCCACCCTTTGCTCCTCCGTGTCCACCACCAATTGATAGGCTGTTTTAACCAAAAACTTTCCATTTCTAGTCAGCTCCCAAACCAACCTGGGAACATGAGGATCAGCCCAATCCTGCTGCATCGAGCATCCCTTTTCTAGCACCCCCACGGGCGGCTAGCACACATCGCCAAGTTAAGGATGGTTGAGTTCCCATCGGAGGTCCCAAAAGGAGCAATTTGGATAATAATGAGCCTTTAGAACTTGACTCAGCAACGAGGTAGCATGTTGCACCAGCCTCCACCCCTATGCGCAATGTTTGAACGCCCTCAGAGCCCTAAATCCTAGACCCCCTTTCTCCCTCCCCTGCACATTTCTTCCAAGCCACCAAATGTACCCTCCGTTCCCCCCTAGCATACCACCAGAAATCAGTTGTCGTAGACTCTAAACTCCTCAATAAACCAACAGGAAATATAAAACAGGACATAGAAAAAGTTGGTAAAGATTGACGGACAAATTTGATCAATACCCCTTTTCTGGCTTGAGTTAGGAGCTTGCTATTCCAACCATGTATCTTGCCCAAGCACCGATCCCGAATATTATGGAATAATGCACTTCTAGACCTCCCTGCCATCACTGGAAGCCCTAAGTATCAGTCATGGACTCAACCAAACGAACCCCCAATCTATTCGCCAGTCCACGCTTTACCTCCTCACTAGCCTTACCACTGATCAACATACTTGACTTTGAGAAGTTCACAATTTTTTCCGGATGCCTGTTCATACACCGTTAGAATACGTTGTATCTCATCCAATTGTTCCCCCTTGGCTTCACAAAACAACAACGTATCATGGGCGAACAATAAATGAGACACCAGTGGAGCGCAATCACAAACAGCCACCCCTCTCAATGTTCCCCTACTCTCGGCCTCATGCAACATACAAGAGAACGATTCTGCACAAAATATGAATAAATACGGAGATAGCGGATCACCTTGACAGATACCGCGCTCAGGTCTAAAAAACACAATGCGAGAACCATTTAAGGACAATGAATATGACACTGTATAAACAAACAACATTATCAAACTAACAAACCTACCCTCAAAACCTAATCTAAGAAAAACACGTCTAAGAAAAACCCATTCAACTCTATCATATGCCTTGCTCATATCTAATTTTAAAGCAACGTAAGAACTATTCGATCGGGAGGACACTTTTAGGAAGTGACTAAGTTCAAACGCTAGAAGGACATTATTAGTGATTAATCTACCAGGTATAAAAGCTGATTGGGAATACGGTACAATGTAATTCACGAGACCCCTTAAGTCGATTAGCGATACATTTTGATGCAATTTTTAGGATAACGTTGCATAAGCTTATGGGGCGCAACTGTGAAGCAAACTCAGGATTACTACACTTAGGAATAAGGACCACATGTGTGTAGTTTAGCTTATGAAGCAAAATGTGTTCATTTAAGATATGGAGTACAGATTTAGAAATATCCTGACCAAAAATGTCCCAGAATTTCTGAAAAAACATTGACGAGAGACCATCCAGCCCGGGATATTTGAGAGGACACATACCGAATATGGCGTGCTTCACCTCGGCGGTCGTGTATGGTGCAACAAGAATGAAGTTCATTTCGAGGGTAACTCGTGGTTGAATAGAAGATACCGCCTCGTCAATATCTTCATCATCGCACCGACGTGACGCAAAGAGAGAGCGAAAATACTGCAGTAATACTTCTTAAATCTCATCCTCATTTTCCCTCCACACACCATTTGTCCCTTTCAGCCGATATATAGTATTAAACCTCTTCCTAGCTGAAGCCCGAGCATGGAAGAATTTTGTATTTTCGTCCCTGTTCGATAGCCAATGCTCCTTCGATCTCCGCTGCCACTTAGTCATCTCCCTCATCTCAGCTTCAGCTAATCGTCCGAATGTCATTCATGTCCTGTTGAACACACACATCACCTATCTGTTCCTCTAGGTAACACAACCTAGCCTGAAGTCTCTTAATCGCATGTTTTGGTTTATCAAATACTTCTCTATTCCATTTCAGTAAAGCAAGCCGACAGTTTTGAACTTTCAGCACAAAATTAGAGTGAACATCATGTACCTGAGCCATCTCCCAAGCCTCTTTAATGACCTGCTTACATTCAGCCAATTGTACCCAACGAGCCACAAAACATAATTCTGACTTCTTTATCTGCTGCACCCTCATTCCCGTCGGATCCAGGACAATATGTAGCGCCTTGTGGTTGGAATTCCAAACGGATTTATGAAGCACCTATGCCCTAGGAAATCTACTTAACCACCTTGAATTTGCACATCCCCTGTCCAACCTTGCCCATACCATATGCGGACTTAAGCGTGTATTACACCATGTGAAACTATTACTTTGTAATGTAATTTTTAGTTGTATATATATATATAGCCTTCAATTTAATTGGTTGGTCATTTTTTTAGTTTTAATTAACCTTTATTTTTTTCTCTTTCTTCTCAATTTTCCACTTCTCTCTTTTCTCAACTGCCACATCTCTTTACTTGTCTTAGTATTTTTTACATTAATTTCACATAATTTTCTTCTGTTTATTAATAGTTTTTATTTATTCCATTAATATATTTTTAAAAAATAATTAATTTTTCAAAATTTTAAATTTATTGTGCAAACATTTTTAATTTGTCACATAAATTAATAGAAAAAATTGCAATTTTGATAGCTCAATTAGGACCCCTTGCAATACTGGTACCATAATTTGAAAATAACTTAAAAATACACTACAAAATAGGTCCCATCTACACTTTTTGAGAATAAGCGATGAATTTTCATATAACCAAAAACATAGCACAAAGCCAGTCCAAAACAAAACAGAAAAAAAACAAAAGCAAACACAACGGAAATAGAGGAACTAATATCCGAAACTAAGGAAAAGGAAATGAAAGAAACATACCAACAGAACAAAACACAAGCTCAACCACTAGCTCCAAAGTACATCACCAGAATTCCAACACAACACCTAAGCCACAGTGAATCTCACCTTTGCACAAACCTATTTGTACTGGTTCAGGAATTGGGAAGCATCCTGAATAACACGAAGAGGACTAGACGACTTTCCTTCCATTACCAATTTATTCCGACTATGCCAAAAAGCCCAACAGATTGCTAAGAACCACTCAAACTCCTCTTTATTCAAGTTAAAAGAGAGACGAGCAATCCACGTAGCCACACCTTCGGACCAAGTAGCACGGACCCTCCATGGAATATTAGATAATGCCCATACAACTCTTGTAAATTCACACTCTGCCGAAATGTGGATTAATGATTCTGAACCAGCCCCACACCAAACATACCCAGCCAGCACTCCAGCATTCCTCCTTGACAGATTTGATAAAGTAGGAACCACCTCGAAATAGAACCTTCACGCCATCACCTTTACTCTCGGTGGCACTTGGATAGACCACAATTTATGCCAAAACATGCTCGACTCACCATCTTTAACAGGCTATGACATAGACGATGAAGCCACCCTTTGCTCCTCCATGTCCCCCACCAACTGATAGGTTGTTTTAACCGAAAACTTTTCATTTCTAGTCGGCTCCCAAACCAACCTGGGAACATGAGGATCAGCCCAATCCTGCTGCATCGAGCATCCCTTTTCTAGCACCCCACGGGCGGCTAGCACACATCGCCAAGTTAAGGATGGTCGAGTTCGCATTGGAGATCCCAAAAGGAGCAATTTGGATAATAACGAGCCTTTAGGACTCGACTCAGCAACGAGGTAGCATGTTGCACCAACCTCCACCCCTATGCGCAATGTTGAACGCCCTCAAAGCCCTAAATCCTAGACCCCTTTTTTTCCCTCCCCCTGCACATTTTATTCCATGCCACCCAATGTACCCTCCATTCCCCCCTAGCATGCCACCAGAAATCAGTTGCCGTAGACTCTAAACTCCTCAATAAACCAACAGGAAATATAAAACAGGACATAGAAAAAGTTGATAAAGATTGAAGGACAAATTTGATCAATACCCCTTTTCCGGCTTGAGTTAGGAACTTGCTATTCCAACCATGTATCTTGCCCAAGAACCGATCCCGAATATTATGGAATAATGCACTTCTAGGCCTCCCTGCCATCACCGGAAGCCCTAAGTATCGGTCATGGACTCCACCAAACGAACCCCCAATCTATTCGTCAATCCACACTTTACCTCCTCACTAGCCTTACCACTGATCACCATACTTGACTTTGAGAAGTTCACTATTTTTCTGGATACCCGTTCATACACCATTAGAGTACGTTGTATCTCATCCAAATTGTTCCCCCTTGGCTTCATAAAACAACAACGTATCATGGGCGAACAATAAATAAGACCCCCGTTGAGCGCAATCACAAACAGCCACCCCTCTCAATGTTCCCCTACTCTCGGCCTGCAACATACAAGAGAACAATTCTGCACAAAATATGAATAAATACAGAGATAGCGGATCACCTTGACAGATACCGCGCTCCGGTCAAAAAAAGCCAATGTGAGAACCATTTAAGGACAATGAATATGACACTGTAGAAACCAACAACATTATCAAACTAACAAACCTACCCTCAAAATCTAATCTAAGAAAAACACGTCTAAGAAAAACCCATTCAACTCTATCATATGCCTTGCTCATATCCAATTTTAAAGCAACGTAAGAACTATTCGATCGAGAGGACACTTTCAGGAAGTGACTAAGTTCAAACGCTAGAATGACATTATTAGTGATTAATCTACCAGGTATAAAAGCTGATTGGGAATACGATACGATATCATTCATGACACCCTTAAGCCGATTAGCGATACATTTTGATGCAATTTTCAGATTAACGTTGCATAAGCTTATGGGCCGCAACTGTGAAGCAAACTCAGGATCACTACACTTAGGAATAAGGACCACATGTGTGTAGTTTAGCTTATTAAGCAAAATGTGTTCATTTAAAATATGGAGTACAGATTTAGAAACATCCTGACCAACAATGTCCCAAAATTTCTGAAAAAACATTGGCGAGAGGTACCCTCCGTTAGGTTGACCGTTAAAACTAACAGTCAACCCAATTTTTGGAGGAAAAATTGAGATTTTTTGTCCATTTAAGGGTATGTTTCGCTGCCATTTCATTTATCACACAAAATAGTGTTGAAAGAATTGAATTAAGAACATTTATATGGAATATATGCTATTATTTACCATTAATTTTTTCTTTTTAATTTATTATTTATAATTAATTAGATAACGATGAACCCATTTGTTTTCTTAAAAAATAAGTAAAAATATTTTAAATTTTTTAATTCTAAATTAATAAAAAAGTTTTTTTTATTATAAATAAATGTAATAACACATCAAGATGATTTATTTTTCTCAATAAATCAGGAATAATTTGTTTCGATCTTTGGCACATTTTCGGATCAAACCATCTAAAAACTCCACAATATTCCCTTTTCTGTGAATAAAAATGCTAAAAAATAATACTAAATAATAACAAAAACAAAATTAATTAGAACAAAAAATAAATTTATCAACTAGGACATGCTTGAAACTTTCTTCCGAGATTTATTTTGGCATAAAAAGTGTTCAATAGTAGCTCAATTCCACACTCACAATACATTTTTTTCTACATAAATAATATTCCCATTAGAGGAACACATCTCAAATTTGAGTAAGATTGAAACTGATTCCTCCTCATTCCTCTTTTTCTATGCCAAAAAATTTGGTAAATTTATTTAAAAAATGTAAAAAAAAATATTCGAAATTGGTGTGTTTTCACACCAATTTCGGTTTTGAGCGGAGACGGGGTTACAAACCCCGCTTTATGAGTGGCTGAAATAAGTCGGGGTTTATAACCCCGACTTATTTTATGTGCCGACTTCTGTGTCACTAACACAGAAGTCAGCTAATAAATAAGTCGGGGTTTATAACCCCGATTTTATGTGCCGACTTCTGTGTCACTAACACAGAAGTCAGCTAATAAATAAATCGGGGTTTATAACCCCGACTTATTGCTGAATAAGTCGGGGTTATAAACCCCAACTTACTGCTGAATTCTGTGTCAGCATTAATGCTAACATAGAAGTCAGTGATGAATAAATGTCATAAATGTTCAACCCCCGTCTTTATGACATTTATTCATCAGCCTTCTTTTGAAGGCTGGAGGAAGGCCGAGCCTTCACTTTTTCAAGTGAAGGCTCGGCCTATATAAAGGAGGGAGTGAATTGCTGCAATTCATAGCAATTCACTCCTTCTCCAAGATTATATGTTCTTCTTCTCCTTCAATTTTTAATTTCTTTTTTGTTTTTTTTTTAAATTTGTATTATGGCGAATTTTGGTCCACGTGATAATAGTGTATTATATGATCAAAGAAATCATCGTTCTGAAGATGTGTCCGGAAATGAGGACACAAATTTAATAATACGGCGTGGCGATACTAGTTTTTTTCGCAATCTTCAAATAATCCCACGCCATCCTCGAGTTCTACAAGCACTATATCACATGGGATTTTGGGTGTTTTTAGGTGTGGTCATATTGAAATTGATCAACACCTCATTACCGCATTAGTAGAGAGATAGCGGCCCGAAACTCATACTTTTTATTTTCCGATAGGAGAGGCCACTGTCACACTGCAGGACATCGCCATTATCTGGCACCTTCCGGTTGGCGGTAATCAGATCACGGGAGTAGATTCACGGCGCTCAATTCCACAATGGCAGGAATATTGCTCTAACTTATTGGGGTTTATTCCGCCGGAGGATGCATTTAAGCACTCCCGGATAAGACTACCCGTCTTACATGAATGGCTAGTGGTCAACACTTGTGATTATGATAGTCCATGGGAGGAAGTATTGCAAGAGGCACGTGTATGTGCTTTGTGCATTCTTGGTGGATTGTTGTGTCCTGATGCCACCGGAAACTGTGTCTCCCTATTGTATTTGCAACACATGGAGGACATTGAAGATGGCCCCCTAATTGGGGTAGCGCGGTGTTGGGATATATGTATAGGGAGCTTTGTACGGCGAGTCAGCGCGGTAAAATAAACATAGGTGGGGCTATGCAACTGCTACAAATATGGGCATGGTCCCGTATTACTACAATAGCACCTATTCGGTCCGATGATGTGTTAGAGATGTGTCCAACCATCATTGATGACGAAAATGTTCTACCTCTCCCGCCATATGCCGCAAGGTATACATAATTCATTTATACATTTAATCATAAAATATCTCAATTTTTTTTATTATCCTAATTCTATGTGGTATTTGTTATTTTTGTAGGTGGTCTCGGCATATATCCCAGACGCACACCGCACATAATGCGTTGCGTGTTATTAGGGCTATGTTTGACAGGATGCAAGAAAATGAGGTAAATGGCTCATCACATTTTCACGTTTAACATAGATTATCATATTTAATGAAACAATTTAATTGTGCAGCTTATTTGGAACCCGTATGATGGAAATGATCCGTTTGTCAGTTCATTGCCCGTATATGCCGGCCGCGTGCCATGGAACATTAGATGCCCTTTGATTCATTATGCCATTGTTGAGGTGCATCATGTAGAACGGGTTCTCCGTCAGTTTCAAATGCTTCAAGACATCCCCCCGAATCCACTAGTAAGTGAAAGACGATTACATTCCATAAGTAGACGGGGTCGACAAGATGCAGATTGGGCTACATTCCATCAACAGTATATTGCACAATGGAACGATGTTCAATCAATGTTGGTAGTGAGACCCGAAATCACGTATGGCCGTGGGACAGTGCCAGATTATATGAACTGGTATCACCAAATAACAAGGGTCCAAATTTCTCATACGGAAGTTTCACTCGGTTATCGTCCTGCTAATCCAAGTGATTGAGAATATATGGTAAATCGTAACTTGTCTATCTTTTTGTTATTTCAAGACGTTCAATATATAATTTGATTTTTTATGTACGTTGCAGGCTGACAGATTGGAACATCTGATGATCGAATACGACAATGTACGAGGACTACGTGAAGGCCTACATGAACTGGTCAATTATTCACGTTCACGGTACCCTGCTGTCCGAGGAGGTCCGACTACCAATTACGTTCCAAATGATGAGGCAGGCCCATCTACTTCGTATCATCAAACAGGCCCATCTATGACACATACGCCATCATATAGTCAAGCACAATTTCAAAATATTAATGAGGAGCTACGAAGACATTACGGGATTTCACCTGTTCCGTTTGACTAAAACAGTACTGGCGAGCCCTCTCAACCGGTTCAGGATGATAGGCCCTGACGGAATAGAAGAAGACCACATTGTGGGACTGGTGGTCATTTCTAGATTATGTATGTGAAATGTTGTGTATAACCTAAGTTAGAAACATTAGTAAAAACGTTTATTGACTCATATATATTTTTACATTACATAATCAAACTTGGCGTGCACGATATTATTGGCGAGCACGGACTTGCGGTCTATCCATTTCATTTTGAATTCGTGTTGAGACGTGTCTTCCCAGACCTCGACGAGTGCGTAGTGCCGGATTGTGCACGAGCTCGAAATGAACATGATCCCAATACTCCTCACCCCACACTGGCTCAAACCTCCCTTTATATGTCTTCTTATATGCTTCAATACCATAATATGGAGGGATAAAGTTAGAAGCATTTACGCCGAAATGTCGACATGTTTGTATGGCATGCGAACATGGAATCCCATTACTACCCCATTTGCTACATGAACACTGCTGGTGCTTCAATTTCACGACGTAAGTATGAGAACCCTGACCTGTCAAGCTTAATGTCAAGACCGAGGCAGACTGTTGATTATAATCAAACTTCTGCACAATGTGGTGTACAGCCTCACTTTGGCGTGCCTCAAAGATTCTGAAAGTATAATCTGCCCACGGTTGATTAGCATTCATCATTCTAACACAACGGGTGGTGCGTTCTAGAAAGTATTGTACAGATCGAGAGAAACTTATCTGTACGATGGCCACTATGGGTAGGCGTCTTGCACCCTTTAGAACCCCATTTATGCACTCCGACATATTTGTTGTAAGTATGCCTGTCCGCCAACCACCATCATGTGATAATGTCCATTGGGCCTTGTCAATCCTTTGCAGCCAATTATATACTTCCTCATTTAAGGGCCTAATTTCCTCCATTATTCTGTCAAATTTACGGCTCATCTGCTCTGCACCGGCTCTCAACAAAGATCTTTCAACTGAACATTGTTGAACTTCTTGTTAAAGTTAGAACACACGTGCCGTAAACAAAACCTATGTACCCCACGAGGAAACTTGAATGCTGGAACATGGTTGACGGCATTGATCAACCCACTATGTCGGTCAGAAATTAGGCAAATTCGATCCTCTTCACCTATCAGTAGATGTTTGGCAAGCATTTTCAAGAACCATCGCCAACTATCCAGTGATTCTTCATCTACAAGTGCGAAGGCCAATGGCAGTACTTGTTGATTTGCATCCATACCAACTGCCACTAATAACTTATGTCGGTACTTTGTGTACAAATGTGTTCCGTCTACACTTATAACATTTCGGCAATAGCGGAATCCCTCAATGCACGGTCTGAAAGCCCAGAACACATAATTCAACATTTTAATTCCCTGCCTTTCAGTGTCCAAATGCGACCACTCCACAACAGTCCCCGGGTTATATTTTTGCAATGCAGCCATAAACCGAGGCAACTTCTGTACCGAGCTTTCCCACGTTCCATATACCTGTTCTTTAGCTGCCTTCAAGGATTGCCAAGCCTTCTGATAAGTGATTTCAAAGCCAAAACGATCTTTCACACTTTGTTGGACATATTTTATATCGTAACCTGGGTCTTGACGAACCATACCCAATAAATGAGTCGCAATCAAACCCTTACGCAAGTTACGATGAGAAACAGAAATCTCATTCATTAAGCATGTATGCGGCCCAACATATTGGGTAATCTTAAATAAACCCATTTTAGACTTCAGTATACCACGTAGCATCCAACTGCACCCAATCTCCGCTTCATATTTGCACGCAACCTTCCACAATTTGGGTTTGCTCTCAACCACGCGGTATTCTCGTCTTGCCCAGCGCACGGAGAAATCCTGTACACTTGCAATCAAGTGGTCCTTGCTTTTGAAAACCATACCTGCACCGAGCTCTCCGCAATTTGAGTCGTAAAAAATGCCCCCATTTGCCAGTAGGGATATCTATGGAGTCAACAGGCACCTCGGGATGTGTCATTGTGAAGAATAGAACAACAGGATATAGAGAAGGAGGTTCAGATGCAACAGGTATGTTCAAATCAATTGCATGTTGTTGTTCAGCTGTCGACTCAAAACCACCGCCTCCAAGCACATCCAACATAACTGGAATGCTGACTTCATCGCCATTTTCAGGATCTTCGTCAGCTTGAATATCTTCTTCAACCTCATCCGGTTCTGAGTTCATCCGATCATCATTTAAGCAACTATCTGCTTTGGGGTCGTCATATAAATCGTCACTGTCGTCATAGTGGTATGTGGATGGACCTGCATGCTCTTCATTTAGCCCAAACCTGTCCATGGCATCAGTAACTGCTGGCAAGTTGGGCGCATCTTGTGTTAACATAGACATATATGCGCCCCAATCACCAACAAATAGGTCATCTTCTACGATATTCTCACAAATCATCTCTGTTTCAAAAAAAATATCAACATACGAATTTCCACTGGTGGGACTGAAAAAAAATTGAACATCTTCATCGGTCTTAATCAGCAACACCATCTCCCGCCACCGGCCACCACAACAGCTTGTGTACTTAAAATATATTTGTAATTTATAATCAACCCTACGGAGTCTAAGTTGTTCGAACAAAATCGACTCTAGTTCCAACAAATGCAGTAGTACGACATATTTTCATAAATCGGAAAGCCGGACGATCATAACCCACACAATCATATGACTCAATTCGTTGACCTCCATAAAATATAACAATATCAATATTGTTTTCATCTGTCATATCTTCACAAAAAAATATAAAAAAAATCGTCACAACAAAAACGAGCAAAATAAAATTTATATAACGTAAAATTTTAAGAAAAACAACTTACTGTAATCGCAACTGCAATTTTTCCGATTAGTTTCCGTCGACTTCCACACCAAACACTGAAATTTTTTTTCTCCGCACAATATCTTCTTCTCCGAATGTAAGAGATAAGCTCGATTTCTTCTGAATGTGATAAGCTCGGGGAGTTTGTATATATACACAAACGCATGCATTAAAGGCGAGATGGGACGCATGCATGGAAGGCTGGTTTATGGACCAGCCTTGTAAAAAGCACTCTGAAGAGTCATCAAGCCTGTGAAGGCTGGTTTTCTTACCAGCCTTCACGGACTCTTAGAGAGATGGGGTTTGTAACCCCGTCTCTCTAAAAGTGCTCAGGCAGTGCCTGACACTCCTGAAGACGGGGTTACAAACCCCGTCTTCAGGGTGTCAGGCATCTTGCCTGACACACATTTTATAAGGCGGGGTTTCTAACCCCGTCTCTTGAAGAGACGGGGTTACAAACCCGTCTTCGGGGTGTCAGGCATCTTGCCTAACACACATTTTATAAGGCGGGGTTTGTAACCCCGTCTCTTCAAGAGACGGGGTTACGCTCAAAACCGAAATTGGTGTGAAAACACACCAATTTCGAAATTTTTTTTTTTACATTTTTTAAATAAATTATCCAAAAAAATTTCAATTCTACTATTTCAAATCTATATTTTGTGGTGTATAAAATGACAGCCAATCATGTCCTTAAATAGACAAGAAATCGCCCAATTTTTCCTCCAAAATTTGATTGACCATTTGTTTTAACGGCCAACCTAACGGAGGGTACTCAGGTGGATGAAAAATGAATACTTTGGCTACCAAGTCTGATGACTTGAAAATTTGGGGTACCAAACGTAAAAAAGAGGTATAATTGGAGTATCAAAAGTGAAATTATCCCATTTATTAAAAAATTTATATTATTTTTGCTTGTGTTGTTATATAATTTTAAAATATTACATTGAATATCTATATGTATGCATGGTAAAATGCGCAAATCTATAACATAATTAAGCTATAATTTTTTGAGTAATGATATGATATATTTTAATTATACATACATGTAACTCAATAAAAATTTATAAGTTATATAACAAACCTTTTATAAAATTATATACATTATGTATTTACACATTTATATGTATTCTTTTCACATAAATATTTACTTTGTAAAATATATGTGCATATATTGACCTTGTAAATATTTTTAAATAAAATTTGAGTAAAATTTCAAAATTATTAAAAGTAATTTTGGGGAGATTTTTTAATAAATGATACTTTAGAGGGTAAATGTGATTATATGCATAGTTCATGGGTGTAAAATATATTTAATCATAAATTAAAACCTTTTAAAGTAGAATTATTCTAGTGGAGGAGAAGAGTTACCTTGCCCTGTTTCAGCCATATGGATGATCCCCGCTGCAACATTGGCCAAAACTCATAAATGAGAACATAAAATCATCAATGTACTGAAATGATATCTATTACTAATAGACACGAGGCGAAATAATTATAGTGTGTGCGTGCGAGCCTGCGTACCTATATAGCTCATACAGTTAGAATACTATGTCGTTCATCATTTTCAATCGTTATACTTAGTAATAAATTCAAATCACCAAGGAAATTAATATCAAATGACAAAACATTTCTTACATGAAATATAGCTACTGCAAATTCTTGTGCTGGATGTGTGCACCATTCTTTCAAACAGCTCACATGATACTCCTTTTCGCACTGGTACGTATGAAATCGAATTAAGTATTGTAATCCATGCTCGTGGAACTTAATTATATAGGAAAAACAAGAAAAATATCTGATCACACACTATGATGGTACGAGGACCAAAACCAGATGTACTAAAGTCATGGCATCTGCAAACAAAGGGAAAATCTCATTTTTCGTCCTATAAAATAGGCCCAGTTTCAATTTAGTCCCATATGTTAGACTGGTCTCATGTTAGACTGGTCTCACATTTAGTCCCAAATATTAAAAAACAATCTCAATGTTGGTCCCACATCACTTTTCCGTTAAATATTTAATGAAAAAGTTACGTGGCCGTTAAAGGCTGATTTTTTTTTTTTTTTTTTTGGGGGGGGGGGGGGGGAGGTCTCTTTTGGGGGAAATGAAGCTAGAGCTTACAACTACATTTTTCACCTAAAAATTGTGAGTCTTCCTGTTAAAATTTCAATAACAACAAACTGTTAGACAACAAACTGAATTTTATAAAAGTAAAAAATCCATGAACAAATAAACTGAATTGCACCAAAAAATCCTTTTAGACAAATTGCACCGAAAGAACCATTGATTGAACTCAACCAACTGAAGCTTCAGTCAACTTACAAAATGAAATGAGTTTCAGAAAACGGGAATCACATAATCCTAAATGAATGTTTTTCAATCAGAAAATATGTCACCCAGAAAAGCTTGGAAGATGCACTCAATGCAAGGAAGAAAGCTGCAACAAAGGCAAGATTAGAGTATGATGGAAAGGGGAAGAAAAAAATGTAATAGCACTTTGGATTTTTATTTTCTGAAAATTATATCTTCAGATTGAAAAACATTCATTTTGGATTATGTGATTGTCATTTTCTGAAACTCATTTCATTTTGTAAGTTGACTGAAGCTTCAATTGGTTGAGTTCAATCAATGGCTCTTTTGGTGCAATTTGTCTAGAAGGCTTTTTTTTTTTTTTTTTTGTGCAATTCAGTTTATTTGTTCATGGACTTTTTACCTTTACAAAATTCAGTTTGTTGTCTAACCGTTTGTTGTTGTTGAAATTTTAACAAGAAGACTCTCAATTTTTAGGTGAAAAAATGTTGTTGTAAGCCCTAACTTCATTTCCCCCAAAAGAAACGTCCCCCCCCCCCCCCGCCCAAAAAAAAATCAGCCTTTAACGGCCAAGTAACTTTTTCGTTAAATATTTGATGGAAAAGTGACGTTGGACCAACATTGAGATTTTGTTTTTAATATATGGGACTAAATGTGAGACCAGTCTAACATATGGGACTAATTTGAACTGGGCCTATTTTATGGGACGAAAAATATGATTTTCCCGCAAACAAATAAGTCAGTGGATTAACAAGATGTCGGGGGGGGGGGGGGGGGGGGGGTTTGACTAAGCTTATCAAAATATTTTTATAAGTTCCTACGTCATCTTATTTTAAGAGTTTAAAGATGTTTAATCTTATTTTATAAATCAGTTTTTAGAGTGAGCTTATAAGCAGGGCTGTAAATGATTCGAATCGAACCGAACACATTATCGTTTAAGCTTGTTTGAATTATTATCGACTTTAAAAAATTGTGTTTTGATTTGATCTGATTATTGTTCTAATCGAGCTCAAATGAGCTTTAATTGGATCAAGCACGAGTCGAGCTCGACTAATTTGATATTTTAAGTATATTTTAATATTTTTATTCTAATGGAATCGAGCTCGAGCTCAAACGTTTACCGAACAATTTTTTTTGGTCAAGTTTGGTTTATTATGTTTAACAAATCAAATTCAAACGAGTTTTTGTTGATCGATTTCAATCGAGTATCGAATAGTTTGATTGTTTTTAGGCCTTACTTATAAGATATTAGAGTGTTTGGCATGACAACCTCTTCGTACGGTGATAATGACTGGTAAAGCCATCAAACTATTATAATATAAAATTATATAAATAGATAATTTACTTCAGGGGAAAAAATGTCAATTATATGAAGAGTAAAAGTGAAATAGTAACAAAAATTATGAGTGTGTTTTCATTTATTGGATATAAAGATTGAATAGCCAATAAGATCTTTTAAAAGAAGGTGACATAACTTAACTTTTCTTTAAAAAGCTTATAAGATTCAAGAATATTATTTTAAACTCTTATAACCTTTTAAAAAAAAAGTTGGCCAATGGTTGTCAAGAGATTATAAGCTCAGCTAAACACCCTCTAACTATAAAGGTTTCTAAATTTCCATAAACCAAGCAGAAAAGCGTAAATTTAGGCGTCAATGAGGCCAAGTTTATATATGAGCGCTACCTGCAGATGATGCACGCTATTACATCAACTTCTTCTAGGTTCTTGATCATGCTAATGGAGCCACCTATTCGCTGTGGTATTGGATCAGTCCCTAGCACTCTACCAGCTGCAACAACATCGGCTTTCCTCCGCTCGACATATCTTTCTCCAGAAAATTTTCTCGCAATATGTGCAATACCACTTAGCACAAGGAACGCTCGACAAGGATGCACATTCTGCGTGGTAAGATGGACATTCAAGTAACACGTTCGTATCAGTGAGTATTATAATTGGTACATATCTAATATTCACAAAGCATTATTGGAGAAAATTCCAGAATATATGCGGATGCCACCTCTAAATCCATTGTGATAATATAGCCGAAATGTGCGTAGAGTGCTATCATAGTGGTTCAATTATGTAGAAAGATGAGGAGGCACACTATCTGCACATCTAGATTTAGTTTACTAGTAAATGTAAAAACTACCTTTGTGGAAGGACCTTGGGCATCCATCACAAAGCACAAGGTTCCCACCATCCGCACAAATGCTGCACAGGCCATCACTTTCTCTGCTGGAACACTTGCCCGCTCGTTGCAGAGAGACGACAAATTCATGGGGGGACACCCCATACATGTATAGATATACATGTCGCTATTTGAACAACACAAAAGCATAATCTTTAGATTCAAATAGAAATTACACAGTGTTTAATAATGTTAAATTTCAAACAATGAAAAAGCAACTGACGATTTACGGCGGATCCCCCTACCAGCATGAGCTTCAAATTGGGATGGACTCACATGTACGGTGTAGGTAAAAGAAAAAAAAAATCAACGAACCAGCTATAATGATCAGATATTTTGAATGAACAATTGAAACTCTTACCCAAAGCTTGCAACAATCGCAAAATATTCCTGATCCCATTTTCATGCCTATAAGAAATTTCTACAGACAGACAAGCCGAAGTTTACAAGGCTAAAATAGCAAAACAAACTAAAAATTACCGTATTTATATCTGGACTGCCTTGCCATGAGCATAATAAGCCAGGGCAGTTCCATCTGGTAATCCATCACTGTCAAAAGGTACTTTGTGCATGCTCTGATCTCTGTGCAAAACAACACAAGAGAGAATTATGTGAAGTCGAAGGATAAATAACATTAGAATTGAGAGAAAATTGTAGTAAGACGCCAACTTTCTAGTGATTTAGTGAATTTTTTTACCGCGAGGAGACGGATGAAGACCTCTTGGACAACTTATAACACCATAATATAAAAGTTAAAAGACGGATGCATCCACTTGATCTTCATTGAGTCGTGAAAGGAGGAACTGTCATTTGAATTTAGGTGCAAAAACGATTTCGAGTACCTTGCAAAAGCATTCCTGTGCCGTTTTGGTGCAGAAGATTGTTGGGACAACGTTAAACGTAGCAAACAAAAACATATTAGATAAAGAGGAAGGGTTAGTAGAAAGGTAATATATTCACTTATTTCATAGCATATAAAGTCAAGAAAAATTCAATGAGGGAGAAAGATGCACACTTTCTTATTTTCCTTTCTTGTTGACCTTGTTCTGGAGGGGCGTTACGCTCTTCACCGTTCTTGGATGTACTTGAGCCTAAATGTTGCTCCAAAGGCCTCAAACAGTCAAACAAGTATGTTAGTACAAATTAACAAGATCAAAACTTACAAAATATTTGAAAACTAGATATTTTTTATTTGTAAACCACTTAATTTGATTGAAAACATTAGGTGCTCTATATTTACAGCAGGAGGTCATACAGGAATACTGTAATTGCTTACCATCAATGGCAAAATGGTAATTTTGGGCCATTGTTTTAGCACTCACCAGATTTAATCCCATAAGTAACAAAAACTTGCAATTTTAACTCCAATCACAAATTCAATTAATTATTTGGTGGAGTACTTGCAAATCATGTGCTACAAGTAAGTATGCCATGATATAATATGTTCAATGCATTTCATAAAAAGTTAAAGCTGATCATAAGGAAGAATTACTGTCCAAACAAACGAGAGTGCAAGACATGGAAAAATTACCGCATGAGTTACTTGTACAGAAAGATACCTAAAATTTGCACGTCCTACGCCAACTTCTGAGTTAACGGCAATCTTGCAAGAATCATAAAGCTCTTTGGCGGCAAATGGTGCAAGAAATGGCCCTAGAAAGCAAACAATAAAAGCTGTCTTAGCAAATATGATTGCAGCAAAAATCCAAGAATTCATATGTAATAAACCAAGCTCACCATTGCACTTCTGACAGACGATCGGCTCCTTCATGGTTGCAGGAACTACGTAGCTTTGCACTGCTTCTTCTAATGTCATAACAGAAGAACTCCGGACTTTTTTACTTTTACCACATCAAGCAGGCTTTTCCCATTCTCGAATCACATATGTCGTGATGCACATCTATACGTGTTGCATGCATGGATTTCAAATAATCAAGTTGAAACTACCTACATAAATTGAATATATCCCTAATTAGACTTATACTAGTTTCATGAAAATCAAGATGATCACATAGTTTTATGAGTCAACTAAACAAGAAATCCTGAAAATATCGAGTACTTACTCTAGCTCTGTTGCACAAAGGGCAAGAGCACAGAATACTAGAACAACGTATACAATTGCATTCAATTCATACTGTTGCACAAAAAATTCGTACATATGAATGTACAGATACAACATGCAGAGAAATTATCATAGGATCAAATTATACTTAATAAGTACATATGTGAGTGATACTCTCAAGATATTCAGTTTTATTTAATTTTGCACAAAGGAAAAGGTGATAAAATTATTTCATACTTCAACTTTATGTTTCTCTCCTACTATAAATTTTTTTTGTTATACTTGTATGATGTACATGTACTTATAAATAGATAATAGGGAAAATTGTAATTTTCATCCAGTAACTTAGGGGATGACAATTTTGGTTCTGTACAAATTAATTTTCATAATTTAGTCCTGAAACTTTAACAATTTTGCAATTTTTGTCTTTTTTTTGCAGGAAAAGCGCATGGGCTGAGCACGTGACCTTGATAATTGGGGCTTTCCGGCTAGATGGTACCAAAATTGCCAAAATTTTTAAAGTTACAGGACTAAATTGCAAAAATCATTTCGTACAGGACCAAATTGCCACCCTAAGTTATAGGATGGAAATTCAAAATTTTCCCCTCAAAAAACTCGTACTGTTTTCTGAAAATTCCCCTTTTTTACTCTTCATAAAGAAAATAAATTAATAATGTCTATAATTGAAAAACTAAAGCCTTAAAAGTATATTTTTAAAGCTTCGTAAATCAACATGCCCCCACTATGAGATTTGACGAAAGTTGTGTTAAAAAAAAATAGACTATAAAAGTATTATTTTTACTAGAACTTCACATATTTTTACTCTTCTAAAAGAAAATAAATGAATGAAGTCCATACTTCATATATAATGTTAGAGACATAAAAATTTAATTTTTAAGCACTGTAGATCAACATTCCCCCAGCATGGGATGTGTTAAAGGAAGTAGTGAACAAATAAACTACCAAAACTTATATTTTTTTGCTTAAAGTTTCATTTTTTTACTCATAAATAAAATAATGAAATAATGCGTTTAATTTAAAAAATTAGAGCCTTAAAAAGATATTTTTTCAAGTATTAACATGCCCCTAGCAAAGGGTTTGGCGATGGTAGAGTTGAACAAGTAAACGATAAAAATATTATTTTATTAAAAATTCACCTATGCTTTACCCCACTCTGAGAAAATAAATTAATAAAGTCTATAATTCAAGAAATTAGAGTCATAAAAATATAATTTTCAAACCCCGCAAATCAAAATGCCCCTAGCATAGGGTGTGCTAGGGGTGGTAGATGAGTCGAGCCGGCTTGTGAGCTTCGTGAACCTGCTCAATTTCGAGCTCGAGCTCATAATACTCTATTCATAAGCTCGCCAGTCTTTTATCATTTTTTTATACTTTTTATGTTTAAAATTTTTACATATTGAACTCATATTCAATACTAGATCAACTTTATATTCAAAGTTAATCATATATGATATTATTAATCATTATGATATATTATCATTTTAGATAATAATAAAACATTGTACTTGTATTTATATATTTAATCTCTATACAAAAACTAGCTTAATCAACAATTTAGTATGTTTTAGTATTCTTTCGTTGAAAATAATTATTTAAGATGATGCATACAAATTTTACGTTATATTCAATATTCATTTGTAATCTCTTATACTTTTTTAAATTTACAAGTCCTAACAATTAATTTATAATTTTGTTATAACTATTTGTGAGTATATATTTATACCAAGATACATGGTATGCAATCTAATAATCTATTTTATTACTTATAAATTTATGTCAAAATTTGGTGATTCTAAAGATAACTATAATAATGGTTGAACAATGTTCATTATTTTTATTTGTTATTTTATTTCATTTATATAATGAGATGGATCATTATTGGGTAGTTTAGTTTAAATCTCTAAAGCAACTAAGAAGCCTATTAGAGAGTTACAGTTGAATGGTATAAAATTTAAATTTTCATCAATTTAAATTATTTTATGTAATGAGATCAACCATTTTAAAAAAATAACTTATGTTCAATAATTAACATATATTCAATATTTTTTATAATTAATATAATAATATTTAAAAATAACAATAACAAATTGCTGAGAAATCGAGCTTCGGCTGGAGCTCGAGCTCATTATTTATGGTTTGAGCTCGAGCTTGATATGCATACATAGGCATGATTCATTTGATTAATAGGCTTTACATAGATCCTAATGCATTATTGTCACGAGTTTTGGAGAGGAGAGATCCACTAATTCCTTGATAGTAACAGATTTGGTATAACTCGAGAGAGTATATCGGATTAAATTAAGAAAACCTTAGTATGTGAAAATACTCGTTTGTTCGATTAATCCGTTAATATTGTATTCGTTGTATCGATTAGGCGGATCTATAGCCATAGCACCACTTCTATATCTGCATTTTTCTCCAACGTAACTATTTGTCGTAGTTAATTTATTGCTTTCCCGTAGTTGTCGTAAATCATCTAAACTTTTCGGTCGTCCAAATAATTAGGGTTTAGTTATAGTTATTGTAATTAGTTCGTTAACTCCTCATGAATTCGATATCTTTTATACTACTCAATAAACAGTGCACTTGCTAGTTACCTATATGCATTTTCGCAATCAGGCTGATCCCCTAGGAATATTACGAGAAGGGATTGCATTGTTCAATTGAGGTACCCCTGCAGAGGGCACTCACTACTACACTCAAACCCTCTGTTCTCCAATATTCCGCTGGGAGATAACTCAGGCATACCTAAACTCGCATAACCTTATGCTTTCATTTCGTCTCAGAGAAAAAAAAAAATCTTTGTTGGAAATAAATACAGATTTATTTTTAAAAAAATTAGATCCATCTCTGAGACGGAAAACAAAAAAAAAGTATTTTTCGAAATCCATCTTCGATTCCGTCTCAGAATTGAGATTCTAAGATGGAAATATTCCGTCAGAATTTTTTTGTTCTATCACCAAATCAAAGACGGAATTAAAGACATATTTTATTTTCTTAATTTTTTTTAAAAATGACTATTGATCAAAAACTTTATTTTATAATTTTTGAAAGATGGAAATTTATTGATGGATATAAATTCGTCATTGATTCCGTCTTTGAAAGCCTGTTCTCTTGTAGTGATAAAGGGAGCTCGAGCTCGACTCGTTTACACCTCTAGGATGTGCTGAGGGCAATGCTGAAAAAGGGACTAAAAATAGAGTTTGGTCCTCCACAAATTTATTTTTGCAATTTAATCCTATAACTTTTAATAATTGATAATTTTGGTCCTTTTTTGTTAGAAAAACGCATGTGCCGATCACATGACGTTAAAAATTGGGATTTTCCTGCCATATGTGACCAAAATTGCCAAATTATCCAAGTTACAGAACTAAATTGTGAAAATCAATTCTTGCAGGACCAAAATCGTCACCCTCTTAAGTTACAGAATAAAAAATTGTATTTTTTCCTAAATAAGAGCATGCAAAATACTTCGATTATACGTCTCAATGAACAATACTGGTACTTTTAAAGTGAAACATTAGCTACAGATATTGCACATACTCCCTATAATACTTAATGAACTATTTAACTATTAATTGAGTTATTTATTAGTATTAATTGAATATTATATAAATAGAAAATAAAGTTTCTTGTACAGACAAAAACATGCACAACAAAAAAAACAATGCAATAATAATACCTACGGTGGTTGTCCGTTACCCTCTCGCCACCCTCGTTGAAAACTGAATATCCTTCCAGCAGTTCCATATGTAAAAGCTCGCTGGGAGTTGTTGGACCATCAACTATATGCTATACTACGCTATTATTTTTACTCCAAAATCGTGTTGAGTACCCTACCATACCGTATTGATTATTACCGATTGATAATATATTATCTTATGATAGACAAAAAAAACTTAAGCCCTCAAAATATTCTATTCACAATTGTTATTTTCTTTTTCAAATAAAATTAAAAGAAACAATTTATAGATATAGCACAAGATTTCGAAATTTATGAAAAAGAAGATAAATTACGAAAGAAAGTTCCATATTCATTTTTTTTTTTAATTTCGCATTGAATAAATATATAAATTGTTTGGATGTGATGAGTTGCGACAGACGCAAATTTCAAAGGAAAAAAAAAAGGCGTGACGCATACAAATGTAATAATTAGGTCAAAATTAATGCAATTTATAGTAGAATTGGCAGCATGACATTTGAAACAAGATTCTTGTAATTTTAAATTATTATACTTTCGTTTAGTGGCATCACAACAAACTACAACGCATAAAGTCAATTTAGGTAAGATTGATTGATAAATATATTCTTATGAAGTAATTTCTTTACGTAACACGCCAATCAAGAAAGTGAATTATCCAAATTTTTCGACAACAATATCAGTAGTATTTCACTTTCCACCTACTAATAGTAATAGCGAAAGTAGTTTTTGACATGAATTTTGTAATTTCCATTTAACTTTTATATATATATTCTTGACTTGTTATATATTATTGTAATGCATACGACTATCATAATTAGATCAAAATTAATGTAATTTATAATGAAATTCGTAACAAGACATCCAAAAGTAAGATTTTTGTAATTTTAAATCTTTATACAATCCAATTAGGTATGAGTGTCATAAAAAAATATATTTTCAAATAATTTCTTTACACAACACGATAATATGGAAGGTGGGTTCTCAAAAATTTCAGCAGCAACATTCAGTATTATTTAATACTTTCCACCTATTGATAGTTGTGCCGGACGTAGTTTTATGGCATCGATTTCATAAATTTTCAACTAATTCTTATATTTATTTTTTGTTTATCACATATGTTAGAATAGGTGACCAGAAAGTCAATGGTATTGGCTGTTCTGAGAACCATTCGTGAATCTGTGAACAAGTAATATTATGTTAATGAATGTAGTAAGGATTCATAGGCATGAGTTTGTTGTACTTACTTCTTGCATCGTTATGATGTCACAACAAACGCCCACAGACTGAAATAACATTTCGGGAAATTGGAACTACGCTTGGAGGTAGGTTCATGAAATCAGTTTCGCCGAATCAGTCTGAAATACTCCAAGTCAAAGGAATCTCGAGATAGGGCATCGAGAATCCATTTGAGACTTGCACTAAGCATCTGCTGTCGTGTTTCATCGACGGGTGACGAGGATCGTCTAAGCAGTGTTAGTGGGTCGGCCTGCTGGGGAGCGGCCGACTGAGGTGACTCGCGGGAATCATCATATAGAAGCTACTCGGGCTTGGTCGGTATGACTCGTATTCCCGGTTCCGATAGTACGGGATTAGTCCTCGGACTTGAGGATCACGGCAGTCCCCTACATACTAAGGCTGTATCTTGGATCTGGTGAAATTTGACCGATTATATCACATGGTCATCATAAGCCTCGTCCAGTGCAGTCGGAGTATGTAAGAACGGTGAATTCCAAGATAGGATCTGTCCCCTGTCAAAGGATATGACAGCAAGATCTCCTATGCGCTCGGAGATGGTTTAGACTCACAAAGTCTATGGCCATAGCACTTGATGTAGTGGGAAAGGATTTCCTACGTCGAGTTAAACCTATCTCGAGCATTATGCATAGTTGCCTAGTCAATGATGGGAACCGACCCCTAGACTAAAGGCCGGGAGACAGGCAACAGTAGGACCGTACCCGTACGTATCGAGCGTCGGTAGGACCGCACCTGCGTATAACTCGGAGCCTAAATGTTCACACCATAAATTCACCTAGTCTCTAGTGCCATGGACCGTTGCTAGATGGCCACCCATGGTAACGGACTACTTTGGTTATGAAATAACAAAAGGTAGGTCCAAGTCTAGCTGAAAGGTGAACCTAAAGAGTCACACCCGCTACACCAAATGAAAGGGAATTAATTTGGAATTAATTCCGGGAGAAGGTTTAATTTAATGGAATTAAATTATACTTCTTGGAGATTCAAGCTTCGATGAATTATTTGGAATAATCGGGCTTGAGTTCATAAATTAGATTTATGAATTTTATAAAGCATGGGCTTTCCCTTTAATTAGATTAAAAGGGTGAATTAATTAATTAGTGAGCTTGGTATATTAAATAGGATTTAATATAAAGTCCATGGGACTATTTAATTTAGAATTAAATAATCCCATTCTATGGAATTAACTAATGGGCTTGGTATTAAATAGGATTTAATATAAAGTCCATGGACTATTTAATTTGGAATTAAATAAAGTCCATTCCATTAATTAATTAATGGGCTTAGTATATTAAATAGGATTTTAATATAAAGTCCATGGGATTATTTAATTTAGAATTAAATAAAGCCCATTCCATAAAGCCCATCAAAATGGATGGACAAGATTTGATCTAGAGAATGATGAGATGAAGGGCCATGATTAATTTGACTTAATCAAAGCCTAATTTGACTAGGATTTGACTAGGTCAAAATCCTAGTCAAAGTGTGTCTCCTTGGAAGAGTTTGAGAAGGAATAGGAAATTCCATCTCCTATAAATACTCAAAAAAAACATACACTCACACCTAGTATTCTCTACAACTCTCATCTCTCAAATTCCCTCTCAAATTCGTCCACCCCTCTTTCTTCTCTCCAAGAATATTACTTTGTTCTTCTTGATTTATTCAAGTTAAGAACATAAGAGACATTGATTGCGTTAATTCATAGCGTGTATCGATGTCTCTTCTCCCCAAAATAATTTCTTGCTAGCACAAGGGTTGTTTGCTTTCCGGTGGAGCGAGTGAGATGATTTAGAGGGTCTCTTCTTGAGATCTTGGTGCAAAACGGGGAACAATGCGTGTAGCCGAAACGAAGACATAACTACAACCGGGTAGGTTTTTTAATTTTGTTTTTTTCGATTTCAATTCTATGGCCTCCATGTTGTGTTTTATTGAACATGAGATACACCGAACGCCCGGGAGAATCAAGGGCACACCCCTTGATTCGTTTATGTATATTATGCATAGTTTAAATTCCATTTAATTATGCTTTGTAATTTTTTTTTACGCACTATTTCGCGCTTCCGCTATTTGCGTTAATCTCCCGGGACGATCCACCGACTCCTTTCAACATATTATTGCTTGAAAGAATATGTACAGTAACTATGGATAAAAATACAATAAATTGAGTGGGTGACAGGTTTTTAAAGAGAGCATTATGTACAATATGGACAAGAATAACAATAGCTTGAATTTGTATTAAGTTAATTCTCGAATTAGGGAGGTGACTCGTTGAGGTTTATATGGTCCCCAACTTTGAATCATTTAAATTCGAAAAACACATTTTATAATTAAAATTAATATAATAATATTCTTAAGAAATATTTTCCTTTTTTTGCATGTTTAATTAGGAACACTAAATATTTTAGAATATAATTTTTAGCCGTCTAACAATTGAAGGAAAAATTAGTTATTTAATTTTACAATATTATCTTAATGGATAAATTGCATCAAAACCATCCTGTGATTTGACATATTTGCAAAACAACCCACTCATATAAAAAAAGTAGTTGAAAATGATGTATTTTAAGTTTCTAATAATAAATCTTGAGCTATTTAGATGTTTTTATATTACAAATGCTTTATATTCCAACGCTCATTTTAAATTATATTTTGAAAAATATTAATGAATTTTAAATTTTTTCATTATTGAATTGTTTCAAATATTTTTCTCAATTTTTTCGGGAAATTCAAAATATTCCATCCAGATACGTCACAAAACTATTCAGAAATTTGCAAGCATCCCTCTATCCTATCTCTAACTCCAACTATTTTCTCATGATGCGTAAGCACTCCTATTTTATGGCTTTTAGCTTGTACAAGACACATTCTTTGAGATCAATAAACTGATAGGAGTCCTCGCCAACCCCCCGTCCAAACATAGGCAACGTTCCAAAAATATATATATATATATATATATATATATATATTTTCTCATGATGCGATGCACTGCTGGATTCTCTCTTATACAATGTCCTACAGTCCGCTAGTAGTTTTACTTGAGTATCATACGCTACTATATATGTTATTACTAAGGTTTAAATATATTTTTAGGGTTAATTACATTTACACCCCTTCTGAAAATGCATAATTACACTTTTCCTCAAAGAAGTTTTGAAATTACATTTACACCCCCTCTAAAAATTCTTTGTTTACACCTGACCTCCATCCGTTAAAGTTTGGGCGAAAAATGTTCATTTCAACAAAAATAATTACATAAATTTTTAATTTTACCTCTCATTTAACATTCTCGTGCAATAATTTTGTACTTATAAGGAAAAAATATAATAATATTGGCCTCACTCCATACATATACGTTACACTTATCCTCTTATAAGTACAAAAATATACATGAGAATGTTAAATGATGGAAAAAATTGAAAATTTATGTAATTATTTTTGTAGACGTGAACATTTTTCGTCCAAACTCTAACGGATGGAGGTCAGGTGTAAACAGAGAATTTTCGAAGGGAGTGTAAGTGTAATTTCAAAACTTTTTTGGGGGAAAGTGTAATTATACATTCTCAGAGGGGGTGTAAGTGTAATTAACCCTATATTTTTACTCATGTAATTTTGACATTTTGGCATTTTGTCAGATTTTGCAAAAGTCATCGGAAGATATCATGTGCGCCTCACGTGGTTCATTTAGATAGGGGCTTTTGTTCGAATTAGTTCACTTTTGCCAACATGGACAAAAAATTAAAAAATAATATAACGTGGCACATGATTTATTTCAATAATTTTTACAAAATCTGTCACCGAAAGGACTAAAATTGTGAAATGTCAAAAAGTTACAGGACTCTTTTGCAACCTTCAGAAAGATAAAGGATAAAAATGCCAAAATTGCGAGGGGCACATGATTTGTTCTGACAACTTTTGCGAATCCGATACCGAAAGGACTAAAAGCGCGAAATATCAAAAAATTACAAGACTATTTTATAACCCTAGAAAGAGAAAAGATAAAAATTCCAAATTGCTATAATTTCATACCAAAAATTCGTCAAAGCCTTATTACTAATTGACATCATCTATTTTCATGATTGCCCAAAATTTTTATGCCCTCAAAATATTATATATAATCATGCTTGTTATTTTCTTTTTCAAAGAAAATCAAAAGAATAATATTATATCTAGCACAAAATTTCGGAATTCATGTATGTCTTTTTTATACATTGGTTAAATTATGAAAAATGACATGAGTTTCAAGCAAAAGTTTCATAATAATTCATGTTCTTTTTAATTTCACACATTAAAGAAATATATAAATAGTTCAGGTGTGATGTACTATGACGCACACAGATTTTTTGAAATAAGAGTCGTAATACATATCATTGTAATAATTACGTCAATATTAATATAATTTTTAATTGAATCCACTAAACAACATTCGAAAACACGAATTTTTTTGAACTACAATCCATGAAGCTAAATTAGGTACGATTGTTAGAAAAAAAAAAATTAAATAATTTTTTTTTTTGCACCACGACAATTTGAAAGGTAGATCTTCTATGTTTTTTCGGCATTAACATTCAATACAATTTAACTTTTCACCGATTAATAGCATTGGCGAACGTAGTTTTATAATGTGGATATTGTAAGTTTCCAACTAAGCCTTTTATTTATTTTTGGTTTATAATATTATTGTTTGAAAGTATATATATTGTATGGATAAGAACACAATAAATAGTGAGTGACAGGTTTTTAAATTGAGGATTTATGTACAATATGGATTTTTTTTTATCTTTTTTTTTCTATGGATAAAAATTACAATAAGTCTAATTTGTGTCAAGTTAATTCTCGGATTAGGGACTTAACTAATTGAGATTTTTATCGTTCCTAAATTGCCACATCTCTTTTATCTCTTACAATTTTTTTCATTAATCTCTCATAATTTTTTTTGTTTATTAATAATTTGTATTATTCCCTGAATATATTTTTGAAAAATAATTACTTTTTAAAATTTAGAATTAATTGTGCAGACATTTTGAGTGTGTCACATATATTAATAGAGAAAATTGCAATTTTGATAGCTCAATTAGGGCCCCTTGTAATATTGGTACCATACTTTAAAAAATAGCTTAAAAATATACCACAAAATAGCTCCCAACTGCACTTTCGATTGTATCATTAAATTGCTAACTACAAGGCCACGTGTACTGTACATGGTCGTTAAAAATGAGTCTGGAATGTTGGCAAAACAAGTGATTTAATGCACAGTTGTAATGTTCCCAAAACACCCTTAAGAACAATAAATAGCAAAGAAATCTCTTTATGAAAGAAAATATATATTTTTCGATTATTTAGTTAGATAATTGCAATATCTTAAATCATTGTATCTTAATTGATTCAAAATCTACAGTCAGATTTTGTTTACAGATAAATCAATAATTTTTAATCGATTTAATTTATATATATATCTATAAATAGTATTTAATATAATTATATAATAAATATATATCCAATAACAAAGTTAATAAAATATATATTTCCCTCTCCAACCCAACCCAACATCACCAGTAGCAAACTTCGGGCGCCAACATTTTCCTCAATAGTATTCAATGTATATTTCGGTTTTAACAATTGTTGATACATGTTCATGTCTCTCTAAATATCTCCATTTCTTTATGTTGCTTTTTCATGTTTGTGTCATAATTTGAATCTACTTATGTCATTAAAGCCCAATTTTGCTGCATATCCCACAAATCTGTCATCTCTATATTTCCATTATCAACAAAGTCAAAATACTCCGTATTCTCACCTATATAATTCTTGTGTGGACTGTTACATAACCCCATTAAATGCAATTTAATAGTATAACTCTCTTCTCGTGTGGAGTCTATATATGTTAACTTAAATTATTGTTTAAGTTAATTAATTAGAAAAATACAGAAAAACAGAAAAATCAACAACATTAGAAATCAGAAAAACCAACACCAATTCATTGTATTATCATAAATTCACATAAAATCAACAACAATTTAGCACAACAAGAAATCAACAACATTATCATCATCCACGCACGATCCCTGACTACAGAATATGAAAGTCAGAAAATCACAATCCAATCACATCAAAGTTGGCCAAATCAGAAAAAGTCCCCACCAAATAAACAAATCATCAAATCAGTAGGAAAAAAAAAATCAAAACTTACAATAAATTGGTATGAAATCCAACGCGTGTTTGCTTATTCTTGTCATAGACCCTGCTTCACCACTTGCTTGCAAGTCCTCTTTCTTCAAGCTCAGACAAATCACACTCACACACTTGGGGGGGGGGGGGTTAGAACCACTCAAGAATTCATGTTAATGGTCTGGTATTTAAAAATTCAATTGATTTTGAGGTTAATTTTGAACTCATATGGATTGGGGATTTGGAAATTAGAGTTTGGAAGAGGGGAATATGAGAGTTGATTTGCAGCTTTAGAGAATTTTGGGAAAATCTGCTAATTTAGGGAAGATAAGCACCTCAGGTGAGCCTCATGTGAGGAATTTGTTAAGTTCTAACAGTACGTTGACGGCATTGACTAAAAATATGACGCAGAGAAGCTAATGGATGAATGGAAGAAGACTGAATTTTTGGACTGGAAGGCTGATATATGGTCTTTCCAACTTTTGAGAGTCTCCCCTTCCTAAGGAATCATATTTAGGTTAATATTTATATGGGAACATGCAAATCACATGCTCCATCCATTAAATATTAATTAAAAGAAATAATTTATATATCTTACGCAAGATTTAGAAATTTATGTATCTTCTTTGTGATAGATTAATTAATTTATGAAAAAGAAGATGAATTACAAATAAAAGTTCAATAATCTTTTATGTATTTTGAATTTCATCCGAAATAAAATATATAAATTGTTTGGAAGCGATCAGTAGTAACACACATGGATTTCAAAGGAAACAAATGTGCAACTCGTAGGACTGTTATAATTAGTTTAAAATCAATTCAATTTGTAATAGAATCCGCAACACGACATTTGAAAGCAAGATTTTGGGAATTTTAACTTATTATACTTGCCATGTTTTCTGGCGTCATGAAAAACTACAGCCAAGAAAGTCAATTTAGGTAAGACTGACAGAATAATTATATTTTATTAACTAATTTGTTTACGCAACACGATAATCAGGAAGGTGGATTTTCCAAATTTTTTGAAAGCAGTATTCAATAGCTTTTAACTTTCCACCAATTGACAGTAATGGCGGAAAGTAGTTTTATGATGTCGATTTTGTAATTTCCAACTAATTATTATGTATATTTTTGGCATATATTATTCCTTCTAAGTATATGTATGATATTCATAATAACACAATAATTCCGATGAATGACATGCTTTTTGAACTGAGAATTTATGTACAGTATGGATATAAATGACACTAGGTTGAATTTGTGACAAGTATCAAATAAGGGATTTGACTCGTTGAGATTTTTTATGGTCCCTAAATCATAGACTAAAATCTGAGATCCGTATTCTTGGGTTTATAAATTTAATAAGCACATTTCATAATTTAAAAAAATATGAAAACATTTTAAATGTCAATTTTTTAATATTCTTAACAAAGATATACCTTTTTTCTTACATGTTTAGTGTGGAAAAATAAATAGTATAAAATATAATTTTCAGTCGTATAAATGTTAAAGGACGAATTATGGAAAAATTACATTTTACATCACAAAATATACTCTTTTTGTGATTTTGATTCCATTATTTTAGCACATACCTGATTTAGTACCATGAGTCACAAAAACTTAAAATTTTAGTCCAACCTAAAATTTCATTAAATATTTACGAGGGAACGTGCTAATGGCGTGCTCCTTCCCTTAAATATTAAATAAAAGAAATAATTTATATATCTAGCGCTAGATTTTGAAACCCATGTATCGTTTTTGTGATAGATTAAAATAATTTACAGAAAAGAAGATGTAATTACAAACAAAAGTTTCATAGTCATTTATGTATTTTTAATTTTATCCTAAATAAAATATATAAATTGCTCAGATGCGATCAGTAGTAATTCACACAAATTCAAAGGAAAAAAACTTTAACATATATGACTATAATAATTAGTTTAAAATCAATGCAATTTATAATAGAATCCGCAACACGATATTTGAAAGCAAGATTTTTGGAATTTTAAATTATTATACTTACCATGTTTCTGGCGTCACAACAAACTACAACAAATAAAGTCAAATTAGGTAAGCTGACAGGAAAAATATATTTTATTAAGTAATTTCTTTATGCAACACGACAATAAGGAAGGTGGATTCTCCAAAATTTTTTACAGTAGTATTCAATATTATTTAATTTTCCACCAACTGATAGTAATGGCGAAATGTAGTTTATGGTGTGGATTTTTTAATTTTCAACTAATTATTATGTGTAATGTTGGCTTATCATATATTATTCCTTATAAGTATTTGTATGATATTGATAGTAACACAATAAATCGACTAAGTGACTTTCTTTCAAACTGAGAATTTATGTATAGTGTGAATAGAAATGACAATAGGTTGAATTTATGACAAGTATCAAATTAGGAATTTGACTCGTTGAGGGTTTTATGGTCTCTAAATCATAGACGGCAATCTAATATCCGTTCTCGGGCTTCTAACTTCAATAAGCACATTTCATTGTTTAAAAATATAAAAAAGTATTTTTAAATGTCAATTTTTTAAAATAGTGTAATAATATTCTTAAAACAGAAATATTTTTTTCTTACACGTTTAGTGTGGAAAAGTAAATATTTCCAAATATAATTTTTAGTCATATCACTATGAAAGGACGAATTATAGAAAAATTACAATTTATGCCCTAGAACTTATCATTTTGTGATTTTGGTTCCAATATTTTAGCACTCACCACTACAAGAAAATCGCTCATTATCAACGAAAAAAAATCAATGTCAAGCTACTTAGCAAGTAAAATTCTCGTTTCTAATCTACATTATTTAATGCAAGAAATTTACTTGCTAAAGAATTTAGCAACAAAAATTTACTTGTTAATTAACTATACATTGATTTTAGCAGTAAATTTTTTCGTTGCTATTAAGCTATTTTCTTGTAGTGCACCCGATTAAGTCCCATAAGTCACAAAATTTTTCAATTTTATCCCAAACACAAATTTCATTATATATTTACTGAGAAACTTGCAAATCACGTGCTGCCTCCATTAAATATTAATCAAAAGAAATAATTTAAATAGCTCGCACAAGATTTCGAAATTTATGTATCTTCTTTGTGATTAATATATTCATTTATGAAAAAGAAGATGAATTACAAACAAAAATTCCATAATCATTCTTGCATTTTGAATTTCACACTAAATAAAATATATAAATTCATCGGATGCGATGAGTTGTAACGCACACGAATTTCAATGGAAAAATGGGGTAGCACATATGCTATAATAATTAGTTTAAAATTAAATTATAATTGAATCCGCAACATGACATTTAAAAGGAAAATTTTGGGACTTTTAAATTATTATACTTATTATGTTTACTTGGCATCACGACAAACTACAACCCATATAATCAATTTAGGTAAGACTGACAGAAAAAATATATTTTATTAAGTAACTTCTTTATGCAATATGACAATAAAAAAGATGGATTCTCCAAAAAATTTTACAGCAGTATTCAATAGTATTTAACTTTTCACCAACTGACAGTAATGGCTGAAAGTAGTTTGATGATGTGGATTTTGTAATTTTCAACTAATTATTATGTATATTGTTGGCTTTTCATATATTATTCCTTGTAAGTACATGTATGATATTAATAATACACAATAAATTGGGTGAGTGACATGTTTTTAAACTGAGAATTTGTGTACAATATGGATAGAAATGACACTTGGCAGAATTTATGACAAGTATCAAATAAAGGATTTGACTCGTTGAGGTTTTTAAGATCCCTAAATCATAGACTGAAACCTAAGATCCATTTTCTCGGGCTTATAAATTCAATATACACACATAATTTAAAAATATAAAAAAATATTTTTAAATGTCAATTTTTTAATATGTTGTAATAATAGTCTTAACAAAGAAGTATTTTTTTCCTTACGTGTTTAATGTGGAAAAATAAATATGCTAAAATATAATTTTCAATTGTATAAATGTTAAAGGAAGAATTACTGAAAAATTACAATTTACGTCCAACAATTTACCATTTTTGTGATTTTGGTCCCATTATTTTACTGCTAACCTGATTTAGTCTCATAAGTAATAAAAATGTGCAATTTTAGTTTCAACCACAAATTTCATTAGATATTTACTGGAGAACGTGCACATCAAGTGCTCCATCCATTAAATATTAAATAAAAATAATAATTTATATATATCTAGCGCAAAATTTGGAAATTTATGTATCTTATTTGTGATCAATTAATCAATTTATGGAAAAGAAGATGATTACAAACAAAAGTTTAATAATCTTTTATGTATTTTGAATTTAATCCTGAATAAAATATATAAATTATTCGGATGCGATCAATAGTAACGTACACGGAATTTCAAAAGAAAAAATGTGTAACGCATACAACTATAAAGTCAATTTGAAAGCAAAATTTTTGGAATTTTGAATTATTATACTTACCATGTTTACTAGCATCATGAGAAACTACAACCAAGAAAGTCAATTTAGGTAGAACTGACTGAAAAAATATAATTTTATTAACTAATTTGTTTATGCAACACGACAATTAAGAAAGTGGATTATCCAAATTTTTCGACAGCAATATTCAATAGTATTTAACTTTCCACCAACTGAAAATAATGACGGGAAATAGTTTTATGATGTGGAATTTGTAATTTTCAACTAATTATTATACATATTGTTGGCTTATCATATATGATTCCTTGTAAGTATATGTGTTATAATATAATAACACTATTAAATAGGTTGGTGCCTCACAGATAGGGACATTCAGTTGGAGGTGATTGCAGACAATGAACAATACCTTCACCTACTATGTGTGGTAATGGTGCTGGCGCAGCCTTTTTTCTTCACCTTCGTCTACGAAAAATGCAATAAACCTGTGCAAAAGGAGATTTGGGGTTTGATGCGATCTGTGGCAGATTTAGGGAGCCCTTGGTTAATAAGGGGAGACTTCAACAAAGTTCTATCCATGGAACGCTCGACTGGCGCGTACCCTGCGAACCACTCGATCGAGTCTTTTCAAAAGGCTATTCTCGACTTTGGCCTGATAGATATTAGCTACGATACCAGTCCCTACACTTGGACTACCAACCTCTTATGGCCAAGGCAGGATTGGATCCTCCTATCCAGTGAATGGGTGGACGGACTCCCTTCGACGAAGATTACACACCTACCATGATATCTCTCATACCGTTGCCCTATGCTGCTACAAACACGGTCGTCGTCCTGAATGGGCGCCCTCTTCATTTCAATTCCAAAATATATGGGCAAGGCATGCACAGTTTATGGATGTCGTCAAATAGTGTTGGGCCTTGCCGTTGCTGGAGCACGTCATGATGAAGTTGAAGGTGAAGTTGACACGATTGAAAAACCGTCTGAACCACTGGAACAAAGAGGTCTTTAGAAACCTGTTCCTCAACATTGAATGGGCAAATACGGATGTCTGGCAGGCGGAGAACAAATATGACGGCAATCCCACCGATACCAATCTAATCGAGATGAACCGGCAGCAGTCGGTATTCCAAAATGTGCTTGCGGCAGAGGAGGATTTCTGGCGGCAAAAGGCGGCTTGTAAGTGGACAGTGGATGGTGAACGCGACACAAAATTCTTTGAGTCCTTCGTTAAGTAAAAGCGAGAAAGATCCGGCATATCCTGTCACGCCCCGAATCAAGGGTCACGACACGGCCATGCCACCAAGTCCATAGCCTTAGTAGCATGAAGCCCTCATCACCAAAAAATAAATCCAAACTAAACAATACTCATACTTAAACAATAAAAATTCCAAAACAATACTTGTTGTGGAAATACATAAATCTAAACATTTTAACTCTAACATCAAGTCCTAACACCTAAACAATGAAAGGGTAATTCCTAAAAAAAAAAGTTGTCTATAGAACTTCTTAATGGACGCCATGTGAGCGCTTAGACCTTGATTGGCTACCAACCCCAGTATCGCTCCCCCTCATTCACTTCATCTGCAAGGTATCGTAAGTGGTGTGAGCAACTAATCGCCCAGTAAGCAGTCTCCACCTCTTACCAGATGCGAACAGAGTACATAAGTAATGAATGACTATCATTTATTAACACAAAACGATAACTTGAAAAGAAATTGAATAAAGGAGGAAATTTACAGTTTCAAAGTATTTGCGCGACAATGATAACTCGAAACTTTTCAATCAAAGCAAGGTATACACAATAATTGTGGGTGATAACAACAATGTGAGAAATCAGTGTAAGTGTTTTCATAAATTGACCATTTTAACCAAGTAGGCATGCTAGCATTCACTAGCAACATAACAAACCTCTTACTTATTTGTGACTATAATTATAATCCATAGTCCAGGCCTCAATCTTTAACCCCGATTGAGAGGGTCAGAATATAGTCTCAGTTTACAACCCCAACTGAGAGGGTCAGAATAGATTCTCAGTTTATAACCCCAACTGAGAGGGTCAGACATAATTTCTCAATTTATAACCCCAACTGAGAGGGTCAAATGTAACTCCTCAGTTTTTAACCCTAACTGAGAGGGTTCAGAACAACTCTAGTATTCCCTGTTAACAGTGATTTCGTTAATGGTTGAGCATGTTCTGTCTATTAGTCGATGAACTTGAGCATGCTTTTATTAAAAAAAATAACATATAATATTTATCACCCGTATTTCGATTTCAAAAGAGCTCAAAAGAATAACAATAATAGCTTAATTTGACACAACACAATAGCTTTCAAATTTCAGGATTTGACCAAGTGCTTACATCAACATTTAACAGCAAAATCCTACTACACGTATCTAAAATTTGAACTTATAAAAAAAAATATCATATGCTCGCATCGTATTTTGCTTTAAATCCAAAATTATCTTTTGAAATAAGAAAATATTTGAGAAAACATCACGTAAGAGGGAGGTAACCACTTACAGAATCTTCTGGCTCTAGTCCATTTATTTAACCACTTGCTCCGAGACTGCAGGATCCTATACGTCAGTTGATCATAATTCTTACAATCAATAATCACCTAAGTCACATTCGACCCAATAAAAATAGGTGTGCTACCTATTTAATCCTAGAGAAACAAACTATGAAAAACCTATAGCTTAACTCAAACCTAACAATCATATGGACTCAAATCTATAATTCAATACAAAATTTGCCTCATTACAATTGATACCCAAAATAAATCAATAAATACCCATATCAATTGATGATCCTAGTTACTCAATCAATCCTTAACGATTCAATAGCCAAATAAAATCACTAGACTAGACGGATAATAAGGTAACGCCAACTGGCAATCTAATTGTGTGAATTTTGTAAAATTATATACTTAGTAAATGACTATGAAAATTTTATAAAGAGTGTTAAAGATACTGAATAACATATATAAAAATATACTAGATGATTAAGTTGAATAAATAGGTATAAGAGTTTTCAAGATCGGGTTGGAGAATAATTACAACACAAACTGCCAATTTTACTTGAATGAATTTTTACAATTCAATCATACTTGGGGAAACCATAAAAATTTAATATATTACTCAAGACTCATATAAGTGAATACAGAAAATAATTAATCTTTATAAGGAGCATAAAAAATCATCATAAAAAGTCAGAAAGAGTAAGGTTTTGTAGAAAAGAGCACCGCTGCAGGATATGACTCGAGGAATTTTATAACTTTTTTCGATACTTCAAAAATTCTTAAAAGTAACAGGTACTCTCTACTTGGTTTAATAAATATTTAAAAAAAGTTTTGTAGCTAAAATGCATATATAACTAAATAAAAGAGACCAAAAACGAAAGTTGTCAGATTCACGCCTAACTTCTGACGGTGCTCGTATAATAATTTTATAAAATCTAATACAACTCGAAAATTCCTGATATTTTACGAATAAACCAGAAACACAATAGGGTTTCACAAAAAAATTGTTATTAGTCAAATAAAACGTATAATATATAAATAAGATGAGTTTTTTCCAGATATCTAGAAACTGTTTCATGAATCAAAAACACCAACAGGCTAATTCTCCTATGAAACTCATACTTGATTAACTCCAAAATCTTCAATCAATTCCTATAGAAATTTCTAATTCATGAAAACATAAATATGTACTAGATCTAATATTTTTACGCTAATGACTCAAGGCTCAAACAAATCACACAATTCATCTAGATCCTAAAAGAATCTATCTAATTATCATGACTTGATTAAACTAAAAGTTGAAGCAACCTCAAATTCGCAGCAACGGAGTGCTTCGACTTCCTTCCATGTCCTTTCTAATATGACTCAATTTAGACGTGGGATATCGTGAGTTTATGGCAATTGAAGGTTGAATTTTGTGTATTTTCGCCTATGGAGAGATGTATAGAAGAAAATAGGTTTTAGAGTTTGAATAGGGTATGTTTTCCTATTTTTTGGATGGTGGTTGGGTATATATAGGCTTAGGAAGTTGTATTCTATCAAAAGTCTCCAAAAAAATATTTTAAATCCAACTTTTAAGAGGGAGCAAAAATAAATCCGAAAATATAAAAAAAAACTTAGTCAAGGTGTGTCAATAAGGGTTAAACTAGTTGGTTTGACTCGATTGGGTGCGGGTATTACATCTCCTCGAACAACCATGATGGGGAGGTCTTCACATACTTGTCAGACATTAAATAGTCAGGGGTCGACTTCTTCTTGGCTCGCCTATCGGCGACCCCTAGCCCCCCGATCTGATTGGGATGCAAGACCGTATTCCGACATTAGTTACTGTTGGCATGGGAGACTCCTTATGTAGAGCTCCAACCGAACATGAAGTATGAGATGTGGTTTTAGCCATTGATGCACACAATGCTACCGGCCCTGACGGGTTTAATGCGTTCTTTTATTAGGAATGCTTCGAGGTGATCAAAGCAGACCTTCTTGACACGGCGATAGATTTCATGAGCGGCACGCCTCTGCTAAGAGCTTTACTACGACGAGACTGGCGCTAATTCAACAACTCCCAAATCTCTCACGGTGGTCGGAATATTTACTGATAAGCCTCTATAACACCTCAAACAAAATTCTAAAGAAGCTCTTAAACTAGAGGCTTAAGGAGTGACTTCCAACTCTTATCTCGCCTTCCCGGACCGGCTTCATGGCTGACCGTCAGATAGGGTAAGGCATCTTGTTAGCTTAGGAAATCGTGCATTCCATTGGTGCCCACAAAATATCTGGGAATGTGGCACTCCAACTCGACATGGCCAAAGTATATGACCGCGTTGATTGGTGTTTTCTCCGAGAGGTCCTCACCAGGTTTGCCTTCCCGGGGAGGTGGATATAGTTGGTGTTGAATCGCATTACAAATTGCTGGTTCTCTGTCCTAGTTAATGTAAAGTTAAGCAACTTCTTCCAATCCACCCGTGGTCTAAGACAAGCCGACCCCCTCTCCCCATTTGTGTTTGTCATCACGGTCGAATACATTCTACATGGGCTGGACCAACTGATGCATACTGACCCAAGACTCACCTATCATGGGAGTTATGGAATATCCCACTTGACCTATGAGGATGATCTTATCATTTTCACAAACTCGAAGCCAAGGAGCCTTGCGGCTATTCTGGAGTTTCTGAGACACGTCGAGCGCATGTTCGAACAACTGATTAATGTGGACAAGAGTTTCTTTGTTTTGGCTCCCGTGGCCCTCTTTCTAGTCGTAGACGGGTTAAGCGTATCATGGGCTTTTGCATGAGGTCTCTTCCCTTCACTTATTTGGGGGCACCCATCTACGTGGGTAGAAAGCGAGCGGTCTATTTTGACAGGCTAGTCGCGACTGTGGCGAGTCGTATCAAGGGTTGGTAAAAGAAAGGTTCTTTCGTAAGGAGGTTGATTGCAACTTGTCAAAACAATCCTTCTTGCCATGCCTATCACATCCTCTACATTATTAAGCCGCCGAAGGGAGTTCTCATGATATTGGAACGCCTTTTCAATAGGTTTTTTTTAGGGTTGTTCTAGGTCTGCCCGCTGTCTACACTAGACTGAGTAGGAGCGCCTCTGCAAGCCGACGACAGAGGCGGGATTGGGGTCTGGCAGTTAGAGGATATGACAACAACCTTTGCGTACGAATTATGGTGGTGTTTCTGAGTTGGATCACACTATTGGCGGATTTTTTGCAAAGGAAATACTGCAAATGAGCATGTCCAGCTTTGACCCGAGCCCACAAAACAACAGTGGGGCTTGGAAACGGATGTGTGCGGCGAAACTACAGGCTGAGGGGCATATTTTCTTGTCCTTGGGTGCGGAAATGTGTGCTTTTTGCATGATATATGACTCGGGGAAACTAGCATAGTTGCGATCGTGAATTACAGCGTTTCAACGCACAAGAGTGTCAACTATTTCTGGTCGGGTGAGACATGGAATGCGGAGAGGCTATCACAGCTTGTTCCTATGAGCATCATCGACAACATTTGTCGTGTGCCTTTTGATATGCGTAGGATGGATACAACCTAGTGGAAGCTGGAGTAGACGTTGGTTCTCCTTGAAGTTGGTCTGGAATGATGTTCGACAACCCATTGTGGAGTACCCCTTGGTAGCCAATTTCTGGAATGTTTTGACGAGGCCGACGGTCTCTATTTTTGCTTGGCGCCAGGTGCATGATTTTGTCTCGGTGGACGCTTAGCTAATGAGCCAGGGGATGCCCCTGACATCTAGATGTTGTTGTTGCCACGCTGTCAAAATAGTGTGGCATGTTTTCCTTCAGGCTCATGGGGTCAGGGCGGTTTGGCAGTATTTTGGTGACATTTTTCAGATTCGCATACCAGAGACGGATTTCGACACCCTTATGCTCCAGTATTGGAAGATCTAATTGCCTTTCTTCTCTAAGGGACATGTACGTTTAGTAAGTTCTCTCCTCAATCTGTGGTATAACTGGACATTGTGTAACGAGGCCAAAGATCAAGGCAAGCCTTTCAAGCCATAGGGAATTGTCGGCAATGTGACAAATCATTTATGGCAGCTATAAAAAAGGGGCGCGCAAGAGCCGACTAATTGGTAGAGGGACTTGGCTGCGGCTCAGCAATTGGGGTTCCATTTCTTGGCCCCATCGTCAATCAAGCTACGACAGGTCCGCTGGGCTCTTTCGGAGATGGCCTGGCCAAGCTCAATTGTGATGGAGTTTCTAAGGGCAATCCTAGACCAGTTGGAGAGGGCGGCATCCTCCCGGGTGAACGAAGGCATGCAACCTTTGCCTATTATCTCTACTTGGGGGATCATACCAATACATATGCGAAGCTGGCGACGTTGGAGAAGGGGCTTGAGCTCTCGTGAACCATGGGATTGTGTAAAGTCTGGGTGGAGATAGACTCGATGGTAGTCTTGCACATTGTTCGCTCCAGTCAGGGCCGTTGGGCATTGAGGAGCTTGCTCACAAAGATCCGCCTGCACATGCGAGATATGATCATCCGTTTCTCTCACATCTTCAGAGAAGGTAATAGGGTTGCAAATTTGGTTGGCAAATTGCGTTATCACATAAAGGAGGCACGGGTACTGCAACCAGTCGACATACAGGGCACTGTTGCATCTTTGATAGGACTAGATAGTATTTTTCCTAGCTTTAGATTTAAATAAATACAAAGGAGGAAGTGCACCTTATTTCTTGCTTTGTGCTTGTAGGATAGCTCTCCTCAACTCTTTCTAATATATGGGTGTAGAGGTCCTCCAAACCCCCAACCTAGGCATAGGCGGCTTTACCAAAAAAAAAGAGATTTACAAAAAAATTATAATTTACGTCCCACAACTTATCGTTTATGTGATTTTGGTCCCATTATTTTAGCACTTACCTGATTTAGTCCCATAATTCACACAAACTTGCAATTTTAGTCCAATCACAAATTTCGTTAAATATTTATTAGGAAACATGCAAATCACGTGTTCCCTTCATTAAATATTAAGTATAAGAAATAATTTATATATCTAGCCTAAGATTTTGAAATTTATGTATCTGCTTTGTGATAGATTGATTAATTTATGAAAAGAAAGATGAACTACAAACAAAAGTTCCATAATCATTCATGTAATTTGAATTTAACACTAAGTAATATATAAATGGTTCGGAGCGATGAGTTGTAACGCACAAGGATTTCAAATAAAAAATGGTATAACACATATGACTGTAATAATTAGTTTAAATTTAATACAAATTATAATAAAATCCCAATAAGACATTTGAAAGAAAGATTTCGAGAATTTAAAATTATTATACTTGACATGTTTACTGGCGTCACGGCAAACTACAACCCATTAATTCAATATAGGTAAGAATAATAGAAAAAATATATTTTATTAAGTTATTTTTTTACGCAACACAACATTCAGGAAGGTGGATTCTCCAAATTTCTCGATAGCAGTATTCAATAGTATTTAGCTTTCCACGAATTGACAGTAACAGGGAAAAGTAGTTTTGTGATGTGGACTTTGTAATTTAATGATAATGATAATAACACAATAAATCAAGTGAGTGACATGTTTTCAAACTGAGAATTTATGTACAATATGGATAGAAATGACACTAGGTTGAATTTGTGACAAGTATAAAAATAGGGATTTCACCCCTTAAGATTTTTATGGTCCCTAAATCATCGACTAAAACTAAGATCCGTTCTCGAGCTTATAAACTCAATAAACACATTTCACAATTTAAAAATATAAAAAAGCTATTTTTAAATGTCAATTTTTTTCAATGATGGTGTAATATTCTTAACAAAGAAATATTTCTTTCTTACATGTTTAGTGTGGAAACACAAGTATTTAAAGTATAATTTTTAGTTGTATAAATGTTAAAGAACAAATTTCAGAAAAATTATAATTTACGTCCCACAATTTGCCCTTTTTGTGATTTTGATCTAATTGTTTTAGCACTCACCTGATGTAGTCCCATAAGTTACAAAAACTAGCAATTATAGTGGCAAGCACAAATTTTGCTAAATATTTACTGGAAAACGTGTAAATCACGTGCTCCCATCATTAAATTTTAAATAGGGTTAAATACAGTTACTACCATGAAGTATCTATCCCACATCAATTATCCCCTTAAAGTATTAAAACCTTTAGAAAAATGCCTTGAACTTCTAACTCCTTTAATTTTTAAATTTGTAAAGTCCATTTTACCCTTAATAAACGTTGATTTCTAGAAAAAGAAAATAAAGGGATTTTTAAAATATTAAAACCACTCTTTGTCGAAGCTTTGTCTAATTCTAGTTTCACTTGTTAATTGAGCTTTTTTTATTTTTGTAATCCTAATGTATTAATTTGGAGCTCATTTTATTTTAGTTTCACTTATTTGTCAAACCATGCAAGTTAAAAATAAATTATACATGCATATAACTACCATATATATAATATTAGAGATATATATTAATTGTATTTTTTTATCATTTCATCAGCCTTTTCAATTTTATTAATTATACATTTGTTTAAGTAAATATATAAATATGTATGCAGGCATACATTTATTTTTAATTTAGTTTGACAAACAAGTGAAATAAAAATAAAATGAGCTCTAGGTACTTTTAGACTAGGAAAATAAAAAGAGCTCGATGAACAAGTGAAACTAGAATTAGATAGAGCTTCAACAAACTGTAATTCTGGTATTGTAGAAATCCCGTTATTTCGTTTAAGGATAAAATTTTCAGTAAGGATAAAATGGACTTTCTAAATTTAAAAATGAAATGTGTTAGAAGTGCAGGGGGGGGGGGGGTTGAAGGTTTAAATACCTTAGCGGGTAATTGATGTCGGATGGATATTTCAAGGGTGGTAACTTTATTTAACCTTATTAAATAAAATAAATAATTTATATATCTAGCACAAGATTTCGAAATTTATGTATCTACATTGTGATACATTAATAATTCATTTTACCCCCACTGTGTTCTTAAAAAATATTAAAAAACCTCCCTGTGATAAATTACTTAGCAAAAAACCCCCCTGTGATAAAAATAAATAGGTAATTTACCTCTTGATACGATGAGTGCACCATGCGCGCCCGTTTTCAAACTTTTTTTAATTTTTTAATTAGTCAATTACATTTATACCCTTTATCATCAATCGTAGGATCTTAATTGGTAAGATCAACGATCCAGATTTTTTCTCTTTAAATTTTTTAAAAAAAATCCTAATTTAAATGCAAATAAACAAATAAATATAAATTAATATATCTTAAAATTATATAATACTAAAAAATTAATTAATCTTAAAATTAAAATTATATATTACTTAAAATTAATTAAAATTATATAATACTAAAAAATTAATTAATACTAAAAATATTTGATTTAAAATAAATTAATTTGTAATTCAAAAAAATTAAAAATGTTAAAAACTAAAAAATAAAAATAAATCCTTCCTGGGTTGTCTTCCCCGATGAAACCCCTTCCCCTCCTATCTCTCAGCCGCCGCCGCTGCTACTGTCGCCGCCACTGTTGCTGATGCCGTCATCGTCGTTGCCGCCGTCTTCTTCACGATCTTCCCGCCGTCGCCGCAGCCCCCCACTTGCCCCTCTCCCAATCTCTCAGCCGGGTTTCCCCGACGGAAACCCCTTCCCCTCTCAGCCGCCGCCGCTGCTGGTGCTGCCGTCGTCCTCCCCGCCCCTCTCGCAACCCCTTGCCTCTCCCCTCCTTTCCGATAGCTTTAGCCGCTGCCACCGATTGCTTCAGACAATGTCGCCGCCGTCTTTTTTCTTGTTTGTATGTATATATATATATTATTTATTTATCTTTTAATTGAATATATATATATTACATATGTATAATTAAGTATATATTTATTAATTGCATATATATAATTAAAATTATATATTTATATAAGGTATATAATTTAAATCTAAACCGTTGGATTCAAATTATATAAAATCTGGGCCACACATTTTGATAAAAGAAAACATAAATCATAGATTTGATAGGTTAATTTTGAACCGTTAGATTTTGATTTGACAAATTTGGGCCTTTGATTTGTATTACTTAAATGTAGACCGTTGATCATATCAAGTAATATCCAACGGTTGATAAATGAGAGCATTTTTGTCATTTTATAAGTCAAAAATGTAAAAACGCGCATTATTGGCGCGTAAACAACAAATCCAGCCCTAGGGGGGTATTTTGCCTTTTTTTTTTTATTATGGAGAGGTTTTTTACTAATTAATTTATCACACGGGGGTTTTTTAATCTTTTTTGAAAGCACAAGGGGGTAAAATGGATTTTACCCATTAATTTATGAAAAAGAAGATGAATTACAAACAAAAGTTCCATAATCATTCTTGTATTTAGAATTTCACCCTAAATAAAATATATAAATTGTTCGGATGTGATCAGTAATAACGCAATCGAATTTCAACGGAAAAATGGTGTAACGCATACGACTATAATAATTAGTTTAAAATCAATGCTATTTATAATAGAATCCACAGCACGACATCTGAAAGAAAGATTTTTGGAATTTTGAATTATTCTAGCATCCCGACAAACTACAGTACATAAAGTCAATTTATGGAAGAATGATAAAAAAAATATATATTTTATTAAAAAAATTCATTACGCAACACGACAATCGTGAAGGTGGATTCTCCAATAAGATGGATGGACAAGATTTGATCTTGGAGAGATTGAGATGGATGACCATGATTATTCCTAGAGGAGTTTGGATTAGGTCAACTCTCTAGAATTTGTATGTAGTGTTCCTCCTTTCGAGGAGTTTGTGTAGGTTAAGTGACCTAATCACTTAAATACCCATAAACACATACACACGATCTCACAGACCCTCACTGCCGACGCCACCTCTCCTCCTCTCTCTCGTCCACTCCCTTTCTCTCCTCCAAGAATTTTCTAGTTTCTTCTAGATTTCATCAAGGAAGAACTACGAACAATTGACCACGTTAACTAATAACGCTTGGTTGATTGTTCTCTCACCTTAGATTTCTTGCTAGCACGAGAGTTCTAAGAAATTTGGTGAATTGCGTTAGACGTTCTTTGGACGTGCTCTACGAAGAGCCTTCAGCATTGAAGATTCAGAACAACACGTGTAGCCAGTAAAAGAAACCACAAGGGTAATTTCTCTTTACATTCTCTTGCTTTCTGTTACATACTCTATGGCCTCCATGAACTATATGTGTTGATTTCATTCATGAGATACACCATATGTCCGAGAGAATCAAGGGAACACCCTTTGATACAATTTTAAAGGCTTTTTAATTCCGTTTATATTGCATGATTCCATCGTTTTCCACGCTTCCGCCACGTGATTCCCGGGCCGATCCACACTTTCAACATGACAATGAAGAAGATGAATTCTCCAAATTTTTCGACAGCAATTAAATAGTATTTAACTTTCCACCAACTGATAGTAATGGCGGAAAGTAGTTTAATGACGTGGATTTTGTAATTTCCAACTAATTATTATGTATATCCTAGGTTCGCATATATTATTGCTTGAAAGTATATGATGGTATGGATAATAACACAATAAATCAATAGCGTGATGACATGTTTTGAAATGATAGTTTATATACAATATAGATAAAAGTGAATTTGTGACAACTATCAAATTACGGATTTGACTCGTGGTTTTTATACTCCCTAAATCATAAACCGAAACCTAAGATCGGATCTCAAGCTCATAAGTTCGATAAACAAATTTCATAATTTAAATTTAAAAATATAAAAAATACTTTTAAATGTCAATTTTTTTAAATGATGTAATAATATTCTTATCAAAGAAAAAATATAAATAATACTTTTAAATAACTGTTAAAGGGTGAATTATGAAAAAATTACAATTTATGTCCCACAACTTAACCTCTTTGAGATTTTGGCCCTATTATTTTAGCACTCACCAGATTTAGTCCCATAAGTCACAAAAACTTGTAATTTTAGCCCCAAAAATTTTGTTAAATATTTGGTGGAAAACTTGCACATCACGTGCAACTCCCTCCATTAAATCAATTGTCAGTTACTTAATGGAGCAATTGCAAATCATTTGCTCCCTCTATAAATATTAAATAAAAAATAACATTTATATATCTAGTACAAGATTTCAAAATTTATGTGTGTCTTTGTGATAGATTGATCAATTTATGGAAAAGAAGGTGAATTACAAACAAAAGTTCCATAATCATTCATGTATTTTGCATTTCACCCTAAATAAAATATATAATTGTTCGGATTTGTTGAGTTGCAACACACAAGGATTTCAAACAAAAAAAGGTGTTATACATAGGACTGTAATAATTAGTTTAAAATTAAGGCAAACTTGTAAAATTAGTCCTGTATATAAGGGGGTTGGCCAAATTAGTCCTGTAGGTATCAAACTGAAAATTTTAGACCTTTAAGAGTTTAGGGGCAATTTCAGTCCTTCTAGCCAAAAATTGCCGGAAATAAATCGGAAAACTTGGGGATTAGGATTTTCTTGCCACCTGGACTTTGACTAAAATACATGGCATCCTACGTAGATGTTGGGCAGGGCAAATGGATGGAAGAAAAACACCCTCTTTCCACCTCCTTCCAAAGAAGAAATGGGGGAAGATGAGGAGGCCCACAACGTGAACGACGCTATTGACGGAAGATGATTGGAGGGATGTATGCGTCATGGGGAGGCGAACACAGGCGTGGTGGTCCGCCGATGAGATGATCACTGGAGGAGGAGATACGGTGGAAAAACAGTGGCGGGGCGGCGAGAAAAGTAGTGAAAATGACAATGGAGAGAACCGAACGAATAGTGGACGAAAATTGTGCTATCGACTCGTTGGAGGATGGGGAGTTGATTTATGGAGGTCTCAAACGATGGGTAGGTCGGACGACGGCGAATTGAGAAGAGAGAGAAAATAGACCTAGAATTGTAATCGGACCGATTGGGGGCAAGTTTGAACTCCAATTGGAACACGCATTGCATGGTTGGAATCAGGCTCGGATGACTAGCTCAATAATGGTGCACGTGGCCTGAGACTCACTTGAAAAAAATTCTGGCCTCCGACAGTGATAGTGAGGTGGTGGTGGGCAGTGAGCTATGTCAACTCCACGTAAGATGCTGACTGTGTAAATGATGCCCATTTGGACACCAAAATCCTAAGCCCCAATTTGATTTGTTAATTTTCAGTCACTTTTGGCAGGAAGGACCAAAATTGCTACAAATATAGAGTATAAAGGACTAAAACTGACAATCCCATAGTTACGGGACCAACTTTGCACACCCCCATACATACAGGACTAATTTGCAATTTTGCCTAAAATTAATCCAATTTATAATAGAATCCGCCATTACGACATTTGAAAGCAAGATTTTTGGAATTTAAATTATTATACTTGCCATGTTTATTGGCATCACGACAAACTACATCCCATAAAGTCTAATTTGATGTAAGATTGATAGGAAAATATGTTTTATTAAGTAATTTCTTTATGCAACACGACAATTAGGAAGGTGGATTCTCTTAATTTTTCGACAGCATTATTTATTTGTATTTAGCTTTTCACCAACTGACAATAATGGCGGAAAGTAGTATGATGATGTGGACTCTAAATCATACATCGAAACTATAAATTCGATATAGATTTTTTTAAAATGATGTAATGATATTCCTAACAAAGAAATAATTTTCGATATTCATAATTTAAAAATATAAATAAAATATTTTTAAATATAGATTTTTTTAAAATGATGTAATGATATTCCTAACAAAGAAATAATTTTCTCTTACATGTTTAGTTTGGAAAAATAAATATTTTAATATATAATTTTCAGTCGTATAAATGTTAAAGGACGAATTACGAAAAATTCACAATTTATGTCCCACAACTTATCCTCTTTGTGATTTTTTGTCCCATTGTTTTAACACTCACTAGATTTAGTTCCATAAGTCACCAAAACTTACAATTTTAATCCCAACTACAAATTTCGTTAAATATTTATTGACGAACATGCAAATCAATGGTCAGATATTTAATAGAGCACGTGCTCCCTTCATTAGAATCTTGACTAATCATTGGAAGGGAACATTAGAATCTGTTAACTCCTGATTTACAATGCGACATTTTGGGACTGGTTTCTGCAGCATTGAAACTTATCGTTTGCCAATAGGTTTGTCTGTAGTTCTCAAGCTGAAAAAATAGAGAGGATCAATTATGAATAACAGGGTACTTAGATTTGTTTGTAGTTTTTCCGAGGAAGACAAGGGGGAGGGGGCTGTGGAAGTTAGTTGCATGTTTACCTGGGAAATTCTTGTTCAGACTAAGCTTGGTCGAACCAAAACAATCATAGAGCAAGTCTACAAGTGTGATTTACTTGTTATGTGATTGCTCACTTTCCCAGAACCATACACCAATCACAGGACAAATTTATTACACTTGACATATGATTGGTTCAAATTTGATCGAACCAGGTCCGAGCTAGAATTTCTTGTTTATCTGCACTTCAGGTATCTCTTCAAATCCAAACTTGTTTGTCCACATTGGCTTTGCATTGTTGTCCGCCGGGAGCACAAGCTTTTTCTTTTTTTTTTTCTTAAAAATTAAGTAATTTTAATTTTTTTAATTTTTAAATTAATAAAAAAGTATTTTTTTTATTTTAAATAAATGTAATGACACATCAAGATAATTAATTTTTCTCACCAAATTAGGAATAATTTGCTTTGATCCTCGGCACTTTTCGGATCAAACCATCTAAAAACTCTACAATATTCCATTTTCGGTGAACAGAAAAGTAAAAAAAAATAATGTTAAATAAAAACAAAAACAAAATAAATAAGAACAAAATATAAATTTATCCCGTAATTAAGACATGCTCAAAACTTTCTTCCGGGATTTATTTTGGTCTAAAAGTCTTCAATGGTAGCTCAATTCCACACTCACAATACATTTTTTCTACATAAATATTCTCATTAGACGAACACGCTCGAGTTTGAGTAAGGTTGAAACTAATTGCTCCTCATCCCTCTCATTTTATGCCAAAATTTTTCTAGTTCCACTATTTCAAATCTATATTTTGTGGTGTATAAAATGACAGCCAAACATGCCTTTAAACAGACAAGAAATCACACAATTTTCCCTTCAAAATTGGGTTGACCGTTTGTTTTAACGGTCAACCTAATGGAGGGTACTTAAAACAAACGGTCAACCTAATGGAGGGTACTCAAGTGGATGAAAAATTGAAACTTCGGGCACCAAGTGTGATGACTAGAAAACATGAGGTACCAAAGGTGCAGAAGAGGTATAGTTGGGGGTATCAAAAGTAAAATTATCCCATTTCCAATTCTTATATTTTTCACATATCTGTGAAAAGTAGTTTTGGGGAGATTTTTTAATAAATGATACTTTAGAGGGTAAATGTGACTATATGTAAAGCTCACAATTGCATTTTTAACAGACGACCGGCTTCTAATGTCATAGCAAAAGAACTTCAGACTTTTGTTTTTTACCACATCAAGCAAGATTTTCCCGTTCTCGAAGTAGATATGTCGTGATGCACATCTATACATGTTGCACGCATGGATCCCAAATCACAAGTTGAAACTACCTACATAAATTAGATATATCCCTAATTAGATTTATACCAGTTTCGTGAAAATCAAGATGATAAAATAGTTTTATGAGTCGACTAAACAAGAATTCCTGAAATATCGAGTACTTACTCTAGCTCTGTTGCACAAAGAGCAAGAGCACAGAATACCAGAACCACGTATAGTTAGTTCCACCTAGTTCGAATCCCTGCAAAGGAAGATGCATTCAATTATACTGTTGCACGAAAAATTCAAACATATGAATGCACAGATACAGCATGCAGAGAAATTATCATAGGATCAAATTATAATTACTTAATAAGTACATATGTTAGTGACACTCTCAAGATATTCAGTTTTATTTAATTTTACACAAAGGAAAAGGTGATAAAATTATTTCATACTTCAACTTTATCTTTCTCCTCTATTATAAATTTTTTTGTTATACTTGTCTAATGTACATATACTTATAAATAAATAATAGAAAAAATTGTAATTTTCATCCTGTAACTTAGGGGGATTGCAACTTAATTTGGTCCGGTAAAAATTGATTATCGCAATTTAATTCTGTAACTTTAAAATTTCGGCAATTTTGGTCGTTTTTTGCAGGGAAAGCGCATGTGCAGGGCACGTGACCTTGATAATCGGGACTTTCCGGCCAGATGGTACCAAAATTGATAAATTTTCAAAGTTATAAGACTAAATTACAAAAATCATTTCGTACAGGACCAATTGCCACCCCCTAAGTTATAGGATGGAAATTCCAATTTTACCCTAAAAAAACTCATACTGTTTGCTGAAAATTCTATTTTACTCTTCATAAAGGAAATAAATTAATAATGTCTACAATTGAAAAATTAGAGCCTTAAAAATATAATTTTTAAGCTTCATAAATCAACATGCCCCCAACATGAGATTTGACGAAGTTTTTATGTTTAGAATAATAGACTATAAAAGTACTCTTTTTATTACAAATTCACCTATTTTTACTCTTCTGGGAAAAAATAATGAATAAAGTCCATACTTCATATATAAAGTTAGAGCCATAAAAATTGAACAAATAAACTAACAAAACTCATATTTTTTTGCTTAAAATTTCATTTTTTTACTCATAAAGAAAATAAATTAATAACGCCTTTTATTAGAACCTTAAAAAAATATGTTTCAAGTTTCACATATTAACATGCCCCCAGCAAAGGGTTTGGCGATGGTAGAGTTGAACATGTATATTATAAAAATATTATTTTTTACTAAATATTCACCTGTTTTTTACCCCACTCAGAGAAAATAAGGTAATAAATCTATAATTCAAAAAATTAGAGCCATATTAATATAATTTTTAAACCCCGCAAATCAAAATGCCCTTAGTATAGGGTGTGCTAGGGGTGGCAGATGAGTCGAGCCGGCTTGTGAGCTTCGCGAGCCGGCTCGATTTCGAGCTATAATATCATGTTCATAAGCTCGCGAGTCTTTTTTCATTCTTTTTAGAATCTTTTATGTTTAAGACTTTTACGTATTGAACTGATAATCAATATTATATCAACTTTGTATTCAAAGTTAACCATATATTATAATTATTCATCAATATCATATATTACAATTTTAGATAATAATAAAACATGGTACTTTTATTTATATATTTCATCTCTATACAAAAACTAGCTTAATCAACAATTTAGTAAGTTTTAACATTCTTTTGTTGTAAATAATTATTTAATATGATGCATATAAATTTTATGTTATATTCAACATTCATTTGTAATCTCTTATACTTTTTAAAATTTACAAATCCTAACAATTAACTTATAATTTTTTTATATCTATTTGTGAGTATATAATTATACCAAGATACAAAGTATGCAATCTAATAATCTATTTTATTACTCATAAACTTATGTCAAAATTTGGTGATTCTAAAGATAACTATAATAATAATGACGGTTGAACAGTGTTAATTGTTTTTATTTGTGATTTTATTTATTATATATATATATATATTAATGAGATCGATCACTATTTAGTATTTTAGTTTAAATCCTAAAGCAACTAAGAAGCGTATTAGAGAGTTATAGTTGAATGACATAAAAATTTAAATTTTCATCAATTTAAATTATTTTATATAATGAGATTAGCCACTTTACAAAATAAATTATGTTTAATAATTAGTATATATTCAATATTTTTTATAATTAATTTAATAATATTTAAAAATAACAACAACAAATTGCTCAAAAATCGAGCTTTGGCTTGAGCTCCAACTCATTATTTAGGGTTCGAGCTCGAGCTCAAGCAAGAGCTCAAACAAGGGAGCTCGAGCTCGACTCGTTTATGCCCCTAGCATGTGCTGAGAGCAATACTGGACAAAGGGACTAAAAATAGAGAATTGTAACTTTCATCCTATAACTTAGGGGTGATAATTTTGGTCCTACACGAATTGATATTTGCAATATAGTCCTGTAATTTTGAATAATCGATAATTTGGTCCTTTTTTGCGAAAAAACGCATGTGCCGACCACGTGACGTTTAAAAATGGGATTTTTCGGTCAGATGTGACCAAAATTGTAAAATTTTAAAGTTGACTAAATTGCGAAAATCAATTCATACAGGACCAAAATTGCCATCCTTTAAGTTATAGGATGAAAATTACAATTTTCCCTAAATAGAAGAATGCAAAACAGCTTGATTATACATCTCAATGAATAATACTGATACTTTTAAAGTGAAACATTAAGTACGAATATTGCACGAATGTTGGGGGAATCTGCTAATATAGGGAAGATACGCACCTCACGTGAGCCTCACATGAGGAATTTCCGTTAAGTTCTTATAGTAAGTTGAAGGAAGTGACTAACAATGTTCAAAAGTGGTACGTTGAGGGACCATAAGTATAACTCGTGAATGAAGAGGAACCAAAACCATTTTAGTGATTGGAGGGATCAAAGATGTATTTTTTTCCCAATAATATATGACAAGAAAAGAATATATATAATAATAAATTGGAAATTAGTCCACATCATACAACTACTTTCCGCCATTACTGTCGGTACGTGAAAAGTTAAATAATGCTCCGAAAATATTTGGAGAATCCACCTTCCAAATTGTCAGTGTTGCGTGATAACTTTACTTAATAAAATCTATTTTTCCAATCAATCTTACCTAAATTGGCTATGTGGACTGTCGTTTGGTATGACGCCAGTAAACATGGTAAGTATAATAATTTAAAGGGTTAATTACATTTAGATTCTCTCTGAAAATGCATAATTACACTTTCCCCCAAAGAAGTTTTGAAATTACATTTACACCCCCTCTAAAAAATCTTTGTTTACATCTGACCTCCATTCGTTAAAGTTTGGGCGGAAAATGTTCATTTCAACAAAAATAATTACATAAATTTTTAATTTTACCTCTCATTTAACATTTTCGTGCAATAATTTTGTACTTATAAGGAAAAAATATAATAATATTGGCCTCACTCCATACATATACGTTACACTTATCCTCTTATAAGTACAAAAATACACATGAGAATGTTAAATGATGGGAAAAATTGAAAATTTGTGTAATTATTTTTGTTGACGTGAACATTTTTCATCCAAACTCTAACTGATGGGGGTGAGGTGTAAACAGAGTATTTTCGGAGGGGGTGTAAGTGTAATTTCAAAATTTTTTTGGGGGAAAGTGTAATTATACATTCTCAGAGGGGGTGTAAGTGTAATTAACCCTAATTTAAACTTACAAAATTTTACTTTCAAATTTTGTGTTACAGATTCTATTATAAATTGCATTAATTTTGACCTAATTATTATAGTCTTATGCTTTACCCCTTTCTTCTTTGAAATCCATATGCGGTACAACTCATCGCATCCGAATGATTTATATTTTTCTTGATTGTGAAATTAAAAAAGAAAACATGAATTGTTATGGAGAAGTCCTGTCCCTACCTAAGGTTCACTTCCTTTTGTCTCTTTTCTTTCTTCTTTGTTCTTTGTCTTTCCTTTTCCATGCTTTCTTTCTCCTCCGTATGTCTCCTTGCATTTGGACAGACCCTGCCTGGATAGCCGCCGGCATTATCGTCTGTTGTGCTTATATGGCGGATTGATAGGTGCCGAAATAATTGCCATAGTTTTATCATAGTTTTTGCCATCTTTTGACACTAAATGGCTCCTAAATTATGCGAAATCTTGTGTTTTCAGCTAAAAAGAGATTCTTGAAGATATATATAAAAAATTGAAGCAAAACAATTGAAATAGTTCAACAGAAATTTTGGAAGAAAAATGAAGAAACAGATTTGAAAGTTCAACTAGACATGCTCGCATCTAGTGACGCAAAGAAGCCAACGATGAATGGAAGAAGACTGAACTTTATGGACTGGAAGGCTGATATATATGGTCTTTTCGAGTTTTGAGAGTCTCCCCTTCCTAAGGAATCATACTTGGGTTATTATTTAGGGTTAATTGTAATTGTCATCCTGTAATTATAAGTATTTAGCATTTTGGTCCTTTAAGTTTCTAGGTTAGCAAAATAGTCCTTTAACTTTTCAGTTAATTGCAATTTTTGTCCTGTAATTATAGGTATTTGGCGTTTTGGTCCTTTAAGTTTCTAGGGTAGCAAAATAGTTCTTTAACTTTTCAATTTCGCGATTTTCGTCCTCTGATCGCCAGATGTTTTATAACTTGCCGGAATAATGGCGTGCGATGAGGTTGATTGTCTTCTTGAGTGATACAACATTCAGGCATTGCCCATTCTTCCGGCGAGTTTAAAAGCCTCACGTGTGAATCGCGTGCCATTATTCCCACGAGTTTTAAAAAATCCGGCGATCAGAGTACAAAAATCGCGAAAATTAAAAAGTTAAAGGACTATTTTGCTACCCTAGAAACTTAAAGGACCAAAACATCAGATGCCTATAATTACAGGAGGAAAATTGCAATTAACCCTATTATTTATTGGGGAACCTGCAAATCACGTGCTCTACCCATTAAATATTAATTAAAAAAATAATTTATATATCTTGCGCAAGATTTAGAAATTTATGTACCTTCTTGGTGATAGGTTAATTAATTTATGGAAAATAAGATGAATTACAAACAAAAGTTCAATAATCTTTTATATATTTTGAATTTTAGACTAAATAAAACATATAAATTGTTTGGTCAGTAGTAACGCAAATGGATTTCAAAGGAGAAAATGTGCAACTCGTAGAACTGTAATAATTAGTTTAAAATCAATGCGATTTGTAATAGAATTCGCAACACGACATTTGAAAGCAAGATTTTGGAAATTTTACATTATACCTACCATGTTTATTGCCACCATGAAAAACTACTGCCAATAAAGTCAGTTTAGGTAAGATTGACAGAAAAACTATATTTTATTAACTAATTGGTTTATTCAACACACAATCAGGAAGGTGGATTCTCCAAATTTTTCGACGACAGTATTCAATAGCTTTTAACTTTCCACTAACTGATTGTAATGGCGGAAAGTAGTTTTATGATGTGGATTTTGTAATTTCCAACTAATTATTATGTCTGTTGTTGGCTTATCATATATTATTCTTTGTAAGTATATGTATGATATTCATGATAACACAATAATTGCGGTGAATGACATGCTTTTTGGACTGAGAATTTATGTACAGTGTGGATATAAATATCACTAGTTGAATTTGTGACAAGTATCAAATATGGGATTTGACTCATTGAGATTTTTATGGTCCCTAAATCATAGACTAAAACATAAGATCCGTGTTCTCGGGTTTATAAATTCAATAAGCACATTTCATAATTTGAAAATATAAAAACACATTTTTAAATGTCAATTTTTTAAAATGACGTGATAATATTCTTAACAAAGAAATACTTTTTTTCTTACATGTTTAGGTGGAAAAATAAATAGTTTAAAATATAATTTTCAGTCATAGAACTGTTAAAGGACGAATTATGAAAAAATTACATTTTACATTCCAAAAGATATCTTTTTTGTGATTTTGGTTCTATTATTTTAGCACACACTCGATTTAGTCCCATAAGTCACAAAAACTTAAAATGTTAGTCCCAACCACAAATTTCATTAAATATTTACTGGGGAACGTGCTAATGGCATGCTCCTTCCATTAAATATAAAATAAAAGAAATAATTTATATATCTAGCTCTAGATTTTGAAATTTATGTATCTTCTTTGTGACAGATTAATTAATTTATTGAAAAGAACATGAATTACAAGAAAAAATTTCATAATCATTTATTATTTCACTACAAAAAATTAGTTTAATATCAATGAAAAAATTTGTTGCTGAAATCAGCACTGAAATAATTAGCAAGTAAAATTCTCGTTGCTAATCTACACTACTTAGTATATATTTTAAATAATTCGTTGCTAAATTTGTTAGCAAGTAAATTTTCGTTGCTAAATTTGTTACCAAGTAAATTTCCGTTGCTAAATTAATTAGCAAGTAAATTTCTTCTCTTAAATAATGCATTAGCCACGAGAATTTTACTTACTAATTAGCTCGACACTGATCTTATTTCATTGCTATTGAGTGTTTTTCTTGTAGTGTTTCTAATTTCACCCTAGATAAAATATATAAATTATTAGGATGCGATCAGTAGTAACGCACACGAGTTTCAAAGGGAAAAAGTTTTAACACATACGACTATAATAATTAGTTTAAAGTCGGTGCAATTTATAATAGAATCCGCAACACAATATTTGAAAGCAAGATATTTGGAATTTTAAATTAATACCATGTTTACTGGCGTCATGACAAACTACAACCAATAAAGTCAATTTAGGTAAGACTGACAGAAAAAAATATATTTTATTATGTAATTTCTTTATGCAACATGACAATCAGGAAGGTGGATTCTCTAATTTTTTTAACAGTAGTATTCAATAGTATTTAACTTTCCACCAACTGACTGTAATGACCAAAAGTAGTTTATGGTGTGGATTTTGTAATTTTCAACTAATTATTATGTATAATGTTGGCTTATCATATATTATTCCTTATAAGTATTTGTATGACATTGATAGTAACACAATAAATCGGTTGAATCACTTGCTTTCAAACTGAGAATTTATGTATAGTGTAATAGAAATGACAATAGGTTGAATTTGTGACAAGAATCAAATTAGAGGTTTGACTCGTTGAGGTTTTTATGGTCTCCAAATCATAGACGGAAACCTAAGATCCATTCTCAGGCATATAAATTCAATAAGCACATTTCATAATTTTAAAATATAAAAAAGAATTTTAAATGTCAATTTTTTAAAATGATGTAATAATATTCTTAAAAAAGAAATATTTTTTTCTTACATGTTTAGTGTGGAAAAATAAATATTTTCAAATATAATTTTCAGTCGTATCAATATTAAAGGACGAATTACGAAAAATTATAATTTACGCCCCACAACTTACCATTATTGTGATTTTGGTCCCAATATTTTAGCACTCACCTGATTAAGTCCCATAAGTCACAAAATCTTTCAATTATATCCCAACAAAACTTTAATTATATATTTACGAGGAAACTTGCAAATCACATTATCCCTCCATTAAATATTAATTAAAAGATATAATTTATATATCTCGCGCAAGATTTCGAGATTTATGTATCTACTTTGTGATCGATTGATTAATTTATAGAAAAGAAGATGAATTGCAACCAAAGCTTCCACAATCATTCTTTTATTTTGAATTTCACACTAAATAAAATATATAAATCGATCGGATGCGATGAATTGTAACGCACACGAATTCAATGGAAAATTGGGGTAGCGTATGTGCTGTAATAATTAGTTTAAAATTAATGCAAATTCTTATCCTAAAGACAAAAACTATTAAGAAAATTTTGTGAGAATCTGCTAATATAGGGAAGATAAGCACCTCACGTGAGCCTCACATGAGGAATTTCCGTTAAGTTTTAATAGTAAGTTGAAGGAAGTGACTAAAAATGTTCAAAAATAGTACTTTGAGGGACTATAAGTGTAACTCGTGAATAAAGAGGAATCAAAACTATTTTAGTGGTTGGAGGGATCAAAGATGTATTTTTTTCCCAATAATATATGACAAGAAAATAATATATATAATAATAAATTGGAAATTAATCCACGTCATACAACTACTTTCCGCCATTACGCCAGTACGTGGAAAGTTAAATAATGCTCCAAAAAAATTTAGCAGATTCCCCCAAAATTTTCTTAATTCTTACCCAATAATTTATTTCATAGTCGATTTAAGATGTCCAATTCTTATCAGTTAATTAATTAGGTTTCATATAATTTCTTTCTTTATCTCAAATTAACTCAAACAAACTTTTTGTGAATAAATCGTAAACAAGAGATAGGCGAAAAAAATAAAACTCATAAGTGATAATAAAATAATTCGTTAAGGATGATATATAATATTTATTATAGTAGATATGGGGTGTTACAAAAGGTGTAACACATACGATTGTAATAATTAGTTTAAATCAATGCAGTTTATAATAGAATCCGCAACACGATATCTGAAAGCAAGATTTTTGGAATTTTAAATTATTATACTTACCATGTTTAATGGCATTATGACAAACTACAACACATAAAGTCAATTTAGGTAAGACTGACAGAAAAAATATATTTTATTAACTAATTGCTTTACGCAACACAACAATCAGGAAGCTGGCTTCTCCAAACTTCTTAAAACAATATTCAGTAGTATTTAACTTTCCACTAACTGTCGGAAATGATGAAAAATAGTTTTATGACGTGGATTTTGTAATTTTCAACTAATTATTATGTATATTCCAGGTTTGTCATATATTATATCTTGAAAGTATATAATGATATGGATAATAACACAATAAATCAAGTATATACGATATTTTTTTTTTTTGAAATTGAGAATTTATTATATATACAATATGGATAGAAATGAATTTGTGACAAGTATCAAATTAGGAATTTGACTCATTATGGTTTTTATGCTCCGTGAATCGTAGATCGAAACCTAAGATCCCATCTCGAGCTCATAAATTCGATAAACACATTTCATAATTTAAAACTATAAAAAAAATTAAATGTCACTTTTTTTTACAATGATGTAATAATATTCTTAACAAAGAAATAATTTTTTCTTACAAGATTAATTTGGCAAAATAAATATTTTAAATTATCATTTTTAATCGTATAAATATTAGAGGACGAATTGAATATGTCCCACAACTTAACCTCTTTGAGATTTTGGTCCCATTGTCTTAGCACTCACTAGATTTAGTCTCATATATCACAAAAATTTGCAATTTTAGTCCCAAGCACAAAGTTCGTTAAATATTTAGTGGGAAATGTGTCTATCACGTGCAACTCCCTCAGTTAAATCAATGGTCAGTTATTTAATGGAGCAATTGTAAATCACGTGCTCCCTCGATAAATATTCTATAAAAAAAATAATTTATATATCTAGTACAAGATGTGGAAATTTATGTATTTTCTTCGTGATAGATTGATTAATTTAGCGAAAAGAAGATGAATTACAAACAAAAGTTCCATAATCACTCATGTATTTTGAATTTCAGAGTAAATAAAATATATAAATAGTTAGGATGCGATGAGTTGTAATGCACATGAATTTCGAACGAGAAAAGATTTATACATACGAATGTAATAATTAGTTTAAAATTAATGCAATTTATAATAGAATCCACAATACAACATTTGAAAGCAAGATTTTTTTGAAATTTTAAATTATTATACTTGCCATGTTTATTGGCGTCACGACAAAATACAGCCCATAAAGTCAATTGAATATAAGATTGACAGAAAAAAATATTTTATTAAGTATTTTCTTTACGCATCACGACAATTAGGAAAGTGGATTCTCTTAATTTTCCGACAGCAACATTCGGTCGTATTTAACTTTCCACCAACTGACAGTAATGGCAGAAAGTAGTTTTAATCATAGACCAAACCCTAAGATCCAAATTTGGGCTCATAAATTTGATAAACGCATTTCATAATTTAAAAATATAAAAAAAATTAAATGTCAATTTTTTAAAATGATCTAATGATATTCTTAACAAATATATAATTTTTTTCTTACATGTTTAGTTTGAAAAAATATTTAATATATAATTGTCAGTCAGATAGATGTTAAAGGACGAATTGCGAAAAAATTATAATTTACGTCCCACAACTTAACCTCTTTATGATTTTTGTCCCATTATTTTAACACTCACTCGATTTTCTTATAAGTCACAAAAACTTGCAATTTTAGTCCTAACCACAAATTTCGTTAAATATTTATTGACAAAGGTGCAAATTAATGGTCAGTTATTTAATGGAGCACATGCAAATTTGCTCATTTGCAATATCATAGAAAGGTAAATTGCATTAAACCCACTGATCACAACCTTTTTCATTTATATAGTCACTGATGTTGTAATCATACCAGCTTGTTTTATAGTGCGTGCGTGCGTGCCTATATAGCTCATATAGTTTATAATACCATGTTGTTCATAATTGTAAATCTTTATACTTAGTAATAAATTCAAATCACCAAGGACATTAATATCAAATGATTAGAACATTTCTTACATGAAGTATAGCTATTGCAAATTCTTGTGCTGGATGTGTGCACCATTCTTTCAAACAGCTCACATGATACTCCTTTTCGCACTGGTAGGTATGAAATCGAATTAAGTATTGTAATCCATGCTCGCGGGACTTAGTTATATAGAAAAAGCAAGAAAAATACTTAATCACACACTATGACCGTACGAGGACCAAAACCAGATGTACTAAAATCATGTCATTTGCAAACAAATAAGTCCGTGGATTAACAAGATGTCACTACGAGGGTGTTTTGACTTTTCTTTAAAGAACTTACAAGATCTAAAATATCTTATTTTAAGTTCTTATAACCTCTTAAAAAATTTGTCAAATGGTTATCAAGAGATTATAAGCTCAGCCAAACACCCTCTAACTATAAAGGTTTCTAAATTTCCATAAACCAAGAAGAAAAGCGTAAATTTAAGCGTCAATGAGGCCAAGTTTATATATGAGGCTACCTGCAGATAGGGGTGGCAAATAGGGGGTTGGGTCAGGTTCAAATGGGTTGGGTTAAAAATGGGTTCGAATGAACGGATCCAAAAAGGGCTCGGTTCTAGATGGGTCGGGTTGGGTTAGTATGAAACGTTTCCAATTTGAATTCTAAAAGTTTCAAAAATTTCAGACGCTAAAAAGAATAAAGGACTATATCTGGACTATAAAAAAGGTAGCTACCGCTTGTAATGTAATACGACAAATTTGTACCATACATCATTTTTGAATAATGACAATTAGTGTATATCAATGTTTTTTAAAATCCAAAACGGTTCATTGAATAGAAAAATTGACTAAATCAAAGATTACTAATTCAACACCGGGTGAACCGTGGTCGAACAAGTGATAATATAATTATTCCATAATAAAATTAATATATAAAAAAAGATTAAAAGAATAAACAATACAAAAATATAATTACAATGTTTTTTAAGTTGCTGTAGGAATTACAAATATTTTGAAATTTGATAGTAAAATCATTATGTTGAAGTTTTTATGTCAAGAATAAAAATATAAATATTGTGTAGATAACAAAAATAACGAACTATTTATCATCAGAATTATAATTAAACTTTATTTCCAATAAATAATTAGCATTTCCCATTCTTAAAATAATATATTATAAGTCTTATTTTATTAATCACGGAATTTGATTATCAATTTATATAATTAACTATAGCAGATAAAAAATACAGTTAGATTATAAGTTTAATGAATTTGTTCATTATTATTATATTATTCAAATAATTAGTATAATATGGATGTTGATTTGTTGGTATTTCTTTCAAATTTAACATGAAATGTCATGTTTACAACTTCAAATTGCAATAACTTTTTGAAAAAATGCATTATCTTTTATTTTAGTTTAATTGCTTTTACTTGTGTTTTATGGGTTGAACCCATAATCAACCCATTTTAGGCCCATTAAGAATCCATATTAGATCCATTAAAAACCCATATCCAACCCATATTAAATACAATTTTATTTAAATCCTCCCAATACCAATCCATTCTATATTATAACCAACCTAACACAATCCAAAATTAATTGGGTTGGGTTGAACCCATGGATCTTAACCCACATTGACACCTCTATCTGCAGATGTTGCACGCAATTACTTTAGCTTCTTCTAGGTTCTTGATCATGCTAATGGACCCACATGTTAGCTGTGTTGTTAGATCAACCCCTAGCACTCTACCAGCTGCAACAACATCGCCGTTCCTCCGCTCGACATATCTCTGGAACATTTTGTCGCAAGATGTGCAATACCACTTAGCACAAGGAACGCTCGACAAGGATGCACATTACGCGTGGATGGATATTCAAGTAACACGTCGTAACCATAAATTTCGTTAAATATTTACTGGGGAACATTCAAATCACGTGCTCCTCACATTAAATATTAAATAAAAAAAACAATTTATATATCTATCGCAAGATTCGGAAATATATGTATCTTCTTTGTAATAGTTTAGTTAATTTATGGAAAAGAAGGAGAATTACAAACAAAAGTTCCATAATTATTCATGTATTTTGAATTTCACCCTAAATAAAAAATGTAAATTGTTCGGATTTAATCAATAGTAACACACACGGATTTCAAAGGAAAAAGGGTGTAACACATATGATTGTAATAACTAGTTTAAAATCAATATAATTTATAATATAATCCGCAACACGACATCTGAAAGCAAGATTTTTGGAATTTTAAATTAGTACACTATCATGTTTACTGGCGTCACCACAAACTACAAAATATAAAGCCAATTTTGGTAAGACTGACAGAAAAAATATATTTTATGAACTAATTTCTTTACGCAACACGACAATCAGGAAGGTGGATTCTCCAAATTTTTCAACAGCAGTATTTAGTAGTATTTAACTTTGAACCAACTGACAGTAATGACGGAAAGTAATTTTATGACGTGGATTTTGATATTTCCAACTAATTGGGTTCATAAATAGACCGAAACCTAAGATCCAAATTTGGGTTCATAAATTTGATAAGCAATTTCATAATTTAAAAATACGTTTTATTATCAATTTTTTAAAATGATGTAATAATATTCTTAACAAAGAAACAATTTTTTCTTATACGTTTAGTTTGGAAAAACAAATATTTTCATATACAATATTCAGTGGTATATATGTTAAAGGACGAATTATGCAAAAATTACAATTTACGTCCCACAATTAAACCTCTTTGAGATTTTGGTCCGATTGTTTAAGCACTCATCCAATTTAGTCCTATAAGTCATAAAAATTTATAATTTTAGTCCTAACCACAAATCTCATTATTTTCTGGGTAACGTGCAAATCACGTACGCCCTCCAAAAGATTTCAAAATTTAAGTTTCTTTGTGATAGATTAATTAATTTTGGAAAAGAAGATGAATTACAAACAAAAGTTCAATAGTCATTCATGTATTTAGAATTTTACCCTAAATAAAATATATAAATTGTTCGGATCCAATCAGTAGTAACACAAACGGATTTCAAAGGAAAAAAGGTGTTACACATACTACTGTAATTATTAGTCTAAAATCAATGCAATTTATAATAGAATTCGCAACACAAAATTTCAAAGCAATATTGTTGGAATTTTAAATTATTATACTTACCATGTTTACTGACATCACCTATAGCCTATAAAGTCAATTTAGGTAAGACTAACAGAAAAAAAAATATTTTATTAACTAATCTCTTTACGCAACACGACAATCAGGAAGGTGGATTCTCCAATTTTTTCGAGAGCAGTATTCAATAGTATTTAAGTTTCCATCAACTGACAGTATTGGCTTAAAGTACTTTTATGATGTGGATTTTGTAATTTCATTATGTATATTCATGGATGTCATATATTATTACTTGTAAGTATATGTATGATATGGATAATAACACAATATTTCGGGTGAGTGACATGTTTTCAAACTGAGAATTTATGTGCAGTATGGATAGAAATGATACTAGGTTGAATTCGTGAGTATCAAATTAGGGATTTGACTCGTTGAGGTTTTCATGGTCCCTAAATCATAGACTGAAACCTAATATCCGTTCTTGGGCTCATAAATTCAATAAACCCATTTCATAATTTAAAAATATAAAAATATATTTTTAAATGTCAATTTTTAACATGATGTAATAATATTCTTAACAAAAGAAATATTTTTTTCTTACATGTTTAGTGTGGAAAAAAATATATTTTAAAATGTAATTTTCAGCCGTATAAATGTTAAAGAACGAATTATAGAAAAATTACAATTTTTTCCCTCAACTTACCCTTTTTGTTATTTTTGGTCCCATTGTTTTATCACTCACCCGATTTAATCTCATAAGTTACAAAAACTTGTAATTTTAGTCCCAACAACAAATTTTGTTAAATATTTACTGGGGAACGTGCAAATCACGTGCTCCCTCCATATATAATATATTTAATAAAAGAAATAATTTATATATCTACCGCAAGATTTCGAAATTGATCTATCTTCTTTGTGACATATTATTTAATTTATGGAAAAGAAGGTGAATTACAAACAAAAGTTCCATAGTCATTCATGTATTATAAATTTCACCCTAAATAATATATATGAATTGTTTGGATGCGATCAGTATTAACGCACACGGATTTCAAAGGAAAAAAAGGTGTAATGCATACAATTGTAATAATTAGTTTAAAATAAATGCAATTTATAATAGAATCCTTAACATGACATTTGGAAGGAAGATTTTCTGGAATTTTTAAATTATTATACTTACCATGTTTATTGTCATCATGACAAACTACAACGCATAAAATCAATTTAGGTAAGACTTACAGAAAAAATATATTTTATTAACTTATTTCGTTACGCAACGACAATCGGCAAGGTGGATTCGCTAATGTTTTCGACAGCGGTATTCAGTAATATTTAACTTTTCACGAACTGATAGTAATGGCGGAAGTAGCCTTTGAAAACCTATGGTAGGCGTGTGGGTCGTCCCGGGAGGAGCGTGAATGCAGAAGTGCGATATAAAATAGAATTGCAAAATTTGAAGCATGCATAAATATGAATTAAAATAACATGTTCAAGGGGTGTTCCCTTGAACCTCCTAGGCATTCGGTGTATCTCATGACTAAAATAAAGAACATACAAATCATGGAGGCCATAGGGTTGTAAAAATCGAAAAATAGCAAAACATAGTAACCTACCCGGTTGTCGTTTTGTCTTGAAACCGTTACTTGCATTGTTCCCCATTTTGCATCAAGATCACGAATTGAGACCCCCTAAATCGCACATGCAATCCGCCCACGTATCTTGATCCCCGTGATAGCGAAAAATCAAGAGTATATAACTTAGAGAGGATCGATCGACCAAACGTTGTGAATTAACATGATCAATCCTCCTTAGGTTCAATTGTATGAAGCAAAAGAACCAAAAAAATTCTTGGGAAAAGGGGGAAAGTGGGCGAGCCTAATGGAGAGATGAGAGAGGTGTGTGTGTGTGTGTGTTTCTTGAATTCTCATCGTCCATTCTAAAGAGAAACCCTAGGAGTATATATAGAGGAGGAATCCTATTCCTCTTCAAACTCCAACTTTAGAATGTTAATTTGACTAGGATTTTGACCTAGTCAAAGTTCTAGTCAAACTAGGTCTTGGATTGGTCAAACCAATCCTAGCCATTCATCTCGCCTTTTAATCTCAACCATCCATTTATTCTATGGAATATTTAAATCCTATTTAAATAATCCATGGGGATATAAATAAATAAAATAAATAATAATATTTATTTTAAGCCCCAAAATTAATTCCAATAAATCTAATTTATTTATTTAGTTAATACCTCTTAATCTAATTAAAGGAATTAACATCCCAAAAAAAAGAAAAACCGATTAAATCCAATTTAATCGTCCTACCTCTCCAAATCGAATTCCAAATTAAATATTTTATGTGTGTGGATTGTGTGTGACTCTTTAGATTCACCCTCAGCTAGACTTGGTCGAATTCCCAACCATCCTAGGACAGGAATTCGTCCGTTACCATGGGTGGTCGTCTAACAATGGTCCATGGCACTAGAGACTAGGTCAATGTACTTGGTGTGAACATTTACGCTCTACAATACTTTTATGCTTCTATCTTCAATTTCACCACTTAGGGTCTAGGGCATGGAAATGTAGGTGCCCATCTTAGACCTAAGCCTTGCCTCGTCCTTACGAAACGTCACCGGGGTCCTACCCTTCTGTTCAGTAAAGTGAGATGTCACTGTGAGCCCTCTGACAGGAGATGGATCCTCTCTCGGGATCTACTGTCACGCTGCACATCTTGACTATAATTGATAAAGCTTATGACTACTTAGTAACTATGACTTGGCAGTCTCTCGCCATACCTAAGATACAAACACGGTGTGCAAGTGATCTCAGTAATCCCTCAAGTCCAAGAATCAACTTGTACTGTTGGAACTGAGAACACAGGTCATACCTTACTGACCCTACTCAAGGCCTTCCATATGACGGTTCTCGCGAGTCACCTCAGTTAGCCGCCACCTAGCTGGCTGACCCACCAACACTGCATGGATGAGCCTCGTCACTTGTCGACGAAACACAATAGCAGATGCTTAGTGCAAGTTTCAAATGGATTCTCGATGCCCTGTCTCGAGATTCCTTGACTTGGAGAATCTCAGACCGATCCGGCGAAACTAATTTCATGAACCTACCATCCAATGCGTAGTTCCAGTTTCCCGAAATGTGATTTCAGTCTGTGGGCTTTATTTGTGCAGTGAACTGTTATAATAAAGCAGTAAAGTGAACACAGACAAAGTATAATTAAGCCAAATGAATATCACTTTCTTATTCATTACAATTTATTAAAACTCTGAAATTGTTCAGACATAGGTTACATTAGCCTAATCAGATTGGCTTCATGGTCACCTATTCTAACAGTCTTATGATGTGGATTTTGTAATTTCCAAACATATTTGTATGTATATTCTTGCAGTCATATATTATCCTTGTAAGTATATGTATGATATGGATAATAACAAAATAAATCGGGTGAGTGTCAGGTTTTCAAACTGAGTATATGTACAGTATGCATAGAAATGACACTAGATTGAATTTGTGACAAGTATAAAATTAGGAATTTGACACATTGAGGTTTTTATGGTCCCTAAATCATAGGCGAAACCTAAGATCCGTTCTCGGGCTTATACATTAAATAAACACATTCTGTAATCTTTAGAGGATGAATTACAAAAAATCACAATTTACGTTCCACAATTTACTCTTTTTGTGATTTTGGTCTCATTGTTTTAGCACTCACTCGATATAGTTTCATAAGCCACAAAACTTGCAATTCTTGACCTAACCATAAATTTCTTTAAGTATTTACTGGGGAACGCACAAATCACGTGCTCCTCCATTAAATATTTAATAAAAGAAATAATTTATATATCTTGCACAATATTTCAAATTTATGTATCTTCTTTGTGATATATTAATTAATTTACGGAAAAGAAGATGAATTACATGCAACGTTCCATAATCATTCATGTATTTTGAATTTCATCCTTAACAAAATATATAAATTATTCGGATGCAATCAGTAGTAACTCACACAGATTTCAAAGGAAAAAGGGTGTACCGCATACAACTGTAATAATTAGTTTAAAATAAATGCAATTTATGATAGAATCCGCAACACGACATCTGAAAGCAAGATTTTTGAAAATTTAAATTATTATACATACCATTTTTACTGGCATCACAACAAACTAAAATACATAAAGTCAATTTACGTAAGACTGACAGAAAAAATATATTTTATTAACTTAATTTCTTTATGCGACACGACAATCAGGAAGGTGGATTCTCCAAATTTTTCAACTGCAGTATTCAATAGTATTTAACTTTCCACCAACTGACAGTAATGACAAAAAGTAGCTTCATGATGTGAATTTTTAAATTTCCAACTAATATATTATGTATAGTCCTGGCTTGTCATAGATTATTACTTGAAAGTACATGATGGTATGGATAATAACACAATAAATCAAGTAACTGATGACATGTTTTGAAATTGAGAATTTATATACATATGGATAGAAATGAATTTGTGACAAGTATCATATGAGGAATTTGACTCGTTGTGGTTTCTATGCTCCCTAAATCACACACCGAAACCTAAGATCCGATCTCGAGTTCATAAATTCGATAAACACATTTCATAATTTAAATATATAATAAAATATTTTTAACTGTCAATTTTTTAAAATGATGTAATAATATTCTTAGCAAAGAAATATTTTTTTCTTACATGTTTAGTTTGGAAAATAAATATTTTAATATATAATTTTCAGTCGTATAAATGTTAATGGAGGGATTATGGGAAAATTATAATTTACGTCCCACAACTTAGCCTCTTTATGATTTTTGTCCCATTGTTTTAACACTCACCGCATTTAGTTGCATAAGTCACAAAAACTTGCAATTTTAATGCCAACCATAAATTTCGTTAAATATTTATTAGGGAACATGCAAATCAATGGTCAATTGGAGCACGTGCAAATCACGTCCTTCCTCCATTAGAATCTTGACTAATAACCGCAAGGGAACATTAAAATCTATTAGCTCCTGATTTACAATGCGACATTTTGGGACTGGTTTCTGCAGCATTGACGTCCCACTGAAAGCTATCATTTGCCAATAGGTTTGTATGTAGTTCTCAAGCTGAAAAAATAGAGAGGATCAATTATGAATAATAGGGTGCCCCCAAGGAAGACAAGGGGGAGGGGGCTATGGAAGTTGGCTGCATGTTTACCTGGGAAAACATGTTTGTCCAAATCCAAACTTGTTTGTCCACATTGCCTTTGCATTGTCGGCTGTCGGGGCACAAGCGTTTTGACAGCAATTTCTCAATGCAAGAGTAAAGTATTTGGAAGTATCCCTGCAACATATTTTCAGTTTAAGTGCTACAATGATTCCCAACATAAAAAAAGACAGCATAAATTTCACTGGTATACAAAACTAGAAGTATTAGTCTACTAATCACAACCTTAGTCACCGATGTTGTAACGTTTATTGCATAAATTAAGGGTTAAATACATTTTGCCATCTGAACTATGCATTATGTGCATTTACCCCTTTTACAATAAAACGTAAAACAATTCCCCCTCATGATATGACCAATTTTTGTATGAGGAAAATGCCTTATTATTTACACCACCTAAAATATCTCTATTACAATCATTCTCCGAAAGCACAATTTGAATTATTATAAAAATTTTACTTAAAATAAATACTACCCAAAATTTATACTTTTTGTAATTAGTATTGAACATGTATAAACTCTATAAATTTACAATTCTTATATGTTTTCATATCTGTTAAAAAAGTTATATAATTTTTTCTTGTGTTGTTACATAATCAGCGGGCAACGGCAAGAAAAGTTACCCTATGCCTATTAAAAGGTATATAAGAAGTTGCACGTACCCATAAACCATAGGCGCACTAGAAGAAAATTTACTATTGGCTACGGACTAAAACCATGGTAAATAATTATTATTAATCATGGTTAAACTAAAACCATAGCAAAAACCTAGATTATCCACCATGAAAACTCTTTTTGTCATGGTTATGAGCCATAGCAAATATTTTTGCCATGGCTGTTACTCATGGCAAATATTTTAGCCACACTCACAAATACCACGGTTAATAACCATTGTATGACCATGGTGAATGACTATTCACTACGGCTAGTTGTTTTTAATCGTGGCAATTAGCCATAATTAATTGCTAAATTTTTTCTAGTAGCGGAATCAAGTCACGCACAGTTTCTAAATCGATAATTGGATCAAAACATTCCTGGAACACAAGTTAATGAACGATAGCAATCATACCAGCTTATCTTATAGTGCATGTGTGCGTGCGTGTGTGCGTGCATGCATATAGTGCTCATAAAGTTTATAATACCATGTCGTTCATTATTGTCAATCTTTATACTTAGTAATAAATTCAAATCACCAAGGACATTAATATCAAATGACTGAACATTTCTTACATGAAATATAACTACTGCTTGTGACAGCAGTGCTCTGTCTTCCTTTGAACTGTCATTTCCTTTCGAAAGCCTTCATCTCGCATCAAAACCAGCATCAGCAGCCGAATTATTTCCCACTAGCTTCTTCTTTAGAATAACCAAAGAAGAATCTGGGAGCTCCTCTGCCCCGGCATTTAACAACTTTTGCAGTGCTGAGTACACCAACTGGCAGTTCGCGGAACAAAACCATTTTCCTTCAAGAAGTTCCTGCAGCGACGTGCATACAGTTTTGAAACAATAGACGAAAAAATAAGGATTGAAAAGAATATTTATACATGCATAATTGATGTAGCTAATTACTGTGCTGGATGTGTGCACTGGTAGGTATGAAATCGAATTAAGTATTGTAATTTCATATTCGTAGAACTTAGTTATATAGGAATAGAAAAGATGAAAAGCAAGAAAATACGTGATCACACACTATGACGGTACGAGGACCGAAATTAGATTTACTAAAATCATGGCATCTGCAAACAAATAAGTCCGTGGAATAACAAGATGTCACTATAGGGTATTTTGCCCTAAGCTTATTTAAAACATTTTAAAAGTTTAAAGATGTTTAAACTTATTTTAAAAATAAGTTTTTAGGGTGAGCTTATAAGATATTAGAGTGTTTGGCATAACAACCTCTTCATACAGTTATAATAACTAAAAAATCCATCAAACTATTATAAGTAAAATTATATAAATAGATAATTTTGCTTTAGGGGGAAAAATATCCATTATATGTAGAGTAGAAGTGAAATAGTAACAAAATGCATATTCTGCATGGTAAGATGGACATTCAAGTAACACGTTGTATAAGTGAGTATAACAATTGATACATATCTAATATACACAAAGCATTATTGGAGAAAATTCCAGAATATATGCGGATGCCACCTCCAAATCCGTTGTGATAACATAGGCAAAATGTTCAAAGAGTGCTATCATAGTGGTTCAATTATATACAAGATGAGAAGGCACAGTATATGTACAGGCTTAAATATGATTTTGGTCCTCCAATTTTGACGCTTTGACATTTTTATCCTTTATTTTTATAGGGTTGCAAAATAGACCTATAACCTTTTGAAATTTCGTAACATTTGGTCATTCTAGTGTCGGATTTTGCCAAAGTTGCCAGAATAAATTATGTGCCCCTCACGATTTTGTTATTTTTATCCTTTATCTTTTTAGGATTGCAAAGGAGTCTTGTAACCTTTTGACATTTCACAATTTTTGGTCCTTCCAGTGCCGAATTTTCCAAAAGTTATCGGCATAAATCATGGGTCATGTTATTTGTTTTTTTTATTTTTCATCGATGTTAATAAAGTGGATCAATTAGAACAAAAGCCCCAAATTTAAATAAACCAAAATTGCAAAATGTCACAAAGTTGCAGGACTCTTTGGTAATCTTGAAAAATTAAATGATGAAAATGCCAAAATACCAAAATTACAGGACCAAAAATATATTTAAGCCTATCTGCACATCTAGATCTAGCTAACTTATAATTTCTTTTTGTTTTTTTTAAAAGAGCTTACTTATAAATGTAAAAACTACCTTTGTGGAAGGCCCTTGGGCATCTATCAAAGCACAAGTTCCCCACTATCTGCAAAGATGTTGCATAGGCCATTACTTTCTTTGCTGGAACGCTTGCCCACTTGTTGCCGAGAGACGGCGAATTCATGGAGGGACATCCCACTACATGTATAGATATACATGTAGCTGTTTGAACAACACAAAAGCATCATCTTTAGATTCAAATAGAAATTACACGGTTTTCAATAATGTTAAATTTCAAACAATAAAGCAACTGGCGATTTACGGCGGGTGGCCCTACTAGCATGAGCTTCAAATTGGGATGGACTAAACTGCACGGTGTAGGAAAAAAAATCAAGAAACCAGCTACACTGATTAGTTATTTTGAATGAACAATTGAAACTCTTACCAAAAGCTTGCAGTAATCGCAAAATATTCATGATCCCATTTTAACACCTATACGAAATTTCTACTGACAGACAAGCCGAAGTTTACAAGGCTAAATTAGGAAAACAAACTAGAAATTACTGTATTTATATCTAGACCGCCTTGCCATGAGCATAATAAGCCAAGGCAGTTCCATCTTGTAATCCATCATCGTCAAAAGCTACTTTGTGCATGCTCTGATATTTGTGCAGAACAATACAGGAGACAATTATGCGAAGTCGAACGATAAATAACATAGAATTGCGAGAAAATTGAAGTAAGACACCAACTTTCTAGTGATCTTTAGTGAATTTTTTTACCGCAGGGACACAGATGAAGACCTCTTGGACAACTTATAACACCATAATATAAAAGTTAAAAGACGGATGCATCAACTTGATCTTCATTGAGCCGTGCAAGGAGGAACTATCATTTGAATTTAGATATAAAAAGGATTTCGAGCACCTTGCAAAAGCACTCCTGTGCAGTTTTGGTGCAGAAGATTCACTACAAGAAAAACGTTCAATAGCAACGAAAAAAATCAGTGTTGAGCTAATTAGCAAGTAAAATTTCTGTTGCTAATGCATTATTTAATACAAGAAATTTACTTGCTAATGAATTTAGTAATGAAAATTTACTTGCTAACAAATTTAGCAATGAATTTTTTAAAATATATATTATATTATTTAAATTAGTAACGAGAATTTTACTTGCTAATTAGCTAAACACTGATTTCAGCAACAAATTTTTTCAACGCTATTAAGCTATTTTCTTGTAGTGATTGTTGGGACAGCCTTAAACGTACCAAACAAAAACATATTAGATAAGGAGGAAGGTTTATTATAAAGGTAAGATATTCACTTATTTCATAGCATACAAAGTCAAGAAAAATGCAACGAGGGAGAAAGATGCACACTTTCTTATTTTCCTTTCTTGATGACCTTGTTCTGGAGGGGTGTTACGCTCTTCACCGTTCTTGGATGTGCTTGAGCCTAAACGTTGCTCCAAAGGCCTCAAACAGCCAAACAAATATGTTAGCACAAATTAAGAAGATCAAAACTTACAAAATGTTTGAAAATTAGATATTTCTAATTTGTAAACAACTTAATTTGATTGAACACAATAAGTCCTCTATATTTACAGCAGGAGGTCATACAGGAATACTCAAAGAGCTTACCATGAACGGGAATATGGTAATTTTGGATCCATTGTTATAGCACTCACCAGATTTAATCTGATCAGTAACAAAAACTTGCAATTTTAACTTCAACCACACATTCAGTTAAATATTTAATGGAGTACGTGCAAATCACGTACTACAAGTAAGTATGCAATGGTATAATATGTTCAATGCACTTCATTACTGTCCAAACAAATGAGAGTGCAAGACAAGAAAAAATTACGGCATTTGTTACTTGTACACAAAGATACCTAGAATTCACATGTCCGGTGCCAACTTCTGAGTTCATGACAATCTTGCAAGAATCACAAAGCACTTTGTCGGTAAATGGTGCAAGAAATAGCCCTAGAAACCAAACAATAAATGTTGTCCTACCAAATATGATTGCAGCAAAAATTCAAGAAATTCACTATGTAATAAACCAAGCTCACCATTTGCACTGCTTCTTCTAATGTCACAACAGAAGAACTCCCTACTTTTATTTTACCACATATGATTGCAGCAAAAATTCAAGAAATTCACTATGTAATAAACCAAGCAGGCTTTTTCCATTCTCGAAGAAGATATATCGTGATGCACATCTATACGTGCTGCACACGTAGATCTCAAATTCACTAGTTCAAACTACCTACATAAACTACCTACTTACTCTAGCTCTGTTGCACAAAGGGCAAGAGGACAGAATACCAGAACCATGTATAGTTCCACGTTGTTCGACTCCCTACAAAGGAAGATGCATTCAGTTAATACTGTTGCACAAAAAAATTCATACATATGAATGCACAGATCCAACACGCAGAGAAATTATCATAGGATCAAATTATAATTACTTAATAAGTACATATGTGAGTGACACTCTCAAGATATTCAATTTTATTTAATTTTGCACAAAGGAAAAGGTGATAAAATTATTTCATACTTCAACTTTATCTTTCTCCTCTATTATAAATTTTTTTGTTATACTTGTATAATGTACATGTACTTATAAATAAATAATAGGGAAAAGTACAATTTTCGTCCTGTAACTTATGGGGTGGAAATATTTGGTCCTGTACAAATTGATTTTCACAATTTAGTCTTGTAACTCTAAAAATTTGGCAGTTTTGGTCTTTTTTTGGAGGATAAGCGCATGTGCCGGGCACGTGACCTTGATAATTGGGGCTTTCCGACTAGATGGTACAAAAATTGCCAAATTTTCAAAGTTACAAAACTAAATTGCAAAAATTATTTCGTACAAGACCAAATTGCCACCCCCTAAGTTATAGGATGGAAATTCCAATTTTCCCCTAAAAAACCTCAGTATGTTGAAAATTCTATTTTTTTACTCTTCATAAAGAAAATAATGAATAATGTTTAGAATTGAATAGTTAGAGCCTTAAAAATATATTTTTTAGGCTTCGTAAATCAACATGCCCCCAACATGAGATTTCACAAAGGTTGTGTTAACATGCCCCCAGCAAAGGGTTTGGCGATGGTAGAGCTGAATAAGTAGACTAAAAATATTATTTTTTACTAAAACTTCACCTTTTTTTACCCACTCGGAGAAAATAAATTAATAAAGTCTATAATTCAAAAAATTAGAGCCATAAAAGTATAATTTTCAAACTCCGCAGATCAAAATGCCCCTAGCAAAGGGTGTGCTAGGGGTGGAAGATGAGTCGAGCCGGCTCGTGAGTTTCGCGAGCGGGCTCGATTTGAGCTCGACTCGAGCTCGAGCTCATAATACTCTGTTCATAAGCTCGCGAGTCTTTTTTCATTTTTTTTTTATATTTTTATGTTTTAGATTTTTACATATTGAACTCATATTCAATACTATATCAACTTTATATTAAAAGTTAACCATATATTATAATTATTAATCAATATTATATATTATAATTTTAGATAATAATAAAACATGGTACTTTTATTTATTTATTTGATCTCTATACAAAAACTAGCTTAATTAACAGTTTAGTAAGTTTTAATATTCTTTAGTTGTAAATAACTATTTAATATGATGCATATAAATTTTATGTTATATTCAATATTCATTTGTACTCTCTTATACTTCTTTAAATTTACTAGTCCTAACAATTAAATTGTGATTTTTTTATAATTATTTGTGAGTGTATATTTATACCAAGATACATAGTATGCAATCTAATAATCTATTTTATTACTTATAAACTTATGTAAAAATTTGGTCATTCTAAGGATAACTATAATAATAATGACGGTTGAACAATGTTAATTATTTTTAGTTTTTATTTTATTAGATATATATATATATATAATAAGATTGATCACTATTTGGTACTTTAGTTTAAATCTCTAAAGCAACTAAGAAGCCTATTAGAGAGTTACAGTTGAATGATATAAAATTTAAATTTTCATCAATTTAAATTATTTTATATAATGAGATCAACCACTTTAAAGAATAACTTATGTTTAATAATTAATATATATTAAATATTTTTTAGAATTAATATAATAATATTTAAAAATAACAATAACAAATTGCTGAAAATCAAGCTTTGGCTCGAGCTCGGACCGAGCTGACGAGCTCGAGCTCATCATTTATGGTTCGAGCTCGAGCATGAACAAGGGAGCTCGAGCTCGACTCGTTTACGCCCGTGGGATGTGCTGGGGGCAATGTTGAACAAAGGGACTAAAAATAAAAAATTGTAATTTTAATCCTATAACATAGGGGTGACAATTTTGGTCCTACATGAATTGATTTTTGTAATTTAGTCCTATAATTTTGAATAATTGATAATTTTGGTCCTTTTTGCCGAAAAAACGCATGTGCCAACCACATGACGTTTAATATTGGGATTTTCCGGCCACATGTGAGCAAAATTACTAAATTGCAGAAGTCGCCAGACGATATCATGTGCGACTCACGTGGTGCATTTAAATAGGGGCTTTTGTTCAGATTAGTTGACTTTTGCCAACATGGGCAAAAAATTAAAAAATAAAATGACGTGGCATGTTATTTATTCCAACAACAAAATCTGTCACCGGAAGGACCAAAATTGTGAAATGTTAAGAGGTTATAGGACTTTTTTGCAACCTTTAGAAAGATAAAGGATAAAAATGCCAAAATCGCGAGAGGCACATGATTTGTTCCGGCAACTTTTGCAAATCCAGCACCGAAAGGACCAAATTGCGAAATGTCAAAAATTACAGAACTATGTTACAACCCTAAAAAGATAAAGGATAAAAATGTCAAACTGCTATAATTACAGGACAAAAAATTTATTAAACTCTTATTACTCATTGACATCATCTATTTTCATGATTGCCCAAAATTTTTAAGTCCACAAAATACTATATATAATCATGCTCGTTATTTTCTTTTTCAAAGAAAATTAACATAATAATATTATATCTAGCACAAAATTTCGAAATTCATTTATATCTTTTTTATACATTGGTTAAATTATGGAAAATGACATGAATTTCAAACAAAAGTTTCATAATAATTCATGTTTTTAAATTTCATACATTAAAGAAATATATAAATAGTTCAGGTCGGATGTACTATGACGCACATGGATTTTTTAAAAAAAGAGTCATAATGCATATGATTGTAATAATTAAGTCAATATTAATGTAATTTTTAATTGAATCCATTAACAACATCTGCAAACACGATTTTTTAAACTACAATCCATGAAGCTAAATTAGGGACGACTGTCAGAAAAAAAATTTTAAACAATTCCTTTCCGCACCACGACAATCTGGAAGGTCGATCTTCTAAGTTTTCCGGCTTTAAGATTCAATACAATTTAACTTTCCACCGATTGATAGTAATGGCGGACACAATTTTATAACGTGGATATTGTAAGTTTCCAACTAATTCTTATATTTATTTTTGGTTTATCATATTATTGTTTGAACGTATATATATGTATGGATAAGAACACAATAAGTAGTGGGTAACAGGTTTTTAAGTTGAGGATTTATGTACAGTATGGATAGAATTACAATAAGTCGAATTTGTGACAAGTTAATTCTCAGAGTAGGGACTTTGACTAATTGAAGTTATTTTGGTTCCTAAATTACCACATCTCTTTTACTTCTCTTACTATTTTTTCATTAATTTCTCATAATTTTCTTCTGTTTATAATTATTTGCATTATTCCATTAATATATTTTTTAAACATAATTACTTTTTAAGATTTAAAATTAATTGTGCAGACATTTTGAGTGTGTCAAATATATTAATAGAGAAAATTATAATTTTGGTAGCTCAATTAGGGCCCCTTATAATATTGGTACCATATTATGAAAAATAGCTTAAAAATATACCACAAAATAGCTTCCATCTGCACTTTTGGTTCTATCGTTAAATTACTAACTGCAAGGCCACATGTACTACACATGGCTGTTAAATGAGTCTGGAATATTGGCAAAATAAGTGATTTAATTCATAGTTGTAATCTTAAATCATTGTATCTTAATTGATTAAAATCTACAGTCAGATTTATTTATATATAAATCAATAATTTTTTATCTATTTAATTTGTATATGATATATATATATAATAGTAGTTAAAATATTAACATAATAAATATATATCTAATAACAAATTTAATAAAATATATATTTTCCATCCCTAACCCCAACCCAACACCACCAATAGCAACCTTCCGCCGCCATCATTTTTCTATAGTATTCAATGTATATTTCTATTTTAAGAATTGTTGATACATGTTTATGTCTCTTCAAATACCTGTCTTTCTTATATATATATATATATATATATTTATATATTTGTGTCATAATTTGAATCTAGTCCTATCATTAAAGCTCAATTTTGCTGCATATAACACAAATCTGTCATTTCTATATTTCCACCATCAACAAAGTCAAAATACTCCATATTCTCACCTATGTAATCCTTGTGTAGACTGTTACATAATCTCATTGTAATACAATTTAATAGTATAACTCTCCTTGTAAGGAGTGTATATATTTTAACTTAAATTTTTGTTCAGTTAATTTATTAGAAAACAGAAAATCCAACAACAACATTAGAAATCACAAAAAACCAATATCATCAATTCATAGAAAATCAACAACAATTTAGCACGACAAGAAATCAACAACATTATCATCATCCACACACGATCCCTAACTACAGAATATGAAACTCACAAAATCACAACAAACTCATATTCAATCACATCCAAGTCGGCCAAATCAGAAAAAATCCCTACCAAAGAAACAAATCACCAAATCACTAGGGAAAAAAAATCAATACTTACCATAAATGGGTATGAAATCCAGTGCGTGTTTGCTTATTCTTGCTATGGACCCTGCTGCAGCACTTCCTTGAAAGTCCTATTTCTTCAAGTTCGAGATAAAATCACACTCACACACTAGATTGGCGGTCAGAATCACTCAAGAATTCATGTTAATAGGCTGGTTTTTTAAAAATTCAATTGATTTTGAGGTTAATTTTGAACTCGTATGGATTGGTGATTTGGAATTAGAGTTTGGAAGAGGGGAATATGAGAGTTGATTTGCAACTTTAGAGAATTTGGGGGAATTTGCCAATTTAGGGAAGATAAGCACCTCACGTGAGCCTCACATGAGGAATTTTCGTTAAGTTCTAACAATAAGTTGACGGCAGTGACTAAAAATGTAACGAGAAGAAGTCAACAGTGAATGGAAGAAGACGGAATATGTTGGACTGGAAGGCATATATATATATATATGGTCTTCTCAATTTTTGAGAGTCTCCACTTCCTAATGAATCATATTTGGGTTAATATTTATAGGGGTATGTGCAAATCATGTGCTCCATCCATTAATTTATGGAAACGAAGAGGAATTACAATCAAAGTTCAATAATCTTTTATATATTTTGAATTTCATCCAAAATAAAACATATAAATTGTTCGGAAGCGATCAAATAGTAACGCACATGGATTTATTCTCATAAATTAACAGAAAATCAATAACAATTTAGCTCGATACGAAATCAACATCATTATCATCATCCACACACGATCCCTAACTCCAGAATATGAAACTCACAAAATCACAACAAACTCATATCCAATCATATCCAAGTCGGCCAAATTAGAAAAAATCCCCACCAAATAAATAAATCACCGAATCACTACGGAAAAAAAATCAATACTTACCATAAATGGGTATGAAATCCAGTGCGTGTTAGCTTATTCTTGCCATGGACCCTGCTTCACCACTTGCTTGCAAGTCCTCTTTCTTCAAGTTCGAGAGAAATCACACTCACACACTAGATGGGTGGTCAGAATCACTCAAGAATTCATGTTAATGGGCTGATTTTTAAAAATTCAATTAATTCTGAAGTTAATTTTGAACTCGTATGGATTGGGGATTTGGGAATTAGGGTTTGGAAGAGGGGAATATGAGAGTTGATTTGAAACTTTAGAGAATTTTGGGGGAATCTACTAATTAGGGAAGATAAGGACCACACAGAGACTCACATGAGGAATTTTCGTTAAGTTCTAACAATAAGTTGAAGGCAGTGACTAAAAATGTGACGCAGAGAACCCAACGGTGAATGAAGAAGACTGAATTTTTTTGACTGGAAGGCTGATATATATGGTCTTTTCGACTTTTGAGAGTCTCCCCTTCCTTAGGAATCATATTTGGATTAATATTTTTTGGGGCACGTGCAAGTCACGTGCTCCATCCATTAAATATTAATTAAACGAAATAATTTATATATCTTGCGCAAGATTTAGAAAATTATGTATCTTCTTTGTGAAAGATGAATTAACTTATGGAAAAGAAGATGAATTACAAACAAAAGTTCAATAATAGTTTATGTATTTTGAATTTCACCCTAAATAAAATATATAAATTGTTCGGAAGCGATTAATAGTAACGCACTTGGATTTATTATCATAAATTACAGAAAATCAACAACAATTTAGCACGATAGGAAATCAACAACATTATCATCATCCACACACTATCCCTAACTACAGAATATGAAACTCACAAATCACAACAAACTCATATCCAATCACATCCAAGTCGGCCAAATCAGAAAAACACCCCACCAAATAAATAAATCACCAAATCACTATGTAAAAAAATCAATACTTACCAAAAAGGGGTATGAAATCCTGTGAGTGTTTGCTTACTATTGCTATGGACCCTGCTCCACCACTTGCTTGCAAGTCCTCTTTCTTCAAGCTCGAGAGAAATTGCACTCACACACTAGATGGGCGGTCAGAATCACTCAAGAATTCATGTTAATGGGCTGATTTTTAAAAGTTCAATTGATTTTGAGGTTAATTTTGAACTCGTATGGATTGGGAATATTGGAATTAGAATTTGGAAAAGGGGAATATGCGAGTAGATTTGCAGCTTTAGAGAATTTTGGGGGAATCTGCCAATTCAGAGAAGATAAGCACCTCATGTGAGCCTCATGTGAGGAATTTCCATTAAGTTCTAACAATAAGTTGGCGGTAGTGACTAAAATGTGACGCAAAGAAGCCAACGGTGAATGGAAGAAGACTGAATTTTTGGGACTGGAAGGCTGATATATATGATTGTTTCGAGTTTTGAGAATCTCCGCTTCGTAAGGAATCATATTTGGGTTAATATTGATTGGGGAACGTGCAAATCACGTGGTCCATCAATTAAATTTTAATTAAAAGAAATAATTTATATATCTTGCACAAGATTTAGAAATTTATGTATCTTCTTTGTGAAAGATTAATTCATTTATGGAAAAGAAGATGAATTACGAACAAAAGTTCAATAATCTTTTATTTATTTTGAATTTCACTTAAAATAAACATATAAATTGTTCGAAAGAGATCAATAGTAACGCACATGGATTTATTATCATAAATTCACAGAAAATCAACATCAATTTAGCACGATACCAAATCAACAACATTATCATCTTCCACACACGATTCCTAACTATAAAATAAGAAACTCAAAAAATCACAACAAACTCATATCCAATTACATCCGAGTTGGCCAAATCAGAAAAAATCCCCACCAAATAAACAAATCACCAAATTACTAGGGAAAAAAAATCAATACTTAGCATAAGTGGGTATGAAATCCAGCACGTGTTTGCTTATTCTTGCTATGGACCCTGCTTCACCACTTGCTTGCAAGTCCTCTTTCTTCAAGCTCGAGAGAAATCACACTTACACACTAGATCGACGGTCAGAATCACTCAAGAATTCATGTTAATTGGTTGGTTTTCAAAAAACTCAATTGATTTGAAAGTTAATTTTGAAATCGTATGGATTGAGGATTTGGGAATTAGAGCCTGGAAGAGGGAATATGAGAGTTGATTTGCAGCTTTAGGGAGGAAGATAAGCACCTCACGTGAGCCTCACGTGAGGAATTTCCGTTAAGTTCTAACAGTAAGTTGACGGCAGTGACTAAAAGTGTGACGCAGAGAAGCCAACGGTGAATGGAAGAAGACTGAATATTTTGGACTGGAAGGCTGATATATATGGTCTTTTCGACTTTTGAGAGTCTCCCCTTGCTAAGGAATTATATTTGAATTAATATTTATTGGGGGAACATGCAAACCATGTGCTCCATCCATTAAATATTAATTAAAAGAAAAAAATTTATATATCTTGCGCAAGATTTAGAAAATTATGTATCTTCTTTGTGAAAGATGAATTAATTTATGGAAAAGAAGATGAATTACAAACAAAAGTTCAATAATCATTTATGTATTTTGCAATTTCACCCTAAACAAAATATATAAATTGTTCGGAAGCGATTAATGTTACGCACATGGATTTATTATCATAAATCACAGAAAATCAACAAAAATTTAGCACGACAGGAAATCAACAACATTATCATCATCCACATACGATCCCTAACTACAGAATATGAAACTCACAAAATCACAACAAACTCATATCCAATCACATCCAAGTCGGCCAAATCAGAAAAAACACCCTACCAAATAAAGAAATCACCAAATCACTATGTAAAAAATCAATAGTTACGAAAAGGGGTATGAAATCCTGTGTGTGTTTGCTTATTATTTCTATGGACCTTGCTTCACCACTTGCTTGCAAGTCCTCTTTCTTCAAGCTCGAGAGAAATCACACTCACACACTAGATGGGCGGTCAGAATCACTCAAGAATTCATGTTATGGGCTGGTTTTTAAAAATGCAATTGATTTTGAGGTTAATTTTGAACTCGTATGGATTGGGATATTTGAATTAGAGTTTGGAAGAGGGGAATATGAGAGTTGATTTGCAGCTTTAGAGAATTTTGGAGGAATCTGCCAATTCAGGGAAGATAAACACCTCATTTGAGCCTCACGTGAGGAACTTCTATTAAGTTCTAACAATAAGTTGACGGTAGTGACTACAAATGTAACACAAAGAAGCCAACGGTGAATGGAAGAAGACTGAATTTTTGGGACCGGAAGGCTGATATATATGATCATTTCGACTTTTGCGAGTCTCCCCTTCCTAAGTAATCATATTCGGGTTAAAATTGATTAGGGAACGTGCAAATCATGTGCTCCATCAATTAAATATTAATTAAAAGAGATAATTTATATATCTCGTGAAAGATTGAGAAATTTATGTATCTTCTTTGTGAAAGATTAATTCATTTATGGAAAAGAAGATGAATTACGAACAAAAGTTCAATAATCTTTTATATATTTTGAATTCCACCCAAAATAAAACATATAAATTGTTCGAAAGAGATCAATAGTAACGCACATGGATTTATTATCATAAATTCACAGAAAATCAACAACAATTTAGCACGATATGAAATCAACAACATTATTATCATCCACACACGATCCCTAACTACAGAATATGAAACTCACAAAATCACAACCAACTCATATCCAATCACATCCAAGTCAGCCAAATAAAAAAAAAATCCCCACCAAATAAACAAATCACCAAATCACTAGGGAAAAAAAATCAATACTTACCATAAATGGGTATGAAATCCAGTGTGTGTTTCTCATTATTCTTGCCATGGACCCTACTTCACCACTTGCTTGCAAGTCTTCTTTCTTCAAGCTCGAGAGAAATCACACTCACACACTAGATCGACGGTCAGAATCACTCAAAAATTCATGTTAATGGGCTGGTTTTTAAAAATTCAATTGATTTGAAAGTTAATTTTGAACTCGTATGGATTGGGGATTTGGGAATTAGAGCCTGGAAGAGGGGAATATGAGAGTTGATTTGCATTTTGAGAGGAAGATAAGCACCTCACGTGAGCCTCACGTGAGGAATTTCGGTTAAGTTCTAACGGTAAGCTGACGGCAGTGACTAAAAGTGTGACGCAGAGAAGCCAACGATGAATGGAAGAAGACTGAATTTTTTGGACTGGATGCTGATATATATGATCGTTTCGACTTTTGAGAGTCACCCCTTCCTAAGGAATCATATTTGAATTAATATTTATTGGGGAACGTGCAAATAACGTGCTCCATCCATTAAATATTAATTAAAAGAAAAATTTATATATCTTGCACAATATTTAGAAAATTATGTATCTTCTTTGTGAAAGATGAATTAATTTATGGAAAAGAAGATGAATTACAAACAAAAGTTCAATAATCTTTTATGTATTTTTAATTTCACCCTAAATAGAATATATAAATTGTTCAGAAGCGATTAATAGTAACGCACATGGATTTATTATCATTAGTCCCAGAAAATCAACAAAAATTTAGTACGACAGGAAATCAACAACATTATAATCATCCACACACGATCCCTAACTACAGAATATGAAACTCACAAAATCACAACAAACTCATATCCAATCACATCTAAGTCGGCAAAATCAGAAAAAAACACCCCACCAAATAAGGAAGTCACCAAATCACTATGTAAAAAATCAATACTTACCAAAAAGGGGTATGAAATCCTGTGTGTGTTTGCTTATTATTTCTATGGACCCTGCTCCACCACTTGCTTGCAAGTCCTCTTTCTTCAAGGTCAAGAGAAATCACACTCACACACTAGATGGGCGGTCAGAATCACTCAAGAATTCATGTTATGGGCTGGTTTTAAAAATTCAATTGATGTTGAGGTTAATTTTGAACTCGTATGGATTGGGGATATTGGAATTAGAGTTTGGAAGAGGGGAATATGAGAGTTGATTTGCAGCTTTAGAGAATTTTGGGGGAATCTGCCAATTCAGGGAAGATAAGCACCTCATTTGAGCCTCACGTTAGGAATTTCCATTAAGTTCTAACAATAAGTTGACGGTAGTGACTAAAAATGTGACGCAAAGAAGCCAACGGTGAATGGAAGAAGACTGAATTTTTGGGATTGGAAGGCTGATATATTTGATCGTTTCGACTTTTGAGAGTCTCCCCTTCGTAAGGAATCATATTTGGGTTAATTTTGATTGGGGAACGTGCAAATCACGTGGTCCATCAATTAAATATTAATTAAAAGAAATAATTTATATATCTTGCCCAAGATTTAGAAATTTATGTATCTTCTTTGTGAAAGATTAATTCATATATGGAAAAGAAGATGAATTACGAACAAAAGTTCAATAATCATTTATGTATTTTGAATTTCACCCAAAATAAAACATATAAATTGTTCGAAAGAGATCAATAGTACCGCACATGGATTTATTATCATAAATTCACATAAAATCAACAACAATTTAGCACGATACGAAATCAACAACATTATCATCTTCCACACACGATCCCTAACTACATAATATGAAACTCACAAATCACAACAAACTCATATCCAATTACATCCAAGTCGGCCAAATCAGAAAAATCCCCACCAAATAAACAAATCACCAAATTACTAGGGAAAAAAAAATTCAATACTTATCAATAATGGATATGAAATCCAGTGCGTGTTTGCTTATTTTTTGCCATGGACCCTGCTTCACCACTTGCTTGCAAGTCTTCTTTCTTCAAACTCGAGAGAAATCACACTCACACACTAGATAGACGGTCAGAATCACTCAAGAAGTCAAGTTAATGGGCTTGTTTTTAAAAATTCAATTGATTAGAAAGTTAATTTTGAACTCGTATGGATTGGAGATTTGGGAATTAGAGCCTGGAAGAGGGGAATATGAGAGTTGATTTGCAACTCTAGAGAGGAAGATAAGCACCTCACGTAAGCCTCACGTGAGGAATTTCCGGTAAGTTCTAACAGTAAGTTGACGCCAGTGACTAAAAGTGTGACACAGAGAAGCCAACGGTGAATAGAAGGAGACTGGATTTTTTGCACTGGAAGGCTGATATATATGGTCTTTTCGACTTTTGAGAGTCTCGCCTTCCGAAGGAATCATATTTCGATTGATATTTATTGGGGAACATGGAAATCACGTGCTCCATCCATTAAATATTAATTAAAAGAAAAAAATTATATATCTTGTGCAAGATTTAGAAATTTATGTATCTTCTTTGTGAAAGTTTAATTAATTTATCGAAAAGAAGATGAATTACAAACAAAAGTTCAATAATCTTATATGTATTTTGAATTTCACCCTAAATAAAACATATAAATTGTTCGGAAGCGATCAATAGTAACGCACATGGATTTATCATCATAAATCACACAAAATCAACAACAATTTAGCACGACAGGAATCAACAATATTATCATCATCCACACATGATCCCTAACTACAGAATATGAAACTACAAAATCACAACAAACTCATATCCAATCATAGCCAATTCGGCCAAATCAGAAAAAAATCCCCACCAACTAAACAAATCACCAAATCACTAGGATAAAAAAATCAATACTTTCCATAAATGGGTATGAAATCCAGTGCGTGTTTTCTTATTCTTAACATGGACACCACTTGCTTGCAAGTCCTCTTTCTTCAAGCTCAATAGAAATCACACTCACACACTGAACACATTAACACATGCTCGGATATGCTCTCCAGTCAGCCTCGGACGTGCAACCTTCTTTTCCACTCGATTTTTTGTGAAAGCTTTCTTGTTCCTGCTGTAGGGATGGTCCAGGGAAAGACACTATCTGTGGCAATCAAAATAGCACACCTTCCAACCATGCTGAGATGGAATACATGTGTGTCGTCCATACAAACTGAGCACACCATAAAATTGGTGGTACTCCATCCAGACGTCATCCCATAAGCGGGTAGGTCTTTCACTATCCATATCAATGCGGCACGCATCATGAATGCCTGGTTCGTGGCATTATTGTACGTCTGTACACCCGCATGCCATAAATTCTGCAACTCCCCGATCAACAGCTGAAGATACACATTGATAAGATGCTTGGGATTGGTAGGGCCAGGGATCACCATCATCAGGAACATTCCCGGTAGGAGATTGTACGGTAACGGGCCAACATAAGTACCATACTGCCCATGCGGTGCGAACCATCCGTGCACAGCCATTACGGGGCTCAGATGCAAAATCGAAATACGTATGGTCGAAATATTCCCAAGCCTCTGCATCAGACGAATGACACATGGATCCCTCCTCCGTTTAATGATTGGCATGCCGTCATGTGCCCGATAGTCGCTGACGAATCATACAACCTCTACACCCGAGGGTAAGCCGCAAGTACCTAAGAATGGCATAGGGGTCTTCTTGCGGCTAGGATTTCTCTCCCTAGTTGGCTTGTATCTAGCTTCTCCATAAAACTTGCAGTAGTCCAGATCATGTCGTTCTTCCATTACAACATGCATCAGTTTTTACACACATCAATCACCCAGACACAGAATTAGAGGGCCCCTCGCATAATATGAACTAGGCCCAGCATCAGAAGGACAAGACTTTGTACCATCATCAAGCACACCCTCCTGGTTATAAGAAGACCAGAAAGTCGGCCCGGCGGCATCGAAAATCGTCCTCTGTGCCCAATCCATCTACGCGGATAACGCTAGCGCATACTACCCTCCTCCTGAACAACTGGAGTTTGCTGCTACTGCACAGGGGGCGCGGTCACAACATCAAAGTACTCCTGCACCCTCTTTGCCATGGGAAGTCTAATTATAATACTCTAGCATAAACCCTTTCAAACACAAGTCAAAATTTACCTCGTCCGGTATTTTGAACCTTTCGCGTTTGAACTTCCGACACGGACACTTAATCTTCTCGGTCCATGTATGCACGCTGAGACTTGGCACATTCAAGAAATGCAGTAACACCATCGTCAAACTCCAGGATCAGTCCTAGAAGGTCTCTATCATACTTTCATCTCCTCAACTATCTTAACATGATGAGTCCTACACATACAAATACATATATATATATATATATTATTACACAAGCAATCGACAAAAGTAAATAAGCAGAACAAATATATATACGTATAACCAATTAACTGTGTGCATTTTAATTGAACAGAAAGGGTTTCAAGTTATTACCTGAACGAAATAGTTTCAAAGATCAATGAAAATTAAATAGAGATTGATAATCTTTTCGTCTATATGTATAAGAATGCAAGAGAGAGTAAGAAAGAAATGAAATGAAAGGAACATATATATATAAAGATATTTTGGAACGGGCCTTGGAATGATCGTTTGGAACTCCAAGATTAGCCGTTAAAATATAGATGTTGCACTACATTAGTAACGATTGGAGGAGGGTAACTAGAACGGAAATAGTCATTGAAATTCGCCGTTGTAGTGTATTTGAACGGGTATTGTAATACATTAACGGAAATTGTTCCAAATTGTAACAATAATTGGAACGGTAACTGGAATACAAAAATAACCGTTGTAATCTAGCATTGGGTTGCTTTTAGAATGGTTCTTGTAATACAAAATTTTCTATCTACGGAAGCCATGGCTAATTGTAACTCACGTTGGAATGGTTCTTGTAACACAAAATAAATTGGACAAGTAGCACAATTAGGAATGATGATTGTATTTACAACGTTTCATTAGGACACAAACCTTCTCAATTTGTTCTTTTTTTGGAACAGCCTTTTCCATGTTCCCTTTTTGTAACGGTCGGTGGAATGATATTTGAACATGCTGTTATTTTCAACCACAGGGCGTTCCAAATGCAAACAAGTGTTCTAACATGTGATACATATATTTTTGGTTCCCTTTTGGGGAAGGGGACTGGAATAAAGTTTGTAACACAATATTTGACACGGTGGTGGTAACTCGAATGTGACGTCAGCGATAGGTTTCCGTTCCTCAAGAGTTCCTATGACCGTTTCAATTTGGACCAGGATTTGGAAATATCGTGTTATCTGTTCCAAATCCCGCATTTTTTTGCAGTGCAATAAACACATTTCATAAATTAAAAATAGCGTAAATTACATCTACCTCTCCTGAGGTTTGACAAAATTACAAATACCCCCTTGTTATTTGAAAAATTACAAACATCCCTTGAGGTTTGTAATTTTCAACCAAAAGTCCAAAATTGACCATTTTGCCCTTGCGCAATATTAACTTCTCTGTGTAAAAAATTAAGAACCTCTCCTGCGCATTGTAGTCCAAAAAAATCAAAGAATTTTAAAAATTAAATAAAATGAATAAGGGTATTTTGGTTAGTTCACCCATAAAAATGGATGGAAATGGGTTATTTGTTAGACAGTTACAAACCTCAGGGGGTATTTATAATTTTCAAACAACGAGGGGGTATTTGTAATTATATCAAACGTCAGGGGAGGTAGTTGTAATTTACCCTTAAAAATATATAAAAAAAATAATTTTTAAAAGTCAATTTTTTAAAATGATGTAAAATTCTTAACAAATAATACTTTTTCTTACATGTTTAGTATGGAAAATCAAATATTTTCAGATATAATTTTCAGTCGCTTAAATGTTAAAGGAGAATTATAAAAAAAAATTATAATTTACGTCCACAACTTACCTTTTTTGTGATTTTGGTTTTAATTTCATGCCCCTAATCAAAGGTCACAACACGGCCATGCTACCAAGTCCATAAACTTAGTGGCATGAAGCCCTCATCACCAAACAATAGATCCAAACTCACCCATAGTCATACTTAAGTAATAAAATCCCAAACGTTATTTGCAACGAAAATACATAAATCTGAATGTTTTAACTCTAGCATCAAGTTCTAACAACTAAACAAAGTAGAAGTAATTCACAAAAGGAAATTGTCCATAAAACTTATTAATTGACGCCACGTGAGCGCTTAGCCCTTGACAGGCTACCAACCCCAGTATCGCTTCTCCCAATACTCCTCATTCACCTCATCAGCAAGGTATGGTAAATGATGTGAGCAACTAATTCGCACAGTAAGCGGTCCTTACCTCTCACAAGACGGGAGCATATAATGTTGTGAGCGACTAATCGCCCAGTAACCGGTCCCTACCTCTCACAAGATGGGAGCATATCACATTAATAACGCATAACTATCATTTGCCAATACCCATTCGAAATTCAAAACTGAATGACATAAAGAGAAAAAATGTAACACTTCAAAACGTTTGTCAGAAGAATAAGAATTCTAAACTTTTTGATCAAAGCAAAGGCATACAAAATAATCGTATGTGACAACAACAATTTTGAAGGATCAGTGCAAGTGTTTTTGTAAATCAACCATTTTTGTTGAGTAAGCATGCTCTCATTCCCTAGCAACATAACATACACCATACTTATTTGTGACTATTATTATAACCCATAGTCTGGGCCTCAATCTTTAACACGATTGAGAAGGTCTTAACATGTAGTTTTAGTTTTAACCCCAACTGAGAGGTTCAGACAGAAGTTCTTAGTTTATAACCCCAACTGAGAAGGTCAGACATGGGTTCTCAGTTTATAACCCCAAATGAGAGGTTTAGACAGAAGTTCTCAGTTTATAACCCCAACTGAGAGGGTCAGGCAGAAGTTCTCAGTTTTTAACCCCAACTGAGAGGGTTCAAAACAACTCTAGTTTTTCCAATTAACTGTGATTTCGTTACGATTGAGCATGTTCTGTCTATCAGTCGATGAACTTATGCATGCTTTTTCGCTTACTCAAAAGTAACATAACATTTTTCACACATGTTTCTGTTTCAAAAATAGGTCAATAAAGTAACAGATAATAGAATAATTTTGACACAACATAATCGCTTTCAAATTTCAAGATTGACCAAGTGCTTCATCAACATTTGACGGGAAAATTCTACCGTGCGTCAATTTTGAATCTATAAAAGTCTCACATGCTCTCATCGCATTTTCACTTTAAATCCAAAATCGTCATTTGAAATTAGAAAATATTTAAGAAAACTTCACGTAAGATGGAAGTAACCACTTACCAGAATCTTCTGGACTCTAAGTCCATTTATTTGGCCACTTGTTCCGACACTGTTCAATCCTATAAGTTAATTGATGATAATTCCTATATATTAATGATTACTTAAGTCCCATTTGATCCAATAAAAAATAGGTCTACTACCTATTCAATCCATGAGAAAAACATTAAAGCTTAACTCATATCTAACGATCATATGGACTCAAATCCCTATTTCAATACAAAATTTGCCACATAGAAATTGATACCCAAAATAAATCAATAAATACCTATATCAATTGATGATCCTAGTCACTCGATTAATCTTTGATTCAAGTCAAATAAAGGAACTAGACTAGATAGATAATAAGGTAACGCCAACTGAAAATCTAATTCTATGAATTTTGTAAAAATAAATATTTATTGTATGACTATGAAAATTTTATGAAAAGTGATAAAGATATTGAATAGCATATATGAAAATATCTTAGATGACATTACAGGTAAGAATTTTTCAAAAAGGAATTGGAGAATAACTACAACCCAAACTGGCAATTTATTTGACCAAATTTTTTTTTAAAGTTCAATCATACATGAAAAAATCATACAAATTTTATATTTTCTAAAGACTCATATTAGTGAAATACATAAACCAATTAATCTTTAGAAAGAATATATAGAATCATTATAAAATTTCTGAAAGTGCAAGGCTATGCAGAAAAGAATATTGCCCCATTGCATGACTCACGAATTTTTATAAATTTTATGTTTTAACGTCAAAAATTTTAAAAATCAATATTTATTCTCTATATGGTCTATTAAATATTTACAAAAAATTTTGTAACTAAGGCATTTAGAAGTAAATCAAATAGACATGAAAAAAGAGAATTGTCAGATTCACACCTAACTTCTGGCAGTGCTTGTGTAGCAATTTTACCTAATATTTTACAAATAAACCATAAACACAATAAGGTTTCATAAAAAGTTGTTCTAATGAAATAAAAAGTACAATATAAAAATAAAATGTGTTTTTTCTAAACCTAGAAATTGTTGCATGCATCAAAAACACCAACCGGATTAATTCTCCTTTGAAAACTCATTATTTATTAATCCATAATCTCCGATCAATTCCAACTGAAATTTCTAATTCATAAGAATAGATATGTACTACTTCTAACATTTTTACACCAATAACTCAAGACTTAAACAAATCACACAATTCCGAGACCATAAATCATCTAGATACTAAAAAAACTTATCTTATCACGACTTGATTAAACTTAATGTTTTGAGTTAGAAGGTACCTTAAATTTGTTGTGACGGAGTGCCTCGACTTCTTTCTATCTCCTTCCTAATACGACTCAATTTAAATTCAATAATTTTGGACGTGGAATATCGTGAGTTTATGGTGATTGAAGGTTGAGTTGTGTGTATTCTTGGAGAGGTGTGTGGAAGAAAATATGATTTAAAATTTTAATAAGGTATGTTTTCCTATTTTTGGATTGTGGTGGGGTATATATAGGTTTGGGAGGTTGTATTCAATCAAAAGTCTCCAAAAACTAATTTAGAAACAACTTTTAAAGGAACAATAATAAATAAGAAAATAAACAAAAATTGCTAGTCAACTGTACCGTCAATAAGGGTTAAGCTAGTTGGTTTGACTCGATTGGATGAGGGTATTATACTCATTGTTTTATCACTCACCCGATCTAGTCCAATAAGTCACAAAAACTTACAATTTTAGTCCCAACCATAAATTTCATTAAATATTTATCGGGAATGTGCAAATGACGTTCTCCCTCCATTAAATAATAAATAAAAGAAATAATTTATATATCTAGCGCAAGATTTTGAAATTTATGTATCTTCTTTCTAATAGATTAATTAATTTATGGAACAAGTGAATTACAGACAAAAGTTTCATAATCATTCATGTATTTTGAATTTCACCCTAATAATAATATAAATTGTTTAGATGCGACAAATACTAACACCCATGGATTTCAAGGGAAAAAAGGACCCGAAAGTAGGACCCTACTTTAGGCCCTAATCTTAGAACGCGACCTAACCCAAATCGTAACCACAATATGTTCACCAAACTAATAACTCGATAACAAGAACAATAACAAATCCTAACCATTCGGCGTCCTTCCAATCACCTTGATCGACTTCTTAGTCATCTAGCTTCACCTGTCACGTTATCGTTTGTATCTGGAGGAGGAAATTCAAATTACGTAAGCAATAGCTTAGTGAGGCCATGAGTGGGTGCACGTGCCCCAATATTGATAATGAAAAATCGATCAAAATACTTAAAACATATCATATTCACTGAAAACAGGGAAGATCAAGCCTCTGAAGACCATACCAGGCGAGGACCGAATCACATGATTACCACCTTGTGTCTCCCGAAAGACCATTTACTACCTTATACTCCGTGCAGTGAGCGACCCTGCGACCGCATTGAACTCCAGCACAAATCACACACAGACAACCTCTAGCCTGCCCGTGAAAGGACACTCAAGTGGGGCTGAACGACGAAGCCTCAACTGGCAGGCCAATGCGTGCCCAGCGAACCATTCAACCCCAGGCCCATTGACCGCTTTGCAAGAACCACATGATCAAATCCATAAAGCCAGTGGAACAATCATATAGAAAATAGACCATTTAAAGACCACATGCATATTGAATATTACGACGAACTGAACAATATCAAGATAATTGGAACCTCTTGGATACTCTTATGGACTCTAGAGGTGGCTCCCAACGTGTCTATAACGAAAGCCAGAATACCACATGACCAAAATAATAATCACATTGTAGCACTTAGCTCCATATAATTCCGAGGCCCATCCAATCCATATAGAAAACCAAATATCATATTCATTTTCTTCACACCAATGAACAATTTCAAGAGACATTTTACTCAAGTTCGTCACAAGAAAAAGACCACTTTTGATATGCATATATAGCCATGCACGATAACATATAATATTCCACCAGTTTTACAAATACTAATATAATTTTAAATGGCACACATCATAAGATCCACATAATTAGTGTGGTCTACAACTAGACTTATTTCCAAAAAATTGAGTTGATAGTTCATCTCCTATCCCATCAGTAAAAAGAGAGAGAGTTGGTAAGGAATTGGCTTCTGTTTTCTTCAAGGTTGTGTGTGTGTGTATGTTCATATTGTGTATTGTGTGTGTGTGGTTTCGACTGGCCCAAGTTCAAATGGCTTGGGCCATTTTTTTCCTTTTTTTAAAAAAAAAAAATTCTTAACCAATAGTGTTAAGAGTGGTGGCTGCCACTCTTCAAGGAATAATGGGGGATTAGTGGCATGCAGCACACCTATCATCCTTTTATCGGTTATTTATTATTATTATTTTTAAAAATTTTCAGAATTTGCAATTTAGTCCCTTAATTCTGAAATATATATGATTTGACCCTAAAAATTTTATAAGATTTCAATTTAATCCTTAAAAGTTTTAATTATACCTAATAATTTATTCCTAGTTGATTTAAGATTTTCAATTCTTACCAATTAACTAATTAGGTTTCATATAATTTCTTTCTTTATCTCAAATTAATTCAAACAAACTTCTTGTAAATAAATTGTAAACAAGAGATAGGCCAAAAAAAATAAAAATCTCATCGGTGATAATAAAATAATTCGTTAAGGATGACATATAATATTTATTATAGTAGATATGGGGTGTTACACTCTCCTCCGTTAAAAGAATTCGGTCCCCGAATTCCAACACGCAATTTTTCAATAAAAGAAAAACTAGCCTTATTAAGTGAACTCTATCAAACTAATATAAATATTTAATACTTATAAAACATGTTTGGGTTCTAATTTATGTTGCTACTTGATATATGATGCCTTACTAGAACCTAGGGTTTACAGTTAAAATAGTTATAGAATGTACTCCTTGAGACGACAGGGTTGTAATAGTTCCATCACTAGATTACTTCCATTAACTATCAAGGTTTGAGATGTTCTTCCCAAAATATATAAGCATGCAAGTTTAGCATGCCATTCCAACTTATTGACCTAATCTCGTGTATAATATTATTTCACTAGTCACATAGAACTCTCCTATAAATCACTAAAGATTAATTCCAATTTACAACAAGAAAAACTCACTTAGGCTCAAGTACATGCATATCAATCAATTACGATCAATGAAAAGTGAAACTCCCTTGATGAATCAAGTAAAATCAATTGACTTAAGAAATAATTTTATCAAAAGTTTTTAATCTCTAGGTACAAGCTAAACCCTAAAGGTCAATCCCTCTACACTCTTTGCATGGAATCACCTTATATACTCAAGTTTTTTTTTTTTTTCAATCATCTGGATAAGATCATCTAATCGGTACTTTTCTACATCAACTTTAAAAAGATGCAAATGTTCAATCTCAATCTTAGTCATTCTTATATCATCAATATAATTCCACCAAAATCGTTATCCTCAAACCCATATATCTTTTGCACATATTTCCTTAAAAATTTGAATGAACGTATTGGGTTTCTATGTTTGTCATACCCTCTGGGTAGTGAAGATGATTGAAAATGAACTCAGAAGGTTTCTCTGAGCTGGAACAAGAAGAAGATACACAACAAAGGTGGCTTCAATTAGGTAATTGCACTATCTCTACCGATGGATTAAGGATCAAATCTATATCAATAATTAATAAAGCTCTGATCTGCAAGGATCTATGGGAAATCATTTGACAACAAGACACATCAGTTTGGGTGAAGTGGATTAAACACTACAAATTAAAGAAGAACTTTGTATGGGCAGCTTCTACAACTACTGGTTCTTTGAGTTGGAGAAAAAGCATGAAGCTTCAGACTAATATTCTCCTACCTAATTATTATTAAATTGGTATAGGGAAAGTCACTTGGCTTTGAAAAGATCCTCGGCGCCAACTCGGGATATTGCAACAGTGCTTTCCTAGTGGACCATTACGTATTCGTTTGAATAAAAAACTCAGAGTCTTTGCAGTAACTCTTTAAGGAGAGTGGGTGTGGCCCGATGTTATAGTGGAAGAAGGATTGGATATCACTCAAAATTTATCAAGTATTCAGAGCCACGGGGATGTAAGAAAGAGGAAGTTGTTACCAACTGGTCAGTATACTACTGCTTCAACACTACATCTATTTCACCATTATCCCCCAGTAGTCACCTGGAACTCCCTTCTCCTTGGACCTCTTAAGATTCCAAGAAATGTGTTTACTCTTTGGCTAGTTATGTAGGAGAGATTGACTACATTGGACAAACCTTGGTTATAGCATTGTGAAGCATGATGCATATGGTGTGATGAGCAAGCAGAGAAGTCACATTCTCACGTCTTCTTTGAGTGCACATACACTACTCGAGTTATTAGACATATTAAAAGATTGCTTAAGTCGGACTGGCCTTATAGGCAATGGCAAATGGGCACTCAGTGATCGGCTAGGAAGTGGAGAGGAAGACATCTTGTGAATGCAGCTAATCGAAGTTGTCTTGGCTTCATTAGTATACCATGTTTGGCAAGAAAGGAACACAAAGAGCTTTCAACGTGTTTAAAGGGAACTAATGGTTGTTGCTAGACTTATAGTTGAGCAAATAAGAGAGAAACAACTTGTACACTATACTCCATCGTCATTAGAGGTAGTTTCTGTCTTTAGGATATGGAGAATAGTTTGGTGGAACAAACTTACTAGTGCGAATATTGTACATTACCTGAAATTTATGAAATTTGCCATTCACCCCAAAAATATTTGATTGAACACCAACAATGTCATCTCATCTCGCTGATAAATATCACGAAATCTCAAATCATCTCTTAAAACATCCTAGTAATATTACTTATATGACCTTTAATTGGTAACCAACTAATCCCAAGATATAAATTGTAAATTGAACACCACTAATAATGATTCTGAATATCTAAACCTTGTAAATCACTCATAACCATACTTTTCTGATAAGTCTCTTTCAACCTTTCAAATGTAGATTGTCTCCAAGATGTCAAATCATACGTAGAATCAATATCCAATCCAAACTCTTCATATTATCACAACCCAAAGGTAACTACAACAACAAGATCAATGACATGATTTCTCAGCTCAGTACTCCAATTGTAGTAACTCGCACTGGTCGGCCGCCCAGCAGTGATTCATAATAATTTTAGCACTGAACAATCCCAAAAGTTGCAAAATAACTTGTGTTTTTGAATCATAACTCTAATCTAGTGGTCGACTTATACCCTAGGTCCAAAGATCTTGTCCTAGTATAGCCTAGATAGTAACCCAGGCTCTGATACCACCCTGTCACGGCCCGAAAGTAGGATCCCTATTTTAGGCCCTAATCTCAGAACGCGACCTAACCCAAAATCTTAACCACAATATGTTCACCAAACTAATAACCCGATAACCAGAACAATAACAAATCCTAACCATTCGGCGTCCTTCCCCAATCACCTCGATCGACTTCTTAGTCATCTAGCTTCACCTGTCACGTTATCATTTATATCTGGAGGAAGAAGTTCAAATTACGTAAGCAATAGCTTAGTGAGGCCATGAGTGGGTGCACGTGCCCAATATTGATAATGGAAAATCGATCAAAATACTTAAAACATATCATATTATTTATCATCAGAATTATAATTAAATTTTATTTTCAATAAATAATTAGCATCTCCCATTCTTAAAATAATATATTATAAGTCTTATTTTATTAATCACGGAATTTGATTATCAATTTATATAATTAATTATAGGAGATAAAAATATAGTTAGATTATAAGTTTAATGAATTTGTTCATTATTATTATATAATTCAAATAATTATTATAATATGGATGTTGATTTGTTGGTATTTCTTTCAAATTTCACATGAAATGTCATGTGTACAACTTCAAATTGCAATAACTTTTAAAAAAATGCATTATCTTTTATTTTAATTTAATTGCTTTTACTTCTATTTTATGGGTTGAACCCATAATCAACCCATTTTAGGCCTATTAAGAATTCATATTAGACCCATTAAAAACCCATATCCAACCCATATTAAATACCATTTTATTTAAATCCCGCCAATACCAATCCATTCTATATCATAACCAACCTAACACATGGGTGTGTTTGTCTGTCTTTTTGTGTGTTTGTTGTGTATATAATTATCGGAAAAAAATACAAACAGCCTCCCGGTAATATTGCAAATGAGCAAATCACCCCCTATAAAAAAAAATAGCAATTTACCTCCTTGTGTTTTTTAAAATGAATCAATTTACCTCCCCGTATTTTTTAAAATGGAACAATTTACCTCTCTGTGTGTAAATTGCTCCATTTCAAATAACACGGGGAGGTAAATTGCTATCTTTTTTCCATAGGGGAGTAATTTGCAATATCCCAGGGAGATAAATTAAATTAAATCCTATAATTATCTTGGGCCCGAATTTACTTATATGAATGAACATTTACTTATAAAAAAAGATGCATATATTGCATGTCCAAAAAACGTAACTTATAATATAAATATTAAATAAAGTGGAGAAAACTTATGTTGTTTTTAACTTTATGTATTTACTTGGTAAAAAATAATGTTTGATATAGGTCGAGGAAGGTCTAGGTCGTCTAGTCGCGCCTTGCCTCTAGTTGACTAGCTTCTTGGAACCTCAGGGTTTGCACAGGGAGCAAACAAGCTGGGTGGGGGCCCAGCGTGAGCGCTCCGACGATCAAGTCAGATTTAGGACAATATTAGGATGAGTGGTTGGAGAAATAAATGCTGGAATCTCCGTAATAATGGGGAATGGGGATAATTTATACCTTACTCCAATTTGTACGGAAGGTCTTACCATTACCCTTGCGATGTTGCCACGTGTCGCCCATCCTTGCTTCCTGGGATTCCTGGGCCCTAGTGGGCCCCTGAGATTTACTCCCCTTTGTGCGAACGGGGCCTAATGTGCACTTGGGCCAAGCGTTCTGGGGCCCGCTAGTTGGCCATAGGCTGGGTCCATATCATTTACTCCCCAAGCCCGAGTATTCTGTTAGAGCGGGAAGGTGAAAATTTGAATACTTGGGCTATGATCTGGACCGTTCATCTGTGACGGTTGTCCTCCTCCCTTTCCTTAGATCACACCGCCTCTGTTTGACCAAGTCTTCCTATAAATAGGACTCCTCATTTCTTCCACCCTTCCTTACTTTTTCTTAATAAGGGACCACAGCTCCGAGCCTTCGAGCTACAGTTGTATTCGATTCTCTTCTGCTCTTCCACCAATAGGTAATTTTTCTTCCCCCTCTACTCATGTCTAGCGGGTCCAATGAGTCTAGCGAGTCAACTTCTAATTCTAGTAGCTCTAAGTCGGGTTCTTCTTTCGATACAAGTAATCAGATGGCTAGGGGTGTTGAAGTCTGATTGGTTGTCAAAGTCGTCAAATATAAAAACTAATTCTAAACTATAGTAGTCGTGTAACCAGGTCGAATCCCAAGGGAACTATCGATTAATTTCTCGATCTAGTTGTAGTAACAAAAGAGGGGTATTAATAGAGTACTAACTATGAATGAACTAAATTAACAAAAGCAAAAGCAAATAACTGAGATGAGATTATAGATGAAAAGTCCACTTCAAGGGGGTTCATCTCACCAATCGTTATGTCTATCATTGATCACTAACGGTTAATTCCATAATCAAGCATTCAACTTGAAATTCATTAGGATAGTCATAACAAATTTCCGTTTTTCTATTGTAATGGATTTGACTCAAGCATCTAAATCCAAACTTATTATATCAAGACTGGGCACGATAACGTTCCATGTCACATCAATAATAGCATATGCATCAATGAAAACTGTTGAATCTAGATCACACAATCGAGATAGCTGCAATTATCTAACCTAGTTTTCTCGTCCCCACAAATAAATCATGCAAAGCACATAATAAATTTGCTCGCTACTCATCCCATTCATTCATGACAATTACGGATCACTGAATTCATAGATAGCAATAGAATAATTAATATCGAATCAAATTGTCAGATCTATCAATAATAATCATTCCATTCACAGGAAATCAAGATGATAAATACTCGGACAAATCAGATAAACTCAAGACCTCTAAACATAACAATTGGGTTTAACGTTTCCCTTGAATCGGAATAGAGAAATTAGCTACTAAACATGTTCTTAGCAAAACAAGATATTCTAAACGAAAGCATGAATTAGAGGAAGAGAGAAAAACGATGGTCCAAAGATGATTCTTCTCTGCGTTCTTGTCTTCCTTTTATAATTGAGAGTCCTCTTTTTTTGTGCAACTTCAGAGTCCTCTTTTCGTGCCATCTCAGAGTCCTCTTTTTATGCGTGTATCTTTCGTAAAATCAGGAAAGAGGTCTTTTCAAAACTCTTCTTCTCTTCCCGCGCAAACTCGGATGTCGGATAGGGCGTGATCACGCCCTAATGGTTGTTCAAGTCTACTCATGACTGTTTTGTACTTAATCTCTTTTCTGTCTTCCTTTGGGGCTCATTTTCTTTACAACGGGTCAATCTTGATCCTTCATTCAAAATTGCATAATTCGATTAAAAATGTGAAGGAAACCTTTAAAAACCATTCAAATTAAGCATGCATATGAGATATGAAATGCACCCTATCAAAGTCCCTAGGGTCGAACCTCGCGCCGAGCCTGAGGACGTTGTTCTAGAGGACCCACCTCCGGGTGGTCCACCTCATCCTAACGACGCTCCTTTAGACGCCCGGTTGTTTGTGAAATCTTGTGTTGAGTACAAGGATCTTTCAATAACCTGTTGGGACTACCATGTTCTTTTGGATTATACTTTACTTATTCCCGATCGGAACAAGCTATGCATCTTCCTCCCCCTAATTGTTTGACTGTCCAGCTTCCGCTTTTTGAAGTCGACCTTAGGTTCCCAATAGACCCTCGCGTAGCGATCCTCATAAATCATCTGCGGATAAGTCCATCCCAGTTAGTCCCTAACGCCTTGCGAAATATACTATGTTTTTGTGATTCTCATGCAGCACTTTGGCCACGAGCCTTCGATACCAAACTTCTCCGCGTCCTCTTCTTGTATTAGGTCCCAGACTCCCGGTTTTTGCTATGTTAACGCCTGTAGGAACATTCATTTCGTAAGTAACCTTCTTAGCTGTTTGGGGTCTTAGAAAGATAAATTTATTTTTGTTTGAGCCCCCGATAGTCTACCTTGGAATGTGTGGACCACATGGTCTTTCCACAAGCCTAGCCTAAAACGTGTAGGATCTCCCTCCTGGGACGAGGACTTCATAGAAAATGTCATAACGGACCATTGGTTCAACGGTGATGAGTTGTTAACCCAGGAAGTCCTTTGGTTGGCCTGACTGTCTCCCGCAAATTTACGCACCGATCGTTCCCTAGGTAATTTCTCTATTCTTTGATCCTCTTCCTTCTTGTTTGTTGATGACATCTGTATTTCAAATATGGCGGCCCGCGCAGCAATGATTGCAAACAAAGCGCGCCAGAGGCATGAGGAGTTGGTGGCCATAGCTCGTGTTGTTGCGGTCGAAGTTGATCTAGACCCTGTTAACGTGCCTCCCACTCCCCATGCCGGGGTTATGGATTTGGATCACTCTCTGACCCATAACGAAGGCCACAATCTCTTGAGGTCGCTAGTTCTCCTTCTCCCGCTTTGGACGTGGCACCTCTTTGCGAGAGCATCCTTGCATTACAAGTCGCAGGGCTCCTCGCAAACCTTCCCAATCACGCTCAACCATGAGGTCGTGACCTACCGACCCTACGACCATGACTCGCACAGAAAACTCTGTTGACACTTGTCACAGGAAATTTCAAAAAGGAAAGCATGTAGGAGATGCCCCTTCGAAGGCCTCCAACCCTAAGCGCCACAAGAGTGACAAAGGGAAGAGGGTCCCTGATGATAGCGAAGGGGCTACTGGTGGGGGAGGTGAAGAGCCTCAATCTCCAGTTTTCATGAGTGTCGATGCTTTTGCCATCTTTCCCTTGAGACTATTGACAAGTCAACCAATCGCCTATGTGTATGCTACAAGCGCCTAGAACGAGCGAGGGAAGAGATTAACCATGCTCTGAAGCTTAATACTCAGCTTCCACCTGATGAAACTCCTCTCGTTCCTGGTTGGCAGTCTCGAGGAATAGTTCGGTTTTTTACAGTAAACTGGGGGAGACTTCTTTCGAGATGTATAAGGCTTGTCTCCTCCCTCAGGACCAGATTGCTCTGGCGAGCCTTCATCACACTCGACTTGAAATGTTGGGTGCCCACTTGCATCACCAGGTTCGATTTTAGGATGTTTTCCTCTGTCCAATTTTTCTAACACTTTTCATGGTACTGATTGGGTCGTTTTTATTTTATCAGCTGGCCGAGGTAATCCATGCCATGAGTCTCAAATGCTCATATTGGAGGTACGGTCGAGACGATATTCAGGCCTGGATTCAATCTATCGAGGATGCTTATGAGAGTTTGAAAACTGAGTTGAGTGAGGTTCAAGCGTGTCAGTTGAATTAAGAAGAACGGATTAAGGAACTAGAGGGTGAGAAAAGCAAAGCTGTGAGGCAAGCGTTAGAGGTTTGACGATTGAATGAAGCACTACAAGCGGAGATTTGCAGTCTGAAGGCGGAGGTCGAGGCTTCGAAGGCTCGAGAGAATAAGGTATACGACTCTGGTGTAGCTCGGGGGAGGAGTGATTATATGAACTCCCCAAAATACCTGGAGGCTCTCAAGTAGGCCAGGTTGAGCGGGGCATGTTCCTTCATGCAGTCCCGATCGTTTTGAAGCAGTTGTTGTGAAAAGGGCCACTAATGAAGGTTTCGTTAGCTTCTACAAGTACCTTAGCCAGCTAAAGCTGTTAAAAGCGCTGAAGGAAGGATTCGACCCCATGGACCATCTGTTTCTTCAAAGACGCGGAGTTGAAGGAATATCCCAAGGAGGTTGTGATCGACTCTATCCCAGAGGATGAATTTGCGGGTTTAGTCTACTCTGTTCCTTCACACCCTTCCTCCAAAGTGGCAACCTCTTCCGTGATTCCTCACTGACCTTCAAGACTTAAAAATTGTTCTTGTTTAATACGCTTAGTTAATTTGGCTCCTCTTTTTTGCATTTTTCTTGTGAACTTCTTCATGCTATCTATAATGTTAACTTCTTGTGGTTGGTATATATTATCGAACTTCACATTAATGACTCATGCTAACGAAGCTTATTCATGCTAACGACTCTTTCGTCATACCTTGCCAAGTCGACTTCCACAAGCCCCATGGTTCCTTGAGGAACCTTCGACCTACGACCAATACTTGGAAAATTGAACACCTGCCTCTTGAGGCTTAGGTCTATGGGGTTTTGGGGACCCTCGAAAATCCCCTGCAAGTTGACCCTACGATTTTTGAGAAAAGTTTCTCAGGGCCATTGGCCTCCGATCTTCAAAGGTTTCTGGATCACCTTAAGAGACTTTTTGTGCTATCAATGTCTACAGCTTCTGATAACTACTTCGGGGGCCTTGTCTATTGTCAACCCTTGGGGATTGCCTTAAAGAGACTTCTTATGTCATTAACTCTTAATGATTGCCTTAAGCGGATTTTTTGTGTTATTGACCCTCGATGATGGCCTTAGGAGGCTTTTGTATTATCGACCTTTGGTGATTGCCTTAAGAGGCTCTTTATATCGCTGACCCTCAATGATTCCCTTAAAAGAGGTGTGATATTGTCGACCCTTGGTGATTGCCTTAAGAGGCTTGTGATATTATCGACCCTTGATGATGGCCTTAAGAGGCTTGTGATATTGTCGACCCTGGATGATTGCCCTAAGAGGCTTGTGATATTGTCGACCCTTGATGATAGCCTTAAGAGGCTTTTTATTTTGTCGACCATTGATGATATACTTAAAAGGCTTTTTATTTTGTCGATCCTTAATGATTGCCTTAAGAGCTTGTGATATTGTCGACCCTTGATGATAGCCTTAAGAGGCTTTTTATTTTGTCGATCCTTGATGATAGCCTTAAGAGGCTTTTTATTATTGACCTTCATTGTCGACTTTATGGAATGTAATTTTCATTGATTGCTTGCTAAAAAAACTTTTCATTGAAATCCTGCAAAATATTCATACATTAAAAGTGCCCTTTCAAAGACAAAAGTGCGCTTTGGTTTTTCACCAAGATTTCAAAAAGGAATTACAAAAGGTAATCTTGGCGGACATGATTTTCCGGGAAGTTGCTAGTCATGCGTAAAAAAATTTCAAGTTGCAGGTGTTCCAGGGTCGAGGTAGGTCATCTCCCCCTAATGTTTGCAGTCGGTATGCTCCTCCCTTGCATACTTTTACTACCTTGTACGGTCCTTCCCACTTAGCATCCAGTTTCCCTACGTGTTTGGACACCTCCACCTTCTTCAGCACCAAATCCCCTACCTGAAACGACCTATGCTTAACATTCTTGTTGTGTGCCCTTACCATGGTGCTTTTGAACTGCAGCGTTCTGATGTAAGCCGCGTCTCTGACTTCTTTTATGGTATCCAAATCAAACCCTCGTTGTTTCTGGTTCATTTTTCAGTTATAGTCTTGGACCTTAACGTCATGGCACGTATTTCTGCCAGAATGACCGCTTCTGAGCCATAAACAAGGCAAAATGGTGTTTCCCCAGTAGTAGTTCTTGGGGTCGTCCTGTAAACCCACAAGACCCCCGGTAGCTCGTCAACCCATGCGGCTTTTACTCCATCAAGTCTAACTTTCAAGTTCTGGAGGATGGTTCTATTTGATACTTCGGTCTGCCCGTTGGCTCAAGGATTTCCAACCGACGTAAAATTTTGTTGAATCTTTATCTATTCACACCAGTCCCTCATTTTCCACCCCTAAAACTGCGTTCCATTGTCGGAAATCAGAACCCTTGGGACTCCAAACCTGCACACTATGTTTTGCCATAGGAATTTCATGATGTCGCCTTCAATAATTCTGGCCACTACTTTCGCCTCTACCCACTTACTGAAATACTCCACTACCACAATGAGGAACTTCTTTTGACCTTTCCCCTGTGGGAACGGCCCACTATGTCGGTTCCCCATACATCGAAGGGGTAGGCTGTTTTTATTACTTCCATATTGGTGGATGGAGTGTGAATCAGGTTTGCGTACCTTTGGCATTGTTCGCATTTTTTGGCGAAGTCTTTAGCATCTTCTTTCAGGGTCGTCCAGAATTATCCTTGCCTTATTATCTTGTTGGCTAGTGATCTTTCCCTGAGTGGTTCCTACAACTACCCTCTGGATTTCTCTCATAACGTACGTAGTGTGGCTCTTCCTTGTCCAAACATCTCAACATCGGTCCCTCAAAGATTTTCTTGTACACCTCTCGCCGTATCACGGCGAACCTCCTGACCCTTTGAAGAAATCTTACTTTGTCGTCTCCATCTAAGTCGCACATCCCCTGTTAAATGTACTTATTTATTTTTTGCTTCCAATCATCTCGACTATCGATTCTTACGACCTCATTTTCTTGCTCTCCTGCCATTTTTGTTTTTACTAAAAAGGTTATCTTTCTACTAGTGTTTCCCATAATCATGTTCGCGAATTTTGCCAATGCATCCGCTCTTTCATTCTCCGATCTTGGGACTTGTTGAAATTCAAATTTATCAAACTCGGCCGCTTGAGCCTTAACCTTTCCCAAGTACTCCTTCATCCTTTAGTCCTTGGCTTCATATATACCCGTGTATTGGTTGGCTACCAATTGCGAATCTGTTAAAACCCACACTTCTTTAGCACCTAGCACTTTTAACATACCAAACCCTTCCACTAAGGCTTAATATTCCGCTTCATTGTTTGTTACTTGGAAGTTTATCCTTATTGCAAATTCATGCTCTTCCCCATCAGGGCCTCTGATCCATATGCCTGCTCCCTCAGCTCCCGCCATGGACGACCCATCGATATGCATCATCCACCGGCTTTCTTTCAAGGTCATTACTTGCACCTCTCCACTTGACTCGACCAAAAAGTCCGCCAATACTTGTGCCTTCAAAGTTTTCCTGGGCTTCAACTTGATGGCGAACTCTCCTAGCTCCACTGCCCATTTGGCTAGGTGTCCCAACACTTCTGGCTTGGCTAGTACCACTTTCAAAGGTTGGTTAGTCATAACCTCGATTTGGTGGGATTGAAAGTAAGGTCGTAGCTTCCTTGCAGCTATCACCAGTGCCAAAGCAAACTTTTCTATTTCCAAGTACCTTTAATCCACTCCTTGCGGCACTTTACTAACATAGTAGATGGGCCTATGCTGACTTTCCACTTCTTTGGTCAAGATGGCGCTGACGGCATACTCAGAGATAGCTAAGTATAGTATCAACATTTCCCCATCCGCAGGCTTAGCAAGTATGTGTGGGCTTCCAGAATACAACTTCAAACTTTGAAAGGCTTCCTCACAATCTTTAGTCCATTCGAAATCTTTACCTTCCTCAACATTTGGAAGAAAGGAAGACTTTTGTCTGCCGATCTTGATAGAAAATGACCGAGGGAACTGATCCTTCCTCTGAGTTGCTGGACTTCTTTCACTGACCTTGGAGACTTCATTTCAATTATCGCTTTCACCTTTTCCGGGTTGACCTCTATGCTTCTTTCGGTAACCAAGTATCCCAAGAACTTCCCTCCTTTAACTCCAAAAGTGCACTTCATCGGGTTAAGCTTCATCCCATACGCCCTCATGATTTTGAAGCATTCTTCTAAGTGCGTTAAATGTTCAATCTCCCTCTCACTTTTAACCATCATATCATCCACATAAACTTCCATCGACTTCCCGATTAACTTCTCGAACATTTTGTTGACCAATATTTGGTAGGTGGCCCTTGCATTCTTAAGTCTGAATGGCATGACTTTGTAACAATAGATGCCCTTTTCGGTTATAAAAGAGGTTTTCAGTTGGTCTTCTTCTGCCATGGCAATGTGGTGATAGCCTTGAAAAGCATCCATCATTCTGAAAAGGCACACCCCGACGTAGAATCAACCAGTGCATCTATTCTGGGTAGAGGATAGTGGGTAAAGGGTAGGGGTCTTTAGGGCATGCTTTGTTTAGGTTAGTGAAGTCCGTGCACATACGCCATTTTCCTGCTCCTTTCGGGACAACCACCATATTTTCTAACCAATCAGTGTATTGGACCTCGACTATGTAACCTGCTCCTAATAATTTCCCTACCTCGGTTGCTATGATCGCGTTCCTCTCACTGCTGAAATTCCTCTTCTTCTGCTGTACAGGTTTCGATGACTCATCGACATTCAACCTATGAACAATTACTCCCGGACTGATACCTTGTAAATCTTCCGGCTCCCACGCAAACATGCTAGCATTTGCCCTCAAGAAATTCACCATTTTAGCCTCTTCTTCTCCGGACATCTGGGATCCTATTTGCGTGACCTTTGACGAGTCTCTAGGGTATAATTCTGTCTCCTTATACTCTACTAGCATCAATCTCTCCCCTCGCTCGGGTCTTTCCTCCCAGGTCGGCTTAGGTACTTGTGATGGCCCAGTTCTGGCTACTGTCAAATTGTAACATTGACTAGCTATCTCCTGGTCCCGTGGACGACTCCTACACTCTGTCAGGTGGGAAATTTCAACTTCTGATGAAACGTCGAGATTACAGCCTGGAAGTAGTTCAGACCTGGCTGACCTAATATTATGTTATAGGCAAAGGGGACGTCTACAACCAGATATTTAAGCATAATTGTTGTTTGCTTACAGCCAAAACCTAAAGTTGTGGGTAGGTCAATAGTACCGAGTGGCATCATTTTCGATCCCCCAAAACCTGTTAAAGGCGTTCGTACTGGCTTGAGGGTCGTTAGGTCAATCTCCATCCTCTTGAGTGCATCCAAAAGGATGACATCTACTGAACTTCCACTGTCCACTAAGACTTTCTTTACTCGGAAATTAGCAACTTCGATGGCAATAACTAAGGGGTCATCTTGCAGAGCCTCTACTCCTATCGAATCACTATCATCAAAAGTAATGGGGTCCCTACATTGCACTCTCTGAACAACGTATGTAAAAATATCTTGAGGCACGCAGTATCGACGTGCCTTTTTCGTGCGTTGCGAGAGTCACCACCTGTGGGCCTACTAGCTATAGTGTTTATCACCCCTTTCCTCGGACCTTGGTCTCCTTCTCTTTGTCCGCCCAAGCTTTCCATTATCCCTTTTTTTGGGTCTCTGGATCGGCTCCTTTGTCGACCCTCCCCGGAGGCGGTAGACTTTTTGCATTATAATTTCGGGCTCCTCTCGGTTTCCCACGAAGTGTTTTAAGTACCCCTGCCTAATGAGCCACTCTATCTCGTCCTTTAGTTGGAAACACTCTTCCGTCTCGTGACCTACATCCTTGTAAAAAATGACAGTACTTATGTAGATTTTTACGGGTTTGGCCCTCGTTTATGGGTGCCGGCCATCTGACGAATTTAGCCCTTTCCACGGCCATCAAGGCTCTTCCCTGGGTGCATTAAGTGGGGTGTACACGTGATATATTCTCAACGGATAATGTCGCTTGATGGGCTCCTGACGACACATTTTCTTGGTGCTGGGTCTGCCCCTCTCTCGGTGCAGCTTATGCAATTCTACCCAATCTTCTTTCATTGCAAGTATTTCCTTTTCCCTTATATATTGCTCGGCCATCTCACTGAGCTCTTCCATGTTTTTCGGAGGATTGCGTGCCAGGGCCGATGCGAGCGGCCCCTTCCCCAATCCATGAATTAGTATACTCGTGACCACCTCGATTTTCAAGTCTTCCATATCTAGCATTTCATTATTAAACCTAGCCATAAAGCCTCTCAATGTTTCTCCGACCATTTGTCTAATGGTGAATAGGTAAGAAGCGGGCCTTTTCGACCTTCTCTTGCTAGCAAACTGATATAGGAATTTACTCACTAGAGTGTCAAAAGTTGGGATTAAGGCATCCAGTAAGGATGTGAACCACTCCTGTGCACGCCCCTGCAAGGTGGTTACGAAGCTGCTGGCGTCCATTGCATTTGTCAACCCATATAACTGCATCACATGCTCAAATGAGATAACGTGTTCCTGAGGGTCTTCGTTACCATCGTACTTTGTTTAGGTCGGGCACCTTGAACCCGGGGGATGGGTTTCTGCCAATATGTTAGCTGCAAAGGGAGAACTTTTGCAGATCGCGCGCGTTGACCCTCTCGCTTGGGCTCTCGGAGGTTCGAGAGCCATTGGTGCTTCTGGCACCCCTCGTGCGGCTGCTTACTCCTCAATAGTAGTGTCGAATAATCGGCGAGGCTTGATGGGGCTTGTTTCCCCCGTCGTTCGGGCCCTTGACAAGGCATCTCGCACGGTCGCAGACAACAGTACAGGGTGGTGTTTCTGAATTTCCTGCTACCTCCTTCCCATATCGATGGGTCGAAGGCTGAGGCCTCGTAGTTTCGTCCTCCCACAGGGTAGACGTCCTCCATTACTGCTCAAGCTACAAACATAGTGAGGTTCCCACAGACGGCGCCAAGATGATATAGGTCGAGAAAGGTCTAGGTCGTCTTGTCGCGCCTTGCCTCTGGTCGACTAGCTTCTTGGAACCTCAGGGTCTGCACAGGGAGCAAACAAGCTGGGTCAGGGCTCAACATGAGCACTCCGACACTCAAGCTAGATTTAGGCAAATATTAGGTGAGTGGTTGGAGAAATAAATGTTGGAATCTCCGTAATAATGGGGAATGGGGACTATTTATACCTTACTCCAATTTGTACAAAAGGTCTTACCACGCCCCTTGCGATGTTGCCACGTGTCTCCTTTCCCTGCTTCCTGGGATCCTTTGTACTTTCATGGGCCCTGATGGGCCCCTGAGATTTACCCCCTTTGTGTGAAGGGGGTCCAATGTGCATTTGGGCCGAGCATTCTAGGGCCTGCAAGCTAGCCATGGATGATCGGTTGTCGAAGCCGTCAAATATAAAAACTGATTCTAAACTGTAGTAGTCGTGGAACCAGGTCGAATCCCAAGGGAACTATCGATTAATTTTTCGATCTAGATGTAGTAACCACAAGGGGGGTATGAATTGAGTACTATTTATGAATGAACTAAATTAACGAAAGCAAGAGTAAAATAACTAAGATGAGATTATAGATGAAAAAGTCCAATTCAAGGGGGTTCGTCTCACCAATCGTTATGTTTATCATAGATCACTAAGGGTTAATTCCATAACCAAGCATTCAACTCTGGAATTCATTAGGATAGCCGTAACAAATTCCCGTTTTCCTATCGTAGTAGATTTGACTCAAGCATCTAAATCCAAACTTATTATATCAAGACTGGGCACGATAGCGTTCCATATCACATCAATAATAGCATTTGCATCAATGAAAACAGTTGAATCTAGATCAAATAACCGAGATAGCTGCAATTATCTAATCTAGTTTTCTCGTCCCCACAAATAAATCATGCAAAGCACATAATCAATTTGCTTGCTACTCATACCACTCATTCATGAAATTACGGATCACTGAACTCATGGATAGCAATAGAATAATTAATATCGAATCGAATTGTCAGATCTATCAATAATAATCATTCCGTTCACAGTAAATCAAGACGAGAAATACTTGGCGAACTCAGATAAATTCAAGACCTCAAAACATAACAATAGGGTTTAACATTTCCCTTGAATTGGAATAGAAAATTAGCTACTAAAGAAAAGCATGAATTCAGAGGAAGAGAGAAAAACGATGATGAGAAGATGATTTTTCTCTATGTTCTAGTCTCCTTTTTATAGTTGAGAGTCCTCGTCCTATGCAACTTCAGAGTCTTCTTTTCGTGCCAACTCTCGAGTCCTCTTTTGTGCCAACTTCTAAACCCGCGCAGGTCTGGATGTCGGTTAAGGCGTGATCACGCCTTAGAGGTTGTTCAAGTCTGCTCATTAAAAATTCTTCTTCTCTTCCCGCGCAGACTCGGGTGTTGGATAGGGCGTGATCACACCCTAATTCTTGTTCAAGTCTACACTTTGCTGTTTTGTACTTGATCACTTTTCTGTCTTTATTTGGGCTTTTTAACTCTTTTTCTTCACAATGGGTGAATCTCGATCCTTCATTCAAAACTGCATAACTCGATTAAAAATGTGAAGGAAATCTTTAAAAACCACTCGAGTTACGCACGCATATGAGAGATGAAATGCACCCTATCAAATTCCCCACACCAAAAACCATGCTTGTCCTCAAGCATCTCTTGATTCAAAAAGCATGGATTATCCAAGTAACCCATACCAAATTTCCCTTTATGTGAGTCAAGTGTATCCCTTAATCAACATGTCTTCACAGTTTAAGAAGAGATAGCAATATTGAGAATAAACACTAATGGCATTAATACAACAAGCACGTATCCCATTGACTTTATCAAACGTGAACGAAACAAGTCTCAACACTCCTCACTAGGATGTCTCTCAAATCACTCAAGAAGTGTTTAAGGGATTTTTGTCACACTCAAATCAGGACATTAGAGTGCCATTGCCATAGGCTTGCTTGTGAATCAAATCTCTACCACTGCAAAATGCTTATCAGTGCATAAATCAAAAGGGTCTTAACATAGTTGTAATGGGGCTAGGGTCAAGGTGTGTCCAGAGAGGTCAAATTGTGGCTCATGAATTCAAAAGGATGATGTCAACTTAGTTGCTTGTATTCCCAGCTCATTGTTTTTTTTTTTTTTTTTTCGTTTCACACCCAAGTGTTTGAAACATGCATACTTTCGAACATGATTTTTTTTAGTTCTGAATTTCACTTTCTTCTTTGATCCTTTTCCTCTTTTTCTTTCTTATTTTTTTTCCTCTCATTCATCATTTTCTTCTTCTTCTCTTTGTTTTTTCTTTTTTTTTTCTTTCTCTTCTTTTTTTTCGTTCCGCCCCTTTGCATTTTTTTTTCTTGGGTGTCTTTTTTCTTTTTTTTCTTTCTCTTTTTTTTTCGTTCCTTCCCTTTGCATTTTTTTTCTTGGGTCTGGCAATATTTCTCTCATATGCCCCTTGAACCACTTCTCTAGCTCTTTTTCGCATCGACTTACAAGCAACCATATTAACATCATCCCCTTGAAAGGGTTCAAAAATATCTGCAGGCAATAACCAAGAAAGGGATAATCGGCTGAAGATGTGGTTTAACCAAGATAATAGAGGCCAAGGCTCAAATGAGTTTTCTAAGGGTGAGTTTCCGGTAGGCTCTTTTCAAGGTTAATTGGCTGTTCCTAAGTGCCCTTATCATTTTCATACACCAATATGCAAAAATGTGACCTCAAAATGTATTACACAAGCAAGTTCTAGAATTCACACACTAAGTCCGATGCCCTCAATTGAAAGAAATATACGAGCACTATTTGAATGCAAGTGCTTTGGCTCAAAAGCTCACATAAAGGGTTTTAGTGTTGATTCTTGAACGTTGTTCGTCTAATGCAATCAATGGGACATCTTTCACACACAATATTTTTTTATGCCACTAGAGTTCGTTCCGCCTACTAATCTCAACTTAAACCACAAATTCCTATTGGCTTCAGGGACAACACAAAACAACATGCAAGGAATTTAGTTCAAGGTACAGGACAACCCACACATTTCGTTTCAAGATCAACTCATTTCAAGCACAAATTATGGTGTTCATGACATATAATCAGTACCAAAACAACAATTTCACCCAGAAATTTTATCCACAAAAATTAATCCCAAACACAAATATTCAACAATACCAGCAGCACAGAATCACAAGAATTATCAGGCCCATAACCACCATACCAACTCATGCACAAACCTCCCCCACACCAAGTACATACATTGTCCCTAATGTATGCACATAAAACCACATATAACAAGGGAATGAAAAAGAGAGAGAGAAATAGAGAGCATCCCTTAAATATGTGGTGACAGCAAAGCGAGTTAGGTAGGGGGTGGTGGGGGTATAGATACCCCCAAAGCAGTCAAGGCCGCGTCGAGCTTGCAGTGCAGCCACACATCAGAGAGCTCCAGCCGGGTTAGACGGCCTTCAATGGCATCCGGAGATGGGGTGGCAGGCGGTGGCTGTGAGCGGCGGTTTGGGCGTTCTTTAGGGTCAAGGTCGGCATAGCTCATGCCACTCGGGGCCTCGTGATGATTAAAAATGTGCATTTTGTGCAAAGTCGCCACATCCAACGGCTCCTCCTCGCAAGCCAAATGTAAATCATGATTAGACAAGTTCAAGACACCCAAATTGACCGCAAGGTGAGTAATTAACGACCCAAGGCAAACATGCTTAGACGAAGTGGCAACAATTTGAAATTGAGAAGCAAGCCAAGCACCTAGATTCACATGCACCCTATTGATCATGCTCCAAATGAAAAACAATTCAACCTTAGAACACGTACCCACAGTGGCCCGACGTCCAGAAAAGTTAAAAAGTAAGGAAGCGTTGCATATATACCCATTTATATTGGCGTAAGTGACGTGCCTTGGACCGACTAGGGTGATATACCCAGGAGTCCTTGGAAAACTCTCGCCACACAGAGATGGGGTCAAAAACACCATAATCAACCAAAGCCTCACGGTACTCTTGTGATGCTAAATATTCATCATGCACAAAACCCATAGCCAGATTGAAATCATTTATGCTCATTCTAAAATCTCTACCAAGCAATCGAAAACGAATAACATTGGGTGCAGTGAGGGTAAAAGGGTCCGGTTTGTTGAAGACGAAAGTAGTATAGAATACACGAATCAACTCAACAAACACAGGCATACGGATATTGGCAAACTCACGCCATTGCATATTAAAAAGCAAAACATCAATACTACCACGGATACCCAATGCATCTAACGACGGTAAATGTAGAGACTTACCGTGGTTGAGTGGCCGAGTTTTAATAACAGAGTACCTTTTTTTGTGTTCTCTAGAGGTGAGGTGGAGGTGACCTGCGAGGTCCGTCTCGGCTGTGGATGGAAGACCGGCGATGGAGCGACAGCGGCGGTGCAGCAACAGCGGCGATTTTGTTGTGGCTAGTTGGTGGAAAGAAGATTTAGATTTGTCCCCTCATTTAGGCGTGATCACGCCTAAACAACCCCTCAAGTCTGTACGTCTAGTGGAAAATCGCCGAGCTCGGCGTCTGCTTCAAACAGAAGAGACAGTGGGATAAGGCGTGATCACGCCTTATCTCGCTGTGAAGTCTGTCGGACCGATGAACACTGTGTTGCATCTGGCATCAAACGGGGCGTTACCACGCCTTATATGAACGTCAAATCTGCGGAGGTGAGAAGTAAAAATCATAAACTAAAATTTCAAAATAAAGCATATAAAACGCCGGGTTGCCTCCCGACAAGCGCAATTGTTTATTGTCGTTATGCTCGACGGAATGCCCCTTTTTTTTTTCAATATGTTGACTGTGGGAGTAACGCCAATGTAATACCAATGATGCTTGTGACTTCATCACCACCAAGAAATGATTTCGATCGATGGCCATTCTTCGTGTTGAGACTTTTAATTCTCGCTACACCATGAGGAAAAACATTAACACTTTCAAAACGACCAAACTAAAAAGAACTCGACTTACCTGGGATGAGCTTCAAGCGAGATTTGTAGAATAACACCTTTGTGCCAACCTCAAATAGCTTTTTTCAAAATCATATGATCATGAAATCTCCATGTTTTCTCCTTGCAACTTCTCAATTCTTCTCTTCCATCCAACTTTCGTTCATTCAGCTCTGTAAACAGTCCTTTTAAAATCATGGCAGATAATGTCTCTCGTATACCCAAATAGAGATCTTTTAGGTGGTTGGGAAAGTCTTTCAGCTTCAGTGGGGATGCCTTCGTGAAGGTATTCATTATCTCCATCTCACGCTCATCCTCCTTTGATTTCGTCATTCTGTGTAGGGGAGGAAGATCACAAGTATTAGATGAAGAAAGTGGGATTAAATCGGACTTTACCCTTTTCTTTTTGGACGTCGGTATCTTTGAGAGCCTTTTCAACTCCATTGGATTGCACCGGTGTTTGTTCAATTGGGTGGATCTCCTCCCCACTCTGAAGTGTTATAGCACGAACATTTGCACTTGGATTTGTCTCTGTTTGTGACGGTAGCTTCTCGAATGTTTGAGTTTCCAACCTACTGATAGATGTCGCTAACTGCGCGAGTTGGTTCCCCAAGTGTTGAAAGCTCGCCTCCGTCCTCTCTTGAAACTGTTGAGTAGAAATAGCAAGGGATTTGACAATATCCTCTAAACTCATACTTGAATTTGATGCTTGAGGTGGGGCTTGTGCGGGAGCTTGCCAATATCCTCCGTCCCATTGGGTGTGCCAGGGTGCCGGTGGAGGTCGGTTAAAGAATTGTGGTTGTTGCCTTGATTGCTCCCCATGACTCCTATAACTGAAGTTTGGGTGGTCTTTCCACCCTGGGTGGTAGAAATTGGAGTAAGGATCATATTTCTGTTGGGGTTGCCCAGGAAATTCCCCTACGGCATTCACTTCTAGCCACGTTCCTTGTTGCAACGATCTGCATACTTCGGTTGAATGTCCATGGCCTAAGCATATCCCGCAAACCACTGCTCCTTGAATCTTTCCTGCAGTCATTTGGTGTACAAAAACAGTTAGTTCAGAGAGTTTTTCTGCCAAATCATTGGTGTTTACCTCGTTAACTTGTTGAACACCCCAATCTCTTCGAAATCCATATTGTCTATAATTCTCGGCCATGGGAGGAATCCACTGTCCTGTTGCCATCTCGTTTTCAATTTCCCAGAAATAAATTCAACACCAACAGTTAGTCTACATCAAGCACGAAGGTCCCTGTCAAACAAAAAGATTAGCAAGGGGGGAAAAAAAAAAAGCACCAAACTAGACTAAGAAACTAAAAATAGTTCCCCGGCAACGGTGCCAAAATTTGATCGGTTGTCGAAGCCGTCAAATATAAAAACTGATTCTAAACTGTAGTAGTCGTGGAACCAGGTCGAATCCCAAGGGAACTATCGATTAATTTTTCGATCTAGATGTAGTAACCAAAAGGGGGGTATGAATTGAGTACTAATTATGAATGAACTAAATCAACGAAAGCAAGAGTAAAATAACTAAGATGAGATTATAGATGAAAAAGTCCAATTCAAGGGGGTTCGTCTCACCAATCGTTATGTTTATCATAGATCACTAAGGGTTAATTCCATAACCAAGCATTCAACTCTGGAATTCATTAGGATAGCCGTAACAAATTCCCGTTTTCCTATCGTAGTAGATTTGACTCAAGCATCTAAATCCAAACTTATTATATCAAGACTGGGCACGATAGCGTTCCATATCACATCAATAATAGCATTTGCATCAATGAAAACAGTTGAATCTAGATCAAATAACCGAGATAGCTGCAATTATCTAATCTAGTTTTCTCGTCCCCACAAATAAATCATGCAAAGCACATAATCAATTTGCTTGCTACTCATACCACTCATTCATGACAATTACGGATTACTGAACTCATGGATAGCAATAGAATAATTAATATCGAATCGAATTGTCAGATCTATCAATAATAATCATTCCGTTCACAATAAATCAAGACGAGAAATACTTGGCGAACTCAGATAAATTCAAGACCTCAAAACATAACAATAGGGTTTAACGTTTCCCTTGAATTGGAATAGAAAAATTAGCTACTAAACAAAAGCATGAATTCAGAGGAAGAGAGAAAAACGATGATGAGAAGATGATTTTTCTCTATGTTCTAGTCTCCTTTTTATAGTTGAAAGTCCTCGTCCTATGCAACTTCAGAGTCTTCTTTTCGTGCCAACTCTAGAGTCCTCTTTTGTGCCAACTTCTAAACCCGCGCAGGTCTGGATGTCGGTTAAGGCGTGATCACGCCTTAGAGGTTGTTCAAGTCTGCTCATTAAAAATTCTTCTTCTCTTCCCGCGCAGACTCGGGTGTTGGATAGGGCGTGATCACGCCCTAATGCTTGTTCAAGTCTACACTTTGCTGTTTTGTACTTGATCACTTTTCTGTCTTTATTTGGGTTTTTTAACTCCTTTTCTTCACAACGGGTGAATCTCGATCCTTCATTCAAAACTGCATAACTCGATTAAAAATGTGAAGGAAATCTTTAAAAACCACTCGAGTTACGCACGCATATGAGAGATGAAATGCACCCTATCAATAGACTGGGTCCATATCAATGTTTTTTGAATCTTCATTAACATATTTTTATTTATAAGTTTATCTTATTATATAATGTAATAAATTTATTGAAAAAAATAAGAATTACGTGTAAGACACATGCTTTTCACCGGTAAATACGAAAGTTGGGATAATTCCGTGCTGCGTATTACACATTTCTTACATATGACAACACATCACCGTAGGAATATAGAAAGTCGCTATAGTTGTCGTAATGATCCATGTACACGTTGAACCCTCTGTAATCGTCGAATCCTCTATTCATTTGCTTCAAACAATGTACGATTCTTCTAAATTCTCATATTGTGCAATCCGATCAGTGAATCAAAAAAATAATGAATGACAAATTAAGGAAATAAATTTATTTCGATCATATTAAATTATAATAATTGATGGTTTCAATTGAATACATGAAAAGCTCGTGACACGTGAATGATGGTTGATTGTGCCCAATCATAATCCCATCGTATCCAATCAGCCGAAAGATGTCAATCACTCAAGTGATGTGTTTTTTGGGTGAAATAATATGTCTGTATGACGAAACGGTGTGCCATTTGGATGAAATAATGTGTTATTTTGATGAAAAATCATAACCTTTTACAAGTATATTTTTCAATTGGACACATCCATTCAATGCACAATATTTCCAACTTCTAGAAATAAGTCTACCTATTCACTTCATTTTAATAAAATCAAATTCAAAGCATTCCTAACAATAATAGCAAGCATTCTAATGTTCTTATTTAAGAGAATCTAAAATATCATTTGGTTCGTTATACTAAAACTTTGTAGCGATACACATTGAGATTGTAAAGTTTACTAGAAAAAATTTAATATTTAATCATGACTAATTGTCATGGTTAAACTTACAATGGTCATATAATGGTAATTGATCGTGGTATTTGTGAGGGGGAAAAAACAATTTAGTACACTAACTTGGCTCTCGTTCAATTTTAGTACACAAACTTTGGTAATTATCACATTTTACACATTATGTTGCAATTTTACTTCAATTAAGGCCAATTGACCGGAATTTGCTGACGCCACAATTTTTGCTTACGTGTCCGGCTAAATTAACCATGTTAGTACATGACGTGGCCGCGACTGACGTGGCGGGATGACTTGGATGTATTTTCTTCCATAAGGATGAATTTTAGTACACTAACTTTAGCATGGTTTAATTTTAGTCCAATAACTTTGAATGTGGTGCAATTTAAGTCCCCTGGCATTGTGTCTAGGGTGTGTCACTGCCCGTTTATATTTATATTATAAAAAATATTAAATTTAAGTGTACTGCTGAAAACGGTACACTTATATATTTATGACTGCTCGCTAGTTGCGAGCTGCACTCACGACCAACCCTCAAGTTTTTTAAAATTTGTTAATTCTTTATAATTATTAGTTAAAGTTAAAATAATAATTTTTAATACTTAATTAGATATATTAATTAATAATAATTTGAGAATTGTTAATATAGCTATTAAACTAATTAATTAGAGAATAATAAATTTAATAATGTAGTTGTTAATATTAATTAATTTGATATATATATTATTAAAAATTTGATAATATAGTTGTTAATCATAATTTAAAAAATAGATAATTATATATTTTATAATTATTAATAATTTGATAATATATTTGTTAATTATTTATAATTATTAATAGAGTTGATATTATTATAGCCGAGATCTTCTCCTTTTCACACTTATCAGTTCAGTTGGATCATCATTTTTTAAATTATAATTAACAACTATATTATCAAATTTTTAACAATTAATCTATATTAATTTAATTAATATTACCAACTATATTATCAAATTAATTAAAATTACCTTAATAATATTACATTCTGTATGAAAAAATAAAAATATTATATCATTATTATAATTATTATTCTGTACTTAAATTTCACTTCATTCAAAGTTATTGGACTAAAATTAAATCATGCTAAAGTTAGTGTACTAAAATTCATCCTTATGAAAGAAAATACATCCAAGTCATCTCGCCACGTCAGCCGCTTGCCACGTCATGTGCTGACGTGGTTAATTTCGTTGGACACGTCAACAAATTCTGGTCAATTGACTGAAAAATTGGAACAAAACCCTCAATTGGACTTAATTGAAGCAAAATTGCAATATATAATGTATAAAATGTGATAATTACCAAAGTTAATGTACTAAAATTGAACGAGAGCCAAGTTAGTGTACTAAAAAAAGTTTTTTCCCTATTTGCGAGTGTTGCTAAAATAATTGTCATGGCAAAAACATTTGGTATGATTCATAATCATGGCAAAAAGAATTTTCATGGTGAATAATCTAGGTTTTTACAACAGTTTTTGTTTACCCATGGTTAATAATAATTGTTTACCATGGTTTTAATTCGTAGCTAATAAATTTGTAGCCAATAGTGAATTTTCTTCTAGTGGTTGTTGTGTCTTGGGAGACAAATATCATTACCGTTAGCACCATTGACGGGGCAATATTAATCGGCATTGTCAATATAACAAATATTCTATAAAATTTTAATTTTTAATTTAATTTTAGTACAATACTATATTGATAATTAATGCATTTAAAAAAATCATCAAACAATTTTTTTACGTGAAGTCCTAAGGCAATGATAAATTTTAAGACGCTGGAATAGTTATGAGATTCAATAAAATAAAATTTTTATTAAAAAGTATGCACACAGGTACTATATGCCACAGTTTCTAGTTATCTGAAAGATAAAGAATTCAATTCTTGATTCGACTTTCTAATACACAACTAGTGCATATCGTTTACGTTTCACAACATTTATAAGAATCAACCTATTTTATACAACCAAAATCAGCAAAACAACGCTCATTGCTGAGAAACTTTTTTTTTTTTTTTTTTTTTTTGGTTTTGATAAGCCTCAAAGGCGCGATGATAGCTAAAGAAACTTAAATAAAAACCAACAAATTAATAAAGACTTATGCCAACAACAAAATATACAGAGATAGAAAAATAAAGAAAAAAAAATTAAAAAAACCCATATCTTCACCCGAAAACTATGATCCACAATATTCAACACTACTATGATTAGAACCAACTTATTCTGCAGAAGGTGAGGATACCAATAAATTCAATAGGAAACCTACTGTGATTCCAATGAGTCCCACAAGAAGTGAAAATTTGACGGACAATCCAGGCATGTTTTTGCGACTTTTTCGCCTTTTCAGAATTTCCTACAAATGGAAGTACCAAAAAAAATATGAAATGTACAATTGCTAAAGACATGGAAAGCTGCATCATTTTAGGTTAAGTACACTTTTTGTTCCATAAGTTATAAGATTCTCATTAATGGTAATATAAGCTACAAAAAAATCTCAATTGTAGTCCTATTGTTAGATTATGTTGGTATTTAGATGGAAAAAGGCATTCTAGATAACGACCACGTGCTAAGCGCGTATCTTTTCCTATTTAAATACTAAGAGAATTTGATGAAAGGACTAAAGTGAGATTTTTTTAACTTATGGACTATTAATAATGAATACAGTAACTAATGGGATGAAAAGTTTACCAACCATAAAACATAGAAAGAAAAATGAAGTTTTTCCTGACTTATTACAAATCTCCGTGGAAAATTCTACTTGAACTTAGTTTGACCAAATTTAACTAATTACAGAACAAGTTTGATACACTTGTTATGTAATTGGTCACTTTCTTAAATTATACCACCAATCACATGACAACTGTATCGCACTTACCATATAATTAATTGAGGTTTAGCCAAACCTAGTTTTGAGTTAAAATTTCTGGATCTCTTGAATGAAATAATTTGTCTTCACAAATACTACTTGGAGTGTTTTTTTAGATTTAAATTAAAGCACATTATGTTTAATTTTTTTATACCTGTTCTTTTTCTTGCGGTTTATCCTTACCAGAATACAAGGTCCAAAATAGTACAGGAGACAACATGAACTTTTTAGTTTCAAATTGATTGTTGGTATTGCTATGTGGAGTAGCTTATACCACAAGGAAAACAAGCAAAAGCAAAAATAAAAGGTTTGGAAGCAGAACAGGGATTGAGAAAAGGGGGAAAATGAAAGCAACCCCTCTGATATCATTGCAAGAAAACGGCTAAATAATTATGAAAAAAATAATGTTGAAATTAGCATCGAATTAATTAGCAAGTAAAATTTTCATTGTTAATTTATATTATTTAATATATACTTTAAACAATTTGTTGCTAAATTCATTAGTAAGTAAATTTTCATTGCTAAAATTTTAGCAAGTAAATTTCATGTATTAAATAATGTAGATTAGCAACGAGAATTTTACTTATTAATTAGCTACTGATTTTTTTTTTTCTAGATATTGAGCTATTTTCTTGTAGTGTACGGGGTAAGTACAAAACACCCCCCTATAACAAAAAGAAAAAGAAAAAAAAAAGTGAACCTCCTGTAATTTTTAAAATGAAGTAATTTACCCTTTAGGGAGGGGGTAAATTGCTGTTCTTTTTTATAATGGGTAATTTGCTCATTTATAATAAGGTAAACTAGAGTGACACCCCTTGAGGTTAAACCAAAATACACAAACACACCCTGTTTTTTGAAAAACTACAGCTACACCCCTTAAGGTTATAATTGTATTACAACTACACCCCCCGTTCAAAGGCAAAACTTACACTAATACTCCCTGAAATATATTACACTATCACCCTTCAACGGGTATAGCTATAATTATGCAAAAGACAGAGAATATTTGTATCATTAGACGTGATCTCAGGGGGTGTCAATGTAATTTACCCTAATAGATCACATTAGAATATTTGCATTAAACTCATCGAAAAGTCCCACATGTTTCTCTCTGTGGAGATGAGAGAGAGAGGGAGATTTTTATGAAAAAATTATTTCAATTTAGTGGGACAAATTAAAAAACCTTGTTAGACTCTCAAGGGAAATATTTGCTAAAAATAATAGTAATTTTCTGCATTGTAGCAAATAATAGAGCTCCAATCATAGTCAAGTTTCCTTTTGGAAGTGAAAAAGGGAAGTATAAAGTATACCAACCAGATCCTGTTGTAGCTGTTTTGTTTGCCTTACAGCTTCATCCCTTTCATCTTTAAGGCGTTGCAAACCCTGATTCTGCAACATTATTAACAAAAACTAAGTAATTACGAAAAAAATGGACAAAGTCCCATGCATGATTGGGAAAATTATAAATTTAGTCCTTTACTAAGCTATTTCTATAATTTTATCATGTATTTTTAAAATTTCGCACAAAACTAGCTTGAATTTGTTAAAAATAATTGAAAAGCTGCACGTGACACGCATATGACTAGTTTAATTATGTGCACATTTGTTTTTTTTTTTTTTGACAAAAAGGAGTGTATCATATATATATAATCACTAAAAGGAATAACGGAAAAAAGAGCACAAAGCTCATTACCAAAACAAGAAAAACGCAATACTTACATGATCAAATTAAGTTAAAAGGTTAATGCATCATAATTAAAGAAAAAAACCAACAAACAAAAGCAGGTAGTACTAGGAAGAAACAAAGTTCATTTGAAACTATTCTTATAAATAATACATAGTCAACGTAGCACGTTGACCTTGTGTGCGTATAATAAATAATATTTTATATTTTAAAAATATAATATTATAAATAAAAAAATAATATATATATATATATATATATATACACCAACACATCAATTTTTAAAAAAAAAAGAAGAAGAAGAAGAAGAAGAAGAAGAAGAAAAGAAAAGAAACTAACTTAGAGATTAGGGGTGGCAATTCAACCCAAACCAGATGAAATTCGCCCCGGACCCGCCCATAATGGGGCGGGTCCAGATCCAAAAATTGAAGACGGGGCGGATAGCTCTTGTTAGGTATTTGTTCAATAATTGATGAAATGAAAAATTGTCCAACAATCCTTAATGATGAGAAAAATGAAGAAGTAGTTACTAATGTATAATCGATATGAATTGTTTGGGGTTTTTTTATTATGAACAATTTTATCTGTACTTGAATTTTTTTTTACTTAAATTTGAGTTAGATCATGAACAATTTTATTTGTAATTGATGTATTAAATTTTCTTCTTTTTTTAAAAAAAAATTTATAGAACAGATGAAAAAAAATTCAAATAATCAGGTCTACAGAGTTAGACCTGCCCCCGGCGGGTTTTGTGCTGAGGTAGGGCGGCGTTAAGAAATAGCCAGGGCGGGGCGGGTCTCGGGTCCTTCCCGGAGTTGGGGGCGGATTTCGGGTCCACCCAAATCCGCCCCGTTGCCACCCTATTAGAGGTATTATTTACATAACAAATTATATTAAAACTCACCGAATTGGCATCAAAATTTAGGCTAGTGGCATCTTCCATACTTCCCTGAGCTGAGTGAGGAGCCATGTAGACGACTCGAAGCTTACACTCCTCTACTGTACTGCCACTTTCCTTATTAAACTGCATGTATCCACCAATTTTGACAACGAAAAAAATAACTAATTTTAAGTATAGTATAATAAGGCAAGATTATACTTTTAGTCCCATAAGACAGGGGTCCAACATATTTAGTCCTCTGTTTTACGAAATTTTCAAAATGGTCTTAAAATTAGGAAAACTCGACACATTTAGTCCTTTACTTTAACAGATTTATAGGACTAAATGTGTCGAATTTTTCTAATTATGGTACCATATTGAAAATTTCGTAAAGCATGGGACTAAATATGTCGAGTTTTTTTTTTTTTAATTCTTGGAATATTTTGAAAATCTCATAAAACATAAAGTAAAAGTGTTGAACCTTCTATCTTATGAAACTAAAAATGTAATTTCACCATGTAATAAAGTTATTCGTATTAAAGATCGATGAACTCGTGTTCTTACAGTGTCTTGTTGAAGCTCATCTACTGTAGTATTTGAAGGTACAATTGTACTTTGCAAGAGAAACTTATCTTTACACTGCATATTAGGAGGGTACTCCCGTTGAGCTTGAAGGGTTACTAAATATACATGAGAATCAAAAATCAATCACAATTAAATAAAATCGATGCAAAAAACTAGCTTTTATCATAATAAATTATTAATCACATCTAAGGGCCATAGTAAAAGCATTTGCCATGACTTTTAGTCATGATAAATGTTTTAGCTACCCTCACAAAAATCACGGTCAACAACTGTTGCGTAACAATGGTCAATTATTATTTGCTATGGCTATTTGTTATTAATCATGACAAATTAGCAATGGTTAAATATTATATTTGTTTTAGTAGGATAATTATGCACTAGAAATTAAGGCAATGTAAATATTGCCAAACCATAATTGATAAAAATGTGTGTTCATAATGGTTATGGGATTGCAACATTATGCACAACAAAGTGTCGTCAAAACTTAAATTCAAATATTTGGCTTCATAAATTAATGTTTTAAAAGTTTGCTTCAAAATATCTCATTTGAATTTGAGGTTGATATACATGGTTAAGCTGGAATCTTGGATGAAATATTTACTTCCAAAATATAACCTTAACAGTGATGAAAACCAAAAGGATTAAACGCATTTTTAGTACTGTAACTTTGATTATTTGGTATTTTCGTCTTTTGACTTTTTAGAATAACATTTTGGTATTTCATCTTTTTAATTTTCGTGATTTCAGTTCTTTTGCGTCGGAATTCACCTCGACTGGCGATAAGGGTGAACTCTAGCGAAAAATGACTGAAATTGCGAAAATTAAAAATATATAGAACCAAAACGCTGTCCTAAAAAATCAAATGACAAAAATATAGGCAGAGTTGGGTTAATAGGAACAAAAACCCCAATTTGAAAATATCACGTGAGATGCACATCTATTTTTTCGGCAAGAAGGGTGAACTCCAATGAATAAAGGACTAAAATCATGAAAATTACAAAGATGTAGGACTAAAATGCTATGTTAGAAAGTGAAAGAACGAAAACACCAAATAACCTAAGTTACTGAGCTAAAAATGCATTTTAGGCAAAACCAAAATATGAGTTATTTTAAAAATTAAAAGGCAATTAACAATGCTTTAGCAACTCTGTAATTATTAAACATAAAATGCTAAAGAGAAGCACCTCTTATGACACAAGAACCCCATGGATTCATGACACCAGTGTTTGGTCGCACAAAATACTTCTTCGGAGAGGTAGTTTTTACCTAAATTCAATAGAAAACAAAATGATAAGAAACAAAGTTGCATAAAGGAGTAACATATAGTAAACAAATTGGGAAAAATGCAAGTAATGAGATATTTGCAAAACACCCCTTATAAAAAATAGCAAAATACCTCCCCGTATTTTTTAAAATCAAGCAAAAGACCACCTCGTGCATAAAGGAGTAACATATTGCAAAAAAATAAAAATAAAAAAATACAAACAATCCCTGTGATATGGGATATGTGAAGTAAGTTGCACCATTTTAGTAAAGATAGGAAGATAAATTGCTATTTTTTTCCATAGGAAGTAATTTGCTCATTTGTAATACCACAGATGGGTAGTCGAGGAGGCCTAGCTTAGTTGGCGAACCTGAGGTCCCATGATCCTAGAGGTCATGGGCTCGAACCCCTACGTGGGTTGATGTTATTTCTACTGTATAGTAGGTATGATTTACTGTTGTAATAGCTAGGTGTTAGTTTATGTGATATTATTGATTTGATTGTTTGTAATTGTCTCTATTTGATATTGATAGCCGGCATGACTGAATATAATTACTTTACTTTCGATTAACAAAATTCACCGCTTTCAATAAAAAAAAATACCACAGATGGGTAAATTGCATTAATCCCAAAATTAAATTTGGTGTGTCAAAATATATTAGGTACAAGGAATCACTTGTAGTTGATGAAGGCTGCATATGGTACCTTGAAAGCAACATGATGCTCTGTGTTGTTTGTAATTTTGAGGTCACAATAACTTTGTTTCTCCAGCTCAACTAACAAAAGAAATAATGGTTATGGAAGGCAGTATTATCATGGGTACTCACATGTATAAATTCAAACCAAAGAAGATCTTTAAACTAGCAATACCACATAAAATTAAGGGTAAATTACAGTGACACCCCTTGGGATTAGGTTCAATTATACAAATACCTCATATCTTTTTGTAAAATTACAGCTACATCCCCTAAGATTGTAATTGTATTACAACTACACCCTCTATTCAAAAGCAAAACTTACACTAATACCCTTGAAAATCATTATACTAACACCCCTCGGGGAGTGTAGCTATAATTTCACAAAAGACAAAGAGTATTTGTGTAATTGGGTCTAACCTCAGGGAGTGCAATATAATTTACCCTAAAATTAACATTCTAATACAATGGAGTCACATAAATGCCAGTAATGTTTCTAAAGCTTGAATCTTTTGTTTTTGGTCCATATTCAATTCATGATATCATGCTTTATATCATCGACTCATGTATGTGTCAATTTAAAACGGAAAAATGTAATTTTAGTTCTATAATTTAGGGGTATGATATTTTGATCATACACAAATTGATTTTCGTTATTTTGATATTTTTTCAATGAATTTGGCCTGAGCATGTGGCTTCCACATGACCCAATTAAATTGCATGACAAAAATGTCAACCCTCATTAAGTTAGGGACTCAAATTGCAATTTAATTGGGTCATATGCAATTTTCTGGTCAAATTGGCCGGATTATGGCTAAAATTGCAAAAAGAAATTAAAATTACAGGACTAAATAACAAAAATCAATTGATGTATAACCAAAAACAGCACCGCCCCTAAATTACAGGACTTAAATTGCATTTTTCCCATTCCAAACACTGAACTCATTTATTTGAATCCAAGCACCCTTCCTTAGGATCTTTCCTCCCATGAAGAATCAAGTTCTATACATGAATTGAATAATATAATTAGAAACACAAGACATGTACAATTAATCGCAAGGAAGTTATCAAATGAAACACTTTCATTCATATTTAGGAACATCTAAATTATTTGGATTAAAGTTATTTTTGATCCTATAACTATACCACATTCTCATTTTAGTCCTTTATCTTTTAGAATTCTAAAAAAATCCTGTAACTTTTTAATTGTCACGATTTTGGTCCTTCTTTCGCCGGAATTTCTTCAACGTCGCCATAAATGTCTGAAATTTGGGCCGTCACGTTAGACATTTCCAACAGCTTTGGAGAAACTCCGGAGAAAAGATGACCAAAATCATGACAATTAAAAAGCTACAGAACCTTTTTGAAACCCTAAAAAGATAAAGGACCAAAACGAGAATTGGGTATAATTACAGGACAAAAAATGCCTTTATAGAATTTTACCAAACCTGGGCTTCTAACTTAACATACCTTATGTGCAAATAATTTAACAACTTTGTACGCCGATACATAAGAAAAACAAAATATTCGCACAAGAACAATGCGCGCGCACACACACATATGAAACTAGAGGGAGAAGCAGATACATTGAAATATTAGGTCCTCCGGATGTACAGAAATCAAGTGCTGAGCGGCAACAGTCATGGTAGTAGCAACCACACCAATTCACTGCTCAATATGAAAAGAGTAAAAATGAATTTTCAATTTCCAGCTACGAATAAAATCCAATGCAATAACATGTCCTAAACAACTCTAGAAAATAAGCATAAAGAGATATGAAAAGATAATAAGAGAGAGAGGCAGAGAGAAAGAGAGGACTGAAGAGCTTTACGGAAAATAAGGATCAAACAGAAAATGACTTGTAGAAAAAGAAAAGAAATTAAAGTATTCTTTACATGGTTAAAAACGAACGTTTCATCCTTAAAATTTGCTCAACTTCTCCAAATAGTGGAATTTAATTAATTATTTAAGTCTTTTTTTTTTCTATTCTTCTTACTTTTTTGTTTTTAGGGTTAATTACACTTAGCTGAAAATGCATAATTACACTTTCCGTCAGAAAAGTTTCGAAATTACAACGAAAGTTCTCCGTTTACACCTGACCTCCATTCGTTAAAAGTATGGACAGAAAATGTTCACGTCAACAAAAATAATTACATAAATTTTTAATTTTACTTTTCATTTAACATTTTCGTGTAATAAATTTTGTACTTACAAGGAAAAAATGTAATAATCTTGGCATCACTCCATATATATACATTGCATTCATCCTCTTATAAGTACAAAAATATACATTAGAATGTTAAATGATGGAAAAAATTGAAAATTTATATAATATTTTTGTTGACGTGAAAATTTTCCGTTCAAACTCTAACGGATGGGAGTAAGATGCAAACAAAGAATTTTCGAAGGGGGTGTGAGTGTAATTTTAAAACTTCTTTGGGGGAAAGTGTAATTATGCATTTTCAGAGAGGTCTAAGTGTAATTAACCCTTATTTTTATTTTCTCAAAAACTCTTTCTTTTTATTACAGTGAAATGCTGCCATACTTGCTACTTTTTAAGCTAGAAAAAATGTGAGGTTTGTACTTTCTTATATTTATTACATTTTAATGTGTCGCGAATGCCCGTTGAGAAAAAGGTCAAGTTGAAAAGGAAACCGTTGGAGTCAGAAAGTTCTTACTGGCGTTGAACATATGTTTAGGACAATGCGAGTTTATACACTTTAACATGGTGAAAACTTTACGGACATAAAGTCTCTTAGATCCCATATAGACTAGTTTAAAGGATTGGAGTCCCTCGGAAACTTTCATATCATCCATTTCGGTAGGCACTTGAGTAAATTGTAAATCATTTCATAGGAATATAATGACACGTTAAAGTGAAATGTTGACATCACCATATATGTGGCGACAATTTATTGTATGATATGTGATAACAAATTAATTTATTTTAGGATAAATTATATCTACATTTCTTGAGATTTGACATAATTACAAATATTCCTTATTGTTTGAAAAATTACAAATACTTCCCTGAGGTTTGTAATTTTCAAACAAAAATCCGAAATTGACCATTTTGCCCTTGAATTTTTTGTTAAATTATAGAAAAATCAGTCTAGGCAAATAGCATTATTAACTTCTCTATGTAAAAAACTTAAGAACCTCTCTCTGCGCATTGTAGTCCAAAAAACTTCAAAGAATTTTAAAAATTAAATAAAATACATAAAGGTATTTTGGTCAGTTCACCCATAAAAATGGATGAAAATGGGTTATTTGTTAAACGGTTACAAACCTCAGGGGGTATTTGTAATTTTTCAAACAATAAGGGAGTATTTGTAATAATCGAATTCACTTTTATGGTTTATTCCAATCTAGCACTAGGCCCATGTGACATGGCATTCATGGGTAGTGGTAGAAGTACTTTGATTAAACTTGTTTCAACTACATGTCTGGTATGCTACACTAACTCATTATATTCAAACGTTCAAATGTGTTTTGACGACTTCTTAAAAGATTATATGGAGTTTATAATTAAGGAAACATGTTGATAGTCCTTTGTTTTTTTTTTTAGAAAATGGGAACAAGAATTCATTTTATACTGCAGGAGTACAGGTGCTTATGGGTTATGATGCATATGTTGGATTCGATATGGATAGGGAGGCGCAATAAAAATTTAAAAATTTAATTCAGAACTAAAATATGCATAACTATTTATACATAAAATTTATGTTCAATCGTTTAACGGATCATGCGCGAGACACAAAATAAGCGCGAAAAGATTAATTAAATTAATCTTTTGCACTCCAATTGGTATAGACGACAAAAAAATGCTTCCAAGCGTTATCTATCCACGAATATAGTTGTCTCAAATTTGCAGAGCCCCATGTGTTGCTCCTCTAGTGGTATTCACACCTTGGATGTCCACCAACGTTTGAATCAATGATAGTAGATTTCAAACCCTAACTTTTAAATCTTAAAAAGAACTAGATGCCTACCACAATCTAATTGTGTGTGTAATCTATATAGGGTGAATTACAATGACCTCTCATGAGGTTTGGCATAATTATGAGTACCCCTTATTGTTTCAAAAATTACAAATACCCTAGATAAATAATTTTTGCGCCCAATCAAATGGCGACAAGTTGAAAATATATATTATTTATCAATTATATTCCATTTTCTATTTATATTTTAGAATTTACTAAATTAATTTCAAATATAAATAGTTAAATTAATTGATATTTTAATATATATTTCGTCATCAAATCAACGGTCAAAACGTGTCAAATTGAGGTGTTTCGGCTAATCAAATCAAGACAAATATTTCTCATATTATCTCTTTAAAAAATACAAAAATTAAAGTGATAATATCGAAATTGACCAATCATGTCTTCCCAAATATTTAATGTATTTATCTCTTTAAATTAAAATAAAGAGATAATACAAAATAAGTGTTCAAGTTCACCACAACTCTACCTCTTTGACAGCTATATATAGGGGTCCTTGGATCTCATTCTGAACACACAGACACACACATACAATTGAAGATACAAGCAAAATAGCACTCAAGAAGTCCCGAAATCCTCTCAAGCGCAAATCAAGGAAGATCCACGGCGCAAGATTTAAGGCGTTTGTCGCAGAAATCGTCCAAAATCAGCGTTTAATTCAACAAGAAGTCCAAAGACAAATGAATTAACTTTATCAAGACAGAAAATCCACCTTGGCAGACGATCAAAGTCTCAAATCCACCAAGAAATATCTCAAATTCCAGTCAAATATCTTCAAGTTTATAGCGTTTAATCTGGGAATAAGTCAACGACCCCCGAATTAACGTGTATTCAAAGTCAAAGTCAAAGGAGGTCAAACGCCGAGTTCCACCTCCTAAGCTGCTGAAGTCAAATGTCACGTTCTTGAAGAGAAGAATCAGAGGTTAATTTTCAAGTAGAGATTTGGCACCCACAAATACTCAAATCAATGCAAAAAATTTATTTGTACTATTTTCTTGTTTCGTTAAATTCAGTGGAACATGAAAATCTGTTTATAAATTTTGGCACGCCCAGTGGGACCGCTCTACCTCTCATCTCTTCCCCTTAACAAAGTCTGAAGTATTTCAATCGACACTCAAGGAAAAGTTGCGAAGACGGTGAATTCCAAACTCGCCACATCGAATAGGTTGATCCAAATTGCTAGGTTGATCAACAAGCCAGACAACGTTGACACAAGCTATATCAAGGTGAAACAAATTGAGGCTCAGGATGAAAAAGAGGCATCCGCAAAACAACATTATACCGAGAAGGATAAGTCTGCAAAAGAGCTTCAGATCTCATCTGATGGACTGATTCTAGTGGACCGACTCAAAGAATTCATTGAAGGAACCATCAGAAGCAAAATTGAGGGAACCTCAAGGTTGTCCTTTACTTCCACAAAGCCGTACACTCAAAGAATTGATCATATGAAGATGCCAATTGGCTATCAACCTCCCAAGTTCCATCAATTTGATGGCAAAGGCAATCCTAAGCAGCACGTGGGTCACTTCGTGGAAACGTGCAACAATGCTGGAACATATGGGGATCACCTCATCAAACAATTTGTTCGATTTTTGAAAGGAAATGCGTTTGATTGGTACATTGACTTGGAAGCCAGCTCAGTTGGCAGTTGGGGGTAATTAGAACAAGAGTTTCTCAATCATTTTTACAGTACCAGAAGAACACTCAGCATGATCGAGCTTACGAACTCACACCAGTGGAAAGAAGAGCCCATCATTGATTATATCAATCGCTGAAAAAATTTGAGCCTTAATTGTAAAGATCGATTGTCCGAGACTTCAGCAACTGAAATGTGTATCCAAGGAATGCATTGGGAACTTTGCTATATTCTTCAAGCAATAAAACCAAAAACTTTTGAAGAGCCTACGCATTAGATTTTTAGAAAATTTTGAAAAAACATTATATTGCATAAGGGCATTTTGGTGCTCACCATTAAAATGGTTGTAAATAGGTTATTTGTTAGATGGTTACAAACCTCAGAGGGGTATATAAAACTTTTAAAACAACGAGGAGGTATCTATAATTATGCCAAATCTCAGGAGAAGTTATTATAATTCATCATATATATATATATATATATTTGGTGTAGAATTTCTTCTTCAATTCTAGTAATTAGACAAGATGAAAATCTAATATGTGAAAACATAAAATCCTTGGTAAATTGAGAGCAATGAAAGGGATCGAGGGGCCGAATTTTTAGCTTATAAAAAAAAACTTACGTGGTCAACCACATTCACCCCTTTATATAGGAGTGGAGTCATTCGTCTATAAGGATTAAATTGTCGCACTACAAGAAAATGACCCTAGTTACAGAAAAATTTGATAATAAAATCAACGTCGAGCTAATTAGCAAATAAATTTTTCATTGTTAATCTATACTATTTAATATATACTTTAAATAATTCGTTGCTAAATTTATTAGCAGGTAACATTTCGTTACTAAATTCATTAGCAAGTAAATTTTTACTACAAGAAAATCAACCAATAGCTACGAAAATTAAAAACTAGTGTAAATTAGTTGGTGATCAGCAACGAATTTAGCATGAGATAAAGATTTTATGTTTCTGTAGTTTCAAAGTTAACAGTAGAAAATGAAATATTCCTTTGCTAACATTAGAAAGAAATTTTTATGTTGCAAAAATTCGTAGTTGGCTTTGGTAAAAACTTTGAAAATTTTCTTGATAATTTTTCGTTGCAGAACTCATATAAAACTAAAAATTTTACAAAAATAAATAAAATATAACAAAATTTAGCAACAAAAGAATTCATTGCAAAATATAATTAATTAAATTGAAAAACTTTTATGTGACATTATAAATTATATTTTTATATAAATATAAATTTTAGATATTTTAATTTAAATTAATTAAATCAAATTTAAAAAAGTACCTTTTATTAAGAATACTTTTATCATAATAAAAACGACTAAATTGCATAAAATCCCTCCTGTGTTTTAAAAAGTCGGCTAACTCCCCCCCCCCCCCCCCCCCGTGTTTTATAAAAGTCAGCAAAAAACATCCATTTCGTTATGAATTAATGGAAGGTGTACTGCATGCGAGTGTTGAGCGTGTAGGGCTCTTTTCTAGTCGTTTTTCCATGCCTTTTTTTTTGTGCAATTTTATGGGGCCATTATATTTGACTAAGTGCAAATTTAACTTATTTTGGGTGTGTTTCTTTTACATTTTCATCTATGTAAAATATTAAATATTTTTTAAATATATTTACTTAAAAATACAAAAAAAATATATAATTTTTTTGAAGTTCTATAATTTAAATTGAAATATTAAACTAAATTATAATACAGAGATTAATATAATAAATTTATTTTTTTAAATTTAAATATCTTAATGAATGTAAATGTTAATTAATTATAAAAATTATATATTATTAACTTTAAATTTTTATTTAGTTAAAAATATTTAAATAAATTATCTTTATTTAATATAAATAAAATTAAAATTAAAATTATTATTACAAGTATTAAAACTAAATCTAATACCTTTTTTTGTTTTGAATTATTTCAAATTTAAAAATATTTGAATGAATTACTTTAAATTTAATTAATTTGATTTTTAGTTATTTTTAATTAAAAAAATAAAATCAAAAAGTTAAAAAATATTAAAGAAAAAAAGAAAAATTGGGCAACGATCGCCGCTGTCGTCTAGAAAAACCCCAAGCGGCCGTGACGACGCCCAGAAAAACCCCGGGCTGCGTCGCGGTCGCCTAGAGGGGCGACGATGTCACCCCGAATCTGGGAGACTCGTCGTTGCCCAAATCTGCGTTGGGCGATGGCGAGTTTCCCAGATTCGGGGGTGTCGCTGTCGTCCCCTTTCTGTGGTGGGGTCTGGGAAGGGTGGCAGGTGCCGACTGCGGCAGCGGGTTGGTGTTGGGGGGGGGTGCCATCTCCAGGTGGCGGGGGGGGGGGGGGATTTGAGGTGGGGGAGGGGGTGGTTGACTTAATTTATTTTATTTTTGTAAATAATAAAATTATTTTTTTATAATATATATTTAAAAATAATCAAATCTGACCATTGATTGTTTTATAAATTTAAAATCCAACGATCATTAAAATAAATAATAATATATAATAAGTAAAGGAATAACAGTCAATTTATCAAAAATTTAACGCCGTTAATGATTTTTAACGGATTGGGGTGATTGAGCTGACTTTTACAAAACACAAGGGGGTTTTTTGCCTAATTTTTAAATATAGGGGAGTTTTTAGCCGACTTTTTTAAAACACAGGGGAGTTTTATGCATTTTAACCTAATAAAAAAAATTCAAGCTACTTATATAAAATAAGTTAGAATTGAATTGGACCTCTACAAATTAATTACGCGGGTTCTTCGTTTTTTTTAAAACAATATTAATAATTAAATGAAGTTTTATATAGAGAAAGAAGGAAAAGTAAAGAGAACAAGTATCGAATACTCTATCTTCTTCCCAAATGCAAAATCCCCATTTGGAGATTCCATTGATGAAGAAAGAGCTCCATTTTCTTCGCTAGATTTGAGCTTCACTTAAATCTCTCTACATGAATCTAAGGTTTTGAAGGATTTTAGTTCCAATTTCGGAATAACTCAAAAGTCCAGTAAAAATCGATGGCGGAAGCTCCGGTGAGCAACGTGCGAGATATCCTGTTCTTCATCGCCTCACCACTGCAAAGATAATCGGAGGTCTAAGCCAAAAGTATTATGAGTTTCTATTGTCTATCTGTTTGTGGTTAATCTTCATTAGGATAAGACTCTGTTGGTGAGTTTTGTTTAGCTTAGTTGAGCTATGTTTGATTCAATAATTTAGTAGTTGATGAGAGCGAAAACCAACTGAAAACTGAACTGACTTGAGAGAATTTGCGGAAGCCATGGAATTTTGGGAAAGGTGTATGTATTTCTGTATATTCAATCGCTAGCAAGAACCCTATTTAATACAAGTGAGCACGCGCCTTTAATCACTAGGTGTTGTTACTAATTTACACATCAGACACACGTTGACCAATAGAAGCAAGAATAAATGAGCTGGCCTAACAAACTATTTGAACAAACTAACAAACTTTGTCAAGAGAAAAACGTGAAAACAACTTTACATATGAATACGACTTTAGTTATCCTGGGTCCAAATGGCATTGTGAGTGGTATGGTGAGTCAGCGATGACGGGGAAAGCTAACTGAGCATCATCTTCTTCCTCAGAGATAGCCTCGGTCTGGAAGAACTGAAGCATGGTGTGACATACTTCAGCAGCCCCCCTCCCCCCATAAGATGGACCAAGCAACAAAGAGAAAAGGTCCATCTTGGACAATAAGGAGGCAAATAGATGCCCAGAGACATTCTTGGTGAAGAGGTCAGCCAACTGAGCACGGCTGCTAATGAAGGAGGCAAGCACAAAACCAATACGGTACTGACGCCGGACAACGTGACAGTCGATGTCCTAGTGTTTGGTCTGCTCGTGAAAAACCGAATTGGCCATAATGTGAAGAACGGCCTTGTTGTCACAAAATAAGGGAATATGAAGCTGCAAAGTAACACCAAGAGATGGTAGAATGTAACACAACCATTGAAGCTCACAAACTGCAGCGGCCATACTGCGATACTCAGGCTCAGCGGAGAGCGCGAGACAGTCGCCTGTTTCTTGGTTTTCCATGAAACAAGTGCAGTGCCCAAGAACATGCAATAGCCAGATATAGAGCGACGAGAGTCTGGACATGAACCCCAATCAGCATCACATAAGCTCGAAGCTGTGAAGAAGGTGCGGAGGGAAAGAACAGACCTGTGGTAGAAGTACCCTTCAAATAGCGGACCAAATGCAATGCAGCTTTCCAATGAGAGTCACAAGGGTGTTGCAGAAACTGACTTAACTGCTGGACACCAAAGGCTATGTCTGGACGGGTGAAGCCCAAATACAGTAGTCGTCCGATTGACTGACGATAAGATTCAGGATTAGGAAGCAAAGCACCCCCTTCATTGCATAGTTTGAGACCCTGAGGTAATGGGGTTGTGACAGTCTTTGCAGAAGACATCCCAGTGTCTGAAATAATGTCATGTATATACTTGGACTGTGTAAGAGATAAACCTGCATCAGAACGGGCAATCTGAAAGCCCAAAAAATACCTAGCAATCCCAAGATCCTTAATGGTGAAGAGGCAGTGGAGATATTCCTTAAGCTGTGTGATGAGGTCAACCGAAGGACCAATCACCAAAACATCATCTACGTAAACAAGAAGACCAAAAAAGCAGCATCCGATCCCATTGTTAACAAACAATGATCATGGCAAGACTGATGAAACCCAAAAGCAACCAGTTTAGAAGAAAGCTCAAGATTCCAATGTGGAGAAGCCTGCTTAAGGCCATATAAGGAACGCTTGAGTTTGCAGACATAACCTTTAGCCACTGTGTATCCCTCAGGAGGTTCCAAGAAAATCTCCTTGGCCAAGTTCCCATGTAGAAATGCGTTATTAACATCAAGTTGATGAATGGCCCAATTGCGAGCAGCAGCCACTGCAAGGACCAACCTCACTGTAACTGTTTTAGCAACTGGAGAGAAAGATTCCATAAAATCCACTCCTGCAATCTGTGTGTACCCTTTGGCCACAAGGCGTGTCTTGTGCCTATCTACCGTCCCATCATCTTTCAATTTAAGTCGGTCAACCCACTTACAACAATATTGCGCTTTCCTGGTGGAAGTGTGGTAACCTCCCAAGTGTGGTTACGTTCCAGGGTAAGGAGTTCGTCATTCATAGCCTCCCTCCATTCCTTACTCTCAGCCGCTTGGTTGTGAGTTTGGGGCTCCTGCAAAGTAGACAAAGTAGCCACAAAACAAGTGTATGTAGAGCTAAAACCCTTCGAGGTATAAGAGGGTGCAGAAGTGTTGACTTGGCAGTAAAAATCAGACATCCATGAGAGCTTAGATGTGAGCCTAGTGGAACGACGAACAGGTAGAGGAGAAGATGAAGAAGTTGGAGAGGAGACCAGGGAAGAATTAGAGCTCGATGGAGAAGAGGGCATGTGATCAGGTGGATATGCTTCAGGAGGATTGGGGCTTGGAGGAGATATGGTGACAGGATAATCAAGCCAGTGAGTATTAGGAGCACAAATGTTAGTAGGACAGTCATGGACTGTAGGGGGTATCATGGGAGAAGGATGATTAGGAGGGGTGTCAGAGACCGAGGATGAGTAAGGGAAATGAGTTTCATAAAATACAACATCCCTAGTAATAAAGATTGTATGTGTAGCAAGGTCAAACAACTTATACTCTTTTTGACCGATCCCATAACCAATAAGGACACATTTGGAGACACGAGGAGATAGCTTGGTTTTGTGGTGGTTGGTGTTTGTAGCATAACATAAACAACCAAAAACCCTGAGATGATGATAAGAAGGTGGTTTCCCAAAAAGAAGTTCATAGGGTGTGCACTAGTTAAGGAGTTGGGAGGGGGTCCTGTTTATGAGACATGTGGCTGTTAGTACACATTCACCCCAGAAGTTATTAAGCAAAGATGCTTGGAAGAGAAGTGCAAGAGCAACAGACAAAGGTGTTTATGTTTTTGCTCTACCACTCCATTTTCCTGTGGGGTGTGTGAGCATGAAGTTTGATGCAAGATCCCATATGTTTGTAGAAGCTGCTGACAGTTAGCACTTAAGAATTCACCCCCATTATCTGTACGAATGACCTTGTCTTTAAGGATAAATTGAGTATTGACCATAGTGATAAAGGTTTGGATACAGTGTATGGTTTGGGATTTGAATTTCATGAGGTAAGTCCAAGTATTACGACTATAGTGATCCACTATTGTAAGGAAATATGAGCACCCTTTGTGAGTTTGAACTTTATAAGGCCCCCATATATCCATGTGTACTAGATCGAAAGGGGAGTTCACTTTAGTGTTGCTTAAAGGGAATGAAAGCCTATGCTGTTTGGCCATATGACGGACATCACAAGGATCAAGTTTAGAAGGCAACGTAATATTTAGATCAGGAATATGCTTTATTGCATGATATGAAGGAGTGGCCTAGCCTATGATGCCACAGCACACTGTTACAAGAGGAATCCACAATAGTTGAATGTAAAGGTACATATTCAGATTTGCGGGAACAAAAGGACAATGCATCAAGTATGTAAAGTCTCCCTATAAGCCTGCCTACTGCCAGTTTCTCCTTAGTCCTCAAATCCTTCAATATGCAGCATGTGTTGGTAAATTGAAAACAAACAGGCAGTGATGCACAAAGTTGACTCAAGGAAAGCAGGGTTACAGAGAAAGAGGGAATATGTAGGACTTGATCAAGAGTGATAGTAGAGGATAATTTTACAGTCCCTATGTGAGTGATTGATTGTGTTGAGCCATCAGGCAAATGAACTTTAGTGAGTTTGTGTGGCGATTGAAGGTGTATGAAGGATTTTAGATTTGCACACACATGCCTAGTGGCACCCGTGTCCACAATCCATGAGCCACAACAGTCAGATGTATTCAAGGTAAAATTACCTGAAAACTCCTCAATGTCAGCAAAATTAATCACGTCCAAAGGTGTTCGAGAGGATTCTGCTGAAGCTCCTTCCTCCCTCATTAACTTCTTGATTTCTGTACGTAGCATGTCAGCAAAATTGTGATCCTGCAGCTGAGTGGCAGCATCACTCACAGCCCCAGCAAAACCCCTGCCCCTGCAAGAGCCCTTCTTATTTTTATCCCTCAGGTCTTTATACCATTCAGGAGTGCCATGAAGCTTAAAACAGGTATCCTTGGAATGCCCTAGCCTTTGGCAGTGCTCACATATCAGTGCCTTTTTGTTAATATAAGGCCTGGATTGCATATTTAACAACGGACCTGACATTGGTTTTTCCCTGAGTTGAGTCTGGTAAGCAAATGCCTTTGGAACCTCAGGCATAATTACTTGTATGTGCAATTGTTCCTCAACGTTCAGGAGCATAGCAAATGCTTTTGTTACATCAGGTCGAGGCTCCGTGACCAATATCTGACTTCGAACATTCTCATACACATTGCTCAAGCCCATGAGGAATTGCATGAGTTGATGTGAAGCTTCCCTTGCAATAACAACCTTGTGTGTTGCGCAAGTGCATGGCGGTAGTGGATCAAGGCATGCAAGTTCATCCCAAAGCACCCTAATCTTTGTGTAATAATCCGTAACTAAAAGATCACCCTGTGAAATAGAAGAAATTTTTCACGTTCCAATTTATAAATCATGGGGTCGTTGCTCTTGCCATAGCGAGCTGCAAGCTCGAGCCACAAACATCTAGCAGAAGTAACGTACATAAAGGCGTTAACAATTTTCTTCGATACATTGTTTAGTTACCAAGTGATTACTAAACAGACCTTCCTCATCCATTCATCCAAATCTGGAGAATCGTCTGCTGGTCGAACAGACCTTCCATCAATGAAACTTAGTTTCATTCTAGAACCAAGATCGAACCTCATAGCTCGACTACAAACCAAATAATTGTCTCCATCCAGTGAGAGGAGACAAAAACCATACTGGAGGATTCATAATCGGCATCGGGGCGAACCTACTCCATTGCAACAATCTCCCTTGTTGCGCCTGATCGTTCTTTAGTCATAGTAAACTGATATGATCAACAGAAGCGAAGGAACGGAACTGAGACCTTCAATTGAAGGCTCTGATACCATGATGAGAGCAAAAACCAACTGAAAACTGAACTCAGCTGAGAGAATTTGCGGAAGCCATGGAATTTTGGGAAAGGTGTATGTATTATTGTATATTCAATTGCTAGCAAGAACCCTATTTAATACAAGTGAGCACGCGCCTTTCATCACTAGGTGTTGTTACTAATTTACACATCAGACACACGTGGAACAATAGAAGCAAGAATAAATGAGTTGGCCTAACAAACTATTTGAACAAACTAACAAACTTTGTCAGAAGAGAAAAAACGTGAAAACAACTTTACATATGAATGCGACTTTAGTTATCCTGGGTCCAGATCGCATTGTGAGTGGTATGGTGAGTCAGCGATGACGGGGAAAGCTGATTGAGCTTCATCTTCTTCCTCAGAGATAGCCTCGGTCTGGAAGAACTGAAGCATGGTGTGACATACTTCAGCTATAGCTTCTACATGCACTAATTTAAATTTAAATACTAAGAACTAACAACAGTTGCATGTGGTGGAGTTGTTTGAACTTTGGTTCTTTTACCAATTGACTTTATTTGGATAATTCTGATTGCTTTCTTCTGTGTCTGAAATTGTTTTGTGCTGAGATTTATTTGCAATAAATAGTCATGTTGGCATGTATCTGAAAGCCCCGAGTATGTAGATGGGATATAGATGAGAAGACTTGGTGAGTATCATCTGATAGAGAGCAAAAGAATTCTTCTCAGTCCTGAATGTAACAAGTGTATTTAAATTAAACATGGAGCATAACCTAACACTTAACTCGAATGTGACATATTTTCGCCAATGAAGTTGTTACTACAGTGAGATAGTATGGTAAACATTGACTAAGTTACAGTTGGGATATGTGTTGGTTTATTTTCGACCAGACTTTGCTTGAGTTCAATGACGATGAAAACATTACTGTCTCGTTTGCCTTCTATTTAAAGCCCCCTTCCAGTTATTGTATGTCTCTCATGTTTCGGCATCTATCCCGTTTGTCACTCATCATTCACGAGCAGAAGGGGTCTTTCTCTGCATTCTGGCTTCGTGCTTTACGTGATTTCTTCATGACCTCAACTTTGCAACAGCTTTCCCCTTGAGTGAAGTTGGATGTATTGGGGGTTTCTGAAAAAATATCTGGTTGGATGACACGATAGTCATTCTTCCAAAACTTGAATAAAGTGGGGTAGTCGAACTATTTAATGACTGCTATTTAGAAAACCTGGTTCAACTAACTAGAAGCATGCTTGTCAAGAAACTATAGACCATTTAGATATGCTGACAACATAAGTGCAGCATGTTCTGACCTTGAATCTTAGTTGTTCACTGTTCTGTAACATGTACCAGGGCGAGAATTTTTCCAATTTGAACTTGTTTTATGTTGAGATTTATCTGCAGTAAATAGCCAAGTTAGCTTGTGATTGAATGCTCTGGGTAAGTAGATTGGATATAGAATGAGAAGCCTTGGTGAATTCTTCTCATTCAGGGCAAACGAATTCTTTCTACTTAGTCGTGAAGATGACAAGTACATTTAGTTAATCATAGAGCACAGTGGGAATATGTTCTATTTTTTAATAGAGAATAATTCAATCTCACTGGTTTAACGTTATAATAATAACTATCTTCCCTTATGTTATTAACATACAGGGAAAATCGCTTTTTTGGTCCATATCTTAGGATTTTTTTTTTATTTAGTCCAATTTATTTCATTTGTCTCATATTTAGTTCTATTTATTTAATTTTTTCTCAAATTTGGTCCCAGACAAAATTTTCCATTAAATTGTTAACGGAGCCATCAAATCTGTTATTGGGGTAAGATCCTGGCACTGTTGATGGCTCCGTTAACAATTTGACGGAAAATATTGTTTGGGACCAAATTTGAGAAAAACTTGAACAAATGGGACTAAATATGAAACAAATGCAACAAATGGAACCAAATTAAAAAAGGTCATAAGATATGGGACCAAAAATGAAATTTTCCTAACATATATGTTTGAAAATTTAGGGAAAATAGCATTTTTCATCCCATAACTTAGGGCCTTTTCAGATTTGGTCCCATTGGTTACGAGATTCTCACTTTTGGTCCTATAACTTTCAAAAAGTAGCACTTTCGGTCCCATGGCACTTTCCGTTAGATATTTAAAAAAAGTGCCACGTGGCCGTTAAGTGCATGGGACCAAAAGTGTTACTTTTTTGAAAGTTATGGGACCAAAAGTAAAATTTTCATAATATATGGGATCAAAAGTGATAGTCCCATAACATATGGGACTAAAAGTGTAAAGGCCCTAACGGCCACGTGCTAAGCACGTGGTGTTTTTTCGTTAAAAAATCTAACGGAGAGGTGGCATGGGACCAAAAGTGCTATTTTTTAAAAGTTACGGGACCAAAAATGAGAATCCCGTAATAAATGGAATCAAAAGTGGGAAGACCCTAAGTTATAGGATGAAAAGTATTATTTCCCCGAAAATTTATTTTACATAAATTGTATTGATTTTATGGGTTCGAGATTTTGTTTTGAAATTTATATTCATAATGGATTAAATTTATGTTCACTAACACAAATGTTTTCTGAGTAAATATATATATATACATATATATATATAAGATATTAAATGATTGTGCTACATATATGTTGATTGCCTATGTTTTTGTTTAACACTTTGAGTTTATTCTAATCATATATTTCGCGGAATTACACTTTTGGTTCCTCCATAATACCACTAAAACATTTTGGCCCCCTTTCATTCGTGAGTTATACGTTTCATCCCAATTAGATACATTTTTAACACGTTTGGTCCTACCGTCAACTCTTCGTTAAGAGTTAACGGAAAACGCACGTGCTGTGCATGGGTTGATTTTGGGGGAAAATTTGTTACATTTTGGCACTTAAATTGGTTGGCATTGACTATAAAACTATTTTGGCACCAAATCATCTCTAAAAAAATTACAACCCCATCCCTATTCTCACTTTCATAATTTGACCAAAATTTTGTTGTTCAATAACATCAAAATCAGATTTCTAGCAATGAGTAGAAGTTATTTAAATACTAATTTTTTACTGATTTCTAGCCATGAGTAGAAGTTAATTTATTTGAAAAAAACACAAAAATAAGAAAAACCAACAAACAATATTAGAAATAAGAACTTCACAACCATGTACAGAAAATCCAAAACATTACATTATAATCATCCACAATAGTTTACAGAAAACAAAATTCACAAAAAAACAACATTACACTATATTATCAAATCGGTCAAATCAGTATTTGAATAACTTCTACACATGGCTAGAAATCTGATTTTGAAGTTATTGAACAATAAAATTTCGGTCAAATTATGAAAGTGAGAATAGGAACGGGGTTGTATTTTTTTTAGAGAGGATTTGGTGCCAAAAAAGCTTTACAGTTAAGGCCAATCAATTTAGGCTCCAAAATGCAACAAATTTCCCCCCCAAAATCAGCATCACTTGCGCAGCACGTGCATTTTCCGTTAACTTTTAATGGAGAGTTGACGGTAGGACCAAAAGTGTTAAAAAATGTATCTAATTAGGACTAAAAGTGTAACTCACCAATGAAGGGGGACCAAAATTGTTTTAGTGGTATTATGGAGGAACCAAAAAGTGTAATTCTCCCTCATATATTTTGTTGTGTTTGTCTAGTATTAGCATAGCTTAATGCTTCTCTCATCACTTTAAAATTACATTATGGTGGTGAATATGTTAGATTTTCGAAATCATATTATGTTGGAGATTACGGAATTGTATATGGTTATGTTGATTTGTATGACATTAGTTTAAATATGGGTTTAGAATACTGATGCATGATAAAGAATTATTTGAATTATGTATAAACCTGGGAAAACACTTGGGAGGTACATACATTTGCTGATGCAAAATTTATTATGGTTAAAAATACTACAAGAAAACAGAATATTAGCGACAAAAAAAAATCAAATTACAATTTTAATATTATTATTAATTATATAAATTGGGCCTATTAGTAGTTGTAGATTGACGTCACTTGAAGGACACTCATGCATATTTTCTATTAAGGTGAATTACAATTACTTCCCGGAAATTTAGCGTAATTATGAATATTTTCTTATTTCTTAAAAAATTATAAATACCTTCTAAAATTTGTAAGTTTTAACCAAATACTTGAAATTGTCCATTTTTTCCTTGTTCTTTTTTTTTTTTTAAAAAATAATTATAGAAAAATCAGTCGAGATAAATTATAGTTATTGCCCCTTTGTGTAAAATAAGTATGAAACCTTTCCCTGGACATTTTTGTACAAAAAAATTTACAAAATTTTAAAAATTAAATAAATAATTCTGTTTGCATAAAGGCATTTTGGTCAGTTCATTCAAAAAAAAGGATGAATATGAATTATTTGTTAAATAATTATAAACTTCAGGAGGTACTTATAATTTTTAAAAAATAAAAAAATATCTATAATTATATCAGATATGGAAAAAATCATTCTAATTCACCCTTCTATTAATTGTCGAGGATATATATCCAAATAACAATGTGCTCCACATAGTATATGTATTAGTTTTGAGTGAATATATGGAGATTTGGGTGTAGTTTTCTAGCTTACTAGGTTTGACTTGAATATTGAAAGTGAACATGGGTATATATTTGTTCCAGAAAAGAAAAACGTTTGTACTATTTTCCCATAGGGAAATAACAAATTTTGTATTTCGCATCTATTTGGGAATTTCAAGACAAGCTGCCATCAATGAGGCCTAATTAAATTAGCGAAGCTGAAACCTTATGATTTTAAAAATTATGAGTTTGGGCCCTGCCAACATGTAGTATGTTATTCAACTTAATAGTAGGTGTAATTTTACTTTAATTGTAGGTGACTAGTATAGATTGTTATAGTTGTTAGTTATAAGATATTGATATGGATGATTGTAATCGATTTATTTAAAATAAATAATAGTTCACTGCTTTGATTTAAAAAAAAAAAAAAAGTCTACATGTCGTAATAAGGCCGGGGGACATTTGATAGTAGGAACTTACTCATATGTAACTCGGAGCCTAAATGTTCACACCACTATTCACTTAGTCTCTAGTGCCATGGACTGTTGTTAGACGGCCATCCATGATAATGGACTATTTCTAGTTATAGGTAAATCGAAAATAATTGTGGAGGTCACAAGCCCAAGTCTAGCTAAGGGTGAAGCTATAAAGGTGACACACGAATCACTAGGATGTGATGAAGTTAATTTGGAATTAATTTCGGAAGAGGAGAATTAATTGATTGAATTAAATTAAGCTCAAAGAGCATAAATGGTCGGATTATTTATGTAGAGTTATCCATTGGACGGATGATCCAAAAGCGATTAATTGGATTAATAGAATTTGGGATTTGACCTTTAAATTAATTGGATTAATTTAAAATAGGTTGAGATAATTAATTAGTGGATTAGATTTATTAATTAATTAGGAGATGGGCTTGTCTAATTAGTGGATTGGTTAGAAATGGGCTAGGAATAATTAGTTGGACTGATTATAATTTATTTTGGCTTAATTAATTAAGTGGATTGAATACATTTAATTAATTAAGTGTGTTTTGGGCTTGTGAATATTTAATTGGATTAAATATTCACTTGAATTTTCTTTATTGGGTATTTTATTTAGTTAGATTAAATAATAAGCCCAACATAATTAGCAATAGGGCGCAATTCATTTTGTTGGATAAATTAATTGATATCGGTCTAAATGCACCAAGCCTAGCCCATATTGACCTTGGCTAGTTTGGAGGTAAAAATCAGCCATACGCATTAAAAATATTGAAAATTTCATGGATTAAGCTGGTGAAAAGTTTTATGGAAAATTGCTAGAGATAGGGGAAGTTACCTAGTTGATTAGGTCTTCCTCCCTTTTCTCCCAACTTCATTCCAACTCTTACATAACTCAAATGCACATTCTAGCATGTTTCTCTCTCCAAAAAAATACTCTGAAAATCGTCCATCTCCCTCTTCTATCTCTCATGTTCTTCTTGATTTAGAATCAAGTCAAGAACAAAGGTAGATCGAAAAGTACACTAGTTAATACTGTAGGTTAATTATCCCTCTTTTCGGATTTGTCCTTGCTAGTGCGAGAACAAATTCCACATTCCTCGTGTGATGTGGACGAGATTAGAGGGCTCCTATGTTGGGGTCTTGCATGGACGAATGCCCAAGAGAACTGTTAGAATAGGTGACCAGAAAGTCAATGTGGCTGGCTGTTCTAAGAACCATTCGCCAATCCTTAAACGTAAGTAATATTATGTTGATGAATGTAGTAAAGATTCATCATTGGCAACGATGGGTTTGTTATGCTTATTGGTAGCATTGAACGTCGTTTTGATGTCACAACAAACGCTCACAGATCGGATATATGAATCCAAGAAGTTGGACCGCACATAGGATGGCGGTCATGGAACCAACTTCTGTATAGAGGTCTGAAACACTCCAAGTCGAGGACCTCGAAATTGGGTATCGATGATCCTATCGAGACTTGAACTAAGGATTGCATTCATTGAATGAGTACCACGTTTCATTGGTGAGCGACGTTGGACGTCTATGCAATATTAGTGGGTTAGTTGACAAGGGTGTCGGGTGACTCACGAGAATCATCATATGGAAGCCACATAGGCTTGGTTGGTATGACTCGTATTCCCGGTTTTGATAGTACGGGATTAGTCCTCGGACTTGAGGAATAACGACAGTCGCTCACATACGAAGGCTGTATCTTGGATTTGGCGAGAGGTGATCGTGTCATATGACATAGCCATGATAAGCCTTGTTCAGTGCAATCGGAGTACGTAGAGAGGATGGTGGATTCCAAGATAGGATCTGTCCCCTGTCAAAGATTATGACAGCGAGATCTCCTATGTGCTCTGAGATGGTTTAAACTCTCAAAGTCTATGGTCATAGCATTTGATTGCGTGGGAAAGGGATTTCCTATGTCAATCATAGAGTTAAAAATATCTCAAGCTTGAAGCATAGGTGCCTAAGTCAAGGATGGGAACCGACATCCTATTCCATGCCCTAGACCAAGGCCGGGAGATAGGCGGCAGTAGGACCGTACTTGTATGTAACTTGGAGCCTAAATGTTCACGCCACAAAATTCACCTAGTCTCTAGTACCATGGACCTTGCTAGACGGCTATCCATGGTGACGGACTACTTTGGTTATGAGATAACAAGAAGTAAGTCCAAGTCTAGCTGAGGGTGAACCTAAAGAGTCACACCCGCTACACCGGATGTGAAAGGAATTAATTTGGAATCAATTCATGGAGAAGGTTTAATTTAATAGGATTAAATTATACTTCTTGGAGATTCAAGCCTCGATGGATTAATTCGATTTGATCGGGCTTGCGTTTCTAAATTAGATTTATGAATTTAATAAAACATGGGCTTCCCTTTTAGTTAGATTAAAAGGGTGAATTAATTAGTGGGTTTGGAATATTATATAGGATTTAATATAAAGTCCATTAGACATTGGGACTATTTAATTAAATAGGCCCATTCCATAAAGCCCATAAAAAATGGGTGGACGAGATTTGATCTAGAGATTGATGAGATGAAGGGCCATGATTAATTTGACTTAATCAAAGCCTAGGTTGACTAGGTCAAAATCCTAGTCAATGTGTGCCTCTTTAGGAGAGGTTGAGTAGGAATAGGAAAATTTATTTTCTATAAATACTCAAAAACACACACACACACACACACCTACTAATCTCTACATTTTTCATCTCACATCTCTCTCTCTCTCCCTCTCGTCCACTCTCTCTATTCTCTCCAAGGATTTTCCTTTTGTTCTTCTTGATTAATTCAAGATAGAACATTAGAGACGTCGATAGCATTAATCAATGGAGTTGTATCGATGTCTTTTTTCCCCTAAACAAATTCTTGCTAGCACAAGAGTTCGTCGGTTTCCGGTGTAGCGTGTGGATGATTTAGAGGGTCTCTACTTTGAGATCTTGGTGCAAAATGGGGAACAATGCGTGTAGCCAAACAAAGACGACTACGAGAGGTAACGTCCTCTTTTACGTTTCTTGTTCCTAAATTCTATGGCCTCCATGTTGTGTTTTTCTTGAACATGAGATACACCGAATGCCCGGATGAATCAAAGGCACACCCCTTGATCTATTTATGTATGTTCAATTCTGTTTATTTTACGCTTTGTAATTTTTATTATGCAACCTATCGCACTTCCGCATTCACGCTCCCTCTCTCAGGCCGACCCACGCTCGCTTTCAAGAACAACAATGCACGTAGCCGATCGAAGGAGACAAACAAGAAACGTACATCTCCCTTATGTTTTGCTCTCGTTTTTCCTTCCTCCATAGCCTAGATCATAGATCTAATATTTTAGCTGTATTTCTATGATCTATACAACGATAGCCCGAGAATGATTCAATAGAACACATCTTGAATCCGATTTTAATTGCTTTTATTTTACACCTTTCCGCACTTCCGCCGCAATCTCGGGCCGATCCACTTCCTTTTAGTGGTATCAGAGTCCGGATCGGTGTATAAGGCTATCTGTTGATTGCATGTAGAACGTGTTTATCGGCTCTTATGGCATGTCTTATGTCTTTATAGTTATAGTTGTGTGTATGAAAAAGCATGTTTAATTTTGCTTTAATTATTGGATGTTAGGAATTTTCAAAAATTTGGTATTTTCTAAACAATTATGATTTTGTGTTATTTCAGTTTTAGATATGCATAAAGAAAAATTTAAAAGCAGTTTTTTCATAAAAACAGTGCAGCAATAGCCAGACGCGCACGGGGAGCTGTGTGCAGGGCTTGCGCACCAGTGCTTCCTGTGCGTGGCCGGCTAGCTGTACTCGGACAGCTGGGCCTTTTTTTCGGCTTTTTCCAAAAAATTAATTTTTTTTTCTATTTTTGCATATTTTTTTAAATGATTAATTATAGCTAAATTTAATTTTTTGTTGAAATTGGTTATTTTCTAGAATTAAAATGCTAAGATTAATTTGGAATAGGTTTCCAAATCAAAATCATTTTTGTATGAGTTGCACGAATACCAATTTCTGATTGCATTATTTTACATGTACTTTTAAGCACATGATTAAATTTTATATGTTATTGGTTATCATATGCTTTTAATACATGGTATGTATTAATTGATGGAGCATGATTATGTGGGATACATTTTTATGATATGTTTGTTAATAGTATTAACGCAGGATGATCGCAAATCCTATTAACTTTGTGCATTGTTTCAATTTTGTTAGGTTGGGGTCTGTGTGCCTCTTATTTCTTATCTTCTCTCATTTTTAGCCTTGTTAATTAAAAGGCTTACTTTCTCCATATTTATGTACTGCCCTGAACTTCTGTTTGGGACTTCTTAATTTTTAATTGTAATGAGAGTAGATAGGTGGAGAGGTTTATTTTTCTTTACGTAAATAAATTATAAGGAGCAAGTCCAAGGCGAAGGACGCCCATAGAGGTGGACATGGGTTAGCCCACGGAGGAGCCATGGTGAAGAGGCCTGACGGATGGAGCCCATGATGGAGACTCCAAGAAGTAAGAGATGATTACAAGGCCTATTAGCTTCATGATGGGTTAAATATCTTGTAATAGAGTAGGTCTTATCCTAGATTGACTATGGATCCGCTTAGTGGGTCGCATAAGATTAGGCTTGTGATCATCCAACAAGGGCATGTTAGGCTTTATTTTCTACACGTGGTGCATTTATTTTGGATGAATGATTTATTAAACATTTTTATATTTAAACACAAGGTTTCGGTCCACAATGGATAAAGTCTAATGATTATCCAGGCCTTCCATCCTTAGCAATGTAGTGAGGAAGCTATTTCTATCCAATCGTGGTCTCACAAGTCATGGCACGATTTGAATGGAAGAAAGCTGCACTATTGCTTTGAACAACATGAATGCATTCCTGTTTTCCCATCTCTCGAGTTGTGGGGGGCGACAGTTGAGATATGATTTGATTGATAGGTCGGGCTTAGCGCCGAGTAGCGTGATTTGCTTTAGGTCCTTGGAATCATGTGAAAAGGCGAGGCAAAATAACTTGGGGATCTCATTAGATGAGAATGGTATAAGTTACCTCCCACGAGACATTTTTCCATGTGAGTCGTAAAAGCGGGGCATGGGGAATTACATTTGTGGAACCCAAAGCCTACTAGGAAATAGTTTTTGAAACTCCATTTGAGAGTGATGGGCTTTCGCAAATAGTGAGAGGGGTTAAAGACTGAAGATCAATTCTTAACTTGAACTTAATATTACTATGATCTACTTCTTGTTTTCTGCTTAAATTTAGATATCTAAGAATCCACTAATGGCAATACTAGAGGCTAATAAACTTGATGGAATGAGTTACACCGATTGGTTCCGAAATCTTAAGATAATCTTAGATTTCCAAAACCAAACTTACATTTTGGATAAGGATATTCCTAACACCTTCTCGGAAGGGTCGACAACTGAAGAACATTTGGCGTTCGAGAAGTTGCACGCTAACCACCGGTAGGTCCGCAACATCGTACTGGCTTTGATGACAAATGAGATCCAGAAGTAGTACGATAGGCTCGATGATATTAGCTTGATTATGCTTCATTTGCAAGATATTTATGCGGTGTCGGATTGGCGTGTTAGAATGCTGCAATGAACGTATTCTTTGGAGCTAAGATGATAGAATGGTTATCTTTGCAAGAGCATGGAGTGATGATGTCATCCCTCGTGTAGAAGCTCAAAGGCCTCCAAGTTGATCTTGAAAAAGAGGCATACATCGACGTCATCCTTCAGTGTCTTCCTCCCTCTTATGACCCATCTATTGTCAACTAGAACATGAATGAGCTTGACAAGATCTTCATGAGTTGATAAATATGTTGGTCCAGTATGAGGTAACAATTAAAAAATCTACACCAACGGTACGAGGGAGAGGTTTCAACCTCTGGAGCAAAAGGCAATGGCGCCAGATGCCAAAAGAGGAAGAAGGCTAAGGCAACATCAACCGTTGCTAGCACTTCGAGTGTTATTTCTGTTACATTGTTGGGCGGAGGTAAAACAAAGAGGAAGAGGGTTCAGCCGTCAAAGATTCCAAATGACATTTGCATTAACTATCGTGAAAAGGGACATTGGAAGAGGGAGTGTACCAAGCTCCTCTTCAATGAAGGTAAAACTTGAATTAAGTATTAACATGAATACTATTCTACCGTTTGGTATTGGATACTAATTAATCATAATCTGCGAATAGTTTGCAGGTGGTGATAAAGAGTAGAAAGTCAAACAGATGGTCCTAAGACTTAGCGATGATGGAAGGGTTGTTATTGTAAAGACTAGGGACTAGTTAATCTTACAATAGTAGTGACCACGTTAGGATTGAGTTTTATAGGGATTATGTAACCTATTATAATCAAAAGTATGTTTCCCTGTTGTTGGACAAAATTTTGAGTACATACACTTGATCAATAAAATTGTTTTACTAGATATTGAATAGTGATTCATGTCTGCTAGGTTATATGCATAAATCCTTAAACAATATCCCATAATTGGATTATGAGTACTAAAAATCAAATGGTAAAAATGGATAATCAAGATAAACTTACAGATTTGACATCCATAAGCTAGGATGGTGTTTCCTCTAGTTAAGGATGAGAAAGTAAGAAGCCTCAAAGAGTCTAGCAATAGACAATTTGAACCGACTAACTTACAAGCCATAAAGCTCTTTATTGGACAAAGTGGGCTTGCCAAATAGTCTGTTGGATTGGATCCAATTAGACATATGTAGGTTACTGATTACACATAACCAGAAGGGGGTTCATAAGTCTAAGGACCTATTGTAGGTTCAGAGAATTAGTCTTGGAGTGGTGAACCAAAACTGATTACAAAATTAAACCTTTCGATTTATCGAAGGGGCGTGCATTTAGTGGGAGCTCTTGAATATGCAGATGAGAATGGAATTCTCAATTAGTGGAATTCTTCCTAAAAGGACCATATGGTAGAAAAAGAGAAATTGAACCATGATGGACTGGGTTCGATCGAAGTTTCATTGGATTACCTTCATCCGTCTACACATGGACTTGAGAAGTTGCCAAGTTGAGAAATATGACATTTTTTAATAGTCATGTTATAGTTTACCATATTGGATATGGTTTGGCAAGCCTGTGTTCTTACCAAGTTCTTGAGTATGTGGGATGGTCTGGATACGTCAAGGGACTAGTGAGAGATAAATTAGACTCGGTGTCTGATTTCTGCAGGTTTAATGCATCATAATGAAAACATCATTTGTAATGATATTATTATTATTCCACTTACTATATTCTAGTCTCTTGAAGCACGACTGAATTACCTTAGTTACATGAGAGGTACAGGTTTTCTAAGTCTGTCAAGTCAATTGGATTGTGATCCAAAAGACATAAGGAGAGCGATGTTGGACATCATGATTGGATCATGGATTGGAGCTATGGGATCCGTCATGAAAATTCAAAATAGGATTGAGATTTCATTTAACTGGAATATTCATTTTGATGAGCTCATACAGCGTATGACTCGAACAATACGAGATTTAGGGTCAGTAGGGTACTATTGTGTTCCAAGTGTTTAGTGTGTAGGTCTTATACATTGGGAATGAATTTAAGATGTTAGGAACACTGAAACACGGGTGTTGTTATCGCAATTCTCCATGAAAGGAATTGGATTCATACTTATAGGGATAAGCGCCCAAGACTTAGTCATGGTTGACTAATGAGGAGCTTAGATGTTTAACATCCCCTAGGTCATTACCTTAGGCAGCATGAAAATGTTGTTTAGTGCATTGGGCCTAATGTTGTGTGTGCTTTGGGCATAACACAATAGATATCAAGAGTGTACCGAAGAGGCAGTAGATGCAGTCAAGAGAATTCTTTAATACCCGAATAAGTATTACAGATGTGTTCTTGTTGCAAATTTTGTGGAGAGTTGATTCTAGAAGGCTGAAGCGATACTGGCTTCCAGAATTTTGTGAATGATGGTAAGTCTCGAAAAGTATGCACGCTCGGACTTAATGGTGAGTGTGGTAGCTTGGAAAGATTTCAAGCGGGATACCACGACGTTTCATCATGGAAGTTGAATGTATGGCGACTTTGGAAGTTGTCTTCGGAAAGTGGTTTGGATTAAAACCGCGTTCATGGTTTGTATGTGGTGCCTAGCACGACCGAGCCAGTAGTTACCTTGACAACTAGGCTATGGGAAAAGCTTTTCGGCCCGAAATCTCATCACAAATTCATGGAAAATTCTTAGACAATCACCATCTATAATTAGCGATCATAGGAAGAGTTGACACGGTTAGACCGTGTTGCTTCGAGAGAAAATATAGTAGACCCATGAAACCGGGCGATATCGTGGATTACTCATGGTCAGAAGGTTCTGAGCAATAAAGGTAATTGCTTATGGTTAAGTGGGAGATTGTTAGAATAGGTGACCAAAAAGTCAAATTTGATTGGCTGATTTGGGAACCATTCGTCAATCTTTATCAAAGTAATGTTATGCTGATGAATATAGTAAGTATTTGTCTTGGCTAAATGTGTTTGTTGTGCTTACTATTCATATTGAATAGTGTTTCAATGTCACAACAAATGCCCACAGACTGAATGGTTAAACTTGTGGAGTTAGGTTGCGCATAAGTTGCCGGGCATGAACCAACTCCTGAGGATCGGTCTGAAATATTCCAAGTCGAGGACCTCAAGACTGGGTATCAAGGGTCCAATAGACTTGCACTAAGTATTGCATTCACGGGGTGAATGCCGAGTTTTATAGGTGCAAGACATAGGTTGTCTATGCAATTTTAATGGGTTAGTTGGGAAGGAAGTCGACTGACTAAATTGACTCATGTGAATCATCATATGGAAGCCTCAGAGGCTTGGTCGGTATGACTGATATTCCTGGTTTCGATTGTACGGGATTAGTCCTCGTACTTGAGAAATCATAGCAGTCACGTGCATACGAAGACTGTATCTTGGATCTAGTGAGCGGTGACTTTATTGTAAGGTATGGTCATTATAAGTCTTGTCTAGTGCAGTCGGATATATGTAGTGAGAATGGTAGATTTCAAGAAAGAATCTATCCCCCGTCAGTATTTTGACAGCGAGATCTCCTGTGCGCTCTGAGATGGTTTAGACTCTAAACGTCGATGGCCATAGTGATTGATCGAGTAGAAAGGAATTTCCTACGTTGATCAATAGAGTAACTTATATCGAGTTTGAAGCATAGCTGCGTAGTCATGGATGGAAACCGACGCCAATTTCATGCCCTAGACTAAGGCTGGGAGACGGTCGACAGTAAGACTGTACTCGTATGTAACTTGGAGCCCAAATGTTCACGCCACTGTTCACCTAGTCTCTAATGCCATGGATTGTTGCTAGACAGCCACCCGTGGTAACGGGCTATTTCTGGTTATAGGTTGGACCAAGTAAAAAACAAAGGTAGATTGGTAAATACACTAGTCAATTGTGTAGGTTTTCAATCCTTCTTTCCGGATTTATTCCTTGCTAGTACGAGGACAAATCCACACATGGTATAATGTAATAGTCCTCTACGTCATCCACACCACATTAACGGATGGGACTACACGATTTTTTGCTAGAAAAATCTATTCTCACCGTAGCAATTAGAACAATACTAATTTAGAAGAAATAAATTTGAATTTTACTATTGATTAGTAAATCTGGATTCAAGTTCAAATCAATGAAACTGTTTCAAAGATTTAACAATACTTGTGTGTTAGGAGAGAGAAGAGAGAGGTTGTGAGATAATGCGTTAAAAAAAAAAAAGAAAAAAGAAAAACCTTTTTGTTCTATGTCTGTATGTTGGTCTAGAAATGCAAGGAGGGTTGGACTCTCCTTGCTCGGCCAACATTCCTCAAATCAAGAAGAAGTTTCCAACTTTCAACCTTCTCCAGTCACTAGAGACTCTTGATTATGTCGTTTGTGGGTTAGGGTTTCTTTACAGTTGGATCGGGCTTGGATTAAATTAAAAATTTGAAACTCTAAAGGCCTAATTAAATTAATTTAAAAGTCCAATAATTTATTTAATCACATGAAATAAATAAAGCCCAAATCAAATTCATTAATCATAATAATTAATCCGATTCGATCCAATTAAATCAATCAAATTAATTTGATTAAATTGAGCCTAAATTAATTAATCGTATTAATTAAATTTTGGGTTTCCCTTCACATGGGCTCTCACATTAAATAATGACATTATTTAATCACCATAATTAATTTGAACACTTCAAATTAGTTTATTTCTTTTATAAGTAATTCATTAATTAATTATTCTACTTTCATAGCGATTTGTGAGTGGCTCTTTGGGTTCACCCTCAATTAGTCTTGGGCTTACGTCATAACACGATTTAATTGACAAATAAATTTTACTAGATTAATTAAATTATTTTTAATTAATCACTCCTAATTAACATATAATCATGGAGTACCCGTCACCATGGGAGATCTGAAAACAAGTAGATCGGCCCGAAAAATACGACGGAAGCGTAAAAAGTCGGAAATTAAACATACAAACGATCCAAATCCGGATCAAGGGGTGTTCCCTTGATCTTTTAACCGGATGTTTGGTGTATAACATGTATAAAATAAAACGTATAATCTATATGTTTTGGCCAAGAATCTGAAAAGAAAAACAAGGTACTATATTGAAACCGAAGCTTACCCTTGTTGTTCTTTTTCAACGGCTTCAAGGTTTGTTCCCTCCTTCATTGGAGGTTCACCACGAGATTTCAGAACTTGAAATCCTCTAAGTAGTCCACACACTTCACCGAAAATCGTGGCCCACTCGTGCTAGCGAGAAAGCACACAGGAAGTAAGAATTCAAACCTACATTATTAGTTTAATGGCTTTGATTTCTTATGTTCTTCTATACAAGAAGCAACAAGAACTTGGGACTTTGGAGAGATAGAAATCGATTGTGTAGAAGAGAGAATCCGAGAGAGAGAGTTGAGGAGAGAGAGATTGGTTGTGAGATTGTGTAGTCATGGAATGACCTAGTCTTTCCTTATACTAGATGGGAGTTACCATCTACACACCACCATCTCCTCTTTTTCTCATCATGCCTAGGTTGTGGCCTCCTCTAAGGAGCCAATCTCGGCCATCCATCATCCTTCAAGTCTCCTTGACCTAGATTAAGTCAGATCGGGCTTGGGCTAGCTTTTAATAGACTGAGTTAAACTTAAACTAAATTAAATAAACCCATGGCCCAATGGACTTTACCAGTTAAATCTAATTTAATTTTAAGCCCATCTTAAAACCTCCATGTCTTTTAATCTAATTGAAAGACCCAAGCCCATTGTCTTTTAATTTATATATCCAATTTATAAATTAAATCGAGCTCAATAAATTAATCCAATTAATTTATAAAGGCTAACCCCAAAATTCAATTAATCCAATTATTTAAACTTTGGGAAATCCAACCCATGGATTTTTTTTTCATAAATGATCCAATTATTTATGCTCTCTAAAAAATTAATTTAATTCAATTAAATTAATTCCCTTCTTCCGAAATTAATTTTAAATTATTCCATCACGTTCCAGTGAATTATATGTGACGCTTTAGTTTCACCCTCAGCTAGACTTGGGCCAGTGTCCAACACAAATTAATTAAATCTAATTTAATTAGTCATGTTTTATTAACCTATAACCTGAATGCCCATTACCATGGTTGATAGTCTAGCAACAGTCCATGGCACCAGAGACTAAGTGAATAAATAGCGTGAACATTTAGGCTATCGAGTTCATACGAGTACGGTCCTTCCACCAACTGTCTCCTGGCCATAGTCTAGGGCATAAAACCGGGTGTCGGTTTTCATCCTGGAGTAAGCATCTGTACTCAATACTCGAGACCTTGTTTACTCTACTGATTGACATGGAACCTATCCCATTGGATCCGTAATTGTGGCCATAGTTTCTAAGAGCTTAAACGAGTCTCGGAGCGTGTAGGAGATACTGTTGTCACAATACTGATAGGGGACGAATTCTATCTTGGAACCCACCATCTTCAATACATATTCTAAATGCACTGAATAAGGCTTATAACAAAGGTACCTCACAATATAGTCATTGTTTGCCAGATCCAAGATATAATCATTACATATATGCGACTGCATGGTTTCTTAAGTCTGAGGACTAATCTCGTACTATGGGAGCCGAGAATTTCACTCGTACCAACCAAGCCTCCAAGCCTTCCATATGACGATTTCCATGAGTCGGTTCAGTTAGTCGATTACCTTGCCAACCAACTCATGAAAATTTCATAGACGACCTACGCTATTGTCCGATGAAACATGGCTCTCACCCAGTAAATGCAATACTTGATGCAAGTCTCTATAGGAAACTCGAGGTCCTCGACTTAGAACATTTCAGATCAACCCTAAGGAGTTAGTTTCACATCTGTCAACATAGGCATAGCTCAACTCCAAGGGTGAATATGAAGGGACTAAAACTGCCCGAGAGCGCGGCAGAAGCGCGAACAAAATGGAGACGCGACATTTAAAGCATAATATAAATCAAAGGATTCGTCCCAAGGGGTGTACCCTTGGGGGCTTTCTGGAGCGTTTGATGTAGGATGTGTATACAACAAAATATATCACATAGGGCACATAGAAAAGGTAAACGAAAACATACATGACCTAAATGTAACCATTACCTTTGTAGTATTCTTGAAGAAACCACTACCTTCTTGCTCCCTTTTATCAACAACCGAACTCGTTTACTAGACTTCAAGTGTAGAGCCTTCTAACGACGTCCACATGACATCGGGAGAGGTATTATTTTTACTTGCTATAGAAAAACAAACCTGATGGAATATGAAGACCAAAAGAACTTTACTATCTATTTGTGTATACTTTTGTCTTACTTTATCCTTCAATTGATCCTAGATCAATGAAGAAGCAAAGAGTGACAAGAGAGAGAGAAGGGGGCGGCCAATTGAAGTAGGGGAGGAGAGCAAGCATTTTTCTCTTGCTAGAGAATGAATAATGAGTCTTCTTACTTAGATGAATTATGTATAAACATATATATACATAATTAATGGGATTAAGAAAATGTGTCTAGATACACCCAAGCCATGTCCTAGATACATTTTCAATCAACCATCAATCAAGTATCTACTCACAAGGTATGATCGAATCATACCAAGTGAGAAGACCTTGATTGGGGTTGATTTGTTCCTTTCCAAGAGGAACAAATCCCATTCTTCCAAATATGCCATCTCACTTATAGGAAGAGTCCAACTCTTCCCCTTTCAAAAGTGGAAGTGAACTTGTCTCTCAGGCCATAATTTAATGGACCTGGCCTTATTTTAATTCAATTACAATAAGCCCAATAAATTTTATGAGTTAAATCTAATTTAGTTCAAGGTTTAAATAAATTATACCCAATAGTCTTTTAATCCAATTAAAACACCCAAGCTTGTAACTCTCTTTAATTAATAAATCATATTTGTTAATTAGTGTGGACCCAATACAATATTGGGTCATCCATCCAATCGACTATCTTAGAAAAATAACCTAATTATTTATTATCTTCCAAAATTAACTCCAAGTTAATTTCTTCACCTCCTCGGTGATTTTTGTCCGACTCTTTAGGTTCACCCTCAGCTAGGACTTGGGTTTGTGTCCAATAGAAGCCCGTCACCATGGGTGGCAGTCAGCAACGGTCCATGGCACTAGAGACTAGGTGAATGTTGGCGTGAATGTTTAGGCTCCCGATTTTCTATAGGTATGGTCCTTTCGTTTACCGTCTCTCGCTCTTAGTCTAAGACATGGAATTGAGTGTCGGTTCTCATCCTGGACTAGACAGCTATCCTTGATGCTCGGTACTATGTTGGCTTTATTGCATCGACTCAGGAAATCGACCAACCACTATGGCTACCGTTTCAAGGAGTGTGAACGTGCCTCCGAGTGCATAGGAGAAACCTCTGTCACATACTGATAGGGGATAGGTCCTCTTCTTGAAACACACCATCCTCACTACACATTCTGACCACACTACACAAGGCTTATGATGAATATGTTCAAGACATGAACACCTCTTGCTAGATCCAAATATACCACCATCATGTGTATTTGACTACCATGGTTCCTCAAGTCTGAGGACTAATCCAGTATTATCATAATCGGGGAACTCCAATCATACCAACCATGCCTCCAAGGATTCCATATGACGATTCCCCGTGAGTCAGTTCAGCCAGCTCGACTCCCAATTGACCAACCTACTAATATCATATAGACGTCCCACCTGTGTCATCGATGAAACACGACACTCATACAATGAATACGATATGAAGTGCAAGTCTCAATAGGACACTCGATACCCTGTCTTGAGTCCTTGACTTGGAATGTTTCAGACCCAACCCCTTATCAGTTGATTTCATAACCACCATCCAATGCGTGGTGTAACTGCGGTAGCCTTTCTTGTGATGTATGAAAACGATATTAACATAATGGAATGAACACAAAAAGATAGTGCCGAAATAATGAATACTCATTTTATTCATTACATAATATTACATTATAACGAGTTTGTCAAATAGATTACATAAAGGCCAATCTAATTGCTTTCTGGTCACCAATTCTAACAAAATATATTTGGTCATTAGGCTTTGTTGTGATGTTAATATCATATAACATAAGTAAGTAAGCACAACAAAGAACAATGCCATAAATGAATACTCACTTCTATTCATTAAATAATATTACATTACATCAAAGCTATCAAATAGATTATAGAAAAGCCCAATCTAATTGGTTTTTTTTTGTCAACCAGTATAACAATGTCCCACTTAACCTAAAGCCAATCACCCATCTTTCTCAAACTCATCTTCCCAAGTTGTTGAGTATGGGTAATTTGCGACACGGGCTTGGTCAGCAGATCTACCGTATTTTTGGTTGAGCTGACTCAGTCCATCCGAATGTCACCTCTACTCACCATCTCTCTAAGCATATGGTAACGTCTAAGAATATGTTTGGACCGTTGATGAGATGTCGGTTCCTTTGCTTGCGTTATCGCCCCATTGTTATCACAGAAGATAACCACTGGCTCGGTAATTCTAGGCACTACACCCAACTCTTGGATGTAGTTTTAATCCAAACCGCCTCCTTAGCTTCTTCCGAAGCCACTACGTATTTAGCTTCCATGGTAGAATCAGTTGTGGTATCCTACTTGGAACTTTTCCAAGTCACCACTCAACCATTAAGCTTGAATACAAACCCTGATTGGGACTTGGCATCATCATCATCCGACTTGAAGCTAGTGTCGCTATAGCCTTCCAGTATCAACTCCCCACCACCATAAACCAAGAACATATCTCTAGTCCTTCTCAAGTACTTAAGTATGGTGTTAACTACAGTATAGTGTGCCTCCTCGACATCATTTGATATTTGCTCGTTACGCTCAAAGCATAGGGGACGTTAGGCCTAGTGCACTGCATAACATACTGAATGTTCCCTATGGCTAGAGCAAAGGGACATCATTCATCCTTTTAAGCTCCTCATGAATCTTAGGAGACTGCTTCTTTGACAATTTAACCCCATGCCTCATTGGAAGGAATCATCATTTGGAGTTCTCCATCTTGAATCTCTTCAAAACTTTCTCATCATATGAGTTTTGGATCGTTTCCAATATCCTTCAGATCTATCTTTGAAGATCTTGATGTGAAGGATGTCGGAAGCCTCACTCAAATCCTTCATGAAGAATTGAGTGGACAATCATGTTTTACTGTTACCTAACATTTTAGCATCATTCCCAATGAGCAAGATGTCGTCCACATAAAGCACGAGGAATGCAAGAGCAACCACTGACCTTCTTGTATACACAAAGGTTAAAGTCGTTCTTGATGAAATCGTAACCCCATATGACTTCATAAAAATGTATATTCCAATTTTGGGAAGCTTGTTTCAGCCCTTAGATAGACCTTTGGGGATGACAGACCTTCTGCTCTTCTCCAACAGGTGTGAAACCCTCCGACTGATCCATATAGATCTACTCCTCAATGAAATCGTTAAGGAAAGCCGGTTTTATACGTCCATGGTTTGCACATGAAGGATGTGTGTTAAAATATTAATATTAAATGATTCTCCTTTCTAACAGTTTAAAATTTTAGATGAGGTGATTATTTAACAGGCTTTATCATGCAAAGTGAAAGAATCGGGTACGGCCCGAGAACCCAACGGAAGCGTAAAAACGTTAATTTAAAGCGTAATTAAAACGTGTTCAAAGGGGTGTTCCCTTTGAAGTTCCCGGACGTTCGGTGTTTGTCAAAGCCCAAATAATAAAAAGAAAAATTCTGGACATGTGGCTTAAAGGACAAGAACAAAGGTACATGTAAACGTAAAAGAAAACCAACCTTTGTTCGTTTTTACGTAGAACGGCTTCGAGCGTTGTTTACTCTTTTCTTCCTTGTATGTCCACTTGAGAGCTCAAAGTAGAACTCCTCTAAGTATTATCCACACCACACTAAGGATAAATCTCTATTCTATTGCTAGATAGAAAATAGAAATAGAATAAGAAACAATTCCAAGGAAGGCACTATGAATTAGTGTACCTTGGAATGTTTTTGTTCAATCTTCTCTAAGAAGTATGAACACTCAAGAGAGAATTTTCAGAGAGTTTTTGGCCTAAAAGCACCAGCAAAAATGAAACAAGTTAAGTGAATAGTGTCTAGCAAAGTAGTTTTGTGTATGTAGAATGTTGAGTTCAAAAAACCACCTACATAAGTAACCTCCAAGGCAACTTCCGCATACACACACTTCTAGCACATCCACTACACATGATAGCAAGAAAAAAACCACCCACAAATGAGAAAATTTTCGTGCATACATGTACACATGTGGAGGAGTTGAAACTCCTCCTTAACTAGCTTCAACTTACATGAAAAATGGACTTGGATCTATATATGTTGTTGGACTTGTATTTAATCAAATTAAATAAAGTCCAAAAACGTATCCATTGGGAATTAATTAATCTAATTAATTTTAATCCAATTGGAGCCCAATTATTTATTTAATCTAATTAAATAAACATAAGTCCAAATTAAGAATAATTGATCCAATCAACTATTCTAGCCAAAACCCGATAAATTAATCCAATTAAGTCAAAGGTTCTTAGTCCAAAAAATTGACTAATCCTATTAATTAGTTCTTGGACCATCCATCAAATGAGTTTCTAAATAAATGATCCAATCATTTATTTTTTCTCTTGAATAAATTTAATCCGATTAAATTTATTCGTTTCTTCTAGAATTAATTCCAAATTAATTCCGTCAAATTCAAAGTGATTTGTGTGTGACTCATTAGGTTCACCCTCAGCTAGACTTAGGCTTGGGTCCAACACAATTGGTCAATTGAATCTAATTTAATTCACTGTTTTCCGATTAACCATTAATCAAAAAAATGCCCGTCACCATGGGTGGCCCTCTAGCAACGGTCCATGGCACTAGAGACTAGGTGAATGTTGGCGTGAATATTTAGGTTCACGAGTTCCATACGAGTACGGTTCTTCCATCATCCGTCTCCAGGTCTAAGTCTAGGGCATGGAATTGGGCGTCGATTCCCATCCTGGACTATACAACTATGCTGTATAACTAGAGACACGTTTACTCTATCGATCGACGTAGGAAACCATTCCCTACTCGATCAATCATTGTGGCTACAGACTTATAAGAGTTTAAACTGTCTCAGAGCGCATAGGAGACTTGACTGTCATATACTGACAGGTGACGGATCCTATCTTGGGATCCACCGCGCTCAATACATATTCCGACTGCACTGTATAAGGCTTATGATGAACGTATCCCAGATACGGACATCTCTTGCCAGATACTGGATGCAACCATCATATGCATGTGACTGCATGATTCCTCAAGTCCGAGGACTAATCTCGTACTATCGGAGCCGGGAATGCCAGTCATACCGACCAAGTCTCCAAGGCTTCCATACGATGATTCCCGCGAGTCAGTTCAGTCAGCTAACACCCTTGTCAACTAACCCACTAATATTGCATAGACGTCCAACGTCTGCCGCCGTTGAAACACGGCACTCATCTAATGAATGCAATCCTTAGTGCAAGTCTCTATAGGACCCTCGATGCCCTGTCTTGAGGTTCTCGACATGGAACATTTCAGACTAACCCTCAGAAGTTGGTTTCATAGCTGCCATCCAATGCAGCAACCCAACTCATGGGTTATCCAATTGGTCTGTAAGCATTTGTTGTGACGTTAAAACGCCGTTTAACGTAATCAATAAGCACAACAAACACATAGTGCCACGTATGAATACTTACTATATTCATCAAGTTAATATTACTTAATAAAGATTGCTAAATAGTACCTAAAACCGCCAATCCAATTGGCTTTCTAGTCACCTATTCCAACACAAAGTCCTATTGAAGTTCACAAAGTCCTTTCTAAGGAGCTCTATCTAACCTACACTTTGGTTCTTAACCTTTGATTCTTTCACTTACTGTAGCACCTCCGAACAACATTAGGATCTTGTACCACATAAATGTCACACTTCAAACAACACTATTTCTATATATGTACATAACCTATCTATAATTGAATACTTATTATGCCCCCTTCAAACATCTTCCAAGTCCAAAAACAAAAATGCGGCCAAGCCCAAGACAAGAAGTCAGCCACCATGCAATCAGCCTAGCAGGCCCCAAACCTTGTTGGCCCAAACACAATCCCCAGAAAGCGAGGTCTTTATCCCCTTCCTACCTCCTAGACTGACAAGGCAGGGCCCATAAATGAAGCCTAGTCAGCAAGTCCAAGCACGTAGTATGGTTGCCACTTCAGCTAGATTCTTTCAAGGGCCACATAACCCTAGAATGGCGCTAGCTAGGACCTCGTATCTAGTTGGAACAAGTTCTTGGAAGTAACAAGTAACTGATTTCCCCATATTCTTGATTGACTGGACAAGACTTGTTTTAACAGTCATATCTCTTAGGAGATAACTTCAAATCATGGATAAGTACTATCATTTCAAAGTTGCCCCTAAGGTTTCTATGATATCCAACTTGCCCATACTACTTGGGGATCTCTCCCAAATTCTCTATAAATAGAGGCATAAGGCCAGTCAACAGGTAAGTGAACTTAATTAAGAAACTATTTTCTCTCGAACAGCAAGGATAAGCACTAGTAGCTCTTTTTCCACATTCTATACTCATATTTCAGCTCCTACTTTCGTGTTCAAGCATTCCCCACTGCGTTATCTTATCATTATCTCTCGTTTACTCAAGAACTCCCTTCTCCTTTTAGAGCCCCCTGACACCTATCAGTTTATAATGGTACAATTGGTCCCACTGAACATGTTTTTAAGGTTTAGAATGTGACATTAACACAAAAGTATATTGATGAAGAGGTGGATACAAGATAAAAGAAAGAAAGGGAGACTTGTCTTCTCCATTTCTTTCTTTAAGTTTAAAACACCTCTAGAATTTATTTGAAGAGCTCTCTACAGCTAGTTTGATAAATCTCTTCTTCCTTCCTTGTCTGAATTTCATGGGTAAGCTAAGATGTAGGTTGAATTTGAAGAAACCAAATTGATTAAATTGGAAGAGTAGCAGCAGGAAATAATCTTCACCGATTAGTCTCTGTAATTTTTTATTATCATGCGTTACAATTGTCCACATTTATTTATTCTTGTGCCAATGAAAATCTTAGAATGTCTAGTAAAACTTTGTAGTTTTGAGCAGACTAGGGGTACTAAAATCCTTATAATTTGAGATATGATGTTCAATTTGTATGGTTATTGTGGGAGATGAAACTAATCACAAAGAATATTGTATTTTTGTAAATATTATGATTTTTGAAAGAGTATATGAGTTTTTAGAGAAATAGTGGCCAAGAATCTATGATAATGCAGATCATGTTGTACTGAAATCAGAAGAACTTATTATATATAAATACAATTCGTATGGCTCTTGTTTTAATTAAAACTACAGATATAGGAGAGTATTTGGAGTAACATGGTACCTATATTAATTGTTTTTTTTTTTTTTTGGGAGAATTTGTAATTAGGTATAGAGATTATGTCAAGGAAAAACATGTAATGGAGTAAGAGGGGTTTTGTGACTACCATAGAATTATACACACAATTGAGGGATTGATTGCTAATTAGTAAGAAAATATAAATTTAATTACAAGTTATAAATTGTAATTTGGATATATTAAAACTCGAAAGGACTAAATTGAAGCTTTATAAAATATTTGGAGCTAAATTATATAATTTTAAAAGTGAAGAGACTAAAACTGTAATTTTTTGCAAAGTTAAAAACCAAAAAGATAATAAAAAAAGGATAACATTAATAGGGATTAGGTTGGTTGAGGTTTGTCCAAGTGGCATGTACCTATTTTCAAAGCTAAATGCGCACACATCACTACTTTAATGGCTAAATTTCAATTTACTCCCCTATATTTTTGTGAAATAGTTAAAAACCCCCCGTGTTTTGAAAATAGGATAAACACACCCCTATGTTTTAGTAAATGCAGCACAAAACCCCCCTTCCGTTAGAAACTAACGGAAGGTGGTGTGCACACACCTGAAGTGCGTTTGGACATAATTTTTTTTCGTGTTTTGACTTTTTTTTTGTCCATAATTGACTAAAATACCCCTATGTTTATATAAAATTACAATGGTCTAAATAGGCTATTTTTGAAGGATTTTTTTTGCATTTTCATATATCCTAAAAGTATAAATAGTTTTTTTTTCAATATATTTATATTAAATATTAAAATACAAAAAAATAAAAAAATACATTATCAAGTTTAATATACTAAATTTTAATTTTCATATTTTAGTATCTACATGAATATAAATATTAAATAATTACAACAATTCAATTTCTAAATGAATTTAGATATTTTTATTAATTATACCAAATATATATTGTACACCACATTTAAGTAAATATTTAATAATTATTATAATTATTTTTAATTAACTGAAATATATATTAATAAATATAATTAAATTAATTAAAATGATTTTTTTTTAAAAAAACTGGGGCGACGGCGACCGTCGCCGTCACCCTCTTTTGTCCGCGCACAGGAGGCGAGGGCGACGGTCGTCACCCTCTTTCTTCCACGCACAGGAGGCCCGTCGCCCTCCTTTCTTTTGCCGCAACGCCGTCACCCTCCTTTATGGGCAACGACGACACCGCCAAATTTGTTGGCGGGGGTAGGGGTGGGCTGGGGTGGGGGGGGTGGGGAAGAGGGGTGGTGGGGGGGAAGGGGGAGGGTCTTTTTTTAAGTTATATATATATATATATATAATAATTTATTTTTTATACTTTTAATTTTTTTATATATAATATAAATTAAATAATTTGTTGAATCCAAACCCTTCATTTTTCTTAGATCTCACGGTTGAGATTTATTAATCAGATCAACGGTTATTATATAAACAAAGAAGATTCAACGATTAGTAAAATAAGGAATAATATATAATAAAAAGGGCTTAACTGTCATATAACTAAAAAATTAATGCCGTCAAGTCAATTTAACGGAGTGGGGCGATTAAGCTACATTTAATAAAAGAGCTTTTTAACTGAATTTTTAAAACACAGGGGATTTTATACAATTAAGCCTTACTTTAATATATATCTATATATATATGTATATATATGTTAATAGCCAATAATTCACACAAAGCAAAGTTTGGCATCTTATTAGTTTGTCATCCTTCGGTAATTCGCAACAGGTAAGGAGTTTTAATTTTAAAGTACCAATTAAATAATAAATTAATATTATTTAATTAGTGAATTTATTAAATATATTTTGTACTATTCGATTTACTATTTAATTAAAAAATTTAAGTATTTATATAAATTAGTGTTCGGTTATATTTTTAATTGAAATGGAGATATTATTAACAATAAGTAAAATTATTTAATCTATTAGATTTAGCCGCTACTATAATTTATTTACTCAAATTAACCGAATTTATTAACCAAATATATAATTGAATTTACTAGTGTTTAAATAATTATTATAATATTGAAAAATAGGAAAAAATTAATAGGAATAATAGATAATTATGTTTGAGAAATATATGGAAATTATATTTGAGAAATATTGTATTTATTAAAAAGAAATATTAGATTTTTGTAATAATTTCATTTAGGGATGTTATAGAGAACGATGGTTATAAAAATATGAGGGGTTTGATGAAATAAGCTCTTATGAGTTAATTGATAATTATATATATACCGCAAAAGCTTATAATGTCTAATTATTTAGACAAGGAATGAACAAAGGTTTGAATTTCAATATAAATGAAATATTTAAAAATTGGCATAAAAAATGCTAATATTATATAGTAATTTCATTCAGAATTTTTGATATTTGTGATATGTTGATTATACATATTATAACCTAATATAAGATACGGGGATAAAGTAGAGGAATGATCAGCTCCTTCTACTAGCATAATCGGAAATTGAGGTAAGTATAGTTAATTGGATCTATAGATATAAGTATATATGGGTATACTTGTTTGTTGTACACCTGACTGATATTTGTAGATGCTTATTTGGATTACGTGGTTATTCTGTGAAGTTGTCATTATGTGTTTATTTGCAATTATTTATGTATTATAAATATTGACCTATGATTGTCCTATATTATATTCTATTGTTGCATGGAGTTGAACGAAGAAGTCAATTATGAGTATATTGTTAAGTTGAGATAAAGAGATGACTTACCTAGTTGGGGAACATAGTCAATAGTTTATGATGATGTGATTGATGACGATGTGATATGAGAAAAATGAATATAAGCTAGGTACCATGGCGCATCGAGTACTGGGGTATTTCGGGTAGCAGGGAAGATCCTATGCTAATAGCTACAGACTGGAGTGGTGTGGGAATGCCATGTTCATTGTGATGTCCTGCACTGATATTGCTACACACTCAGATAGTGTGGGGGTATCACATTCGACGAGTATCTTATGCTGTATATGATATGACATTGGTTGAGATGATGATGGTCCGCAAAACCATTAACTAATGTACTCCAATTAGAGTAAGCAGGGCCCTAAGAATATAAAAGTTTGATTTCAGATATTATATTGTGGATTGATGCATCATGTGGTATTGATTACTTTATAGCTCTATTGTGATTTATATATATATATATATATATATATATATTAAATATTCATTGGTTTATGGCATGGCATGTATCTATGCATTTATATAGGCTGATTAGCTATACTTATTGAGTAGGCAGCTCATCCGTTGCCAATATTTTTCAATAGATAAGTCACAGTGAGTAGCTTAATTGGATCTTAAACCGCGGTGCTAGTCTTATTAGGTGTGTTAACAGTGTCACATTGAATTGGGATTTCTAGCTGCATAATTACATGGATTCTAAATTTGAAGTAAATTTGTATTTTAAGTTTGATGATGCCAAGAACTTAGTTTTCAAGTTATTTAATAACGTCCGCCATTGCTTAAGAAACATATTATATTAACAAAGAAAAATAGAATTTGTCTTATTGGTATTTATGAAAATCTCTTGTATAACGGGTTTAATTATGGATGATTTATAATAATTAGTGGTATTTAAGCGTAGTGTTGTAGGGGGTGCTACATTGGTTGTATCAGAGCAGTGATTAGATTATCTGAGGATATTTCATGAATAGTAGTAGTATTGAATACTTGAAACATATATTATGAATCTAAGTGCATGTGGGTTTCATATAGGATGAAATATTAAGTGAAGATGCTGCTGGCCGAAAGGATTCATTAGAGTTTGTGCATGGTGATGTAGAATAGTTAAGGGATTACATGTGTATCTATACCTCTTATTGTGAATTATACCTCAATACAGTAGTAAGATCTTGTTGGCAGTATATGGTGTTATATTACGTGCAAATTTAATTGTGATAAACCATAGAGAGTTTGACGTTATTCTGTGAATTAATTCAATATCTCATAAAAACATTATTGTTGACATTTAGATAAAAGAAGTAGCTATAGAAGTGAATAGGCAAACAAAGACGGTAATTTGGAAGAAAGGACCCAAATGTTTAATTTTGTTGTGACTACATTTAATTTTATTAAAGAAGGGTGTGAGGTATATTTTGTTAATGTACATTATATTATGATACTTGGTCCTGGTGTATTGAATGTTCCTATAGTTAGAGAATTTCCTTATGTTTGTTTTCTAAGGAATTACCTGGGTTATTACCTTATTGGAAGATAGATTATGATATAGAGACTATTTTTGGAATATCACCTATTTTGATTGTGCCATATCGACTGGCGCTAATAGATAGGAGTTTAAGAAACAAATAAGAGAAATATTAGAGATGAACTCATTAGACCAAGCACTTTACTGTGGAGAGTACTCGTGTTGTTTATGAAAAATAGGCAAAATTATATTTTTAATCCTGTAACTTTAGGTTGTTAGCACTTTTGGACCAATAACATACTTTGTTTACACATTTAGTCCTTTGTTTGATAAATTTAGTCCAACACATATCAGATTTGATCCTTTTTTTGGTAAATTTAGTCTTGTGTTAATAAATTTGATCCTAATCGCATACAATTACGAGACCAAAAAATAAAATCTACTCGAGTGAGAATGGAAACAAAATTGTCAACACAGGACTAAATTTGCCACAAAAGGACCAAATGTGAGATTTTCAGGACTAAATTCGTCAAAAAGGACTAAATGTGTAAATGGAGTAAGTTATAGGATCAAAAATACTACAGACCTATAGTTATAGGAGAAAAAATATAATTTTGCCTGAAAGATAAGAATGACAGTATGAGAGAGTGTACTGATTATAGGCAATTGAATTGGATGACAGTGAAAATTAAATACCCAGTACCAAGAATTGGTGATTTGCTAGGCCAGTTGAAAAAGAGTTGTAATATTTTTGTAAGATCGATTTGAGGTCTAGCTATTGGCAACCGAGGATAACGGAGAAGGTTATGCCTTAAACAACTTTTCACACACGTTATGGTAATTTATGAGTTTCAGTAATGCCATTGGGATTAAGAAATGCATAGACAACAGTTGTGACATTGACGAATCGAACATTTCAAGAGTACTTGAATCACTTTCTAATGGTTTTTGTAGATGGTTTAATGTATTTGGGGAGTAGAAAAGAGCATGAACAACATTAAAAAATAGTGTTGTGGATCTTCAAAGAGAATAAGTTGTATTCTAAGTTGAGTAAATACGATTTCGGGTGGATTAGGTAGTTTTTTTGGGATATACAATATCAAGATATTGAATTATGCCTAACCCTGCAAGGTGATTTCGTATGCATTTCCGCAGTTAAGGTACCACTAGTTGAATTACCCACGCATGATTTGAAATTAGCAACAATTATACATATACAGAAGATTTTAGGAAGTATTTGGATCATATAAATTTGAAGTATGCTTTGACATAAAAAAATAGTTGAAATGGAGACAAAATATATGGATAAAATTGTTAACAAAAATTAACAATGATTGTATTATCTATTATCATCATCGGAAGACGAATGAGTAGCAGATGCCTTGAGTAGAAAGAGTGCAATCATCTTAGCTAATTTGGAAGTCATAATGTGATATTGTTATTAGAAATGAGATCAATAAATGTGAAGCTAGCAGTTGATCGTGGATTTATCAACAACTTTGCAACTTAAGTCATGTATTGTTTTGGATAAAATCTTCGAACCTAAGATGTCAGTTAACAATTGAATCAAGGTAGAGGCTTAGAAACTTCAGTTATTTTAGGAATTTTGGATCTGTTCAATGCTAAAATGTGATGAACCACTGTTGGGCAATCGATCAGTACATGATTTACTATAATTCGAGTACTAAGCCAAGAGATTATGTCCCTGGTCTTGTTGTGGTAGTTTTTTAGGTTATCACAATATTAAAAGTTTGCTTTGATATTAGTTCTCAATTTGATAAGGAACCTTGAAGACATAGTATATTTGATATGTGGAAAGGAACTTATGTAATAAGTATGGTATTGATTGTCTGACAAAGTTTAGATATTAGTAACCATCAATAGTAATGGTCAATTTGTAATAGTTGTCTTAGGATTCACGGGTTATTGATTGATGTCAAATAAGTAATATTATTAGGATGCCTTAAAACATGATTCGAACTTCTGGAGCATCTATTAGATAAATGAGATGACATTGTTGGTACTCAACAAATTTTATAAGGCCAAATTATAAGAGAGATATTTTGGTTTGGGGATGATAATTTTGGTGAAATTATATTGATGAGATATAAGGAAAACAAATGTTGAGTTTAGAACTAACTAATAGGAATCTTATTCATGGATACATCTTCGGGTATGAGAGGGAAATGATGAAGTAGGTTTGGTTGTATATAATTTTATTATTCATACATTAGGACTATATTAATACACTTGGTTAATATGTCATACTGTTGCTTTTATGAGTTAGGAAGAATATCTCGGAACTTGACGTTGGTAGAAATAATTAGTGACAAAATTATTACAGTTCAATTGGATACTTTGTTATTTCAGATGTTAGAGGAAATGCACCGGGTAAGAAGCTAAACTTTTAATAAGGACTGATCGAGTGATTGGGAATAGAATGTGAGTTTGTGTACCTGATGTAGAGGAGTTACATGAGGACATCATGCAGGAAGCCTACAATGCACCTTATGCGATACATCATAGTACTATAAAAATGTATTGGAATTTAAGATCTTACTACTGGTGGCAGACGAGGGGGAAAAAAAGATGTGGTAGAATTTGTGACTAAACGCTTGACTTGTTATCAAGTAGAGACATAGTAGATTAGATGAGTGGTTTGAAAGCTTAAGTTATTTTAGGACTTTTGAGTTTTTCAGTACTAAATTGTTATAAATCACTGTTAGGCGGCCGACCAATATGCAATTTACCTCAACTAAAGCACTGACTTTAGAAACTATATCCCTGATTGATGTTGGTATAGGTCCCTATGTTGTTTGTGACAATGTTAAAATTTTGGGTTGAATATTGATTGTCAATCTAATAGAAAGTCTTTGGAGTCATAGTGTGTTTGATACATGGAAATGAACTTATGTAATAAATGGGGTATTGACGGTCATGACTAGAACATCAAGCAATACCAGATAAGCTTCAATTTATGTCTATATTTGAACGGATTTTGGAAAATATTATTATGAATTTTGTCATTGATTTGCCACGTACATTCAGAAAGCATGATGTTATTTAGGTAATTATGGATGAACTAACAAAATCAACTCATTGCTTACATATATGATAAGGTGATTCATCGGAGAAATTTAGTTAAGTTGTATTTTTCCTACTTTGTAAGATTACATGGTGTGCCTATTTCTATAGTGTCTCATAAAGAACCTCGATCTATTTCATATTTTGAGATTTTACAAAAAGCATTAGGAATGGAGTTACATTTCAGTATAGTATTTCATCCTCAAATAGATGGACAATTAGAAAGGACGATTCAGACCCTGGACGATATGATGAGAGCTTGTACAATGGAGTTTAAGGAAAAATTACGGTGATCACCTACCACTGATGAGATTTACAAATAATAGATATCCATTCTAGCATCAGTATGACCATACAGGAAGCCTTTTTATGAGATATTGATGTCAAGTATGGTGAGATGTTAAAGGATTAAAACCACTAGTAAATCTTGAAATAGTATAAGAAATGAAAGACCAGATACAAATAGTTAAGAAGTGTTTGAAAACAACACAGGATTGGTAAGAAAATTCCTTTGATAAACATCAAAGAGTGATAGAATATGTGATAGGTAGGATGTTTTTCATAAAGTATTTGAATGGAAATAAATATCGAGATTTGGTAGGTAAAGGAAAGGTGTTCGAGGTAAAAATATCAAAGGGATTAACATACATAGAGGAACCAATAGAAATTTTAGATCAGAGCGCAAAGAAATTGAGAAATAAAAAGATACCAATGGTGAAAGTGAGGTGGAGTCATCATTCTCCAAGAGAGGCCACTTGGGAGGTTGAGGCGCATATGAGAAAGAGGTACCCCTATTTATTCTATTCAACGGGCAAGTAAAAGTTAAATTTCAAGGACGAAATTTTATTAGGAGGGGAGAATTGTGACGTCCATTGAATTATATACATAATTGAGGGGCGTATTGTCAATTAGGAAGAAAATATACATGTAATTACAAGTTATAAAGTGCAATTTGAATATATTAAAACTTGAAAAGATTAAATTGAAACTTTATAAAATATTTGGAGCTAAATTATATAATTTTCAAAGTGAAGAGACTAAACTGTAGTTTCTGGAAAGTTAATAACAAAAAAGATAATAAGAAAGGGGATAACATTAATAGGGATCAGGCTGGTTGAGGTTTCAGAATGTCTCATTTACCTATTTCCAAAGCTAAATGCACACACATCACTACATTAATATATATATATATATATATGTATGTATGTATATGTTAATACCCAATAATTTACACAAAGCTGTTAGAATAGGTGACCAGAAAGCCAATTGGATTGGCGATTTTGGATACTATTCATCAATCTTTATTAAAGCAATATTATCCTGATGAATAGAGTAAGTATTCGTCATTGGCATTGTGTTTGTTGCTTACAACTAACATTGAACGGCATTTCAATATCACAACAAATGCCCATAGACTAATTAGATAACCCATGCAGTTGGGTTGCGCATTGGATGGCGGCTATGAAACCAACTTCTGAGGATTCGTCAGAAACATTGCAAGTCGAGGACCCCGAGACTGGGGCATCGAGTGTCCTATTGAGACTTACACTAAGTATTGCATTCACTGGGTGAGTACCGAGTTTCATCTGCGACAAACGAAGGTCATCTATGCAATTTTAGTGGGTTAGTTGATAGGGTGGCCGACTTACTAAACTGACTTGCGGGAATCGTCATATTAAAGCCTTGGGGCTTGGTCGGATGAATGGAATTCCCGATTCCAATAGTATCGGATTAGTCCTCGAGATTCCCAAGATTATTGCCTCACCCTTTCACATGATTCCGAGGACTCCAAGCAAATCATGCTAATTGGGCGTTAGACCCGACCCAATCAACCGAATCATAGACCCGCTGCTACCTCCACGACTCGTGAGACAGGTAACAGTGGTCTACTTTCGTTCATGACATAGTGCAGCTTCTTTTAAGTACAATAGGCGTGCCAGGACTCATGAGACCACGCTATTGACCTAAATCAGCTTCCTCACTATGTCATGGATTGGAAGGCATGGACAAACTCCTAGAGTCCATGTCCACTTTGTCTAGGGTCTAATATTTGGACATTGGTCCAACCAATGTGAGAGTAGCAAATGACCGAGATCTCATATGTAAATATAAACACATTCATCCACAATGTGTAAATAAATAAATTGCATCCCATAGCTGTTATACGATAAACCAAAACCATTCATTCATCATAACAGCCACATGCAAAATTAAAGCCTAGCACGCCCCTGTTGGATGATCACGAGCCCGAATCCTCTGCGATCCACTGAGCCCGCAGTGGATCTATGGTCAATCTAGGGTTGGTCCTACACTGTTACATTAATAGTAACCCAATCATCATTCTGATGGGCCTTGGTCTCTTTTCTCTTTCAAGTCTTCATGGAAACGCCTTGGATCCTTCAGTCTGGGCTCTCCATATGGACCTTCCTTCTTCTCCACCAAATACATAAAAATAAATCCTCACTCCTATTCTACTCTCATTACATATGTAAAAAAAACCCCAGCGAAAACCTGGGGGGAGTACATAAGGAGGGAGAAAGAATGCCTTATTATTCCAAGGCAACTAGAAGGGGAGAAGGAGAAAGCAGAAAGAGGTACATAGGCCCAACATAAGATTAAACCATACATCCGATCTAGGGTCGCGATCATCCATTTCCATTCAACGCACATAGTCACATGATCCAATCACATAAATACATGCTAACATACCATGATTACCAATCACATCAATCCATGATAAATAAATACGTATTAAAATAAAACACGTTCAAGCGGTGTGCCCTTTGAAATTCCCGGCTGTTTGGTGTATCTCAGGAATTAAAAGAACATACATAGCAATCATAGAGGCCATAGGATTCATAAATAAAGAAGACGAAAACATAAATCGGAAACCTACCGATTTGTCGTTTTCCTCTTCTAACCGGTACTCGCGTTGTTCCCCGATTTGCTCCAAGATCTCGTATGGGAGACCCTCTAATTCATGACACGCAATCCGCCCACGTATCTTGTACTTCGTGCTAGTGAACGAACAAGTATTTTATTGGAGAGGACGGATTGATCACACGTTATTAATTTAACGAGATCAATCCTCCTATGTTCAATTGTTGAAAAAACATAAGAATAAGAAACAATTTCTTGGAGAGAGATGAGAGAGGCGGACGAGAGAGAGGGAGAGGGCATACGAGTTTGTGTGCGTGTGTGTGTGTCAAGAACCATCATCTTTGCATAAGTGAAGGGCTAGGAATATATATAGAGGAGGAATCCTTTCCTCTTCAAACTCCAACTCTTTGGAAGACTAATTTGACTAGGATTTTGATCTAGTCAAAGTCCTAGTCAAAGTAGCTCTTTGACCTAGTCAAATAAATCCTAGCCATCCATCTCTCCATTTAATCTCAACCATCGATTTTAATTTAATGAAATATTTAAATCCTATTTAAATATTCCAAGGGCAATAAATAAATATATTAAATATAAATATTTATTCTAAGCCCATTAAATTAATTTTCTAATAAATCTAATTTATTAGATAAATCCCTTTAATCTAATAAAAGGAATTAATTCTCTCCAAGAAAATAAAGGACCCGATTAAATCCAATTTAATCATTCCATTTCTCCAAATATTTAATTCTAAATTAAATACTTTAATGTGTGCGGATTGTGTGTGACTCTTTAGGTTCACCTTCACTTAGACTTTGTTGGATTCCTAGAATCCGCCCATCACCATGGGTGGCCATCTAGCAACGGTCCATGGCACTAGAGACTAGGTGAATATACGGGGATGAACATTTAGGCTCTACAGTACATCTATCCTTCCGTCTATGGTCTCACCACTTAGGGTCTAGGGCACAAAAAATGCAGGTACCCATTTTGGACCTACGTGTTGGTCTGTCCTTTACTAAACGCCACAAGGGAAACCTTCCCTTCTGTTCAGCTATTGTGGCCACAGATTTTAGGGACAAGACACAGAGCATTTGTGAGACTCAACTGTCAACACCTTTTAACAGGAGACAGATCCTTTCTTGGAAACTACTGTCACTCTGTACACCGGAGCTGCACTAGATATAGCTTATGACTACTCAAGCACAACTTGACAATCTCTCACCATATCTAAGATACAGCCCTGATGTACAGGTAAATTCAGTAGTTCCTCAAGTCAAAGGACTTGACCAGTACTGTTGGAACTGGGAACACACATCATACCTAACCTGTTAGAATAGGTGACCATGTAAGCCAATTTTGGCAGGAATATGTAACCTATGTCTAGACAATTCTTTGGTATTTGATAAAACATGTATGAATAAAGAAGTGAAAATTCATATGGCAATACTTTGTTTACGTTCACTTATCTGCATTTACATTTCTGTTCACTACGCAAACAAAGCCCACGGACTGAGAAACGATTTCGGGGACTGGGACTACGCTTGGAGGTAGGTCCATGAAATCAGTCTTACCGAATTAGTCCGGAAATCTCCAAGTCAAGGAATCCCGAAAATGGGTACCGGGATTCCCTTTGAGACTTGCACTAAGCATCTGCTGTCGTATTTCATCGACGGGTGACGAAGGTCGTCTAAGCAGTGTTAGTGGGTCAGCGTGCTAGGAAGCAGCTGGCTGAGGTGACTCGCGGGAACCGTCTTACGGAGGACCTTGAGTATGGTCAGCAAGGTATGACGTGTATTCCCGGGTTCCAACGGTACAGGCCAAGTCCTTTGACTTGAGGAACTGCTGAGTTTACCTGTGCATCAGGTCTGTATCTTAGATATGGTGAGAGATTGCCAAAATACTCTTGAGTAGTCATAAGCCATGTCTAGTGCAGCTCGGGTGTACAAAGTGACAGTAGTTTCCAAGAAAGGATCTGTCTCCTGTCAAAAGGTGTTGACAGTTGAGTCTCATATATGCTCTGTGTCTAGTCCATAAAATCTGTGGCCACAGTGACTGAACAGAAGGGAAAAGGTTTCCCTTGCGGCGTTTAGTAAGGACAGACCGATACTTAAGTCCAAAATGGGTACCTGCATCTTCCGTGCCCTAGACCCTAAGTGATGAGACCGAAGACAGAAGGACAAGTGTACTGTTAGAACCTAAATGTTCATCCCCGAATATTTCACCTAGTCTCTAGTGCCATGGACCGTTGCTAGATGGCCACCCATGGTAACGGACGGATTCTAGGAATCCGACCAAGTCTAGCTGAATGGTGAACCTAAAGAGTCACACACTATCCACACACACTTAGTATTTAATTTGGAATTAAATATTGGAGTAAAGGAATGATTAAATTAGATTTAATCGGGTCCTATATTTTCTTGGAGAAATTAATTCCTTCTATTTGATAAAAGGAATTAAATTAATAAATAGGATTTATTAAAAGGGTTGATTTAATAGGCTTAAGAATAAATTATAATATTAATTTATTATATTATATTTATTTAGCCTTTTGGAATATTTAATAGGATTTAAATATTCCATTAAATTAAAATCAACGGTCGAGATGGAAAGGGGAGATGGAAGGCTAGGATTCGTTTGACTAGGTCAAACACTAGTTTGACTAGGACTTTGACTAGGTCAAAATCCTAGTCAAATTAGGTTACTTAGAGTTTGAGTTTAAATAGGATTAAACTCTTCCTCTATATAAACCCCTAGCTTCCAACATTTAAGCGATGATGATTCTTGAAAAACACACACAACACACACTCTCCCTCTCCTACCTCTCGTCCGCCCCCTCTCTCTTTCTCTAGCAAGAAAATATTTTTCTTAGTTCTTTTTGTTCTTGGAACATCAAGAATTTAGACGAACCAATACCGTTAATTGATAACGAGTTATTGATTCGTCCACTCCAAAAATAATACTTGTTCGTTGCTAGCACGACGTGCAAGATACGTGGGTGGATCGTGTGTCACGATTTGGAGGATCTCAAGAACGAGGTCTTGGTGCAAAACAGGGAACAACACGAGTAGCAGTTGAAGACGAAAACGACAACGGGTAGGTCTCGTTTAAGATTTCGTCCCTCTTTATTTTTAACTCTATGGCCTCCATGATTTATTTAATTGTTTTATGATCATGAGATACACCGAACGCCCGGGAACCTCAAGGGCACACCCCTTGAGCGTGTTCTTTAAATTAAAAGCATGCCTTTTATTTTAATATGTTTATTTTTACTGCGCTTCCGCATTCGCGCAATTCCCGGGACGATCCACCGGATTTTCTTTCATAACCGACGCTACTCAAGATCCTCCGTAAGAAGGTTCCCCCAAGTCACCTCAGTCAGCTGCTACCTAGCAGGCCAACCCACTAACACTGCTTAGACGACCTTCATCACCCGTCGATGAAATACGACAGCAGATGCTTAGTGCAAGTCTCAAGGGGAATCTCGGTACCCATTTCGAGATTCCTTGACTTGGAGATTTCCGGACTGATTCGGCGGAACTGATTTCGTGGACCTACCTCCAAGCATAGTCCCAGTCCCCAAAATATGTTTTCAGTCCGTGGGCTTTGTTTCGGTAGTGAACAGATATATATAAAGCAGATAAAGTGAACACAAAAAAAGTAAATGCCAAATGAATTTCACTTCTTATTCATTAATGATTTATTAAAACCTCGAAATTGTTCAGACATAGGTTACAATTCTCCCCCCAAGATTGGCTACATGGTCACCTATTCTAACACCTTTGACCATGGTACTTGAGACTAATAAATTCAATGGAACGAACTATTCTGTCTGGCTTAGAAACCTAAAGATTGTCCTCGATTTTGAGAACCAAGGCAAAGTCTTGGACGAGCCGCCGCCGAGCGACTTGCCGAAGGAGTCCACGCCGGAAGAGTGTTTGACGTTCGAGAAATGGCATGAAGACAACCGGAAAGTACACAATATCGTACTAGCTTCGATGTCTAATGACATCCAGAAGCAGTATGATAGGCTAGACAATGTCTCCACCATAATGCTACGCATGAACGAGGTTTATGTGGTTCCGGACAGGCATATTAGGTATGCCGCCACAAAAGTATTCTTTGGCACAAAGCTAGCTGAAGGATCATCTGTACAGAGTTATGGGTTCAAGATGCTATCCCTAGTGGAGAAGATCGAGGACGTTAAAGCTAGGCTTAATAATGACACGTACATTGATGTGATCCTCCAGTCATTTCCTCCGTCCTATGACCCGTTCGTTGTTAACTACAACATGAACGGACTTGAGAAGTCTATTCATGAGTTGATCAACATGCTGGTGCAATATGAGGCAATGACCCACATGTCGGCGCCGGTGGTATTGATAGGAGAGACTTCAACCTCCAAGGTGAATGGCAAGAGGGTCGGACGCTGGAAGAGGAAGAAGGGAAAGAGGAAGACGGTTGCAGCCCCTGCTCGCGCTCCTGGCGCCCCTATTGCCCCAGTGGGAATGGGAAAAAGGAAAGGGAAGCCTCGGGGTTCTCAGCGGTCTAAGGCAAATGATGTCTGCATGCATTGCTAATGCTAAGATTGAAAGAGGGAGTGCCCATAACTCCTTTCCAATCTAGGTATGTTTGTGGTTGAAGTAAACATGAAAACTAATTCTGCTTCATGGGTATTGGATACCAGATGTGGTGCTCACATCTGCAAGGATTTGCAGGCACTGCAAAGAAGCAGAAGGCTAACCAAGAATGAAATGATCCTGAGGCTAGGCGATGGCAAGGCCGTTGCTGCGGAAGCCGTAGGATCAATGGCGTTAGCCATTAGTAGTCATGTTAGGATTGTACTGAACGACTATTTCTATGTACCTAGCATGATAAAGAATATTGTATCTATACCCATCTTGGATAAGGAGGATTATTCTTTCACCATCAATAAAATTGGCTTTTATATTAACAATGATGGTGTGTCTCATTTGCTTGGTACATTGGTGAACGGTTTGTACATACTTCAACAGTCTAATTGGATTATGACTGTAGAACACAAACGAAAACATGATAATCAAGATAATCCACAGATATGGCATGCGAGGTTAGGTCATATATCCAAGGATAAGATAAGAAGGTTGGTGGACTCAAATAGTCTAGAAATAGACGATTTGGACAACCCACCAACCTGTGAGTCATGTCTAAAGCGAAAGATGATCAAGAAACCCTTTGTTAGACAAAGCACGCTAGCCAACGGGTCTGTTGGACTTGGTCCACACAGACGTCTGTGGACTATTAAAATACTCATGCAAGAGGTGGGTACTCGAACTTTATAACCTTTACTGATGATCACTCATGGTATGGTTATGTTTACCTGATAAGGTACAAGTCTGAAGCCTTTGGAAGGTTTAAGGAATACAGACTTGAAGTAGAGAACCAAACTGGTCGTAAGATTAAAGTCCTTCCGTCGGACCGAGGTGGAGAGTATTTAAGTGGCGAATTCACTGATTAGCTAAAAGAGAATGGAATTCTCTCTCAATAGACTCCTCCTGGAACACCACAGTTGAATGGTCTATCTGAAAGGAGGAATCGAACCTTATTTAACATGGTCCGATCCATGATGAGTTTTACCGAACTCCCCTTGTCTTTCTGGGGATATGCTCTTGAGACGGTGGCCAAACTTTTGAACTTGGCACCATCTAAGAAGATATCACAGATGCCATATGAGATATCGCATGGCAAGCCTGCCTCCTACAAATACTTGAAAGTGTGGGGTTGCCCCGCATACATCAAGAGATTAGTGGGAGAGAAACTGAACTCCAGGTCCCGTTTATGTAGGTTCATCGGATATCCGAAAGAAATTGTGGGGTATTATTTCTGTTATCCCTCCGAGCAAACGGTGTTTCTCTCATGAAATATAGTGTTCTTGTAAAAGGGTTTTCCATCGGATAGTTGATGTGATGAGGTACTCCTTGAGGAATCAAGTGAGGTACCCCATGAGAAAGTAGTGACATCTGAGCCAATAGATCCCACTGATAATGTTCCAGTCCTTATTAGGTCGGCCAGAGTATCCTAACCACCTGATAGGTACAGATTTCTGGGCCTGGCCGGTCAGTTGGATAATGATTCAAAGACGTACGGAGAAGTAATGTCGGACATCGATTCGGATAAGTGGCTTGAGGCCATGAAATTCGAAAAGGACTCGATGATTGCAAACTAGGTTTGGACCCTAGTGGACCTACCCAAAGGGGTAAAACCCGTAGGGTGTAAATGGGTCTACAAATGTAAGCTTGGAGGTGATGGGGAAGTTACAACCTTCAAATACAGGCTTGTAGTGAAAGGTTACACTCAATGACCCGAGGTCAATTTTGAGGAAACCTACTCGCCCATAGCAATGGCTAAGTCCACTTGGATACTGCTTGCCATAGCAGCATGGTATGACTATGAAATATGGCAGATGGATGTGAAAATCACCTTCGTCAGTTGTTTCATACAGGAAGAGATCTATATAGATCAACCGGAAGGTTTCACATCTTTTGGAGAAGAGCAGAAGGTCAGTCGTCTCCAAAGGTCCATCTATGGCCTCAAACAAACTTCCCGAAGCTGGAACATATGTTTTGATGAAGTCGTACGGGGATATGATTTCATCAAGAACGAGTCCGATCCTTGTGTATACAAGAAGATCAGTAGGAGCTCTGTTGTGTTCCTAGTGTTTTACGTGGATGACATCTTGCTCATTGGGAATGATGCTAAGATGTTGGGAACCACTAAACCTTGGTTGTCAACACAATTTTCCATAAAGGATATGGGTGAGACATCCTACATCCGTGGCATTAAGATCTACAGGGATAAATCTAAAAGGATGTTAGGAATAGGCGACCATGTAGCCAATCTTGGTAGGCGAATTGTAACCTATGTCTGAACAATTTCAAGATTTTAATAAATCATTAATGAAAAAAAGAAGTGAAATTCATTTGCCATTTACTTTGTTTGTGTTCACTTTATCTGCTTTATATATCTGTTCACTACACAAACAAAGCCCACGGATTGAAAACACATTTCGGGGACTGGGACTACGCTTGGAGGTAGGTCCACGAAATCAGTTCCGCCGAATCAGTCCAGAAATCTCCAAGTCAAAGAATCTCGAAAGTGGGTACCAAGATTCCCCTTGAGACTTGCACTAAGCATTTGTTGTCGCATTTCATCGACGGGTGACGAGGGCCGTCTAAGCAGTGTTAGTGGGTTGGCCTGCTAGGGAGCAGCTGAGTGAGGTGACTCGGGGGAACCGTCTTACGGATGACCTTGAGTAGGGTCGGTTAGGTATGACGTGTGTTCCCTGTTCCAATAGTACAGATCAAGTCCTTTGACTTGAGGAATTGCTGAGTTTACCTATACATCAGGGCTGTATCTTAGATATGGTGAGAGATTGCCAAGATGCACTTGAGTAGTCATAAGCCATATCCAGTGCAGCTCCGGTGTGCAAAGTGACAGTAGTTTCCAAGAAAGGATCTGTTTCCTGTGAAAAGGTGTTGACAGTTGTGTCTCACAAATGCTCTGTGTCTTGTCCCTAAAATCTGTGGCCACAGTAACTGAACAGAAGGGAAGGTTTCCCTTGCGGCGTTTAGTAAAGGACAGACTGACACTGAAAGGAATTGTGGATCGTCCCGGGAAAAGCGCGAATGCGGAAGCGCGGTATAATTAAAAAATAAATGCGGAATTTAAACATGCTTTAAATTCAAGAACACGTTTCAAAGGGTGTGCCTTTGAAATTCCCGGGTATTCGGTGTATCTCATGAATAAATCACATATAACATATCATGGAGGCCATAGGGTAGAAAATTAAAAGGGACGAAAATCATAAACGAGACCTACCCGTTGTCGTTTTCGTCTTCAACGGCTACACGCGTTGTTCCCCGTTTTTGCACCAAGATCTCGTTCTTGAGACCCTCCAAATCGTGACACACGATCCACCCACGTATCTTGCACGTCGTGCTAGCAACGAACAAGTTTATATTTTGGAGTGGATGAATCAACAACACGTTATGAATTAACGGTATTGATTCATCAAGTTCTAATGTTCCAAGAACAAGAGAACAAAGAAAAAAATAATTTTCTTGGAGTGTGTGAGAGAGAGAGGGCGGACGAGATAGAGGGAGAGAGAGCCGAGTTGTGTGTGTGTGTTGTGTGTGTTGGAATTTCATCATCATGCAACTTGTAGGATGCTAGGGGTTTATATAGAAGAGGAGTTTAATCCTCTTTTAAACTCCTCTTTCAAGAACTCTAATTTGACTAGGATTTTGACCTAGTCAAAGTCCTAGTCAAAGTAGTGTTTTGACCTAGTCAAAACAATCCTAGCCATCCATCTCTCCCATTGATCTCAACCGTTGATTTAATTTAATTTAATGGAATATTTAAAACCTATTTAAATATTTCCAAGAGGCTAAAATAAATATAAATATTATTTAAGCCCATTAAATAAATCCCTTTGATAAATCTAATTTATCAATTTAATTCCTTATATCTAATAGAAGGAATTATTTCTCCAAGAAAAATAGAGGACCCGATTAAATCCAATTTAATCATTCCTTCACTCCAATATTTAATTCCTAATTAAATATCTAAATGTGTGTGGATAGTGTGTGACTCTTTAGGTTCACCTTTCAGCTAGACTTGGTCGGATTCCTAGAATCCTTCCGTTACCATGGGTGGCCATCTAGCAACGGTCCATGGCACTAGAGACTAGGTGAAGTATTCAGGGATGAACATATAGGCTCTAACAGTACACTCGTCCTTCTGTCTTCGGTCTCATCACTTAGAGTCTAGGGCACGGAAAATGCAGGTACCCATTTTGGACCTAAGTGTTGGTCTGTCCTCACTAAACGCCGCAAGGGAATCCTTCCCTTCTGTTCAGTCACTGTGGCCACAGTTTTAGGGACAAGACCTAGAGTATATATGAGACTCAACTGCCAAAACCTATTGACAGGAGACAGATCCTTTCTTGGAAACTACTGTCACTTTGCACACCAGAACTGCACTAGACATGGCTTATGACTACCAAAGAGAATTCTGGCAATCTCTCACCATACCTAAGATACAGCCCTGATGTACAGGTAAACTCAGCAATTCCTCAAATCAAAGGACTTGACCTGTACCGTTGGAACCGGGAATACACGTCATACCTTGCTGACCATACTCAAGGTCCTCCGTAAGACGGTTCCCGCGAGTCACCTCAGTCAGCTGCGTCCTAGCATGCTAACCCACTAACACTGCTTAGACGACCCTCATCACCCGTCGATGAAACACGACAGCAGGTGCTTAGTGCAAGTCTCAAATGGAATCCTGGTACCCATTTTCGGGATTCCTTGACTTGGAGATTTCCGGACTGATTCGGGAAGACTGATTCCATGGACCTACCTCCAAGCGTAGTCCCAGTCCCCGAAATTAATTCTCAGTCCGTGGGCTTTGTTTGCGTAGTGAACAGATATAGAAAACAGATATAAGTGAACACAAACAAAGTAATGCCAAATGAAATTCACTTCTTTATTCATTAATGATTTATCAAACACCTATAATTGTCTAGACATAGGTTACATATACCCGCCAAAATTGGCTTACATGGTCACCTATTCTAACAATCTCCCACTTGACCTTTAAAGCCAATCACCCATATGCCTAATCCCCATCTACTCAAGATGTTGCGTATGAGCACTCTGCGACATAGGCTTTGTCAGCGGGTCTGCTGTGTTGTCTGCTGAGTTGACTCGGTCCATCCGAACGTCACCTCTTCCTACCATTTCTCTAAGAAGATGGTAGCGTCTAAGAATGTGTTTGGAAACGGTGATGAGATCTCGGTTCCTTTGCTTGCGCTATTGCACCGTTGTTATCACAGAAGATGACAACAGGCTCGACGATGCTAGGCACCACACCCAACTCTTGGATGTAGTTTCTCATCCAAACCGCTTCCTTAGCAGCTTCTGAAGCTGCTATGTATTCAGCCTCAGTGGTGGAGTCAGCAGTGGTTGCTTGCTTGGAACTTTTCCAAGCCACTACTCCTCCGTTGAGTTTGAATACATACCCCGATTGAGACTTGGCATCATCGTCATCAGACTGGAAGCTAGCGTCGCTAAAGCCTTCCAGAATTAGTTCTCCATTGCCATAGACCAAGAACATTTCCTTAGTCCTCCTAAGGTACTTAAGGATGCCCTTAACGGCATTCCAATGTGCCTCTCCTGCACAGGACTGATATCTGCTTGTCACGCTCAAAGCGTATGCAATGTCAGGCCTGGTGCAATGGACCGCATATTGGATGCTACCTACGGCAGAAGCATAGGGGATGACTTTTCATCTTTTCAAGTTCCTCATCAGTCTGCGGGGACTGTTTCTTGGACAACTTGATCCCATGCCTCATTGGAAGGAATCCTCGTTTGGAGTTGTCCATTCGATATCTCTTTAGGACTTTCTCCATATACGAGTTTTGGGTGAGCCCTAACATCCTTTTAGATCTGTCCCTGACAATCTGGATGCCTAGGATGTAGGAGGCTTCACCCAAGTCCTTGATGGAAAACTTGGTTGACAACCATGCTTTTGTGTTTCCTAACATTCTGACGTCATTACCAATGAGCAGAATGTCATCCACGTAAAGCACTAGGAACACTATAGAGCTCCCACTGACCTTCTTGTATACACAAGGGTCGAATTCGTTTTTGATGAAGTCATATCCCCGTATTACTTCATCAAATCGAATGTTCCAACTTCGGGATGCTTGTCTGAGGCCATAGATGGACTTCTGGAGACGACAGACCTTCTGTTCTTCTCCAGTGACCGTGAAACCCTCCGGCTGATCCATATAGATCTCTTCTTCAACGAAACCGTTGAGGAAGGCCGTTTTCACGTCCATCTGCCATATTTCATAGTCATTACCATGCTGCTATGGCAAGCAGGATCCGAATGGACTTAGCCATGGCTACTGGCGAGTAGGTATCCTCAAAATCGACCCCGGGTCGTTGAGTGTATCCCTTGGCTACAAGCCTAGCCTTAAAGGTTGTGACTTCTCCATCAACGCCAAGTTTGCGCTTGTAGACCCACTTACAGCCCACTGGCTTAACACCTTTCGGTGGATCTACAAGTCTCCAAACTTGGTTCTCGCTCATGGAGTCCATTTCGGTCTTCATGGCCTCAAGCCATTTCCCGGAGTCGATGTCAGACATCGCTTCCCCGTATGTCTTAGGATCGTTATCCAGAAGATCGGTCGCACCTAGAAACCCATATCTCACTGGAGGTCTGGATTCTCTAGTGGACCTACGGAGGACGGGAACGTCAGTGGTGACTGTGGGCGCTGACTGTATCGGAGCCGGCGGTTCAGGGGCCGGGACTGGCCTTTCTTGAGGTTGTCCTTCATGCCTAGCATGTTGGACTTCTCTAGGTTGGTCAGCCCTCCGTGCGTTAATCCTAAATCCTCTTGGTGAGGTTTCCGCGGCTACTTCTGATGGCTGAGTTCTATCACTTGATTCCTCAAGGATCAGCTCATCAGGTTGGATATCCTCCGGGAAGCCTTGCTCCAAGAATACTGCATTCCTTGAAACAAATACCTTTTGTTCCAAAGGGTCATAAAAGTAATAACTCGCAGTTTCTTTAGGGTATCCAACGAACCTGCATAGGCTAGACCTGGATTCTAGCTTATCTCCCACTAACCTCTTGACGTATGCGGGGCTACCCCACACTTTCAAGTAGTTGTAGGACGCAGGCTTGCCATGCCATATCTCATATGGCGTTTGGGTCAATGCACTGGTAGGCGCCAAATTCAACAACTTGGCTGCCGTTTCTAATGCATAACCCCAAAACGATAAAGGCAATTTGGTAAAACTCATCATGGACCGAACCATGTCCAACAGGGTTCGGTTCCTCCTTTCAGAGACGCCATTTAACTGTGGTGTTCCGGGAGGTGTCCATTCCGATATTATACCATTTTCTTTTAGATAATCTAGGAATTCGGCACTAAGGTATTCACCGCCTCGGTCTGACCGTAGGACTTTAATTTTGCAGTTGGTCTGGTTCTCCACTTCAAGCCTGAATTCTTTAAACCTCTCAAGAGCTTCAGACTTGTACTCATCAGGTAAACATAACCGTACCGTGAATGGTCATCGGTGAAGGTTATGAAGTAGGAGAACCCACCTCGGGCCTGCGTCCTTAGTGGTCCACATACGTCTGTATGGACCAAGTCCAACAGACCTGTGGCAAGCCTACTTTGTCCTACAAAGGGCTTCTTGGTCATTTTCCCTCTTAGACAAGATTCACAAGTTGGTAGATCACTCAAGTCCCCAACCTCTAGGTTCTTTGAGTCTACCAACCTTTTCATTCTATCTTGGGATATGTGACCTAGCCTAACGTGCCACAGACGTGCGTTCCCGTTTATTATCTAATTTCCGTTTGTGTTGAGCGTTAAGAACGAAATTCATTTGTTGCAAGATATAGAGCCCGTTGTGCAATGTACCAAGTAGATGAGCAATTCCACACCTCATCAAATAAAAGCAATTTTATTTGATTCTGAACTCATAACCACTATTGTCCAACAATGGAATGGAAATGATGTTCTTAATCATACTAGGTACAAAATAAACCTGCTCTAATTCTATGCTAATGGTATCACTAATCACTAAAGTGGCGGATCCTACTGCTTCTGCCGAGATGGCCTTGCCATTTCCAAGCTTCAGGATCATGTCCCCGCTACTTAGTTTTCTGCTTCTTTTCAGCACCTGCAAATCATTGCAAATGTGAGCTCCACAGCCGGTATCCAATACCCAAGAGGCAGAATTAGTGACCATATTAACCTCAATCACATATATACCTTGGTTTGAGAAGAGTTTGGGGCACTCTCTCTTCCAATGCCCTTTCTCACGGCAGTTGATACATATGTCATATGTCTTTGACTGTTGCTTGGAGACAACCTTTCCCTTTCCTTTGCCTTTCCCCTCTTTGGCAATGGGAACACTCTGAGTGTTCGTAGCTGCTATGACGGCTTTTCCCTTCCCCTTCTTCTTTTTCCAACGTCCGGCACCCTTGCCTTTCGTCTTGGAAGTTGAAGCACCTCCAAACAATACCGAAGGCGTGGACTTCTTAGTCGTTGCCTCGTATTGCACCAACATATTGATCAACTCATGAATGCCCTTCTCAAGTGCATTCATGTTATAGTTGACGATAAATTGGTCGAAGGAGGGTGGGAGTGACTGAAGGATCACATCTATGTACGTTTCGTTATCGAGACCTGCCTTTAGGTCCTCGAGCTTTTCCACTAGGGTAAGCATTTTAACCCCATGCTCTTGTACAGAGGATCCTTCTGTCATTTTAGTTCCAAAGAACGCCTTGGTCACGACATACCTAGTATGCCGGTCCGGGACTGCATAGCAATCCTTAAGGCGAGCCATAATGGAAGGGACATCGTCTAGCCTTTCATATTGCTTCTGAATCTCATTGGTCATCGAAGCAAGTATGACGCTACGGACCTTCCGGTTATCCTTATGCCAAGTCTCGAACGTCTCACGTTCTTCTGGCGTGGATCCTTCCGGCAAGGTCCTAGGGAGAGGCTCGTCCATGACGTAGCCTTGGTTCTCGTAATCTAGGACTATCCTGAGATTGCGCAACCAGTCGTTGTAATTTGTTCCATTGAATTTGTTTGTCTCAAGAATGGTGGAAAGTGGGTTCTTAGACATTTTAAAATCTATATGTAGAAAAACAACGCGCGATCAGCAGAAAGTAAAGACGGTGGTTTGATAAAAATAATTAAATGCTTGGTCTTTAGTCATTTAATCCTCCCACTATTTATACGAAAACACGGTACTCTCAAACGTGATTTTCGGGAAATCCTTTCCTAGTGGGCTTGGGATCCACAGCGATTTTTCCCATACCCCGCTTTTACGATTCGCATGAAAAGATTCCTGTGGGAGGTATTCCATACCATTCTCGTTCCACGAGATTCCCAAGATTTATTGCCTCACCCTTTCGCATGATCCCGAGGACTCCAAGCGAATCATGCTAATTGGACGTTAGACCCGACCCAATCGACCGAGCCACAGACCACTGGTACCCCACGACTTGTGAGACAGGTAACAGCAGCCCATTTTTCGTTCATGACATAGTGCAGCTTCTTTTAAGTACAATAACGTGCCACGACTCGTGAGACCCACGCTATTGACCTAAAAACAGCTTCCTCACTGTGCCATGGATTGGAAGGCATGGACAAACTCCTAGAGTTCATGTCCATTTTATTTAGGGTCTAATATTTCAACATTGGTCAACCAATGTGAGAGTAGTGAATGACCGAGATCTCATAATATATCCATACATTCATCCATAATGCATAAATAAAATCCATCCATAGCAGTTATATGATAAATAAAAGTCATTCATCCATCATAATAACCACATGCAAAATTAAAGCCTAGCCGCCCCTGTTGGATGATCACGAGCCCAAATCCTATGCGACCACTGAGCCCGCAGTGGATCTATGGTCAATCTAGGGTTGGTCCTATACTATTACAATAATAGTAACCCAATCATCATGCTGATGGCCTTGGTCTCTTTTCCTCTTTCTTCACTTCATGGAAACGCCAAGGGACCTCCGGTCTGGGCTCTCCATGTGGTCCTTCCTTCTACTCCACCATTACAAAAATGGAAACCTCACTCCTAGTCTACTCTCATTACATTATATAAAAAATAGAAACCCCAGCGAAAACCCGGGGGGAGTACATAAGGAGGGAGGTAGAATGCCTTATTATTCCAAGGCAACTAGAAAGAGAGAAGGAGAAGCAGTTTAAAGAGGCACACAGGCCCAACAGAAAATTAAACCATACATCCGGTCTAGGGCTCGTGATCATCTATTTCCATCCAACACACATAATCACATGATCCAATCACATAATTACAATATACCAATAATTCATGATTTCCAATCATAATAATCCAAAACAGAAATAAATGATCATGTGCGCAACGTGTGAAAAATAAAACACAAATATTGGTAATAATATTTTTCTCGTTTTAGGAAAACCTTTCCTCATTATTTTAAGTAAAATAACCCCGGGATTCCAATCCAATTTATTTTATTCCTAAAATAATGCCTTTAGGAATTAGGCAAAATTGAACCCAAAAAAATGAATTTCAGAAATTAATTCAAAATTAAAAACTGAAAAGTAAATAAAAAAAATAAAAAAATAAAATAATACTAGGGTTTCAAAAAACCCTAGCTGCAGCAGCCGCCGCCGGGCAGCAGCCGGCCGGCCGTGCGCGCAGGGCAGCAGGCCCAGCCTGCCGCCCCTGCGCGCGCGCAGGCACTGCCTGGCCGGGCGCGCGCGCAGGCCCCTTGCCTGCGTGCGCGCGCGCCCTGGCCGGCAGCGCGCTGCGCGGCCTGGTGTATCGGCAAGCCGTCGCGCGCGCAAGCTCCTCTGCCTCGCGCGCGCCGGCCTGCTGGTCGCCAGCGCGTGCCTGCGCTGTGCGCAGTGCGCGCGCGCAGACGCGCACTGGGCACGCCCGCCGGGCGCGCGCGCGCAGACGTCTCCGTCTGCGGGCGCGCGCCTAGTGCCGTCCGCGCGCGGGCTCTCCGCCCGACAGCCTTGCGCGCGCGCGCGCAGACACCCTCGTCTGCCCGCGCGCGGCGCGGCTGGAGGCCTATACACCGAACCGGGCTTCTGATCCCACTGAAAGGAATTGTGGATCGTCCCGGGAAAAGCGCGAATGCGGAAGCGCGGTATAATTAAAAATAATAAATACGGAATTTAAACATGCTTTAAATTCAAGAACACGTTTCAAAGGGTGTGCCTTTGAAATGCCGGGTGTTCGGTGTATCTCATGAATAAATCACATATAACATATCATGGAGGCCATAGGGTAGAAAATTAAAAGGGACGAAAATCATAAACGAGACCTACCCGTTGTCGTTTTCGTCTTCAACGGCTACACGCGTTGTTCCCCCCGTTTTGCACCAAGATCTCGTTCTTGAGACCCTCCAAAATCGTGACACACGATCCACCCACGTATCTTGCACGTCGTGCTAGCAACGAACAAGTTTATATTTTGGAGTGGATGAATCAACAACACGTTATGAATTAACGGTATTGATTCATCAAGTTCTAATGTTCCAAGAACAAGAGAACAAAGAAAAAAATAATTTTCTTGGAGTGTGTGAGAGAGAGAGGGCGGACGAGATAGAGGGAGAGAGAGCCGAGTTGTGTGTATGTGTTGTGTGTGTTGGAATTTCATCATCATGCAACTTGTAGGATGCTAGGGGTTTATATAGAAGAGGAGTTTAATCCTCTTTAAACTCCTCTTTTCAAGAACTCTAATTTGACTAGGATTTTGACCTAGTCAAAGTCCTAGTCAAAGTAGTGTTTTGACCTTGTCAAAACAATCCTAGCCATCCATCTCTCCCATTGATCTCAACCGTTGATTTAATTTAATTTAATGGAATATTTAAAACCTATTTAAATATTTCCAAGAGGCTAAAATAAATATAAATATTATTTAAGCCCATTAAATAAATCCCTTTGATAAATCTAATTTATCAATTTAATTTCTTATATCTAATAGAAGGAATTATTTCTCCAAGAAAAATAGAGGACCCGATTAAATCCAATTTAATCATTCCTTCACTCCAATATTTAATTCCTAATTAAATATCTAAATGTGTGTGGATAGTGTGTGACTCTTTAGGTTCACCTTTCAGCTAGACTTGGTCGGATTCCTAGAATCCTTCCGTTACCATGGGTGGCCATCTAGCAACGGTCCATGGCACTAGAGACTAGGTGAAGTATTCAGGGATGAACATTTAGGCTCTAACAGTACACTCGTCCTTCTGTCTTCGGTCTCATCACTTAGAGTCTAGGGCACGGAAAATGCAGGTACCCATTTTGGACCTAAGTGTTGGTCTGTCCTCACTAAACGCCGCAAGGGAATCCTTCCCTTCTGTTCAGTCACTGTGGCCACAGTTTTAGGGACAAGACCTAGAGTATATATGAGACTCAACTGCCAAAACCTATTGACAGGAGACAGATCCTTTCTTGGAAACTACTGTCACTTTGCACACCAGAACTGCACTAGACATGGCTTATGACTACCAAAGAGAATTCTGGCAATCTCTCACCATACCTAAGATACAGCCCTGATGTACAGGTAAACTCAGCAATTCCTCAAGTCAAAGGACTTGACCTGTACCGTTGGAACCGGGAATACACGTCATACCTTGCTGACCATACTCAAGGTCCTCCGTAAGACGGTTCCCGCGAGTCACCTCAGTCAGCTGCGTCCTAGCATGCTAACCCACTAACACTGCTTAGACGACCCTCGTCACCCGTCGATGAAACACGACAGCAGGTGCTTAGTGCAAGTCTCAAATGGAATCCCGGTACCCATTTTCGGGATTCCTTGACTTGGAGATTTCCGGACTGATTCGGGAAGACTGATTCCATGGACCTACCTCCAAGCGTAGTCCCAGTCCCCGAAATTGATTCTCAGTCCGTGGGCTTTGTTTGCGTAGTGAACAGATATAGAAAACAGATATAAGTGAACACAAACAAAGTAATGCCAAATGAAATTCACTTCTTTATTCATTAATGATTTATCAAACACCTATAATTGTCTAGACATAGGTTACATATACCCGCCAAAATTGGCTTACATGGTCACCTATTCTAACAGACACTTAGGTCCAAAATGGGTACCTGCATTATCCATGCCCTAGACCCTAAGTGGTGAGACCGTAGACAGAAGGATAGATGTACTGTAGAGCCTAAATGTTCATCCCCGTATATTCACCTAGTCTCTAGTGCCATGGACCGTTGCTAGATGGCCACCAATGGTAACGGGTGGATTCTAGGAATCCAACCAAGTCCAGCTGAAGGTGAACCTAAAGAGTCACACACAATCCGCACACATAAAGTATTTAATTTAGAATTAAATATTTGGAGAAATGGAGCGATTAAATTGGATTTAATCGGGTCCTTATTTTCTTGGGAAGAATTAATTCTTTTTATTAGATAAAAGGGATTTATCGAATAAATTAGATTTATTAGAAAATTAATTTAATGGGCTTGGAATAAATATTTATATTTAATATATATATTTATTGCCCTTGGAATATTTAAATAGGATTTAAATACTCCATCAAATTAAATTAATGGTTGAGATTAAATGGGAGAAATCTATGGCTAATATTGGTTTGACCAAAAAGAAGCTGGATTTGACTAGGATTTGACTAGGTCAAATCCTAGTTGTGGTGGAGTCTTCAAAGTGTAGGAAACTTGAAGAGGAATAGGATTCCTCTTCTATAAATACTCCTTTGCACACATTGAAGAGGATGATGATTCTTGAAACACACACACACACACTCGTGTGCTCTCTCCCTCCTGTCGGCTGCATCTCTCTCTCTCATTCCAAGAAAATACTTTTTTGTTCTTTTATTTTAACAATTGAACAAAAAGAAGGATTGATCTCGTTAAACTAATAACGTTTGATCGATTCATCCTCTCCTAAATAATACTTGTTCTTTCGCTAGCACGAAGTTCAAGATACGTGGGCGAATTGCATGTCACGATTTAGAGGGTCTCTTATACGAGATCTTGGGCAAATCGGGGAACAACGCGAGTACCGGTTAGAAGGGGAAAACGACAAATCGATAGGTTTTCGGTTTACATTTTTCATCCTCTTTTATTTAGAATCCTATGGCCTCCATGATTCTTGTGTATGTTTATTATTATTCATGAGATACACCAAACGCCCGGGAGTTTCAAGGGTACACCCCTTGAACATGTTTATTTTAATATGTTTATGCATGTTTTAAATTCTTGAAATTTAAACTATACCGCGCTTCCGCATTCGCGCTACTCCCGGGACGATCCACACGCCTACCCTAGGCTTTCAGTGGTATCAGAACCCGGTTCGGTGTATAGGCCTACGGTTTTGTATGCGTTTTAAGCATGAAAACGTGTTTGCATGTTTTAATTTATTTCTTGATATTTTTATCGTAAAGCATGTCGTTTTCTTGCTTTCAATTACGTATGATTTTGGTGTTGTTGGCTTTTCTGTTTCTTCTTGGGAAACGGGGGCAAAATCAAATAAAACGCAGAAAATGTAGATTTAAAATGTCTAAGAACCCATTATCAACCATACTTGAGACCAACAAGTTTAATGGAACAAATTACAATGACTGGTTGCGCAATCTGAGGATAGTCCTAGATTACGAGAACCAAGGCTACGTCATGGACGAGCCTCTCCCTAGGACCTTGCCGGAGGAATCCACGCCAGAAAAACGTGAGACGTTCGAGACTTGGCATAAGGATAACCGTAAGGTCCGTAACATCATACTTGCCTCTATAACGAATGAGATTCAGAAGCAGTATGAAAGGCTAGACGATGTCCCTTCCATTATGGCTCGCCTTAAGGATTGCTATGCAGTCCCGGACCGACATACTAGGTATGTTGCAACAAAGGCGTTCTTTGGAACTAAAATGACCGAAGGATCCTCTGTACAAGAGCACGGGGTTAAAATGCTTACCTTGGTGGAAAAGCTCGAGGACCTAAAGGCAGGCCTCGATAACGAGACGTACATAGATGTGATCCTTCAGTCTCTCCCACCCTTCTTCGACCAATTTATTGTTAACTATAACATGAACAACTTGAGAAGGGTATTCATGAGTTAATCAATATGTTGGTGCAATACGAGGCAACGACCAAAAAGTCCACGCCTTCGGTATTATTTGGAGGTGCTTCAACTTCCAAAACGAAAGGCAAGGGTGCCGGACGTTGGAAAATGAAGAAGGGAAAGGGAAAAGTCGTCAAAGCAGCTACAAACACTAAGAGTGTTCCCATTGCCAAAGAGGGGAAAGGCAAAGGAAAGGGGAAGGTTGTCTCCAAGCAACAGTCCAGGGCGTATGACATATGTATCAATTGCCGTGAGAAAGGGCATTAGAAGAGGGAGTGCCCCAAAGTCCTCTCGAACCAAGGTATCTTTGTGATTGAGGTTAATATGGTTACTAACTCTACCTCTTGGGTATTAGATACCGCCTGTGGAGCTCACATTTGCAATGATTTGCAGGTGCTAAAAAGAAGCAGAAAATTGGGTAGCGGGGATATGATCCTGAAGCTTGGGAATGGCAAGGCCATCTCGCAGTAGCAGTAGGGATCCGCCACTCTAGTAGTTAGTGATCGTATTAGTATAGAGTTAGAGCAAGTTTATTATGTACCTAGTATGATTAAAAACATCATTTCCATTCCGTTGTTAGACAATAGTGGATATGAGTTTATGATCAATAAAAATTGCTTTTATTTGATGAGGTGTGGAATTGTTCATATGCTTGGTACACTTAATAATGGGCTCTATATCTTACAACAAACGAACTTCGTTCTAAACGCTCAACACAAACATAAAATAGATAACAACGGGAACGCACGACTGTGGTACGCTAGGCTAGGTCACATATCCCAAGACAGGATGAAGAAATTGGTAGACTCAAAGAACCTAGAGGTAGGGGACTTGAGTGAGCTACCAACTTGTGAATCCTGTCTAAGAGGGAAAATGACCAAGAGGCCCTTTGTAGGACAAAGCAGGCTTGCCACAGGTCTGTTGGACCTGGTTCATACAGACGTATGTGGACCACTAAAGACGCAGGCCCGAGATGGGTTCTCCTACTTCATAACTGATGATCATTCACGGTATGGTTATGTATACCTGATGAGCTACAAGTCTGAAGCTCTTGAAAAGGTTTAAAGAATTCAGACTTGAAGTTGAGAACCAAACCGACTGCAAAATTAAAGTCCTACAGTCAGACCGATGCGGAGAGTACCTTAGTACTGAGTTCCTTGATTATCTTAAAGAAAATGGTATAATATCTGAATGGACACCTCTCGGGACGCCACAGTTGAATGGCGTCTCTGAAAGGAGGAATCGAACCCTATTAGACATGGTTCGATCCATGATGAGTTTTACCAAATTACCCTTGTCCTTTTGGGGCTACGCATTGGAGAGTGCGGCCAAATTATTAAATTTGGCGCCAACCAGTGTATTGACCCAAACGCCATATGAAATATGGCACGGCAAGCCTGCGTCCTACAACTACTTGAAAGTGTGGGGTAGCCCTGCATACGTCAAGAGGTTAGTGGGAGATAAGCTAGAATCCAGGTCTAGCTTATGCAGGTTCGTTGGATACCCTAAAGAAACTGCAGGTTATTACTTTTATGACCCCTTGGAACAAAAGGTATTTGTTTCAAGGAATGCAGTGTTCTTGGAACAAGGCTTTCCAGAGGATATCCAACCTGATGACCTGATCCTTGAATAATCAAGTGATGGAAACCAGTCATCAGAGGTAGCCGCGGATTCCTCACTTGGAGGATTTAGGATAGATACCCAAAGGGCTGACCAACCTCGAGAAGTCCAGCATGCTAGGCATGAAGGACAGCCTCAGGAAGGGCCAGCCTCGGTGCCTGAACCGCCGGCTCCTATACAGTCAGCGCCCACAGTCACCACTGACGTTCCCATTCTCCGTAGGTCAACTAGAGAGTCTCGACCTCCGGTGAGATATGGCTTTCTAAATAAGACCAGTCTACTGGATAAGGATCCTAAGAGATACGGAGAAGCGATGTCTGACATCGACTCCGGGAGATGACTTGAGGCCATGAAAACTGAAATGGACTCCATGAGCGAGAACCAAGTCTGGAGACTTGTAAACCCACCGAAAGGGGTTAAGCCAGTTGGCTGTAAGTGGGTCTATAAGCACAAACTTAGCATTGATGGAGAAGTCACAACATTTAAGGCTAGGCAAGTAGCTAAAGGATACACTCAACGACCGGGGTCGATTTTGAGGACGCCTACTCGCCAGTAGCCATGGCTAAATCCATTCAGATCCTGCTTGCCATAGCAGCATCGTATGACTATGAGATATGGCAGATGGACATGAAAACGGCTTTCCTCAATGGTTTCGTTGAGGAAGAGATCTACATGGATCAGCCGGAGGGTTTAACGGTCACCGGAGAAGAGCAGAAGTCTGTCGTCTCCAGAAGTCCATCTATAGCCTCAAACAAGCATCCCGAAGCTGGAACATTCGCTTTGATGAAGTAATACGGGGTTATGACTTTATCAAAAATGAATCCGGTCCTTGTGTATACAAGAAAGTCAGTGGGAGAGCTATAGTGTTTTTAGTGCTTTATGTGGATGACATTCTACTCATAGGTAATGACGTTAGAATGTTGGGTGACACAAAAGCATGGTTATCAATCCAGTTTTTCATGAAGGATTTGGGTGAAGCCTCCTACATTGTAGGCATCCAGATTGTCAGGGACAGATCTAAAAGAATGTTAGGACTCACCCATAACTCATATATGGAGAAAGTCTTGAAAAGATTTCGGATGGACAACTCCAAAATAGGATTCCTTCCCATAAGGCATGGGATCAAGTTATCCAATAAACAGTCCCCGCAGACTGATGAGGATTTTGAAAGGATGAAAATCATCCCCTATGCTTCTGTCGTAGGAAGCATCCAATATGCGGTCCACTGAACCAGACCTGACAATGCTTACGCTTTGAATGTAACGAGCAGATATCAGTCTTGTGCAGGAGAGGCACATTGGAATGCAGTTAAGGGCATCCTTAAGTACCAGAGGAGGACTAAGGTTAAATGTTCTTGGTCTATAGCAATGGAGAACTGATCCTGGAAGGCTTTAGCGATGCCAGCTTCCAGGCTGATGACAATGATGCGAAGTCTCAATCGGATTATGTATTCAGGCTCAATGGAGGAGTAGTGGCTTGGAAAAGTTCCAAGCAAGCAACCACTGCTGATTCCACCACTGAGGCCGAATACATAGCAGCTTCAGAAGCTGCCAAGGAAGCGGTTTGGATGAGAAACTACATTCAAGAGTTGGGTGTGGTGCCTAGCATCGCCGAGCCCGTTGCCATCTTTTGTGATAACAACGGAGCAATAGCGCAAGCAAAGGAACCGAGATCTCATCACCGTTCCAAACACATTCTTAGACACAACCACCTTCTAAGAGAAATGGTAGGAAGAGGTGACGTTCGGATGGACCGAGTCAACTCAGCAGACAACACAACAGATCCGCTGACAAAGCCTATGTCGCAGAGCGCTCATACGCAACATCTTGAGAAGATGGGGATTATGCATATGGGCGATTGGCTTTAAGGTCAAGTGGGAGATTGTTAGAATAGGTGACCATGTAGCCAATCTTGGTAGGCAAATTGTAACCTATGTCTGAACAATTTCAAGGTTTTAATAAATCATTAATGAAAAAAAGAAGTGAAATTCATTTGGCATTTACTTTGTTTGTGTTCACTTTATCTGCTTTATATATCTGTTCACTATGCAAACAAAGCCCACAGACTGAAAACACATTTCGGGGACTGGGACTACGCTTGGAGGTAGGTCCATGAAATCAGTTCCGCCGAATCAGTCCGAAAATCTTCAAGTCAAGGAATCTCGAAAGTGGGTACCGAGATTCCCCTTGAGACTTGCACTAAGCATCTGCTGTCATATTTCATCGACGGGTGACGAGGGTCGTCTAAGCAGTGTTAGTGGGTTGGCCTGCTAGGGAGCAGCTGAGTGAGGTGACTCGGGGGAACCGTCTTACGGATGACCTTGAGTAGGGTCGGTTAGGTATGACGTGTGTTCCCTTTTCCAATAGTACAGATCAAGTCCTTTGATTTGAGGAATTGCTGAGTTTACCTGTACATCAGGGCTGTATCTTAGATATGGTGAGAGATTGCCAAGATGCACTTGAGTAGTCATAAGCCATATCTAGTGCAGCTTCGGTGTGCAGAGTGACAGTAGTTTTCAAGAAAGGATCTGTCTCCTGTCAAAAGGTGTTGGCAGTTGTGTCTCACAAATGCTCTTTGTCTTGTCCCTAAAATCTGCGGCCACAGTAACTGAATAGAAGGGAAGGTTTCCCTTGCGGCGTTTAGTAAAGGACAGACCGACACTTAGGTCCAAAATGGGTACCTGCATTATCCGTGCCCTAGACCCTAAGTGGTGAGACCGTAGACAGAAGGATAGATGTACTGTAGAGCCTAAATGTTCATCCCCATATATTCACCTAGTCTCAAGTGCCATGGACCGTTGCTAGATGTCGACCTATGGTAACGGGTGGATTCTAGGAATCCAACTAAGTCTAGCTGAAGGTGAACCTAATGGGCTTGGAATAAATATTTATATTTAATATATATATTTACTGCCCTTCAAATATTTAAATAGGATTTAAATACTCCATCAAATTAAATTAATGGTTGAGATTAAAAGGGAGAAATCTATGGCTAATATTGGTTTTGACCAAAAGATGCTAGATTTGACTAAGATTTGACTAGGTCAAATCCTAGTTGTGGTGGAGTCTTCAAAGTGTAGGAAACTTGAAGAGAAATAGAATTCCTCCTCTATAAATACTCCTTTGCACACACATTGAAGAGGATGATGATTCTTGAAACACACACACACACACTCTCGTGTGCTCTCTCCCTCCTCTCGGCCGCATCTCTCTCTCTCATTCCAAGAAAATACTTTCTTATTATTTTGTTTTAACAATTGAACAAAAAGGAGGATTGATCTCGTTAAACTAATAACGTTTGATCGATCCGTCCTCTCCTAAATAATACTTGTTCTTTCGCTAGCACGAAGTTCAAGATACGTGGGCGGATTACGTGTCACGAATTAGAGGGTCTCCTATACGAGATCTTGGAGCAAATCGGGGAACAACGCGAGTACTGGTTAGAAGGAGAAAACGATAAATCGGTAGGTTTTCGGTTTACGTTTTTTCGTCCTCTTTTATTTAGAATCCTATGGCCTCCATGATTCTTGTGTATGTTTATTATTATTCATGAGATACACCGAATGCCCAGGAGTTTCAAGGGTACACCCCTTAAACGTGTTTATTTTAATAAGTTTATGCATGTTTTAAATTCTTGAAATTTAAACTATACCGCGCTTCCGCATTCGCGCTACTCCCGGGACGATCCACACGCCTACCCTAGGCTTTCACTAAAAGGATGTTAGGAATGGCCCAGTCCTCGTATATTGAGAAAGTCGTGAAGAGATTCAAGATGGGGAACTCAAAATGAGGATTCCTTCCTATGAGGCATGGAATTAAGTTGTCTAAGAAGCACTCTCATAAGACTGATGAGGAGTTTAAACAGATGTTGGACATCCCCTATGCTTCAGCTGTAGGCAACATTCAGTACGTTGTCCAGTGCACTAGACCTGATGTGGCTTTCGCTTTGAGTGTAACGAGTCGATATCAGGCGTATGCCGGGAGGCACACTAGAGTGCAATCAAGACTATCCTCAAGTAACTGGAAAGGACTAAGGACATGTTCTTGATCTACGGTGGTGGAGAATTGATACTGGAAGGCTACAATGACGCTAGCTTCCACTCAGATGACGATGATGGCAAGTCTCAGTCTGGTTTTGTGTTCAGACTGAATGGTGGCTTCGTTGCTTAGAAGAGTTCCAAGCAGGCTACCACGACAGACTCCACCACAGAGTCTGAATACATAGCAGCTCCAGAAGCTGCTAAGGAGGCGGTTTGGATGAAGAGCTACACCCAAGAGTTGGGTATAGTGCCTAGCATCATTGAGCCAGTAGCTATCTTCTGCGATAACAACGGGGCGATAGCGCAAGTAAAGGAACCGAGATCTCATCACCAATCCAAGCATATTCTTAGATGCTGCCATTTGCTCAGAGAGATGGTTAGCAGAGGTCACGTTTTGATAGACCGAGTCAGATCAGCAGAAAACATAGCAGATCCACTTACTAAGCTCGTGTTGCAAGTTGCCCATACTCAGCATCTGGATAAGATGGGTTTGAGGTCAATGGGTGATTGGCTTTAGGTGAAATAGTGGGAGATTGTTAGAATAGGTGACCAAAAAGCCAATAGGTTTGGCATTTTGTAACCTATTTGACAACTTGATGTAATGTAATATTATGTAATGAATAATATAAGTGTTCATTACCATTGGTATCTTCTTTGTTGTGCTCATTTCTATATGCTAAATACTGATTTACATATATCACAACAAAGCCCACAGACCACGGATAAACAACTCATGCAGTTGGACCACGCATTGGATGGTGGTTATGAAACCAGCAGATAAAGGGTTGGGTTTGAAACATTCCAACTCAAGGACCTCGAGACAGGACATTGAGAGTCCTATAGAGACTTGCACCAAGAGTCTTGTTCATTGGATGAGTGTTGTGTTTCATCAGCAACAGGCGTGAGACGCCTGCACAATCATGGTGGGTTAGTCGATTGGGGTCGATCCGACTGAACTGACTCGCGGGGATCATCATATGAAAGCCTTGGAGGATCGGTCAGTATGATTAGGTTTCCCCAGTTTTGATAGTACGGGAGTAGTCCTCAAACTTGAGGAACCATGACAGTCACGTCACACGATGGTTGTATCTTGGATCTGGCCAAAGGTGGTCAGATGATCATTATAAGCCTTGTCCAGTGCTGTCAGAATGTGTAGCGAGGACGGTGGGTTTCCAGAAGAGGATCCGTCCCCTGTCAGTATGTTACAGCGGTATCTCCTATGCACTCAGAGACACGTTCATGCTGCTTAAATCTGTGGCCACAATGATTGGTTGAACAGGAAATGGTTTCCCGTGTCGATGCAATGAAGCATGCGTAGTCTCGAGTATTAAGCATAGACGCCTAGTCAAGGATGGGAACCGACGCCCAATTCCATATCCTAGACTACGGCAGGGAGACAGTAGACGGAAGGACCGTACCCGTATGGAATCGGTGCCTTAATGTTCACACCAACATTCACCTAGTCTCTAGTGCTATGGAACGTTGCTAGACGGCCACCCATGGTAGCGGTCTCTTGTTAGACACGGGCCCAAGTCTAGCTGAGAGTGAACCTAAAGGGTCACACACAAATCGCCGAGGAGGTGAAGAAATTAACTTGGAGTCAATTTCAGAGGAAAATGAGTAACTGGATTACTCAAGGGATTTTCCATTGGATGGATGGGCCGATATTGTATCGGGCCCTCGTTTAATCGGTAAATGAAATTTATCGATTAAATATAGAGAGTCGAAAAATTAGATCTTTTAATTGGATGAAAAGATCAATGGGAATTATTTAAATGGACCTTGAATTAAATGGGATTTAATTTTTGGCTCGATGTAATTGGACTACAATAAAACTCGATCCATTAAATTTTGTCCCAAGATGTGTGTTAATTCCATTTTTGGAATAGAAGAAGTTGGACTTCTTCCTAAATTAGTATGGCCGAAAATTACATCTTTGGAAGAAGTAAATTTCGGCCATACATGGCCTTGGTGAGGTTGACTTGTCCCTTTTGGTAAGGGACAAATCAATTTCAATTAAGCCTCTCTCATTTGGTATGATTAAATCATACCTTATGAGATTGTAGGCTTGATTGATGAATTAGTGGGATTGATTGGGATGTATCTAGACATCCATGGATGAACCTAGACACATTCCAATAATCACATTAATTTACTATATATATGAGTATATACTATCATCAAAGCAAGAGAATAACATTTCATCTTTTTCTAGGAAAAAGAAGAAAAACACACCTCACATTTTCTCTATAATTTTCGGCGCCCTCTCTACCCTTATACTATTCCTTTGTTCTTCATTTGATCTTGGATCATTTTGAATAAGAAAGCTAGTTCAATAAAAGACACTAATACAATAGTGTTCTAGTTTCTTTAATAGTATCCTCTAGATCCGTCTTTCTCTAGCAAGAGAAACGTGATCTCTCCCGGAGTGGTGTGAACTTCTCTAGAGATTTCATACATTTGAACTTGATGAGCATTTCCGGAGAGGAACAATGCTCGTAGTCGTGCAACCAATACAACTACAAAGGTAATTTTGGTTTTACGCTTTTGTAGTATCCTATTCTATGTCTATGCTCTATGTCTAATATATGTTGTTAATATTATCACATCCTACATCGAACGCCTAGTTGAGCACCCAATGGTACACCCCTTGGGATTTGGTGATCATTGCTTTTATTTACACAATTGTTAATTCCATTTCACGCTTCCGCTCGCGCTCCCGAACGGATCTGCTTGTCCCTTCAGAAAGCTACACCATTGTTGTGAATAAAGGAATACGCTCGTTGTTTCCCAGTATCACGTGTCGTGGGGGGCGAAAGTTGAGGTATGATTTGGTTGATGGGTCAAACCTAACATCGAGTAGCATGTGTTAGAATAGGTGGCAATGAAGCCAACTTTATGAAGCAAATTGTAACCTATGTCTGAACAATTTCAGAGTTTTAATAAACCTTGATGAATAAGAAAGTGATGTTCATCTGGCTCATACTTTGTCTGTGTTCATTTTACTTCTGTATAACTGTTCACTGCACAAAAAAAAAGCCCACAGACTGAGATCACATTTTGGGAACTGGAACTATGCTTGGAGATAGGTTCATGAAATCAGTTTCGCCAAATCAGTTTGAAAATCTCCAAGTCAAGGAATCTCGGGAAATGGGTATCGAAAATCCACTTGAGACTTGCACTAAGCATCTGCTGTCGTGTTTCATCGACGGGTGATGAGGTTCTTCTATGCAGTGTTAGTGGGTCATCTTGCTAAGGAGCAGCTGACTGAGGTGACTCGCGGGAACCGTCTTACGGAGGACCTTGAGTAGGGTCAGATAGGTATGACTTGAGTTCCTGGTTCCAACGGTACAGGTTAATCCTTGGACTTGAGGAACTGCTGAGTTTACCTGTACACCGTCGTTGTATCTTAGGTATGGTGAGAGATTACCAAGTCATAGTTACTGAGTAGTCATAAGCCATATCTAGTGCAGTCATGATGTGCAACGTGACAGTAGTTTCCAAGAAAGGATCTGCCTCCTGTCAGAGCGCTGACAGTAGCGTCTCACTGTGCTCTGAGTCTTGTCCCTAAATCTGTGGCCACAGTAACTGAACAAAAGGGAAGGATTCCCTGCAGCGTTTAGTGTAGGACAAGCCGACACTTAGGTCCAAGATGGGTACCTACGTTTCCGTGCCCTAGACCCTAAGTGGTGAGACCGTAGGCAGAAGGATAAATGTACTGCAGAGCCTAAATGTTCACCCCCACGCATATTCATCTAGTCTGTAGTGCCATGGACCGTTGCTAGATGCGCACCCATGGTAACGGACGCATTCTAGAAATTCAACCAAGTCTAGATGAAGGTGAACCTAAAGAGTCACACACAATCCGCACACATAACGTATTTAATTTAGAATTAAATATTTGGAGAGAGATGGGACGATTAAATTAGATTTAATCGGATCTTTCTTTTCTTGGAAAGATTAATTCCTTTAATTGGATGAAAAGGAATTTTACCAATAAATTGGATTTATTGGAATTTATTGAAATGGTTTAAAATAAATATTACTATTTATATTATTTATTTCTTGCCCTATGGATTATTTAAATGAGATTTAAATATTTCATAAAATAAATAGATGGTTGAGACTAAAATGAGATATGGATGACTAGGATTGGTTTGACCAAATCAAAGAGCTACTTTAACCTGGACTTGGACTAGGTCAAAATCCTAGTCAAAATAGTCTTCCAAGAGTTGGAGTTTGAGGAGGAATGGATTCCTCCTCTATATATACTCCTTGCCCTTCACTTGTGGAAAGATGATGAAACTCAAGAATCACACACACACACCACACGTCTCTCCTCTCCCTCTCGGCCACTCTCCCTCTTTCCCAAGAAATATTCTTAGTTCTTTTGTTTCATACAATTGAACTTAAGGAGGGTTGATCACGTTAACTCATAGCGTTTGATCAATCCATCCTCTCCAAATAATATACACTTGATTTTCTGCTAGCACGAGGATCAAGATACGTGGGCAGATTGCATGTATGATTTAGAGGGTCTCAATACGAGATCTTGGACCAAAATGGGGAACATGCAAGTAGCGGCTCGAAGATAAAACGTCAACCGGGTAGGTTTTTCTCGTTTTGTTGGTGTCGGTTTTTTCAACCCTATGCCTCCATGATTTTCTTTCTTTGCTTTGTTCACGAGATACACCGAATGCCCGGGAGGTTCAAGGGAACACCCCTTGAACGTTTATATTTAATTCTTGTTTATGACATGTTTTAAATTCTTGTAATTTTATTATACTGCGCTTCCGCATTCGCGCTCCTCCCGGGACGATCCACATGCCTTTCCTAGGCTTTCAGCATGATTTGCTTGGAGTCCTCGGGATCAAGTGAAGAGGTAAGGTAGAATATCTTGGAATTCTCATCAGATGAAAATGGTATTGAATACCTCCCACGAGGCATTTCCCATGTCAATCGTAAAAGCGGGGCATGGAGAATTGCGCTTGTGGATCTCAAGCCCAGTGGGAAATGGTTTCCCGAAACCCCATTTGAGAGTAATGGGCTTTCATAGAAATAGTGGGAGGGGTTAAAGACTACAGGACCAAGTCTTAACTTGAACATAATATTGTCATAATCTACTGAATATTTTTCTGTTTAATTATTGATGTCTAAGAATCCACTAATCCCTATACTTGAGACTAATAAGTCTAATGGAATGAATAATTGCCCCTATTACATAGTTGCGATTCATTGGGTTGGGCAATTTCAGTAATTTATCATATCACCCTAATTTGGTAAGTTTGGCTTCGGACTTTCTTTTGTGAGGATTTTTCGCTTGCCTTATTTGAAGTGATTTATTTCCTCCATCAACAGCCCCCTAATTCTTAAGTATCTCTTAGGATATTTAGGAATTATGTTGGTCCTTGGGTTTTCCTGTGGGCTTGGCTTGTCTTTGGCTCGATGATGCTTCGAATGCAGCAAGTCTATGCGGTCCCAAACCGACATGTTAGATATGTTGTAATAAAGGCATTCTTAGGAGCGAAAAAGATAGAAGGATCGTCACTATAAAAGCATGGAGTGATGATGCTATCCCTCGTAGAAAAGTTCAAAAAAATACCGTCAATATTTCATGGCAAAGCCATCGCAAATTCATCACAATTTTGTCATAGAATGTTTACGATGCAAAACTTATCTCAAATTTGTGAAGAAAGTATGTCGTCTCAAAGTCACAACTAATTTTGCAATGAATTTTCCAAGATTGTTTCTCCCCCCCTAAATCTGACAATGACAAAACATTTGGCCAAAAGATTTATCATCCTTTATACTATCGATTTTGGAACGACTTTTATTCACTGACACTTGTCATCGCAACACCATTGCATTTATCGTGCAAAAAACTTTAATTATTTTTGGTTTTCAGACAAGGTATATTGCATCAAATCCACTACAGAAATGTGTTATATCTTACAGCTTAAGGCTACATTAAAAAGAGAAACAAGTTGCAAGTAAATGGTAAACAAACTCTAAAAAGTAGTAAAATAAATCAAGTTCCTAATTGCATCTCAAAGAACTAATGGAAATTAATCCGAACGTAAATATATTACTAATGTCCCCAGAAAGCGATATCGACTAAATTCGTATTATAGGGGCGCGATTCAATACGCTTAAACTAGAGCTTGTTACAAAAATTTCACTTACTTCCAAATCAGAAAATGGGGAAGGGTATTTATACTAGTACGAACTAATGCTATCAAGGGTATGTTGACGTAAAGTACTACTTTATCCTTCACCATTTGCCCCTATTAAATAGTTGCAATTCATTGGGTAGGGCAGTTTCAGTAATTTATCATATCACGCCAATTTGGTAAGTTTGACTTCGGACTTTCTTTTTGTGAGGATTTTTCGCTTGCCTTATTTGTAGTGATTTATTTCCTCCATCAACAGCCCCCTAATTCTTAAGTATCTCTAAGAATATTTAGGAATTATGTTGGTCCTTGGGCTTTCCTGTGGGCTTGGCTTGTCTTTGGCTAGATGATGGTTCGAATGCAGCAAGTCTATGCAGTCACAAACCGGCATGTTAGATATGTTGCAACGAAGGCATTCTTAAGAGCGAAGAAGATAGAAGGATCGTCAGTATAAAAGCATGGAGTGATGATGCTATCCCTCGTAGAAAAAATTCAAAAAAAAATACCGTTAATATTTCATGACAAAGCCATCGCAAATTCATCACAATTTTGTCATAGAATGTTTGCGACGCAAAACTTATCTCAAATTTGTGAAGAAAGTATGTCATCTCAAATTCACAACTAATTTTGCAATGAATTTTCCAAGATTGTTTCTCCCCCATAAATCTGACAATGACAAAACAGTTGGCCAAAAGATTTATCATCCTTTATACTATCGATTTTGGAACGACTTTTATTCACTAACACTTGTCATCGCAACACCATTGCATTTGTCGTGCAAAAAACTTTAATCATTTTTTGTTTTCAGACAAGGGTATATTGCATCAAATTCACTATAGAAATGTGTTATATCTTACAGCTTAAGGCTAAATGATAAAGAGAAACAAGTTGCAAGTAAATCGCAAACAAACTCCAAAAAGTAGTAAAATAAATCAAGTTCCTAATTGCATCTCAAGGAACTAATGGAAATTAATCTGGACGTAAATATATTACTAATGTCCCCAGAAAGCGATATCGACTAAATTCGTATTATATGGGCGCGATTCAATATGCTCAAACTAGAGCTTGTTACAAAAATTTCACTTACTTCCAAATCAGAAAATGGGGAAGGGTATTTATACTAGTACGAACTAATGCTATCAAGGGTAGGTTGAGGTAAAGTACTACTTTATCCTTCACCATTTGCCTCTATTACATAGTTGCGATTCATTGGGTAGAGGAATTTCAGTAATTTATCATATCAAGCTAATTTGGTAAGTTTGACTTCGGACTTTCTTTTGTGAGGATTTTTCGCTTGCCTTATTTGAAGTGATTTATTTCCTCCATCAACAGCCTCCTAATTCTTAAGTATCTCTTAGGATATTTAGGAATTATGTGGGTCCTTGGGCTTTCCTGTGGGCTTGGCTTGTCTTTGGCTCGATGATGCTTCGAATACAGCAAGTCTATGCGGTCCCAAATCGGCATGTTAGATATACTGCAATGAAGGCATTCTTAAGAGCAAAGAAGATAGAAGGATCGTCAGTATAAAAGCATGGAGTGATGATGCTATCCCTCGTAGAAAAGTTCAAAAAAAATACCGTCGATATTTCATGACAAAGCCATCACAAATTCTTCACAATTTTGTCATAGAATGTTTACGACGCAAAACTCATCTCAAATTTGTAAACAAAGTATGTCGTCTCAAAGTCACAACTAATTTTGCAATGAATTTTCCAAGATTGTTTCTCCCCCCTTAAATCTGACAATGACAAAACATTTGGCCAAAAGATTTATCATCCTTTATACTATCGATTTTGGAACGACTTTTATTCACTAACACTTGTCATCGCAACACCATTGCATTTGTCGTGCAAAAAACTTTAATCATTTTTTGTTTTCAGATAAGGGTATATTGCACCAAATCCACTACAGAAATGTGTTATATCTTACAGCTTAAGGCTACATGATAAAGATAAACAAGTTGCAAGTACACTAGAGCTTGTTACAAAAATTTCACTTACTTTCAAATCAGAAAATAGGGAAGGATATTTATACTAGTACGAACTAATGCTATCAAGGGTAGGTTGACGTAAAGTACTACTTTATCCTTCACCATTTTCCCCTATCACATAGTTGTGATTCATTGGGTAGGGCAGTTTTAGTAATTTATCACATCACGCTAATTTGGTAAGTGACTTCGGACTTTCTTTTGTGAGGATTTTTTTGCTTGCCTTATTTGAAGTGATATATTTCCTCCATCAACATCCCCCAAATTCTTAAGTATCTCTTAGGATATTTAGGAATTATGTTGGTCCTTGGGCTTTCCTGTGGGCTTGGCTTGTCTTTTAGGGGGTTTCTAGGGTCATGCCTTCTCATATATATACATATATATATATATATATATTCTTAACGCAGTGACAACTTTGTCCATCTCTGCAAATTAATTTTTTTTTATTTTCTTTTCAAAATATCTTCATAGCTAGGGGCGGTACCTGTTATTTATAAATATCTTCCTCTCATATCCCTTCTTTTATTTTTCCCGCATTATTATCGTTTTCCTTCTTTCTGTGATGTTGTGTCAATTTGTCTCTATGAGTCAACATACTTGGGAATCAATTAATTACCCATTCGGGTTATGTCGTGATATACCAGAAAAAATCATTGAAGCTAATGGGTTGTCGTTGAAGGAGGCGGCATCGCCCTTAGCCTGGTCAAAAATCTTGACTCGACCAAGTTCTAGTCGGGGTTTGCCTCGGCCAGATTTTCCAGGCTTGCCTCGACTAGGGGTTGGTCGAGGCGGTCAGCCTCGATAGGGTCTTGGTCACGGGATCGTCTGTCATTCATCTTTGCCTTGCGTCCAAGTATTAGGGGAATTATTGATTTTCAAGATGAGGTTATTGAGACTATTAGGAACTTGTCCGGGAGTTTCGATTCTCTTGAGATTTTAGTAGGCATTTGTCTTAAAAAATTATTCCTAGTCCCCTTCATGCTCAGAGTAATGACTTGGAATCGTTTGTAGCCCCCAGATTAGGTTTCGTTGTCATGTTATGGATGTCGAGAATTCTGATAGTGTCTTGAGTCTCGAGTTTAGTCTTTTAAAAGAAAAGGTTGATCCATGTTTTGATTTAGAGTTCTACCTCCCAGGAGTGGGGGATCGGAATAGGGGGCCTCCTTCTAGTTTCTTCACTATTTACTCCCTTTTTTTTTTTTTTTGCTAAGGGTTAACGTTTTTCTCCTCATTCTCTTTTGATAGATATCATTGAGCAATTTGGCTTATGCGTTAGTCAGTTTACTCCCAACTGTTTCACTTACTTCGAGTGTTTTCTTTGTTGTTTTAGGGAGCTACACTTTGCCTCTCTGTTGAGTCTTTTTATACTCTTTTTTGCATTAGAAAGATAGCCAACAACTATTTCTTTTTTTTATATGCTCGAGTCGGATGTTAATTTTTGAAAACGAATGCTTCTTCCAAAGGGCATTGGAAGGAGAAGTTTTTCTATGTTAGGGACTTAGATTAAGGTTTGGTGACTAGTTGGGGAGAGACACCTTCTACACCTAACCCTAGTAATGATCTTTATATGTCATTCATAGCAACGGGTTTGTTTGAACATACACTTGATGTGAAATCTATACTTTCATCTAATAATAAGGAGCCATGGCAAAATGCCATAGAGGGATCGGGAATATACAAAATCTCGTCTTAAAATTCGACCATGTAGGCGGAAGGCGAGAGATAGCAAAAATATATAAAAATCGCCATAAATCCGACCATGTAGGTGGAATGTAAATCCGACCATGTAGGCGGAATGTAATTCGACCATGTAGGCGAAAGGCGATCAAAATAAAGGAGTATCTTAAATTGTGACATATATAAAGAGAATTTAAATGAATAGGAATAGAGTAAATTTGGGAACCTTTTACGCTCCGTTAAATTAATAAGTATGGATTCAGTCTTAAAACACCACCTAAAGGCCCACACAATGCCATATTCGGCAAAATCGGGCAGCAGTGGCAACACAGACCTCCTTCATACTCATAATTTAAGGGAACGACTCAAAGGGTCTCCTTTCCATATTCATTCATTTTCCCCGTATATTTATCATCAATTTAAAAATACTTTTTTTTTAGAACCTTGCCATCTTTGTTGTCATGGATAATTCAACAGTATAGATTTAGCCTTTCATTAGGCTAAGAGAAAAATTAAAAGGAATATAAATACGATAAATACAATAATTTAAAGTAAAAACTTACAGAAGTGTAAACCCGTGCACAAAACTGAAGTCTTATTTAGTGAGGGTGGAAAAGATGATATACATGTACAAGAGTATTTCTAGCCTGCTCCTAATGAGCTAAGAGGGTGTATTTATAGGAAAGGTCGGATTTGAAAGTATAATTTCAAGTCCATCCGTAATTGACAGGTGTCCTATGCGTTGGAGACAAATGCTGGAGTTATTTCTAGTCATGCTGCATGTATGACACGTGTTGCTGCATGTGTGACACGTGTTGCTGCATGTATGACACGTGTTCGTGTCTTTAACTCGGTCAAAATTTTTCGACTTTTCTCTTCTTCCGGCATTTATGTGCTGTCTTGCTTTCATTTCTTCATTATTTTGGAGAAATTACTTTCTTTCGATTATGCTTCGGATCTCTTGTGGTAATCTATTCTTTGTTCTTCCGAAGATTCAGAAGTCCCAACTTTTGACTTTGCTTTCAAAGCAGTCCTGATTCCCTGAAATAATTGATCAAGAATAATTTCGTGATTGGGTTTTTCAAATGGGTCTTGTGATTCTCCTGCTAAACAAGAATACTTATTTTCTTCATCTTTGGAAGAGGTCTCCATTGGGGACTCTGCTCCTGTCAGATATTGTTTGAGGTCTTTCTGGACCTGATTGAGATATTCCTCAATCATTTGCTCTTTAGAGATGATACCTCTTTTGCTTCTGATTCTTTATGATATTTGCTCGAAGGGCTAGGAGTCTGATTTTCTTCCTTCTCCATGAGTACCTTGTATTCTTGAAGCTTTTCCTCCATTTCATCGAGTGCTTCTTAACAAAAATATTTTTTTTTCTGGGTTGATGAGCACTAATTTGCTCCAGAATTTAGAACAAGATTTCCTCTTAATACAGGGAATTTTTTGTAGGGTCATTCCTACTTCAGGTAGCCATTTCCATATCCATGGAAGTGAGAATTCCATAAAAAAGAAAAATGAGGCCATTCCTTCAATCCATTTTTGAGATTTCTCCACCTGGATAATTTTTGGCGAACAATTGATACATTCTGTATAATAACCCTGGAAAATTTCAGGGAGTATAGAAATTGGTGGACCATAATTTAACTACCATTGAAATATCCAATTTGGTACTTCTTGTTGGAAAACTAATGAACAAATTTTGAAAAATCACGTGTGTTTTCTCTTATAATTTTCATAGAGAAAGTTTTGTTGAATGCTTCAACATAATCCCAATAATTGAATTTTATCGGGATTTAGATTCCGGGTGAATATATTCTTTTTCACCTAATGGGTTGATTCCCCATTCAACAGCAGTGATGAATTTTTTTTATTATTGCTTTTGAGTAATTAAATTCTTTCCCATTGTTGGAATAAGTGTGAGTAATTTCAACATTTTGCATTGCTTTCAGGATGCACTCATAATGAGCTCTCGGTTTATATGAATCTATTGTGAATGCTGTCCATCCAGATATCTTTTCATTAGATACCATGGATCTTTCTCCCACCTTAAATCCTCATTTTCCAGGAGTATAATTACTTCCTGATGTTCACTAAATTTATTTTGCTAATTCATCTTCTTCTTCAAGTATTTTAGCATAAGATACTGAAGAAGATGATACTTCTTCGGCAGCGATTTTTTTCTGCTCCTTTTTAAATACGAGGAATTGCTGGAAGAGCTCATTTTCTTCTTCAGAGACTTTACTATATTTCCCTATTCCGGAGATGTTGTCTTTAATTAGTGATCTGTTACCTTGGCGTATAATTTTGCCTGGTCTAAATCTACCTCCTCTTTGATTGGAGGAGTTTCTGCCTCTTCCTCTTTGAGGAAGCATTCCTGCAATAAAAGGATTATTCATTTAACCAGCATAATATCCTGCAATTTTTTGGTGATATAGCAAATTTGCTGTCCAAATATTTTTTATGCGATAATGATAAGACATGTCTGGATCTGGATGTTGAACAAGAATTTCGGAAATAATCTTTTTTGTTTCCTCAATCTTTTTTCTTATTATTCTTTGAATTCTTCTGAGTCGTGCTTTATATTCGATTGGCTCATCCCAAAATTCAAATTTATATACAGGCCATTTTAACCCATTCATCCAATAATTCTCTCCTTCAATTCTATATTCAACCCAATAATCTGGGATTTTAGAGGAGGTACTTACTCCTATAAGAATTCTCCTCCAATCCAGTTAAATTTTCCAATGTCTATGTTCATTTAGATATCCTCTTGATAAGAAATCAGGGAGACTATTAGTCTTTCCTTTAATGTGTTCTATTGTAAAATTAAATGGGGCTAAATGTGCTTACCACCTGGCAAACATTTGTTTAGAAACATCATGCTTAAAGTCTTTATTAAACATAAACTTAACAGAACAATTTGTTCTGATAATAAATTCTTGATTTAATAAATCATCTTGGAATTTCAAAACACATTTAACGATAGCAATAACTTCTTTAGCCACTGTAGCATAATTTAACTGGGTTGCTTTCCATTTTTCGGAATGGAATCTAACTAAATATTCTTGCTTATTATTATCAATTTGCTTTAATATTCCTCCAAATCCTATTTCAGAAGCATATCTCTCTATTATTTTCTTCCAATTAGGATTTGCGAGTGTTAGACATGGTAACGATTTAACCTTTTGTTTTATTAGCCTAACTGCTTTAGTGTGATCCTCTGTCCATTCTGATGGATTTTTCTTAAGCCTATCGTATAATAATGTTGTATCTTGTGCAAGATTTTTGTAATGTGGAGCTATATAATTTAGGATTCCTAAGAATCTCTGTAATTGAGTTCTATCAATACTTTTATCAGGAAACTTATCTGCAAACTCTATGCATCTGTTAATGGCAATTATTTCTCCTTTTTCAATATTGTGGCCTAGAAATCTTATCTTAGTTCGAAAGATACTCATTTTGGTTTAGATATTACTAATCCATTTTGGAAATGTTTTTAAACATCTCTCAATGTTTAAAGTGGTCTTCTATGTTATTAAAGAAAACTAAGATGTCATCAATATAAATAATAATAAAGTTTGAGAATTGGTTAAAAATATCATTCATGATATTCTGGAATTCTGAAGGTGCATTTTTCAAACCAAAAGGCATTACATTCCACTCATAATGGCCAAAAGGAACTGTAAATGTATTTTTATATCTGTCTGATTCATTTATCTGAATTTGCAAATATCCTGATTTTAAATCAAATTTTGAAAAAATTATTGCCTTATGTAATCTATCTAAAAGGTCTTTCTTATTGGGGATTAGATACCTTATCCATTTTAAGACCTTATTGAGGGGCTTGTAATTAATAACAAGTCTAGGTCTCCCTCTTTCCTGTTCTGCATGTTTATTAACATAAAAAGCAGTACATGACCAACGGGATTTGGAGGATCTAATTAGTTTTTTATCTATTAATCCCTTAATCTCTTCTTTGTATAACTCTAAATATTCAGAGTTCATTTGACAAGGTCTCGCCTTAGTGGGAATATTTTTCTCCAAAAATTCAGTTTCATAAGGGAGGCTTACAATATGTTTCTTTCTGTGCCAAAATGCATTAGGATGTTCATTACATGTCTCAAGTTCGAATCTATTTTGAACCATTTTGATTTTTGCTTGTAATTTTGGATTTTCAAGTAACTCATTTTTCTGTAAAGAATTAATTTCTTCTTTTATGAAACAAATTTGATTTATTTTAGAAATTATTAAATCTCTTATTTCATTAATAACCTTATCCATTGGTTGAGTAATAAATTCAAATTTTATTATCTCATCCTCAAATGTTCCTATTATGCTTTTTTCATTAATGGTTTTTATTGGGAAAATCTTTTTTAGGAAGGGTGTGCCTAGGATTATATCATTTGTTAAGTCCTTAATTAATAGGAAACTCATAGGGATACATTTTTTATTATTACATATATAAGCTTTTGGGATTTTAAAACTTATGTTCAATTTTTGCCCATTGGCAGAGGATAATGAATAAGTTATTTTTTCAAAGTATTTGGTTGGTATTAACCCTTCTTTTATACAATTAATATCTGCCCCACTATCTACTAGGGCAGTAAATGTTTTTCTAAAATTATTACTTATCAACAAGTCAATCTTTATATTCCATTTTTGACTAGTCACTACCTTTAATGTGGATAGGAAATTATCCTCAATTTTCTCTTTGCTTAATTCAATGAATTTATTGTTTTTGTCTATTTCTAATATTTCTATCCTAGTAGTAAGAGTCTGATTATATTTCTTAATATCTTTTATTTTTATTTTTTTTCAACTTCTAATTTTAGATCTTCTGCAGTGGAAGGGTTGTCTTTAATTGTTTGTTTTTCTTTAAGTATTTTTTTAACTTCAGTAATTGTATAAGGTTCAAATGGTTTACTAGTTAAGTTTTCATATGCCTGATTTGACTCAGACGATGAATCTTTATTATTATCCATTTTACTAAGGATAATGTTTCTTATCTCAGGGTCCTTAATTTCCCTAAGTAATTCAACTATATGATTATCTGTAAGGACATTTACTATTGCTAGATCTTTGAATTGTGCCATTAATTCATAAAATTCATCATCTGATTCTTCTTCATTAGTCCCTTGTTTACATGGACATGAGGAATTTTCTTCTTCATTTGATTCATCCGAAGTCGATAAATTTTCAGGATCTTCTTCTATATTTCCTAATTCGTCTTGATTATCTTTTTCTTCTAATTCCTCAGATTCGGAGGATTCTTTTCCTTCAGAAAATATTGTATTTATTATATTTTCGTTTTCTTGATCTTCAATTTAAGACTATTAATCTTCTTTTTTAATCTTTTAGCTCTTTTATTTCTACATCTATTTGCAAGGTGGTCTGTTTCACCACATATGTAACATCTTCTTATCTTTTTTGTTACATGATTTTTAGTTTTCCATTCGTCTTTTCTGGTTATGTTTCTTTGTTTATTTTTTTCCTTTCTATCACTTCGTTTTTTATGTCTTTTCCTTTTTCCCTCTGGGGTCCTATATTTGGGAATTTTTTGTCTATCTGATGACATCATTTCTATTCCAAATTGAGCACAAAATTCTCCTAGTTGTTTCTTCTCTGTTAAATTTTATCTTTTAATTTGTTTATTAATCTAATTTCATTGCATAGAGTTAAACCTTCTTGAATGCAAGTTCCAATTAACTTCGCATAAGTATATTGATTATAATTTATTGCTACCCCTCCATTTCTAAGATTCCTCCTAACTCTTTCAGCGAATAGGTGAGGAAGTCCATCTATGAATCTAGATTTCCAGTGAGCATCATTGGATTCTGGGAGTTCCATTACTCTAGTAAGGAAGACATCTTTGTAGAATTTAAAGGATGTTAGAGTTTTACATTGGAAATTCTGTAATAGGGTCCTAATATTTTCACTATTATCGGACCATTTTCCTGTAAAATGTTCTACTATATTTATGGCAAGTGTATAAACTGCTTGTTCTTCCATATTTTTTGGTTTGACTGTACTCAAAAATTTTATTTCTATCCATCGGGCTAAGATAATTATCCCACCAACCTTTTAATTGGCCCGTAAAACCTGCTATAATCATTTTAGCAATAGTCTTATCTGTATTATTATTTCCTTTACAGACAGTATTGTGCATCATCATTCTATGAATAATATTGTAGATTTGTCTTTCTGTATATCCATCAATATTCCATTCATAAATTCGTTTTCCATTATAGCTATGCTGGTCATAAATCTCTTGTTCTTCATATAGTATGTCTTGAGGTGTGGGCCTAGGATAATAAAATTTTGTTTTCATAGGCTTCCTAGCATATTTCTCTATTTTATTTATTCCTTCTGGCAAATTTTTTCTACTATTTTCAGTAGTGATATCATCACTTAAGGTATTTAATTTTAAGTCCCTAAATTTTTTATCCAATAATTTCTCTATTCTACTAAGGGTTTTAACTGGAAATCTTCAATTTCAGGAGGCGGTTGGATTGATGATTTTGCTATAATTTCTTTATTTACCCAACTAATTATCGTATTTTTAGAACTAATTTTCTGTTGCCAATGAGATATTTTATCTATTTTTTTATTTAATTCCGTAATTTGTTCTCCTATAATATTTAAAAATACAAATTTGTATAATTTTGGTTTTTCATCAACTCATTAATTTGAGGCATTGTAATCGTTAGGGTGTCATCTTCAATTAATTTTGAAAACGCTTTGGAATTAATTTCTATTTCATTCGAGTTCATTTTAAATGATTGTTGAGGTGGAAATATGTTATTAACAACTTTCCCATTATCTAGAAAATATTTTCTCTCTTATACGTTCAAATATTGTTCTGAATATTTAACGATAAACCAAGGAACAAAAGCAACTATTTTATTCCTTATAGCTAATTCTTTATAGAATTGTGTAGAGATCATTTTTTGGTTTGTTATATTAAAGTTTTCAAAGAACCATTTCCTAAATGGCTTCCATCTCTCTTCCCTGAATTCTTTTTGAATTTCTTTTCTAATTAGAGATCCAGGACTAAAATCTATTATTTTAGAATAATCCACAAATGGGATCTCTGTTTCCAAATCAATTAGATCTAGACTATTCATTTATAAATATATTTCTGAAGTTAATTCTTCATTTAATCTTGGATCCTTATATATTCCTTTAGCAATATTATTAGATTGAATCCTTATTTCTTCAACTTTATTTTCTCTTATATCTTCTTGGCTATTTTCTTCTTTAATTTGGGAAGTGGATGCTCTAGATGGAGTCATAATTTCAACTCGTGAAAAATATGATATTGTAGAATACCTTGAAGAATTGCTTCTTAAACATTTCGGTTGATTATTAATGAAGTCTATTCCAACATTTCCTTCTGGATTTTGAATAATACTAGCATAATTACTTTCTATGTGACTTAAAATTGGAACTTCTTTCTCAATTATCCAACTTTCTAGAAACTCTATTTCACTCCATTTTATTTGCCTCCTAGTATTAATTCTAGAACTATGTAAATTTGTTTCAAAAAAATATAGTTTGTTCCAAAGACTTATTGTCTTGTATCCTACAGTTAGGATTAAGGGTATGGAGAAGTTTATAATATATTCTATCACATACACATATTAATTCAGATCCGGATGTATTATTATTATTATTATTATTATATTATTATTATTATTATTATTATTATTATTATTATTATTATTATTATTATTATTATTATTATTATTATTATTATTATTATTATTATTATTATTATTATTATTATTATTATTATTATTATTTATTATTATTATTATTATTATTATTATTATTATTATTATTATTATTATTATTATTATTATTATTATTATTATTATTATTATTATTATTATTATTATTATTATTATTATTATTATTATTATTATTATTATTATTATTATTATTATTATTATTATTATTATTATTATTATTATTATTATTATTATTATTATTATTATTATTATTATTATTATTATTATTATTATTATTATTATTATTATTATTATTATTATTATTATTATTATTATTATTATTATTATTATTATTATTATTATTATTATTATTATTATTATTATTATTATTATTATTATTATTATTATTATTATTATTATTATTATTATTATTATTATTATTATTATTATTATTATTATTATTATTATTATTATTATTATTATTATTATTATTATTATTATTATTATTATTATTATTATTATTATTATTATTATTATTATTATTATTATTATTATTATTATTATTATTATTATTATTATTATTATTATTATTATTATTATTATTATTATTATTATTATTATTATTATTATTATTATTATTATTATTATTATTATTATTATTATTATTATTATTATTATTATTATTATTATTATTATTATTATTATTATTATTATTATTATTATTATTATTATTATTATTATTATTATTATTATTATTATTATTATTATTATTATTATTATTATTATTATTATTATTATTATTATTATTATTATTATTATTATTATTATTATTATTATTATTATTATTATTATTATTATTATTATTATTATTATTATTATTATTATTATTATTATTATTATTATTATTATTATTATTATTATTATTATTATTATTATTATTATTATTATTATTATTATTATTATTATTATTATTATTATTATTATTATTATTATTATTATTATTATTATTATTATTATTATTATTATTATTATTATTATTATTATTATTATTATTATTATTATTATTATTATTATTATTATTATTATTATTATTATTATTATTATTATTATTATTATTATTATTATTATTATTATTATTATTATTATTATTATTATTATTATTATTATTATTATTATTATTATTATTATTATTATTATTATTATTATTATTATTATTATTATTATTATTATTATTATTATTATTATTATTATTATTATTATTATTATTATTATTATTATTATTATTATTATTATTATTATTATTATTATTATTATTATTATTATTATTATTATTATTATTAGGGTTAAATACATTTTGCACCCCTGAACTATGTATGTAGTCGTATTTAGACTCCTAAAGTATGAAAGGTAATAAAAAGGCCCCTGATAAAATAATTTGACATTAAAAGGACAAAAATGCCCTTCTCACTTATCTCCTATACATTTCATTTTATTCCCTAAAGGTATTTTTATTACATCACCGAAACTACTTTTAATGATTTAAATTTTACTCAAATTTTTTACAAAATAGTATTTAAAATTTATAACTTTTTTATTAATTATGTAATGCAAAAAATATTTACAATTGCCTCTATATGCATATATGTTTTACAAAGTAAATTATTTATATTAAAAAATACATGTATGTTTTACAAAGTAAATTATTTATGTTAAAAAATACATGTAAATATGTGTAATGTATATAAATTTATAAAAAAGTATATTATATAACCTATAAATTTTGTTCAGGTATATGTATGCATAATTAAATTATATCATATCCTTACTCAAAATAGTATAGAATATTATAGATTAATTATATTATAGATTTGCATATTTTATAGTGCATTATGTTCGATGTAATATTTTTAAATTGTTTCAATAATTTTATTTTTTAAAAAAAGTTCAACATATATATAACAACACAAGCAAAAATTATGTAAATTTTTAAACAGTTATGTAAAAAAAATATAAGGACTGTAAATTTATAGAGTTTATATAGATTCTATACTAATTATAAAAATAATAAATTTTGAATAGTATTTATGTTAAATATAATTTTTATAATAATTCAAATTATGTTTTAGGAGAATGATTGAAATAAACATATTTTAGCGGTGTAAACAATAAGGACATTTTCGTCATAAAAATATTAATCCATATCATGAGGGGCCTTTTTGTTACCTTTCATACTTTAGGGGTCTAAATGCGACTACATGCATAGTTCAGGGGTGCAAAGTGTATTTAACCCTTATTATTATTATTATTATTATTATTATTATTATTATTATTATTATTATTATTATTATTATTATTTAATGTTTGCCCTTTGTTGTTGTTGATGTCACATGTTGTGAGTTATCTTTTCTCCTTTAGCTTGTTTTGCCTTGGGTTTTTGTTTAGGGAAGAAAGTTTCACTGCAGGACATCCAGTTATTGCGCGACCTAGACTCATGGGCCGGCCCTCCCCCGCATTGAGGAAAGACATTGAGAGGCGTCGCTCACCTCCTCCTCCCTTGCTCCCTCGTGATGTCCATCATGGCCAAGCGATGTCTGGAAAAGATAGTCTCCCCTCTCCGCTTGGGTTGACCAAGAGGCCCAATGAACTTGAGGTTGTTGTTGCTTCGTGACACGTAGTTGGGAAGGGGTTCTTTTCTTTTGGGATTAATCGTCACAAGGGAGTTGCTTCGTTTTGGGTACCCCAGGCTTTAAGCTCCCATATGAGAGAGGTTGTGCAGCATTGTCAGTGAGTATGACGTCGCACATTTTAACTCTCTTGCTAATCGCACTGTTACTCGCGTTATGTTCAACGAGTCTGCTAAGGTGAGTTTTACTTTTCGTTTTTCTTTTGGTTGAGTCTCTTACTTCATTTTATGAACCCTTCCCCCCCCCCCCCCCTTCCGCCCCTAATGTGTACTCGAATTTCCACCTTTATAGAGATTTTTTATCAATGCTTTGGTTTTATGACAAGGAGCTAAAACGGTCTGAGGCCGCTCTTGAGAGGCGTACAAGAAGCTTGCTCATTGTCAAGAGCAACTCAAGAAAGCAACTGTGAGCCAAAGCAGATGAAAGGATTGTTACAATCGCGAGCTCGCTTCTGATCAGGGCTTCCTCAAGTCAAAAGTTGGAAAAATTTACTTGGATTATGTTTGGAGCGACTTCAAAGAGAAGTATGAGGATTCTGAGGAGTTTGAAAGCATCATGGTGGCGAGGGCCAATGACATCTATGATCAAGCTATTAGGAAGTGCCGCTCTAAGTTGAAGGAATGTGGTTACTTTGCGGGGGAGGATTTCATGTTCCTTGACCCCCAAGTGGCCAATGAGGATGTTAGCTAGGAGGGCGAGGTGGAGGTTGTTTATGAACTACCTGCTGGGGGTGCACATGCTGATGTCGAGGTCGATGGGGCCGATCGGGGTTGAAGTACTTTTTAGCTTCCTTTATTTCATTTTACTTTGTAAATGAGATAGCTTGGTTGTTACTTCTCGGTATTATTAAATCGTTTATGCTTATTACTTATTATTTTTGTTGTCCTTATCTATTATGTACTTATCTTTCGGGATTTCTTAGGAGTCCTTTGAATCATATTACCATGCTTTCACCCAGGAACTTCTTAGGAGTTCATATTCATGCGTTTATCCTTGGGAACTTCATAGGAGTTCCTCTAATCGTATTTCTGCATTTTGAGGAACTTCATAGGAGTTCCTTTGATCATATTATGGGCGTCTCGTGGGAACTTTTTATGAGTTCCTCTAATTAAATTTTAGCATTTGTTATTTTAGGAACTTCATAGGAGGTTTTTTTCTTATATTTATTGCTTTCGGCGTTGCTTTATACGTCTGTTGGGAGATAATTGCTTAGGGGCTTCTACCCCTTAGTCCTTTAAACATTGCTCTTCCCTAGGTGCCCATGGCAAGCCCTTTCAAGAAGGATATTGAATCATACAAGGCATAAACAAGAAATAAAATAGACTTAGTAAAATGGGAACCAAATTCTAACTTTAATTTCATCGGTTCATGGGCATCTGGCTAGAGTTACATAATATGCTTAAACATAAAATTTCTTCAAGTTTGTGGCATTCCATGTCTTGGGAACCTCTTTCCCTTTCAGCTTTTGCAACTTGTAGGTAGCATTCTCGATTATTTTCGTGATTTGATATGGGCCTTCCAACTTTGCATCCAATTTCCCGATATTTCCTATATGTCCGACCTTTTCCATACTAAGTCACCTATCTAAAAGTTCCTTTGGTAGACTCAAGTGTTATATGCTTTGGCCATGCACCTCTTATACGCCTTAATGCACGTGCTCGCGACATTCCTTACTTCTTCCAACAAATCTAAGTCAGCACGGTGTCCTATGTCATTGGTATAGGGCTCGTACTGTTGAACTTGCAAAGTTTCTTAGCCAATTTCAGCAGGGATAATAGCTTCTGTATTGTTTACCAAGTTGAATGGCGACACTCCCGTGCCTTTTCAAGGTGTAGTTCTATATGCCCTTAGAACTCTCGGCAGTCCGTTGACCCAATTTTCCTTGGCTTCATCCAAATGAGTCTTCAAATCATGCAATATAGTCCTATTTGTCATTTCTGTTTGTCCGTTAGACTGCGGCCATTCCTATGGATGTGATGTGACGCCCCCAAATTTCTTATGTAGAATTATCATTTGTTAGCACAGTCAAATGAATATATGTTTGTGTTGATTTATTTAATAATTATGTTTAATGAGATAATTAAAAGACGAAAAAATTATCGTAGACGTCTGAATATTTGTAAAATAGAAATTTTAAAGTTAAAATAATGACTTGTAAAGCTGAAGGGAAACAAATAATGTCTTAATACAATGTATAAGTATTAGCACAATACAATATATATATATATGTATATGCAATACACAACAAAAGAAATATATTACTAAACTACAAAACAAAACAAATCAACATGTGTCTTTAATATAATATTCATATATATACATATTAATGAGAAGAAGGTCTATATGGAAAGATATCAGCTATGTATATGTATGAGAAGAAGGTTGTAGAATAAAACAAAAGACGAAGAGAGAGGAGGTGAGGCGGTGCAGAGAAGAGAGAGAGAGAGAGAGAGAGAGAGAGAGAGAGAGAGAAGAAGAAGAAGAAGAAGAAGAAGAAAGAAGAAGAAGAAGAAGCTTGTGTAATTCTTCCAATTTCATCAAGCTTAGGAAATTTCACCACTGGTTTGGTAAGTTCTAGTTTCTATTATTGGTCTAAATTCGTGGAGCTGGTGTGTGAGTTGAATTTGAAGAAATGAACCGATTAAGATGGAAAAGGAGGCATCAGGATAAGCTCTGTCCGAACAGTCTCTCTAAATCCCGATTTTCTTAAGTTTTACTAGATGGCAAAGAAGGCATCAGGATAAGCTCAGTCCAAACAGTCTCTGTAAATTCCGATTTTCTCAAGTTTTACCAGTCCAAATTTAGTGATTCTTGAATATGTAAAACCCTTAAGATATCTTCTAAACCTTGGGTGTAATGCAATTTGCCTCCCTGTGATATTGAAAATGAGCAAATTACTCCCCTGTGAAAAAAAAAATAGAAATTTACCTCCCTATGTTCTTTAAAAGGGAGCAATTTACCCCCTATCTAGAGAGGTAAATTGCTCCATTTTAAAAAATACGGGGAGGTAAATTGATTCATTTCAAAAAGCACAGGGAGGCAAATTGCTCATAGGACGATAATTTGTACATTTGCAATATCAAAGTGGGGTTGCTTGCACTTTTCCCTCTAAACCTTTATAGTTTTAAGCAGAAGCTAAAGCCTTCTTTTTAATCGGTCAAAATATGAAAATATTATGTTGCCCTGTTTCTGTGGAAAATCAGACAAGGTGTACTAAAAATCTTATAATTTGATATATAAAGGTTCAAATTGTGTTATTCTTACTTATAATGAAACTAGACAAATAGGATATTATAATATGAGAATCTCATGATTTTTGAAAGAGTATATAATTTTTTATAGAACTTTGAAGTAGTAAACCCAGATCCATAGTAGTCAAAACAAGGTTGTACTAAATTCTAAATAACTTATTATATAGAAACCCAATTCACCCGATTCATGTTGGAGATGAAACTAGATACAAAGAAGAATATTTGGAGTAAAAATAACACTTGTATCAGCTATATTTTGGTATGTAGAAAACTTGTAAGATAGGATAGAGGTGTTGTCAAACCTGTTTATAAGAGATTGATTAACATGGTGACATAAGTTTTCATATTTTATTCTTGATTGATGAAACTGTTTATTAAATAAATATAGTTGGAATATTGTTAGGAGCTGGATCAATTGGGAAAAACATGCACAACGAACTAAGACTATCGGCAATCTATACATTTAGTAAGTAAATGATTAGCATTGCCTATATATGTCCCTTTCCCTCTTGAAATAACTCTTAAGTAAGTAAATGACTAGCATCGTCTAGATAGGCTCCTCTTTATCTTGACAATACCTTTGTATAAGTCTTTGATTATGTTTCTAGTAACCTTGAGGAGGTTAAAATTGATGAATGGTTTGAGTTGAATGCTTAAATGGTGAAAGCAAGGTAAGTGAATGATTAGCACAATCCATATGTGTGTTGTTTGTATTCATGTCATTTTGTTGTATGAAGTTTATGATTCATGAGTTGTTGAAGCAAGATGAGAAAGTGTATGATTCATGTACCATGAGTTATATGACATTGTGGCTATATAAACTTGTGATTGAAGATATGTGGTCTTACTTGACTAGTTGTTTACAAGAATGGTGATATGTGAAAATGAGGGAGTTAAGGAAACTGGATAGAATTATTATGTGGATACCCCTTTGATTGGTCTCGGTGGCTCTTCGTGATATGTTTGGTTTAGCAAGTATTTTGTTCAAGGGTGGTTAGTCAAGACTACCACCAGGTGCGACTAGAAATAGGGCCTCAATTTCCTTGCCGCCATGACTAGAGCGAAATGTAGGTTCTCTATGGGAGGGTACCTCTCTTCTGCCCCTTGAAGGGTCTTGCTAACATAGTAGATCGGCCGATGCTCACACCCTTCCTCTCAGGTGAGCACGGCACTTACTACTCTTTCAGAAACTACTAGGTAGAGGTACAAGGTCTCCCTGTCTTTTGGCTTCGTCAACAGCGGAGGAGATCCAAGGTATTCTTTTAATTTTTTGAATGTTTCTTGGTAATGTGGCACCCATTGAAAGTTCTCTATCTTTTGTAAGATATTGAAGAAAGGAAGCCCTTTGTTTGATGAAAAGCAGTCGAGTGTCGCTAGTCTTCCCGTTAATCTTTGGACTTAACAAATCCTCTTCAGAGGTTGCACTTCCATGACTGCCTTGACTTTTTTGGGATTGGTATCTATTCCTCTGTGTGAACATGAATCCCAACAATTTTCCTCCACATACTCCAGACGTGCATTTCTTCGAGTTTACCTTCATCTCAAAGTGTAATAATATGTTGAACCACTCTCATAAGTCCTTGACATGGTCCTCCTTTCTCTAACTCTTGACTAGCAAGTCGTCGATATAAACTTTCATATTTCTATCAATCTGCTCCCGAAACATGTCATTCACAAGTCTTTCATATGTTACGCCTACGTTCTTGAGGCTAAAGCGCATAACGTTGTAACAGAAGATCCTTTGATCTATTACATAACGTGTTTTTCTCTCGGTCTTCAATGGCTAGGAGAATTTCACTGTATCCTTGAAAAGCATGTCTCGATGTTGAGTCAGTCAGTGCATCGATGCGGGGTAACAAGTATGGGTCCTTTAGGCAAGCTTTTTTTAGGTCCATGAAGTTGATACACTTTCTCCATTTTCCACTGGCTTCAGGACTAATACTACATTGACAAGTCATTCAGGATACTGCACCAGTGGTATATAGCCTATACTCCGTAGTTCGTCCACTTTTTCTCTGATTGCCTGACTCCTTCCATTCCCAAAGGCTCTTTTCTTATGCTTTAAGGATCGCATATCGAGATTTTCGTTAAGCCGGTGCACCATCATTTCTGGGTCAATCCATCACATATCAGTTGCGTCCCATGCAAAGGTGCTAATGTTTTCATATAGAAAGGCGATCAACGTCTCTTCTAGCCGTGGACACAACCGAGTTCCCATTTCATTTTCTTGGGGTCATATTCTTGAGATAGTTCTACAGACTTGACTCCCTTCATTCCCTCTATTCGTTCCTCCTCGATGTTCTATAATTGGCTTCACTGAGCGTTCTTTCTTTCTTTCCTTCTATTGGTGATTCTCCCAAGACTAATTGGAGGTCGTTCGTCATGAGGGTTTTTCCTTTTTTTTGAGTTCTCCCCTAATGTCGCGGGGTCGGGAACTTTAGCTTCAAGTGATAGGTGAAGGCTATAGCTTGAAAAGAGTTCAAGCTTGGCCTTCCCATTATGATGTTATATGCAGATAAGGCGTCTACTATCAAAACTTTCACCATCTTTGTTACCCATCTCTGGTATGATCCTAAAGGCATAGGTAGTACCACTTCTCCCAAAGACTCTACTATATCTCTACTAAAGCTTGTCAGTAGTGTGTTAACCTATGCTACTAGGCATTGTTGATTCCTATTTGTTAGAATGCTTTGTCTTATTCTGATGTCTGTTGAGTTGCCACTATCCACCAGGTCCTTATTGATCCAAAAGTTTGATATGGTAGCAGAAAGCACTACCGCGTCATTATTGGTAGGGACTTTTCTTCCCAAATCCTAGTAACCGAAAACTATGTCATGCCCATCTTCTGCTTTTCGCTCATCATAACTTCTGGACCGAATGGGCCATTTGTGATATTATCGACGGCCCTAAGTGCGGCTTTCCTTATTCTAAACGAGTCTCCCCTTACTGGCCCACTTGATATGACTGTGATTACTTTAACGGTTAAGAGGTTATCTTAGTTTGGCCTATATCGCCTCACATCCTTCTCACAGCCCCCTTGGGGGGGTTTTTAGTTCTCTTCTTGAAGTGGAGTACTATGATCCTCGTACTTCTTCAAATATCCACGTTGGATCAATTTCTTTGTTTCGATTATCATATGGAAGCAATCTTTTGTGCTATGACCACGATCCTTATAAAAAAAGCCAATACTTATCTTACTTCATCCTTTTGGGATTCTCTCTCATGCGGAGGGGCCACTGAATTATTCCTTGTTACTCCACCACGGCGAGAATCTCAGCGCGGGGTGAGTTCTGTGGTATCGGTTCAGGTCGGAAGATAGCACGTGCTTCTGATCTCTTTGGCTATTCTCATTTCTTTAGAGGCGTAAGTGGCCTTCTTCGAGTGCCCTCCTCTTAGAGGGGGTTGTAGTCCTTATGCTAGAAGTTTCTTTGATTCGGATATATTTTTCGACCCGTACTAGGAGCTCGTCTAGTGTGGTCGGGGGTTTTCCAAGTATAGACTATCAAAACCTTCCCCTACGCAAATTCTATTGCATAATGCTTGCTAAAAGCTCCCAATTGATGTGGGGAACTTCCAAGGCGGCTTCAGAGGATCTTTCCACGTAGTCTCATAGGCTCTCCTATTCTCCCTAAACTATAGTGCACCAATATGGTGTGCTCTTCGGATACCTTTTGTTGATTGCAAAGTGGTGCAAAAAAGTTGGGCGAACTGTTCAAAGCTCTCTATTGTGCCAATGGGCAGCCGGTTGAACCAAGTCATGGCTTTTTCTGGCTACGGTAGTCCGTAAATCCTACAGTACATGCGTCGCTTATGTCTAGCAAATCCGCCTTTGCCAGGAATCGATCTTAGTGATCCTGAGGGTCCTTGATCCCGTCATACACATTGAGGTTGGGAATCTTATTTTTAAGTTAGATGGCTTCTGCAATGATATGAGGGGCAAAGGGGACTGTGCCTAGGAGGGGCCACGGCTAGGGGAAGAGCCTAAAGGTTTTTTGTCCTCTCAAGGTTAGCTTGTCTAGCAGACGCCCGGTCCATCTTTTGAGGTTTGTGCTCTCTTGGTGATGCGTCTTTAGGAGGCAGTGGGGTTAATTCATCTTTTTGTAGGAAAGGCCTACTTTCCACCTCTTCCTCGAGGTGATCACCTTTTTGCTAATTCGCAGGCCTCTGCTCGCTATTCTCGGGGGCCTAGTCTGCTCAAAAGCCTCTACAAGGATAGCAAAGGGTCGTGGTGTGTTGTGTGCTCCGCGATATACTGGGCGACTACTCTCAATGCGGCTTACGCTGAGGCTTCTTCGATCATCTGCCAAAAGGCCTCGTGCGTGATCTGGACCATAGGGGTAGGGGAAGCTTGCTCCCGCTTTTCCTGCTCTTCCTGTTCTTGGTTCTCTTCACCTCATGCGGGGTTTTGTGGTTGCTAGACTTCTTCTCACTGGGCGTGCTCAGAGATCCCTTTGAGCTCGCCTAAGCCCCTGTTTCGTTCCTTGCTCTTGATCTAGTGTGCATCCTCAAATTTTGAATCGTCGTTTTTCATAGACGACGCAAGTTGATATCGCCAAAAAGCGATCCAACATGCTTAAACTAGAGCTTGTTACAAAAACTTCACTTACTTCCAAATGAGAAAATAAAGGGGTATTTATACTAGTATCGAGGGTAGGTTGATGAAAAATATTAGTTTATTTTTCACCTACCCCGTTATATGGTTGTAATTCATTGGTTAAGGCTACTTTAATAATTAGTCGTCTCGCGCCAAATTTAATAAGTTTCACTTCGAAACTTTTCTTTATGAGGATATTTTACTTGTCTTATTTAAAACGATTTATTTTGTCATCAATGAGATTTACTTCCTTCATCAATTGCAATCTTTTGTCTTAAGCTGATAACGAGGCGACAAAGCTAACTAACATTAAAATGGGATAAGAGGCAGACATCCTTCTATGCACACTTCCAGTTGCTTCTACAATACCACACTAGTGGACATCAATTATTATTCATGTTTATCACATGGCAATTCGTCTACCACCACCATTTTACATAAATGGAGTGGTGACATCTTTTTCTCTACATGACATAAATGAGAGGTGAATTACAATAACATGCTTTGGCGTTTTGCGTAATTAAAGATATTATTTGTTTTTTCAAAAATTATAAATAACTTTAAGATTTGTAACTGTCTAATAAATAATTAATTTTCATTCATTTTTATGAGTGAAATAATCAAAATGCCCTTATGCAAACTGAATTATTTTTTTATTAACATTTGAAATTTTCTGAATTCTTTTGGACTAAAATGCATAAAAGAGGTTTTTTAGATTTTTTACATAGAGGAACAATAATGTAATTTGACTCGGGTGGTTGTTCTACAATATAAAAATAATCAAAGGCAAAATGAATAATTTCAGGCTTTTGGTTAAAAATTATAAATCTCGGCGAGGTATATATTGTAATTTTCAAATATTTATAATTTTTAAAAAAACAAGAGAATGTGTAATTATGTCAAATCTCATGAGAGGTCGTTGCAATTTAAGTTGTTTCAGGAATGGATCTAGACACTCCAGAATGTGCACCACGCTCACCTAATTTGATTTTCTTTATTTTTAAGTATAAAATAACTTTTATGTCATAATTTATAAATTGTTGGATTTTATTTGGTATATAATATATGCGATTAGATTTTTGTTTAATTTAAAGTTTACTGTTTGGATTTAAAATTAGATACATTATACATACTTTTATTTATGACAATGAATATTAAATATATATTTATAAATCACACATGAAATATATATAAATAATATACAATAATAAATATATATCATATATATAGATAGATAGTTATACACAGAGAGGGAGATACGGCGGAAGCAACATGGTGGGAAATTAGAAAAAATATTATTTTTTGTTATCATTAATTATCATGATTAAAAATTAAAAATTCTAGTAAATACTAATTAATCACAATTACACGATAGTTATTAAACATTGCTTCTATAAATTAATGAGGTCAATACATTAACTTCAGAAAAAATTATACCAAATGTTTTGACTCTAGGTAAAAGCATAATGAATATTACTTAATCATTGTAAAAACTTTAGTGTTCACATTAATTTTATTTGATCATATAATATTAATTTGTTTTTTAGGCGTAATAATGTATAGTATAAGAAATAATTACTTTTTTTGTAATGATGGGGAAGGGGAAGAGGGAGGCGGAGGTGACCTTGGGGGAAGGGGGGTCATTGAGTTATTTTTTGCTTTTTTAAAAGGGTTAAATACACTTTGCACCCCTGAACTATGCATGTAGTTGTATTTAGGCCCCTAAAGTATGAAATGTAACAAAAAGGCCCCTCATGATATGGATTAATTTTTTTATGACGAAAATGTCCTTATTGTTCCCACCCCTAAAATATGTTTATTTGAATCATTCCCCTAAAACATAATTTGAATTATTATAAAAAATTATATTTAACATAAACACTATCCAAAATTTATTATTTTTTATAATTAGTATAGAATCTATATAAACTCTATAAATTTACAGTCCTTATATTTTTTTACGTAACTGTTTAAAAATTTACATAATTTTTACTTGTATTGTTATATATATGTTGAACTTTTTTTAAAAAATAAAATTATTGATACAATTTCAAAATATTCCATCAAACATAATGCACTATAAAATATGTAAATCTATAATATAATTAATTTATAATATTTTGAGTAATGATATGACATAATTTAATAATGCGTACATAAAAAAGTATGTTATATAACCCATAAATTTTATTCAGTATTGTAAATTTATAGAGTTTATATAGATTCTATACTAATTATAAAAATAATAAATTTTGGATAGTATTTATATTAAATATAATTTTTATATAATTTTTATAATAATTCAAATTATGTTTTAGGGAAATGATTCAAATAAACATATTTTAGGGGTGGAAACAATAAGGACATTTTCGTCATAAAAAAATTAATCCTTATCATGAAAGGCCTTTTTATTACCTTTCATACTTTAGAGGCCTAAATAGGACTACATGCATAGTTCAGGGGTGTAAAGTGTATTTAACCTTTTTTAAAATTTTGTGTTTGCTTAGTTGGGTTGAAAAGTCGATTTATGAAAACGATAGAAGTAAAATGGAGCATATAGGAAAAAATTTCATGTTTGGCTAGGGACAATAGATACAGAAAATAAAATTTTGATGCATATGAACTTCGTCCGAAATCTATTTTTTTTTTTTTTTTTTTCTACGGTATGTTTGTATAAGTTTTTTGCTTTAAGCAAGTGTCAAAGTAAATCACAAATACAAATTCAAGAAATATAGTTCTAATTTTTCAAAATTAGTCAACAAAGCATGTCATTTCTGCGTGCATACAATAAATAATATTTCACATTTTAAAGTATATTATAAATAAATAAAAATATATATAAACCAACACATCATATTTAAAAAAAAAAGAAAAAAAATAAAAGAAACCAACTTATAGAGTATTATAACAAAAAATTAGTGTTTAGGTGTAAATAATGATTTTTTGTGATTAAAAATGGAAATTTCTTTTTATATTAACTAGCCGTTGGGTATATCGTTCCTACGTGCATATAATAAATAATTTTTCATATTTTAAAATATATTATAAACTAGAGGAAAATATATAAACCAATACATTATGTGCGTTAAAAGAAAAAAAGAAAGAAAAGAAAACGAATTTGTAAAAGTTGAATAAATTAGTTATTTTATCAATAGAATGGTAATTTTGACATCATAAAAAATTAGTACAGTGATATCATTAACCGCTATTTATGATTGTGGAAGCCCTTTACTTTTTATATTAGTACTAGCCATCGTGATACGCTCCTACATGCATATAATATATAATTTTTTATGCTTAAAAATATATTATAAATAAGAGTAAAATATATAAATTAACACACCACGTTAAAAAAAACGAAATAAAGAAAGAAAAAATTAATTTAGCAATTAAAATAAAATTTGAAAAGTTGAATAAAGTAGTTATCTTATGAGTTGATGGTTATTTTTGGCATTACAAAAAAATAGTGTGCCGGTGCCATTAACCACTACTTATAAATAAAAATAATTTTTTTTATGTGATAGTATAGTAAATATAGATATAAAAAAAATTAAACGTAAATGTCGAAGTAATAATTGGTCCTAAATTTAATGCGTTAGTTGAGTCAATGTCAAGTTATGTAAGTTTACATAGGTGGACGAACCGTGTGAAGTCTAAGCTCATCCAGAATTGGTTGAGAGCGGGTGTTACATTTCCCAAGGAGGAAAACAATAAAAAAACTGGAACCACGCGTAACAGAAAATTCTAGACTGAAAACGTGTTTCAAAACTTCCTCCACCCATTTGGAAGGCTAGGAAAACAAGCATACATATATATATATATATATATATATATAACCAACCCCCCCCCCCCTCTTTTTTTTTCTTTTTTCTTTTTTAAAAAATAAAAATTAATTATACTTAGACCTCTTTTAAAAATACGTAATTACACTTTTTCCCAAAAAAGTTTTGAAATATACTTACACTCCCTCCAAAAATTCATCGTTTACACCGGACATAGGGTCTGGACAAAAAATGCTGACGTTAGTAAAAAAAAATTACATAAATTTTCAATTCTATCCCTTATTTAACATTCTTATGTAATAAATTTGTTCTTATAAGGGAAAAAATACAATAATTTTAACATAACTTCATATATATATATATATACTAGCGCGGGACCCGTGCTATGCACGAGTTTAATTTAATTTTAGTTAAAATTATATTCTACAAGATTTTTCAAATTAAGTGAATACCAAATGAAAAATATTTTTATATAAAATTATTTTTTCCTTTTCAATTATAGTGCATTATAGAAATTTTGTGTTATAAAAATTATAAAATATTTACAATCATAAGAAATATATATCGATCAAATTGACTGATGACGCCATAAGTTGTATTGCAATTTTTTAATGCAAAGGTGATTACTAATATATAAATATCAATATGTATGTCCTCAAGTATATTTATATGTTTATTTAATTTGTATATATAATATATATTAAATATATTTTATATGTTATGAATATCAATAGAAAATATTATGTGTCTTATTAATTTAAAGATATATATAACATGAAAACAATGTAAGAATTTTACTATTTATGCAATGCTACATAAAAGTCAGTTACATACTTATACAATTTTACCATATCAAATTTTTACTGTAACTATACATTAAATTACAAATGAACAAGTAGTATGACTCAAATGATTTGAATATGCAGTTGATCCTGGTTTTTTTTTTTTTTACAACCTTTAGATAGCATCTTCTATCAATGATTAGATAATAAAATTCTACAATTTAGATCTTCGCGTCATTTGTCATCAATCCTACATGTAAAGAATGGCATACGATTATGATAGAAAAATTATTATGCGGTCAAAATTATGCAATTTATATTAAACGTATGTTGGTATACTTCTTTTATTATTTTATTGGTATTCATATTTTTACAATTTTGTGGATGACATTTATATTTTCTTGGTTTAACCTGAATTATCTAATTTGTTGTGCACATAACTTTTGCCAACTAAATTTATATATTTCTATGATAATCTTTTTATTTATAATTTAATATTTTTGTGATGAAAATTTATGGGTGACAAATCATTAAATGATATAACAATTAATGATACGAAAGTAATTTTGAACAATTTTGATGAGTGCGATTTTTATAAAATATTATAAGAGAAAAATATATCTCACTTGAAAATTATGTTGGCCGTCTACAATATCTTTTAAAGTTATTTTTTGGATACAATGTGAATGAGAGAATAATTTTTTATTTGATAGGTTTTTTTCAGAAAAAATAAAGAAATATTTCTTTTCTCATAATATAAATTTTAAATAATGAATATGATCGAAATTAGTTTTATGCAAAAAGTTTGTTGCACCGTGGCAAATGCTAGTTATTATAATAATGAACGTTACATACAAATTAAATATATGATATAACAAGGCAAAGGCTTATTTATTTTATTAATATTAAGAAAATAAAAAATAACAAGAATAAGTATAATATAAAATATATAACACCAATGGTGCAAGTCGAACTCTTGGAGTTCGACTTTACCGTTTTTTCAATTTATTTTTTTTTAATTTTGAAGTCGAACTCTTTGAGTTCGACTTCAACTTTTTCTTTTTCTTTTTTTAAATTTTAATATTATCGTATATTATATAATTTATTAAAAATATTATACTAATAAATATACTGATAGTAATTTTAATTTACAAAAAAAAATATATATTAAGACACAAAAAATATAGTTACATCAAAAAAATTATATTTAAATGAAAAAATAAAATTCAAAAAATTAATTATAATAATTTCAATTCTTAAAAATTAATTTTAAAAAAATACGATCAACTATTACAATTATTATTGTCTTCTACGACCCCTCCCCGACGCATGAGCTTGTCTTGAATGACCCTCCCTTTGTTGGTATTGTTGTCCATCTCGCGTTTGTGCCCAATCCATCTCGTTATGAATACGTGATGTTTGGCTTCTACCAGGATGCATGATGCCACGCAGAGTAGTGTCATGGATCAACTGAAATTGCGGAACATCCCAATAATCTTCCGCCATCAAAGGATGAAAAGACTTAGAATATGTTCTCCTGTAAGCCATTATATCATAATAGTCGTTCTTCACCATTGATGGGCACTAATTCTATATGCATCGCATACCTTTTGAGCATGCGAGCACGGGATGCCGAATTGACTCCATTTGCCACATGAACATTCTCGTGTGGCAATTTTGACAACGTGAGTGTTGAATTCATGTCCAGTCTGACGCTTTGTTACAACGGAGACAGACTGTTGATGCTGGCTGTATCTTGTCACAACATGTTCAACACTTTTTCCGAACAACGTTGGAACAATTTGTTTGCAAAGTCTGTCCACAGTTGGTTGTTGCTTAACATGACACCACTCTTTGTCATCCTCTCACGAAAATAGTGGACTGAACGTGTTAAAAAATCAGTTTTTAACTTTTCAAATTCAAAAATCTAAAATTAATATATAAAAAATTACATATACATGAACTACAATATAAAATAAGATAATAAAAAACAAAAAAAGCAACGTTTAGAAAAAATTCATACCTGGTTGATTTATTTTATCTTTTTTAATTTTTATTTCTTGTGTACTTGAACATCCTATTTAACACATAGAAATCACATATACATGAACTATCAAAGCAAATTAAGATAAGTAAAAAAATATTAAAAAATTATCAGGGGTTTGAACTCATGACCTCTAGGAATATCTATCTATACTATTATAAAGATAAGGGATTTTATAAACACAAAGTAAATTTTTTATACCACTACACCATATTATTGTAATATCAAAAATGCCCTTCAACTTTCCAACTATATTCAATTAAGTTCCTTTGAAAAATTAATTCCATGCAATTACATGTACTCAAAAATTAAATTTGCTCTCATTTTGTTTAAGTTCATTGTTAATTGAAAAGGAAATAACATATTAGTATTTGTGTTGCATGTAATTATAATCGTCATCGTCACTATAACAAATATTCTATAAAATTTTAATTTTTAATTTAATTTGAGTACAATACTATATTGATAATTAATGCATTAGAAAAAATTATCACTATTTTGTATAAGTTGTGAGATTCAATCAAATAAAAGTTTTATAAAAAATTAAGCGTGCAGGTATAGCGTGACACAGTTCTATTTTATTATAATAAAAAGAATTCGCAGATGCTCGAATCCATAACCTTTAGGAATATTTATTATAATATAATACACAAGATTTTAAACACATGACCTTTAGGAATATTTATTATAATAAAAAGAATTCACAAGGGATCGCACCCATGACCTCTAGGAATATTTATTATAATAAAGAAAGTTCGTAGGGGTTCGAACCCATGACCTCTAGAAATGTTTATTACAATAAAAAGAATTCACAGAGTTCGAACTCGTGACCTCTAGGAATATTTATTATAATTAAAAGAATTCGCAAGAGTTCGAATCTATAACCTTTAGAAATATTTATTATAATAAAACGAATTCGCAGGGGTTAGATTATAATAAAAAAAATCAAAATTTTAGAAATTTAGAATTTCGTCAAAATTAAAGGATTTGATCAAAAGACCACCTTCAAATATATATATATATATTAATAGATTAGTAGATATATATGTATATTACATTTATCCCCTTATAAGTACAAAAACATATATGGAAATGTCAAATGGGTGGCAAAAATTGAAATTTTATGTAATTTTTTTTTTTGCTGAAGCCAGCATTTTTCGTTTAAACCCTAACGGGAGGAGGTTAGATGTAAACAATGAATTTTCAGAGGGGGTGTAAGTGCAATTTCAATTTTTTTTAAGAAAAAAATATAATTTCGTATTTTTAGGAGGGGTCTAAGTGTAATTAAACCTAAAAACAATTATTACGTATTACATCTATGTCAATAAATTGACAAATACATCAATATAACATTCATAGTATAATAAACTGATATAAAGTAAAACAAATGTACATTATAATAAATTTACATTAATTGAGATAAATACTCACATGTCTAGTATAGTTCCAAATGATAACCTTCAATTTATTCTTGAAATCTTAACCTTAATCATAACCACTAAATTAAGCCATTGTTAATATATTCTCTCACTTGTCATACTTCCATGTAAACTTATGAGTTAGTGAAATAGAAACAATTTTATTTTCTTTGGGTAATTAATAAATATGATTTCATTTTTACAGCGACTTTTGTCGTATTGAAAAATAATATCTAATATATTTTGAACAATTTAATTTTCTTAACTATTCTAAAAATAATATCACGTGTGCGTGTTTATTTATATATATTGAATGTAGATAATGATTTGAAAGATGTGAAAGAAAAAAATAAAATAATATTTTTTTTGCCCATTTTTAAACTACCCAAGTTTAGCTAAATTATTTTTTATTCAATGCCCAATGAATACAAAACTAATGTAAACATATCGTTCCTTATCATATTCGAATTTTGAAAATTTGTCCAAAATTTTCTGAGACAAAAAAGAAAATGATTACTTAATTTCCATGTACAACGAGTATTGCAGAATTCTAAAATCGATCGAATCAAATATTCTCACCATACTTTTTAAATATTTTATACTTTATCATTAAGAAAAGCGGCCTATTCTTTATATGTTGTGTGCTCCTCTAAAATTTGAAATACTCATAAATAATTTTTTATTATTTAAAAAATTACTTATACTCCTGATATTTGGTAAAATTATATAATCTTAGGATAGATGCCTAAAAATTTTTATTTTGCCCTTATTTATTTTCTTGTAAAAAATTTGAAGAATTACAAAAAAAGTTAACAAGGTGAAATTTCCTTTTTGTCCTACTGGTTCATGAAAAAACTTCATACAATTTTAAAAATAAGTAAAATTATAATTAATAACTTATGGGATTTTGACCAATTCAGTCCAAAAATTGAAATAAAACCTAATGAAAATTAACCGAATGAGCTACCTTTTGAATGGACATTAAAATCAGAGGGATATTAATAATTTTCAAAACAATTATACGATATTTGTAATTGCAAAACCTCATGGTCGTTGTAATTTGCCGTATTTTTTAATATTAATGCTATTTTTTAATTAACATGTATGTTACTACACTCCCACTTTTGTGAAGCTCCATACAAAAAAAAAAAAAAAAAGAAAGAAAAAAGAAAAAAATGGTTGGACTTCCTTCAAAGTTCAAAATGCTTTAAAGGAGAAGAAAAAACCATTACTTCAAATCTCCAGTGAAATACAATTGTACTAGACACAAGCTCTAATATTTATGTATTTAACTTATAAAATAGTATTTATTCAAATATTTATTTTTGCATATACATCAGGTATACCTTTACTCCTTTTTGAGTAAATCGATTACAATCACATTATGATATCAATACCGATAACTATCAATCATATATCAATAAGTAACTTCAAATATTTTATATCCAACCGACAACTATAATTAACAATTATATATAAATCAACAATTACTATTATAGTATAAACCCAACCACTGATAAAATAGAATAAAACCCACATATTAGTGAGATGAGAAACCATAATTTTATAATTATGAGTCCTAAGTTTCACCAATTAAATTAAGTCTGATTGATACGTGCTATTGTTACTCGTATATATTAATTAACTAGAAGACTAAATATAATAAATTACAATACAACAATTGAATCCAAAAATGAAGAGAACTCCACAATGAAGGGCTGGAGAGCAATCCGACCCCACCAATAACTCCTCCACCCAGAAACTAATAAATTATACACAATCAGGGGCGGCTTGACCTAACCCTTCATTCCAACCCCCAATACACACCGCTTTTCTCCAATCAATCACCTTTCGACACACACACACACACTCCTCTAAACGCAACCGTTTCACCCACGGCGGCCGGCACACCGGCCCCGATTACCTCATTGACCAGAACGTTCCATATAGTACAGCAATTCAAGGCAAGTACACGTACACTACAAGCCCATATACCAATGACCACAAACTCTTACAAAACTCACATTCATCCCTCTTTGTCATTTTCTTCCTTTTGTTTATTTTTTTAAAGGGTAAATTACGACCAACATCGTTTCGATATAATTATAAATATTTTATTATTATTTAAAAAATTATAAAAATTCTTTTAAATTAATATCCATCTTACACTGAATTAATTATGTTAAATTTTCATCCAATTTTTATAATTAATATATATTTTTGAATTATAAATTATAATTTTATATAACTTTTAAAATTCCTTAAAATATTTTAGGGATTAATATTCTCTATAATTATTTATTTTACCCACTCTTAGGTATTTTTACATTTTCTCAAATAATTTCTTTTGAAAGAATAAACACTTTAACAGGACGAAAAATAATATTTTTTACATCTCCATCTAACTATTACATAGCATTTTTTAATTTGAGGAATATTTGCAAATTTTTTAAAAATAATATTTATAATTATGCTAAACTTCAAAAAATAACTGTAATTTACATTTTTGGAACTCGAAAGTTGAGGAAATAAATTCATCCCAATGGTTCGCCAAAAATTGTTCAAAATAAGGCCAACTTCATCACAATTGGTTCAAAATTTATTGGATCAGCCACCATCACCGTAATCCCTAATTTACTGAACCAAGCACAATAAATCAACTACCATCGTCTCATAATACTCCATACAATCCCAACTTGATGTGAGAGAAATAGACCTTAAACTCAGCACCCACGTGTTTATGCATGATAAGAACTAAAGATTCATAGAAAACCAAGCTTTATACTACTTATATGTTCACACTAACTTCAGCTTCAGTGTTTCTACATCGTCTTATTTTTCCACTCCTGTATTTCACATTCTATATTACAGTTTTGCTTATATATATATGTATATACAAAGGCAGTAACTCCCTATAGAAAAGAGAGGGAATTATAGTCAAATATGAAGGTAATTTATATTTCTAAGGTAAGCCCTCCCATGGGTGCTCTATGGGGAATACCCTTTCTTCGCTTTGCAGTGCGGTGGTTGACGGCGGTTCGAGGAGGGGTCGACGGAGTGAAGCTCGGGAACTTGGTGGTGCTCCGCCCATGGCTGCTGCTGCTACTACTGTACGAGTCGTCCGACTCCAATGCCGACGCTGCCCTCTTCTTCTCCGGTGATTGCTTCTTCATCTTCTGGAAATTTGGTGATGTCCCAACCATCTGAAAATCAAGAATCAAAAGTCAGACTCCCTCGTACATTGGGATTGAATTCGATGAACTTTTAGAAAAAGGGCAACGAAACACGAGATAAACGAGCTTCTTTTTTAAAAGTTTGGAAAGTTGTAACTTTTCACGTAGGTGAAAGGCAATTAACCCTTCATACATTATCACCAAATAGTTGCAGAATCACCCAAATGATATTGAATTTAGCAATGAACGATCTTATACATTAAACCCTTCAAATTATTCAAATACAAAGAACAGAGGAAATCTGAAGCAATGAGAACAAACCTTGCAGCCAAGAGAGCAGAATCTGAAGGAATCGAGGAGGCTACGATCGCAGACTTGGCATGTGTTGGTGACGCCTTTGCCGGGCCTGGGCTGTGGCCTCTCGTTCAAGAAGACGACCTTAGCGCTATTGATAATGTATGTTTGGACTGAGCTTATGTCCAAATACTTCTGAATTTCAGAAACTCTGATAACATCATGGTATGATGACCTCCTTATCTGGAAATCAGAACCCGAATCAGGCACCAATTTATCAACATGAATCAGTGTGAAAACAGGGGATGTAAAGAGTTGGAAACCAATTGCATTTTCTCAAGTCAACGCTTGAAATAGTGAAAGCCCAGATGATCAAAAATGGGTTTCAAAGGGTGAAATCTGACTCAAAAATGGAAGAGATAGAGAAAGTGGATGAAGAAGCTGAGAGAAGGGAAAAGAATCAATACTGTTATAAAGTAAAACAGACCTGAATTGCGCGGTGGTCCTTATGATGAGCCAAACAGAGCGAACAGAGAGGGCCATTCATACAGTCCAAACAGTACATATTGCACTCGCTCTTGTGCGAATCAGCATGAAGTTTGCACTGAACGAAGAACTGTTCCTTCAACAATGGCTTCAGCCATGGCGGCCATCGCTTCTCCTCCTCATCAGCTCCCTATTAAAAAAAACAGGGCTACAAAATCACAAAAACCGAAGGAGAGAGAAAACTTCTCCATAAAAAAACGATAGATTCAACAGAAACCCAGAAAAAAAAAAATGAAGAACACAAAGAGCAAAAGTTTAGTACCATGATTCCCCTGTTCTTGGGCTTGATTTCATTAACCGCGGTATCTTTATTATCAATCGCCAGCTTCAACAATATCTTCCCTCTGTATGAACTCAAACAATCCCAGTTGCTGACAATGAGAGTTTCTCTGAATTAAGAAAAGTGCAGTAGTGCGTGTAGTGCGTGTTTCCGAAAAAGTATGGGGTATAAGGGAGGGAAAGAGCGAGGAAATGGAGGCGGTGAGAGGAGAGAGAGAGAGAGAGAGTGGGTGGGGGAAGGAAAGAGAGGGAGGACTTGTTCTTATCTCTTTCAAAGTCATGCGTAAACAAAGTCCAAGCCTGGCTCCGAGGCTGAGGCAGAAGATACGTTAGGTGCAAGGAAGAGCCAACCTTCTTCCTTTTCTTTATTATCTTCTAATAATAATATTAATAATAATTTCGTTTTTGGCTTTCCTTTTCATATAGACTATATTACATAATTTTCTATTCTAACGAAAAGGATATTAAAGATTATCTTCACAATATTACATAATTTAAAAATTTAATATATTGAAGACATTTAATGCCACATTTTCTTTAATGGAAAAAGATGAACTAATATTGATGACTTGATTATCTTAAGATTTTGAAATTTTTTATAAATGTCCCAATTCTCTTATGGGAAAATGCATTTTGCACCACCTGTTAAAAAGTTTATGTGAAAAAAGACCAGCAATTTATCCTCTGTGATTTTAGAAAGTAGAGCAAAAAACTTCTTTCATAGAGAAAGTGTAATACACACGCTATTGTTGTGAATTTTTATGATTTTTAAGAAAAAAATTATTTTATATATAAATATATACATAATATATTCATATTATATAGAATATGAAATATTTATATTATATAATTTTATAATTTTCCCCCCACCGGACCAGTCCCTCCTACAATCGGCCCCCTCCTCCTCCCCCTCCCATGTCATCATTGACGCAGCGCCCTAGTCCAACCCTCTCCCCTTTTTCTTGGTCACCTTGGCCCTCCCTTTTTACTGTCGACGCCCCTTCCCCTTCTCCCAACCCCCGGCACAACCCTCTCTCTCTATATTTTATATATAATTTTATGTATATAATTTTAATTATTTATTTATATAATTATATATATAATGTATGACCTTTGTTATACCTCTTTACCTTATATGAAATTTACCAATCCAAAAACATTATAAATATTTACATAAATTTATAATTCTAAATCTATAACGTTTATCTCTTAGTCAAATTTGGACCATAAATTCAAATCAAATCCACTTAATTTTAAATAAGGATATAATACAATTTGAGAACAAAAATTCAAAAATTCAAAAAAAAAAAAAAAAAAAAAAGAGGCATGCACCTCAAGCAATTGCGTGATGCTCTTTTTGTTTCTTATTGAGAAACATATAGGGACAATTTGCTGTTTTTTTTTTCTCCACAGGTTGGTTTTGCTCTTTTTGGTTAACGCAGAGAGATAAATTGCATTTAATTCATTTCTTTTATTAATCACAAAGCAGGTCAAGATTGCGTATTTTATATCTAGGGTATACTGGCCTGACCCGATTTGATGAGTATGCACGGACTAATTATGATCATCCAATCATCTATGAATAAATGCTTTAAGTAAAATCATATAATTTAGGATGTCTATAAATACTAGTTTTCCATAGCTTATATTCTCTTACATCCTTCACATTTCTCTTTTAACAATCTCGCTGAGTTAAACATTGGAGAGTTATAATAGATATTCCCCACATAATTTTTATTATTTTGTACCTTGCAGATCACACTTCAATATTTTAAATTTATCTAAGTATATTTCGATTTTTCCGTATCTAATTAGACTTCAATCAATTTATTGTATTCGGACACACATCGAATATTGTTAAATATGAATTTTTCAAGTTTATAATATTTATGTCACTGTCAGAGGGCTTATCATTTTTCTCTATTCTTGTTTTCAATTTAATTTCTACCCATATTATGTGTCATCTTGTCACCCGTACAACGTACTTGAAATGCTATGGCATAAATTGTGAAACCAGGACCAGAGAATCTTCTCAGAAAAAGTAATTACAATCATATATTGATATTAATTATAGATGTTAGAAGTGGACTTACCACTTGGTGGAAGCACAATATACCAAAAACGATTACAGCGGGGGAAATGGTTGTTATCACCCTTATATTACAAACCGGGGAATCAAAAGAAACAGATCTAGCAAATATATAAACAAAAAAAAAATGATATTAAACAAACTTTGAATGTCACCGTCAATAGGTTCAAATAGCGACAGATCCGGCGTGAGAAGACCACGACCACAATAGGTCGGCACTCAGCCACCGGTTGCACCACACAGACTTAAGTAGTATACCCACGACCAACACACGGCCAACCACGGAATGCTCACACAGAGGCTTAGTTCGAGATGTTTTCTCACGAAAGAAAATTTCAAAACACTTTGAGATACCTTGCAACTCACACAGATTAGTGTTGAAGGTAATTTCGTGATTCTGTTTGTGGTGGAGGATCGCCATTTATGGTGATTAGAGAAGAGAAACGGGGAAGGAAATAATCTGGTGAAGAAGGAAGGTTTCCTCACAAAGGAAGACCGAATCTCAGAGAAGAGAAGGTAGTATCAGTTCAAGTGAGAGAGAGAGAGAGAGAGAGAGAGAGAGAGAGTGATAGGAGGCGCAGATTGAGAGGGAAGGAGATTAGGGTTTCTGAGGTGATACATATATGTGAGAGTGCCGGGTCGGGTCAGGGTAGTGGGTATGGGCTGACTTAAAGTCTGTTGGGCCGTCCAAGTGCTGGGCCTTACCATCTTGGGTCCTTGGGCCAATTATCTCATCATTCTCTACTTTAGACCAAGACCCGACATGGTATCCTGGCCCAATACCGGACTGTGGCATGCCATCACTGCCTTTTACTTCTTCCTTGTACCTGCAAAGAAAAACAGTGCTCGGAAAAACAGGATTAGTAACAAAGTTATAAAAGTTTCAAAATTTCTAAACATTTACTGAACTTATCAACTGTAAGACACTTAGTCCCTATATCTGCAGGGTTTGATTCAGAATCAAATTTATCACGATTAATAAGATCTTTTCCTACAATGTCTCTAATGAAATGATAACAAACATCTATATGCTTTGTCCTATCATGAAAAATAGGATTTTTGCAAAGTTGTATGGCCGACTGACTATCGGAAAAGATAGTGATTTTTTGCTTTAAAAAATCGATTTCTTTTACTAGCCCTTCTAACCATAGGGCCTCTTTAAAAGCCTCAGTAGCCGCTATATACTCGGCTTCGGTAGTAGACAGTGCAACAACATATTGTAGTTGGGATTTCCAACTTATGCAAGACCCACATAATGTGAAGACATATGATGTAGTGGATTTACGACTATCCCTATCGTTTGCATAATTAGAATCCACATATCCAACAAGATCAACATCAGATTTGCTTTTAGAAAACAAAATACCACGATTAGTGCTACCTTTTAAGTACCTTAGGAGCAACTTGAGGGCCTCCCAATGTGGGGGTCCAGCATTAGACATGTACCTGCTAAGACAACTAATTGCATAGGCTATGTCGGGCCTAGTACATACCATAAGAAACATGATAGAACCAATAGCATTGGAATAAGGAACTTTTTCCATTGTTTCTTTTTCTTTTTCCGTTTTTGGACTTTGTTCCTTACTAAGTTGAAAGTGTGAGGACAAAGGGACAGAACATGGTTTTGAATCAGCCATAGAGAATTTAGCAAGCATGGATGTAATATAAGAACTCTGAGTTAAGAAGATAGTGAAATCTTTCCTTTTTCTTTCAATAGTCATGCCTAGTATTTTCTTGGCGTCACCTAGATCCTTCATATCAAAAGTCTTACACAGATTGTTCTGAAGGTTTTTAACATGCTGTACAAAAGGACTAGCAATTAACATATCATCCACGTATAGAACCAAGAAAACAGGAATTTTATTGTCATACTTGAAATAAAGGTAATGATCATAGTTGCTCCTAGTAAAGTTAAGAGTATGCATGAACATATCAAATTTCTTGTTCCACTGTCTCAGTGATTGCTTTAGACCATAAAGAGATTTCTCTAATAAGCATACATGATCAGGTTTTGTTTTATCAATGAATCCAACAGGTTGATGCATGTAAATGTTTTCATCTAAATCTCCATGCAAAAAAGCCGTTTTAACATCCATTTGTTTGAGTTCCCAATCAAAATGAGCAGATAAGGCAAGTAGGATGCGCACAGTAGTGTATTTAACTACAGGGGAAAAAACTTCTATGTAATCAATCCCTTCTTTTTGGTTAAAGCCTTTAGCAACTAATCTAGCTTTAAAACGTGTGGAATGTTCTTCTTGTTTTATCTTGTATACCCATTTGCAACCTATTATGGAACTTTTTGCAGGTTTGGGAACTAGTACCCAAGTTTTGTTATTCTTAAAAGACTTCATTTCCTCATTCATGGCACTAACCCAATTTTTTGACTTATCAGATTTTAGAGCTTCTTCGAAGGTGCTGGGTTCACTAGATTCAGTAAGAAGGGCAATGTGATAGTCCTTAAGCCGGGTAGGGATCCTAGGTTCTCGCCTGCCTCTATCTCTGGCTAGATGGTAGTCTTCTAAAACTGTTTCAGGACCATTATTATCAGGTGGAATTTCTACAGGATTTTCCTCTACCTGTTTGTTTTCTTCCGAGTTCCCCTCTACCTAATTGAAGTAAGGCTCTAAAGATATTGATTCATTTTCTTTCTGTTGTTCAGACAAGCACGGCATCTCTTCCTCATTAAACACTACATTCCTACTGATTAATACTTTAAAACCGGGTTGACTTCTAACCCACAACCTATATCCCTTGACCCCTTCAGGGTACCCAATTGAAACACATTTTAGAGATCTAGGTTCCAATTTATCAGAATATTGATGCACAAAAGCAGAACAACCAAAAACACGAAGATAAGAAATATCAATACTCTTATTAAGCCAGACAGATTCAGGTATTTTTCCAAGTAAAGGAACATATGGTGATCTATTGATCACATGCACAGCAGTTAATACGGCTTCACCCCAAAACGATTTAGACAGGCCTGAACTTACAAGCATGCATCTGACTTTATCTAAAATTGTTCTATTCATGCGTTCAACAACACCATTTTGCTGGGGGGGTGTAGGGATTTTTTTGTGATGTTTAATACCAAATTGATCACACAGATCAGAAAAATTATGATTGCAGAATTCAAGACCATTATCGGTTCGCAGGGCTTTCAATCTCATGCCAGTTTAGTTTTCAACAAACGTTTTTCAATTTTTGAAAGCATCAAAAACATCAGATTTGTTTTTCAACAAGAAAACAAACACTTTTCTGGAGAAATTATCAATTATAGACAAAAAGTACCTATTCCCACCATGAGTGGGTATATTAGACGGACCCCAAACATCGGCATGTACATAGTCCAGAATGCATGTAGAAGATGAGGGGACAGGGTAAGGTGAAACAGGGAAATGCACTTTGTGTTGTTTACCCATAACACAGTCATCACAAAACTTCAGTTTTTCAACCTTATCATGCAAGATACCTTCTTTATTAAGAAGTTCTAACCCCTTAAGACTTATATGCCCAAGTCTTTTATGCCACAAAGATGTTTTATCAAGTGTAGTGACTGATGCAACAAGTGTATCATATGAGACATGACAGATGTAGAGGTTTCTCAATTTTTCGGCTTTGAAAGCAGTTAATGACCCCTTCATGATTTTCATGACCCCTTTTACCCCATCTACCCTCAAAACCCTCTTCCTCTAAAACAACACATGATATCAGATTATGACTTAAATCAGGAATGAAGCGCACGTTTTTCAAAGTAAGCTTATAGCTATTATCAAAAGTTAAGCATACATCACCAAGACCTTGGATAGCACATTGTTTTTCATTAGCCATAGAAACATAACCAAAATTACCAGATTGAAAATTTTGAAAAGATATTTTTGAAAGGGCTCATATGAAATGTACAGCCAGAATCAATCAACCACTTATGCATGCCCATGTCATTCACATTGTTTATATCACATACCATAAACACATCTCCAGAATTATCAGAGCTAACAGAATTAGCATTTTCCTTATTGTGGTAATTGTTATAGTTATCCCTATTTTCCTTCTTGGGTTTCCTACAATCCTTAATGTAGTGTCCTTTTATTCCACAGTTATAGCATTTTCTTTCCCTTTTAACATTATCTTGATTATTATCTCTGGTCCGGGATTTACTCCTACTTCTACTCCTTCCTCGGCTGTTTTTCCTATGCTTCTGATCTGAATTTCGGTTACTGGTTCTACCTCTTACTGCATTAACCTCGTTACTAGGTTGGTTAGCCTTATTAGTCCTAAGATCCATTTCCTTGCTCTTAAGTCCGTTTATAATAGTGTCAAGGTTAACGTTATCTCTACCGTATTTTATTGCTGCTTTTACATCACTATAGGTGTCAGGAATGGCATTCAACAAAACTATTGGAGTGTAGTAATCTATGTTTTTGTCTTTGGTGAAGTCATCTATGTTCTTGGATATGTCCAAGTTGTATCTAAAGAATTTTTCTAGAAGGAAAAGTTTACTGGGAAGTGAGGTCTCAGTGTATAGCTCTTCTAACCTATCCCATAATTCTTTAGCCGTTTCTTGTTTACCTACTTTTCTAATTACGGAATCAGATAGGTTTAGTATTACAGAGGAATAGGCGAATTCATCGTCTTCTAGTTTCTTATCCTTAGTGACGGTTTTCGGGTATCTACCATCTATAGCTTTAAAAATCTTTTGTTGTATGGGAATCCCTTTCATCTTTTGTTGCCATATAGAAAAGTCAAATTTACCATCAAAGGGAAGCAAATTATAACCAGCCATAGATATCACACAGATTCACCAGAAATGATAAAATAGAGTATTTCAGCAAAAAACAGTCTTGCGTGCACAGAACTTTAGCCAGTCACAATTATAGATCAAAAGGAAAGCAGTAAACAGTAAAGGGTAATCACAAATAATTCAACTCTGAACCTCAACCAGATACCCGACGGTCTCACGGGACCTGACCAAGTGAGGGATCAGAGGAACGTAACCGGTGCACTGAGCAGTGTTATAACAATATTTCTACCGAATAAGAAATAAGGCACTAAGCAGTAATACCAACAGATGCACTATAGCAATATAGAGACAGAATTAAAGGGAGTTTACCGAACCAACGGTCTCACCCAGAACTGGTTCACACCGGCTCTGATACCACTGTTAGAAGTGGACTTACCACTTGGCGGAAGCACAATATACCAAAAACGATTACAGCGGAGGAAATGGTTGTTATCACCCTTATATTACAAACTGGGGAAACAAAAGAAACAGATCTAGCAAATATATAAACCAAAAAAAATGATATTAAACAAACTTTGAATGTCACCGTCAATAGGCTCAAATGGCCACAGATCCGGCGTGAGAAGACCACGACCACAATAGGTCGGCACTCAGCCACCAGTTGCACCACACAGACTTAAGTAGTATACCCACGACCAACACATGGCCAACCACGGAATGCTCACACAGAGGCTTAGTTCGAGATGTTCTCTCACGGAAGAAAATTTCAGAACACTTTGAGATACCTTGCAACTCACATAGATTAGTGTTGAAGGTAATTTCGTGATTCTGTTTGTGGCGGAGGATCGCCATTTATAGTGATTAGAGAAGAGAAACGGGGAAGGAAATAATGTAGTGAAGAAGGAAGGTATCCTCACAAAGGAAGGCCGAATCTCAGAGAAGAGAAGGTAGTATCAGTTCAAGTGAGAGAGAGAGAGAGTGATAGGAGGCGCAAATTGAGAGGGAAGGAGATTAGGGTTTCTGAGGTGATACATATATGTGAGAGTGCCGGGTCGGGTCAGGGTAGTGGGTATGGGCTGACTTGAAGTCTGTTGGGCCGTCCAAGTGCTGGGCCTTACCATCTTGGGTCTCTTGGGCCAATTATCTCTGTTAGAATAGGGTGACCGGAAAGCCAATTAGATTGGTCTTGATGTAATCTATTTCTGACAATGTCATTGTAATTGTAATATTCTTATATGAATAAAGTGAGCATTCATGTTTGGCAGTTCCATTTGTTGTACTCGCTATTTATGTTTATTCCATTTAACATCACAACAAAGCCCACAGGCCAAACGAACAACCCATGTAGTTGGGCTGCGCATTGGATGGTAGCTATGAAACTAACTTCTAAGGGTTATGTCTGAAACGTTCCAAGTCGAGGACCTTGAGACAGGGCATCAAGAGTCCTATACAGACTTGCACTAATGATTGCATTCATTAGATGAGTGCCGTGTTTCATCGGCGACAAATGTTGGACGTCTATGCATTATTAGTGGGTTAGTTGACAAGGATGTCAACTGACTGAACTGACTCGCGGGAATCGTCATATGGAAGCCTTGGAGGCTTGGTCGGTATGACTGGCATTCCGGCTCCGATAGTACGAGATTAGTCCTAGGACTTGAGGAATCATGGCAGTCACATGCATATGATGGCTGTATCTAGCATCTGGCAAGAGATGTCAGTATTTGGGATACGTTCATCATAAGCCTTATACAGTGCAGTCGGAATATGTATTGAGGATGGTGGATTCCAAGATAGGATCCGTCACCTGTCAGTATATGACAGTCGAGTCTCCTATGCGCTCTGAGACAGTTTAAACTCTTATAAGTCTGTGGCCACAGCGATTGGTCGAGTAGGGAATGGTTTCCTACGTCGATCGATAGAGTAAACGTGCCTCGAGTTACTGAGCATAGTTGTCTAGTCCAGGATGGGAGCCGACGCCCAATTCCATACCCTAGACTTAGACCGGGAGACGGATGATGGAAGGACCGTACTCGTATGGAACTCGGGAGCCTAAATGTTCACGCCAACATTCACCTAGTCTCTAGTGCCATGGACCGTTGCTAGACGGCCACCCATGGTGACGGGCGTTTTTCTGATTAATGGTTAATCGGAAAAATAATTAATTAAATTGGATTTAATTGATCAATTGTGTTGGACACAAGCCCAATTCTAGCTGAGGGTGAACCTAATGAGTCACACACAAATCACTTTGGATTTGGCGGAGTTAATTTGGAATTAATTCTAGAAGAAGCGAATAAATTTAATCGGATTAAATTTATTCAAGAGAGAAAATAAATGATTGGATCATTTATTTAGAAATCCATTTGATGGATGGTCCAAGAATTAATTAATTGGATTAGTTAATTTTTTTTGGACTAAGGACCTTTAAATTAATTGGATTAATTTATTGGGTTTTGGCTAGAATAGTTGATTAGATCAATTATTCTTAATTTGGACTTATGTTTATTTAATTGGATTAAATAAATAATTGGGATTCAATTGGATTGAAATTAATTAGATTAATTAATGCCCAATGGATACATGTTTGGACTTTATTTAATTTGATTAAATACAAGTCCAAAAACCATGAAGGTCCAAATCCATTTTTTCATGCAAGTTGAAGCTAGTTAAGGAGGAGTTTCAACTCTTCCACATATGAACATGATGAGCACGAAAATTTGCTGATTTGTGGGTGGTTTTCTCTTGCTATCATGTGTAGTGGATGTGCTAGAAGTGTGTGTATGTGGAAGTTGCCTTGGAGGTTACTTATGTAGGTGGTTTTTGAACACTACATTCTACATACACAAAACTACTTTGCTAGACACAATTCATTGAACTTGCTTCACTTTTTGCTGGAGTTTTTTAGCCAAATACTCTCTGAAAATTCTCTCTTTTAGTGTTCATACTTCTTAGAGAAGATTGAACAAAAACATTCCAAGGTACACTAATCGATAGTGCTTTCTTTGGAATTGTTTCTTCTTCTTTGTTTCTAATTTCTATCTAGCAATAGAGTAGAAATAAATCCATAGTGTGGTGTGGAACGCATTAGAGGAGTTCTAGCATGATTATATGTATGAAAATATGTGTTAATTTTGCTTTTGAAATTATGGATATCTATGCATTTTATGATAATTTGATTTTCTGTAAATGCATGTTTATATTTCAGTTTTACAGCAGATATAAAAAAAAAAAAAATTTGGAAAACGTTCAGCAGCCGTCTGCTTGCTGCTGCCTGCCGGCCGGTCACTGGGCCAGCAGGCGCGCAGGCCGGGCGCGGGCACGGGTAGTGGCCTGCGCGCGCTGCCTGGCGCGCGCGCCCGCTGGCCGTGCGTGCTGGCGGGCAGCGCAGGCAGGCAGCCTGCGCGCATGCGCGCGCCCAGCGCGCAGGCGCTGTGCGCTGGGCGCGCAGTGCTGCGCGCGCTGGGCGCGCGCGCGTGCGGCCGACCGTCGGTCGGTCTGGGACGTTTGGGCCGTTTTGCATCATTTTTCGTGAAAATTTCAATTTTCTGATTTCTGCTGTTTTCTGAATGTGAGTAATTTTGGCATATTTTAATTTTAGTTAAATTGGATTTTTCTAAATTTATTTTTGATGCCTTAGATTATTTTGGAAATGGTTTCCAAACTAAAATGGTTTATACATTGGATGTATGGGTGATATCCGTTTTTTCAATTGCATTATTAATATATTATTTTCTGCACTTAATTATGTTTATGGTTAGATATTAGATATCTTGTTATAAATACATGGTATGTATTTATGTGTTGGCATATTTATATTTGATGTAAATATGCTTTGTTGTTGTTGTTTATTTGATAAACAATAAGGATGATCACTAGCCCTTTTTAGCCTATGTATGGTTTAATTTATTATTGGGTGAGGCCTGCGTGCCTCTTTGTTTTTCTTCTCTCTATCGTTTTTTAGCCTTGGAATAATAAGGCTTTCTTCCTCTCTATTAATGTACTCCCCGACTTATGATTGGGGTTTCTTTTAAGTTGTAATGAGAGTAGATTAGATTGTGAGGATTTAATTTATTAATTGTAAGCTTCCAAGGAGATGAAGGTCCGGTGGATGGAGCCCATGATGGAAGGTCAAGAAGAACAAAGGAGAAATTTTTACAAGGCCCCATTAGAATGATAATGGGATGTAAATATTGTAATAGTGTAGGTCTACCCTAGTTTGACCATAGATCCACTGCGGGCTCAGTGGATCACTTAGGAATGGGCTTGTGATCATCCTAACAGGGGCGTGCTAGGCTTACTTTGCATGTGCTTAAGTTTTTTATGCTTTGATGTATGGTGTGTTTGGAATGCATCTTATTACATTATATGTATAAATCTTGAGCATGCAAAATACTAACAATGATGAGGTCTCGGTCTTAATAAAATGATGAACTCTCACTTGGATGGTCCAAGTAAATATTAGGCCCAAAATGGAATTAAATCAAATGGTTTGATTATTCCAAGCCTTCCATCCGTAATAATGTAATGAGGAAGCTACTTTCCTCTAAAGCGTGGTCTCACGAGTTGTGGCACGTTTTGGAATGAAAGAAAGCTGCATTATTGTTACGAACAAAGGAATATGCTCTTGTTTCCCTGTCTCACGAGTCGTGGGGGGCGAGAGTTGAGATATGATTTGGTTGATGGGTCGGGCCTAACGCCGAAGTAACATGATTCGCTTGGAGTCCTCGGAATCATGTGAAAGAGGTGAGGCAAAATATCTTGGGAATCTCATTGGATGAGAATGGTATTGGATACCTCCCACAAAGCTTTTTCTATGTGAATCGTAAAAGCGGGGCATGGAGAATTGCGTTTGTGGATCCCAAGCCCACTAGGAAATAGTTTCCCGAAACCCCACTTAAGAGTGGTGGGCTTTCGTAGAAATAGTGGGAGGGTTAATGACTAAAGATCATGTCATAAACTTGAATTAATATTACAATTCGTTTGCTAATTTCTGCTTTACATTTTGAATGTAGATGTCTAAGAACCCGTTATCTATGATTATGGAGACTAATAAGTTTAATGGAACGAACTACAACGATTGGCTGCGTAATCTGAGGATTGTCCTCGATTACGAAAACCAGGCTTATGTTCTGGATAAGCCATTTCCCGTAACCTTGCCGGAAGGTTCCTCGCCAGAAGAGCGTTTGACGTTCGAAAAATGGCATGAGGATGACCGCAAGGTACGCAGCATCATACTGGCATCCATGACCAATGAGATCCAGAAGCAGTATGATAGGCTGGACCATGCCAACGCGATAATGCTCCGCTTACAGGATATGTATGCGGTTCCGGATAGGCATATTAGATATGCCGCCACAAAAGCATTTTTCGGCACCAAGATGACTGAAGGATCCTCTGTACATGAACATGGGATCAAGATGCTTTCCCTTGTGGAAAAGCTCGAGGATCTCAAAGTTGGGCTTGATAATGATACATATATAGATGTGATTCTACAGTCTCTTCCTCCCTCTTACGACCCTTTTGTCGTGAATTACAACATGAATGGGCTTGAGAAGTCCATACACGAGTTGATTAACATGTTGACCCAGTTCGAAGCAACGACCAAAAGGTCTGTGCCGGCGATACTGGTGGGGGAGGCTTCGACCTCTAAGGCGAAAGGCAAGAGGGCCGGACGCTGGAAGAGGAAGAAGGGAAAGGCAAAAGCCGCTGCTAGCGCTCAGAGCGCTCCTGTTGCCCCAGTGGGGATGGGCAAAGGAAAGGGAAAGGTTGGACCGCAGCAATCGAGGGCAAATGATGTTTGCATGCATTGCCATGGAAGAGGGCATTGGAAGAGGGACTGCCCCAAGCTCGTCTCCAATCAAGGTATATTTGTTATTGAGGTTAACATGATTACTAATTCTGCTTCTTGGGTATTGGATACCGGTTGTGGAGCTCACATCTGCAATGATTTGCAGGTGCTGGAAAGAAGCAGAAAGCTAAGTAGGGACGAGGTCGTGCTGAGGCTTGGTGATGGCAAGGCTATTGCTGCTGAAGCTGTAGGTCTAGTCCACTTAGTTGTTAGTGATCAAGTTAGGATAGAATTAAAAGATTGCTATTATGTACCTAGTATGATCAAGAATATCATTTCAATACCGTTGTTGGACAATGCTGGTTTTGATTTCATGATCAATAAAAATTGTTTTTATTTGATGAAGAATGGTTCTTCACATCTGCTAGGTAAACTTCATAATGGTCTTTATATTCTTCAACAGCGTGATTTGATCATGACTGCTCAAAACAAACGAAAAATGGATAATCAAGAAAACGCACAGATTTGGCATGCAAGGCTAGGTCACATCTCTCAAGACAGGATTAGAAGGTTGGTGGACTCAAAGAGTCTAGAAATAGATGATTTGGACCATCTACCGGCCTGCGAGTCTTGTCTAAAAGGGAAAATGACCAAGAAGCCCTTTGTTGGACAAAGCATGCTTGCCAGTGGTCTGTTGGATTTGATCCATTCAGATGTCTGTGGGCCACTAAATACACAGGCCAGAGGAGGGTTTTCTTACTTCATAACTTTTACCGATGACCACTCACGGTATGGTTATGTTTACCTTATGAGGTACAAGTCTGAGGCCTTTGGAAGGTTTAAAGAGTTCAGGTTTGAAGTTGAAAATCAAACTGGTCGCAAAATTAAAGCCCTTCGGTCGGACCGAGGTGGTGAGTATTTGAGTGGGGAATTCTTGGATTACTTAAAAGAGAATGGGATTCTCTCTCAGTGGACTCCTCTCGGAACGCCACAACTGAACGGCGTCTCTGAAAGGAGGAATCGAACCTTGTTGGACATGGTTCGATCCATGATGAGTTTTACTGAACTGCCCTTATCCTTCTGGGGTTATGCTTTTGAGTCGGCAGCCAAGTTATTAAACATGGCGCCTTCTAAGACTGTGGCCCAGACGCCATATCAGATATGGCATGGCAAGCCTGCTTCCTACAAGTATTGAGAGTGTGGGGTAGCCCTGCATACGTCAAGAGACTAGTGGGAGACAAACTGGACTCCAGGTCTAGTTTGTGCAGGTTCGTGGGTTATCCTAAGGAAACTGCGGGGTATTATTTTTATGATCCTTCCGAGCAAAAGGTTTTTGTCTCGAGAAACGCAGTGTTTCTGGAAAAGGGTTTTCCAACGGATACCCGTCGTGAGGAATTGCTCCTTGAGGAATCAAGTGAGGCAATACCTCAAACGGATGCAACGACATCATCTGCACCTGTAGTTCCCACTGACGATATTCCTGTCATCCGAAGGTCAACTAGAGTTTCCCATCAACCTGATAGGTATGGGTTTCTAGGTGTGACCGGTCAGTTGGACAATGATCCAAAGACCTACGGAGAAGCAATGTCGGACATTGATTCGGGAAAATGGGTTGAGGCCATGAAATCCGAAATGGACTCTATGAGTTCAAATAAGGTTTGGACCTTAGTAGATCCACCCAAGGGTGTCAAGCCCGTCGGGTGTAAATGGGTCCACAAACGTAAGCTTGGAGCTGACGGGGAGGTGACTACCTTCAAGGCCAGGCTTGTGGCAAAAGGTTATACTCAGCGGCCTGGGGTCGATTTTGAGGAAACCTATTCGCCCGTAGCCATGGCTAAGTCCATTCGGATTATGCTTGCCATAGCTGCATGGTATGACTATGAAATATGGCAGATGGACGTGAAAATGGCCTTCCTTAATGGATTTGTTGAGGAAGAGATCTATATGGATCAGCCGGAGGGTTTCACATCTGTTGGGGAAGAGCAGAAGGTCTGCCATCTCCAAAGGTCCATCTATGGTCTCAAACAAGCTTCCCGAAGTTGGAATATCCGTTTTGATGAAGTCATACGGGGTTATGATTTCATCAAGAACGAGTTTGACCCTTGTGTATACAAGAAGGTCAGTGGGAGCTCAGTTGCGTTCCTAGTGCTTTATGTGGACGACATCTTACTCATTGGGAATGATGTAAAGATGTTAGGTGACACTAAAGCATGGTTGTCCACGCAATTCTCCATGAAGGATTTGGGTGATGCTTCCTACATCCTAGGCATCAAGATTATCCGGGATAGATCTAAAAGGATGTTAGGAATGACCCAAACCTCGTATGTTGAGAAAGTCTTGAAGAGATTCAAGATGGAAAACTCCAAACGAGGATTCCTTCCTATGAGGCATGGGGTTAAACTGTCCAAGAAGCAGTCTCCTAAGACTGATGAGGAAGTTACAAGGATGTTGGACATCCCCTATGCTTCAGCCGTAGGCAGCATACAGTATGCTGTGCAGTGCACAAGGCCCGATATTGCTTTTGCTTTGAGTGTTACGAGCAGATATCAGGCTTGTGCCGGTGAGGCTCACTGGACTGCAGCCAAGACCATTCTTAAGTACCTGAGAAGGACTAAAGATATGTTCTTGGTTTACGGTGGTGGAGAGTTGATTCTGGAAGGCTACAGCGATGCTAGCTTCCAGTCTGATGAGGATGATGCCAAGTCTCAATCTGGGTTTGTATTCAGGCTGAATGATGGTGTGGTGGCTTGGAAAAGTTCCAAGCAGGATACTACAGCTGATTCCACCACGGAAGCTGAGTACATAGCGGCTTCGGAAGCAGCTAAGGAGGCGGTTTGGATGAAAAACTACATCCAAGAGTTGGGTGTAGTGCCTAGCATTGCCGAGCTAATAGTTATCTTCTGTGATAACAACGGGGCTATGGCGCAAGCGAAGGAGCCGAGATCTCATCACCGATCTAAACACATTCTTAGACGCTACCATCTGCTTAGAGAGATGGTGGGAAGAGGTGACGTTCGGATGGACCGAGTCACATCGGCAGAAAATATGGCAGATCCGTTGACCAAGCTAGTGTTGCAGGTTGCTCATACTCAACATCTTGGGAAGATGGGTTTGAGGGTCATGAGTGATTGGCTTTAGGGTCAAGTGGGAGATTGTTAGAATAGGGTGACCGGAAAGCCAATTAGATTGGTCTTGATGTAATCTATTTCTGACAATGTCATTGTAATTGTAATATTCTTATATGAATAAAGTGAGTATTCATGTTTGGCAGTTCCATTTGTTGTACTCGCTATTTATGTTTATTCCATTTAACATCACAACAAAGCCCACAGGCCAAACGAACAACCCATGTAGTTGGGCTGCGCATTGGATGGCAGCTATGAAACTAACTTCTAAGGGTTAGGTCTGAAACGTTCCAAGTCGAGGACCTTGAGACAGGGCATCAAGAGTCCTATACAGACTTGCACTAATGATTGCATTCATTAGATGAGTGCCGTGTTTCATCGGCGACAAACGTTGGACGTCTATGCATTATTAGTGGGTTAGTTGACAAGGATGTCAACTGACTGAACTGATTCGCGGGAATCGTCATATGGAAGCCTTGGAGGCTTGGTCGGTATGACTGGCATTCCCGGCTCCGATAGTACGAGATTAGTCCTAGGACTTGAGGAATCATGGCAGTCACATGCATATGATGGCTGTATCTAGCATCTGGCAAGAGATGTCAGTATCTGGGATACGTTCATCATAAGCCTTATACAGTGCAGTCGGAATATGTATTGAGGACGGTGGATTCCAAGATAGGATCCGTCACCTGTCAGTATATGACAGTCGAGTCTCCTATGCGCTCTGAGACAGTTTAAACTCTTATAAGTCTGTGGCCACAGCGATTGGTCGAGTAGGGAATGGTTTCCTACGTCGATCGATAGAGTAAACGTGCCTCGAGTTACTGAGCATAGTTGTCTAGTCCAGGATGGGAACCGACGCCCAATTCCATACCCTAGACTTAGACCGGGAGACGGATGATGGAAGGACCGTACTCGTATGGAACTCGGGAGCCTAAATGTTCACGCCAACATTCACCTAGTCTCTAGTGCCATGGACCGTTGCTAGACGGCCACCCATGGTGACGGGCGTTTTTCTGATTAATGGTTAATCGGAAAAACAATTAATTAAATTGGATTTAATTGATCAATTGTGTTGGACACAAGCCCAAGTCTAGCTGAGGGTGAACCTAATGAGTCACACACAAATCACTTTGGATTTGGCGGAGTTAATTTGGAATTAATTCTAGAAGAAGCGAATAAATTTAATCGGATTAAATTTATTCAAGAGAGAAAATAAATGATTGGATCATTTATTTAGAAATCCATTTGATGGATGGTCCAAGAATTAATTAATTGGATTAGTTAATTTTTTTTGGACTAAGGACCTTTAAATTAATTGGATTAATTTATTGGGTTTTGGCTAGAATAGTTGATTGGATCAATTATTCTTAATTTGGACTTATGTTTATTTAATTGGATTAAATAAATAATTGGGATTCAATTGGATTGAAATTAATTAGATTAATTAATGCCCAATGGATACATGTTTGGACTTTATTTAATTTGATTAAATACATGTCCAAAAACCATGAAGGTCCAAATTCATTTTTTCATGCAAGTTGAAGCTAGTTAAGGAGGAGTTTCAACTCTTCCATATATGAACATGATGAGCACGAAAATTTGCTGATTTGTGGGTGGTTTTCTCTTGCTATCATGTGTAGTGGATGTGCTAGAAGTGTGTGTATGTGGAAGTTGCCTTGGAGGTTACTTATGTAGGTGGTTTTTGAACACTACATTCTACATACACAAAACTACTTTGCTAGACACAATTCATTGAACTTGCTTCACTTTTTGCTGGAGTTTTTAGCCAAATACTCTCTGAAAATTCTCTCTTTTAGTGTTCATACTTCTTAGAGAAGATTGAACAAAAACATTCCAAGGTACACTAATCGATAGTGCTTTCTTTGGAATTGTTTCTTCTTCTTTGTTCTAATTTCTATCTAGCAATAGAGTAGAAATAAATCCATAGTGTGGTGTGGAACGCATTAGAGGAGTTCTACGTTGAGCTCTCAAGTGGACGAACGAAGAAAGAAAAGAAAGGAACAACGCACGAACCCGTTCTACATAAACGAACAAAGGTTGGTTTCCTTTTTATATTTTTGTATAACTTTCTTCTTCTCCTTTTAAGCCACATGTCCAGCATGTTTTATTTTGTTGTTTATGCTTTGACAAACACCGAACGCCCGGGAACTTCAAAGGGAACACCCCTTTGAATCCGGTTTAAATTATGTCTTAAATTTACGTTTTTACGCTTCCGTTGCGTTCCCGGGCCGTACCCGATTCTTTCAATCTCATCAATAGACAATTATAATTATTAATAATATATTAATAATCAATTTTAAGTATTTATAACTATTCAACAACTACTATTTAAAATAAAAAGATAAGTAATATTTAAGTAAAAGTAACATATTAATGAATTTGAACCGATAATTTTACAGTCACAATCTCACAGAGATCTTATTTCGCCAACTAAATTAGGTTTTATTGCCGATGGCAAGAATATTCTTAATGATAGCTCTACTTGTTGATAGTTTAATTCCTTGTTTCATATTTAATTAATGATGTGAAAATTTGTTTCCATGAAAATATTATCGACAAAATGATAAAAATAAGAAAATTTAGGATATAAATATTGTCCTTAAAGAGTAATTCTAAAATAATTCATTCTCTTCTTTTTCCTCCTTTTCTCGTTTTTGTTTTTGGACTACCCATCAATTTGATTCAGGATAAATTTCATCGATGGTTAATTAATTTGAACTACACGAATATTTCTATTCTTTACAAATTACACTTTATAACATTCTTGAGGTTGCGAATGAGGCCTAACTCAAATGACAAAGTTGAGGCCTCATAACCTTCATCGGTTTGAACCCCACCAATGCGTGGTGTGTTCTTCTACTGCATAGTAGTTGTTTTTCTACTGTAATAGTAGGTTTTGTTTAGATATAATTTAACTGATATTGTTGATCAGAGCATGATTGTTGTAGTTATCTTTATTAGATATAAATATTCGACATGAATGATTGTAATCGATTTCTTTCAAATAATAATAGTTCATCGCTCTCACCTAAAAAAAGTACATTCTTAAAATTGTAATTGTAACTACAAGTATACCCCTATTCATTAGCAAGCTTTATAAGTTTGAAACTTCGGAGTCACACTTATTTGGAAGGAATTTAGCATTTTCACTCACACCCAGATACGATTAGTTTCATTTTGAATGTGAGATGAAATCACCTGTGGTGAAAAAAACAAAAAACAAAAGGAGCTATTAATTGATATCTCAATCCATGGACAAAATTTTAGTTGATTGAATATAAATGAAGGGACTAAAATGCAAAAACCACAATTAAGGAAGTCATATTGAAAAGTTTAATTAAACTTTTCAAGCATGTAGTTAAGATTGACAATGCAACCAGGAATGTGGGCAAAAACGTCAACTTACCATACCAATCAAGTTTAGTATCGACCTATGTAAAATGGATTTAATGCAATTTACCTCCCTATAAAATTATAAATGAACAAATTATCTCTCTATAAAAGAACAATAACAATTTACCTCCTTGTGTTCTTTAAAATGGAGCAATTTACGTCCCTATGTAAGGAGGTAAATTGCTTCATTTTAAAAAATATGAGGAGGTAAATTACTATTTTATTTTTCATAAAAAAAAATAATTTGCTCATTTGTAATATCACATGATGTTGCTTGCATTTTTTCCTATCAAAAACCCTTCACATATAGCTCAAATGGACTTTTGCAGAGATTGCAAATAGAGAGCTCTTTGATGGAATTTGGTATTTATACTGACTCGTATAAATACGTCTGATTCATTTTTTTATCTGTGTAATATTTATTTCACCCCAAATTACCATTATTAAGACATAGACATTTGATAAAATACAAGCTGCAGAGCTTGCATCTACACTAAATAGGCTAACATACATTGATGAAGGGAAAAAGGAGCAAAAATTTTCTAAGTCAGCCTAAGATCGCATTTACATGAATAGCGACTTCTTCATTGTACACGTCTTTGTTAGTTGCTTAGTTTTTTATATGTTATTTACACTAACTGGTTAGGTGGTTAGCTTAGGTTAGGATTGGTTATTTAACCGTTTAATCTGTTTTAATTTCTTCTCTCTCCTCCTCTCTATAAATAGGGTTTTGTTGTACGGTTCATATACGAACTAATTTCTTTTTCATCTTGTAAACGCATTGATCAAGATTTCCAGTAATTGCACAGGCTTGTTCACCGTTTTCCAGCATGGTATCAGAGCCATCAATTGATGGTCTCTGGTCCTGTTACTAGTTTCTTCCTTGCATTTCTTCAGTATACTGAGTATTACCTTCTTTTTGCTTGTTTCTTGATTTTTGATTTCTCTTGAAGCTTCTTGGCAATGGCTGGGAAGAATGTCGTTGGTGACCCTGTGGGGCAGACTAAGGAGAAAAAAGCTCAAGTTTTCCCAGAAAGCTTGAGGCTAAATAGCAGAGATCATCCAGGCGTGAGCCTGGTTTCAATACCTTTTGACGGCACCAATTTCCTCTCCTGAAGCCGTTCCGGGTGATTGGGCCTTGGGGCGAAATCCAAATTGGGGTTTATCGATGGATCTTGCGTAAAACCTGAGGAGAAGGAAGCCTGTGACCAATGGGTGAAGATAGATTGTATGGTGGTTTCTTGGCTTCTCAATTCCATTTCGAAGGATATTTCTGAAGGATTTCTTTATACCACGTCTGCTTGCGAACTCTGGTTAGATCTTGAAGAGCAATATGGAGAAAGCAATGTACCATTGCTTTATCAGCTGCAAAGACAAATAGCATCTATCTCACAGGGAGATTTTGGAGTTGCAGCGTATTTTACTAAGCTCAAGAAGCTGTGGGACGAGTTGGCGTCCCTAACTTCATTGCCCCTTTGTTCCTGCAGTTCCAGTAAGGCGATGGCAGACTTGAATGCATCTAATCACTTGATGCAATTCTTGATGGATCTGAATGATGGCTATGACCACGTCAAAAATCAAGTATTATTGATAGACCCTTTACCTACTGTGGCCAAGGCGTATTCCATGATTCTCCGTGTGGAAAAGCAGCGAGAAGTCTCTGTTGGTTTGAGTAATGGGCTCCCTGATGGAGCAATGAATGCTAGAAATTTTGATTCACAAAGACGAGGTGGCTATAGGGCTCCTGCAACACGAGGTAATCAGGATCGGAGAGGGCACTGGTGTAACCACTGGAATAAATCTGGGCACACCAGGGAGACCTGCTTCCGTCTGAATGGATATCCAGATTGGTATAGAAATATGATGGACCAGAGGAGGCGCAATGGCGAGGCAACAGGGAGACCTTTGAGCTCAACTACAGAAACGGGACAGGCAGTTCTCAAGGAACTGTTGAGAGAAACCAAGGAGAGGCTAATTTGACTGAAATTGTTAGATCTGAGTTGATGAGATTAATGCAGCAGCAAGGTAGCACGAGGGAGGCTAGCACTAATCTTGCTGACTATGAGGACTTCGCAGTTACGCTTCTTACTTGGCTCCCCTATCCAATTTATCTAAGGACTGTTAGATCATAGATAGTGGGGCATCTGCCCATATGTGTTCGGATGCTTCAATGTTTGTGTCCGTAATTGCTTTGCAAACACCTGCAATATGTGAGATTACCTGATGCAACCAAGAAAGCAGTACTTAAAAAGGGGATGTTCAACTGCAAAATAACTTCAAACTTAAGGATGTTCTGCTTGTCCCTTCTTTTAAGTACAATCTTTTATCCGTAAACAAACTTTGTGCAGACACTCACCTGAATATAACCTTTACTAAGGACCATTGTGTTTTGTAGGACCCTCTGACTAAGAGGATCATAGCAATAGGCCAACAGGTAGGAAGGTTATACCTACTGGACAAAGCCTCATTCAATAAACTCATTTCCAAGAGCAGCTAGTTGATAGGAATGATTTTACTTGTACTTCTGCTAAGGATAGTGATTTTGATATTTGGCACAAACGATTGGGGCACATTTCCCCTAATGTAATGAAACAATTACATTTCTTAAGAAATAAAAGATGTGTTTTGAGCTTATGTGAAGTTTGCTCTTTGGCTAAGCATCGTAGGGCACCTTTTGCCCTAAGTAACACCAGTTCTAATACCATTTTTGATTTGATACACATAGACATATGGGGACATTGTAGGGACCCCTCTTTGAGCAATGCTTGTTATATGCTTACAATAATGGATGACTACAGTAGAGCTACTTGGGTTTACTTAATGCAATACAAATATGAGTCTCTAGGAAAATTAAGGACCTTCTTAGAATGATAAAAACACAGTTTGGGGTCGAAGTCAAGAAGGTTAGATCTGACAATGGGACTGAGTTCACTAGTCTAGACTGTCAGAAATTTTTCCAAGAAGAGGGTGTGGTGCATCAGAAGACATGTGTATATACTCCACAACAAAATGGTGTTGTGGAGAGAAAAGCATCAGCACCTTCTTCAGGTAGCAAGGGCCCTCCTGTTCCAGGCTCATCTTCCAAAAAGGTTTTGGGGTGAAGCTTTGCTGACTGCAACTTATATAATAAATAGAATTCCCACACCTATGTTGGATTAGAAGACACCATATGAAGTGTTACATAAAAGAAGGGCTATGTATGACCATTTTAAAGTCTTTGGTTGTCTTTGCTTTGTTGCAAATGTGTTACCTTCAAAGGGTAAATTTGATAAACGTGCTCATAGGTGCATGTTCTTAGGATATGCATGTGGTCACAAGGGGTATAGGCTCTTTAATTTGGATACTCAATACTATTTTGATTTCAAGGGATGTAACATTTCATGAAGGGGTTTCCCTTTTAGAGAAACTCAACCTGCAGGTGCATGCTTGCCCTTGCCAGCACTGGATATTGGAACAGATGTCTCAGATGGTCCCTCACATCAGCAATCCTCCTTTCAGCAAATGACAGCACCCACTCAGCTCAGGAGGTCTCATAGACAGACAAGAAAACCAGCCTAGCTCCAGGACTTTACTTGCTCAGTTTCTGAACAGGATGATAAGATAAATGTGATATCTCTTTCTAATGAACATATCTACCTTGTACAATCTCTGTCTGCATTGCAGGAACCAAAGAGTTTTGCAGAAGTAGCCAAGCAGGAGACATGGAGGCAGGCTATGAGAACAGAGGTACAGGCACTTGAAAGGAATGGGACCTGGGAACTTACCTCCTTTTCCCAGAATAAGAAGGTAATTGGATGTCACTGAGTCTATAAAGTGAAGCTCAATGCAAATGGGTCTGTAGAGATGTGTAAGCCAAGGCTAGTAGCTAAAGGCTATAGTCAAATAAGAGGAGAAGACTACACAAAATGCTTTGCTCATTGGCCAAAGCTGTTATAGTAAGGGGTTTTTATTAGCAGTTGTGGCTTCCAAAGGGTGGCCATTACATCTAGTTGATGTAAATAGTGCTTTCCTACATGGGAAGCTTGATGAAGATATCTACATGGAGGCTCTAGAGGGCTATAAGGTTCCACCAGGCCAAGTCTGTAAAGCCGAGGAAGTCTTTGTATGGATTGAAGCAAGCCTCAAGGCAGTGGAATCAAGCCTTCACTGAACGAATGACAGATTTTGGTTTTAACCAATCAAAGCACGATCATTGCCTATTTGATAAGAACACTAGTGAGGGATTGATAGCGTTGCTAGTATATGTGGATGACAGTTTGATTGCAGCACCAACTGAAGATCAGATCAAGCTTGTCAAGATACATCTACATAATATCTTTACGATTAAAGACTTAGGACATGCTAAGTATTTCTTGGGCATTGAGCTGACACGTACTTCCGAAGGGCTTGTAGCAACCCAAAGGAAGTATACCATGGACATTATTAAGGATACAAGACTCTGATAATAATAACAACAACAACAACAACAACAACAACAACAACAACAACAACAACAACAACAACAACAACAACAATAATAATAATAATAATAATAATAATAATAGTGACGATGATGATGGTAACATGGTTGAATAATTTTAATTATTTTTATAGTTATTTATTATATATAATAAGATCAACAAGATTACTCAACAATTTAGTAAGTTTTAATAATTTATTTAAAATAAATATTTAATGTGACACATAAAAATTCTATGTTATATTTTAATTATCTATTTATAACCTCTTATACTTTTTTAAATTGACAAGTCCTACTAATTAACTTATGATTTTTTATATCTATTTGTGAGTTTTATATTTATATCAAAATACATAGTATACATTATAAAATCTATAAATTTTACTTACAAATTTATATCAAAACTTAGTGATTTCCGTGAATTAATCTAAAGATGATGATGATCATGATAATGATAATAATAATAATAATTATAATAATAATAATAATAATAATAATAATAATAATAATAATAATAATAATAATAATAATAATAATAATAATAATAATAATGAAATCAACAAGCTTAATCAACAATTTAGTAAGTTTTAATATTTTTTTAATATGTCACATATAAATTCTATGTTATATTTTAATATTTATTTGTAATCACTTATACTTTTTTAAATTGACAAGTCCTAATAATTAATTTATATATATATACATATTCTATACTATTATAATTTATAATAATATAATTTTATTAAAAATTATACCAATAATTAAAAAATATACCAAAAATTATAACAATATTTACGAGCTCGAGCTCGAGCTCGAACTCGAGCAGCTTGAAGTCAGCTGGAGCTGAATTTAGCTCAAGCTCGTCAGCTTGAGCTCGAACTCGTCCTATCGAGCTCGAGCTCATTAGGTAAGATTCGAGCTCGAGCCATACAATTCAAAATCGAGCTCGAGCTCGAGCTCGACTCGTTGCCACCCTTAGCTGACATCCTTACCAAGCCCTTGTCAGGAGCAGCTTTCAGGAATTTATACTCCAAGTTGAACCTTGTGAATTTTTCCCCAAGTTCAACTTGGGGGAGGGGTGGGGGGGGGGGCTGATAAAAATACAAGCTCCAGAGCTTGCATCTACACTAAGCAGGCTAACATACATGGATGAAGGGAAAAAGGAGCAAAAATTTTCTAAGTCAGCTTAAGGTCGCATTTACATGAATAGCGACTTCTTCACTGTACACGTCTTTGTTAGTTGTTTAGTTTTTAATCTGTTATTTACACTAACTGGTTAGGTGGTTAGGTTAGGTTAGGATTGGTTATTTAACGGTTTATTTTGTTTTAATTTCTTCTCCCTCCTCCTCTCTATAAATAGGGTTTTGTTGTACAGTTCATATACGAATTAGTTTCTTTTTCATCTTATAAATGCATTGATCAAGATTTCCAGTAATTGCAATTCTCATTCATGGATTCCGTAGGCTTGTTCACCATTTTCCAGCAACATTTAATTACCTTCTTTTTTGCAGTTTTAGCATTATTTTATATTTTCAAAAGTATAATTTGCCCCTTTCTTTGACTTATAAAAGAAAAACAATGTTTTAATTTAAATGTATTTAATACATTTATATTATTAATTAAACTAAACTATTATTTAGCTTAAATATAGTTTAAGATTTATATTTATTTATAAAATATATTAATTAAATATCAAAAATACCAAAAAAGTATGTTCATTTTTAAATATCTTAAAATCTATATTGAAAAATCATAATACAAAAATTAATATACTAATAGTCACTTTTGAAATCTAAATACTTATATGAAATAAACAATAATTAATTATAACAATTATGTATTGTTAATTAAATTAAATTATTATTTAATTTAAATATATTTTAATGAACTATATATATATATATATTTAAAGAACATATTAATTAATATCAAAATATAAATATATAATTTTAAAATTATATATATATATTAAATAACATTTAAATTGAAATAGCCATTATGAATTTAAAATAAAAACTAAAACTTTATTTTTATTATTTTTAAATTTTTAAAAAAAATTCTTCTTTTTTCTTTCCTTAGGCCTCCTCCCTCCTTTCACCTCCTTCACACTGCCCGCCACCTGCCTAGCTGACGATGTTCGTTGTCGCCCACCATCGCATAGGAGATGATGATCGTCGCCTACACAGAATTGGGGTAGGCGATGAAACCACTGCCCTTATGCCTTCCGATAGCGGAGAGATGTCGAAAGCAGAGGTGCTCCCGTAGCGAGTTGTTTCAAGCCAATGCCGCACCAAAGACGACAACATCGATGACGGGCGAGTGGTCGTCGAGGTGTTTGAGTATTTCAGTGAGCATATCCTTATTGTCGTTGATGAACTTTTCCCTCTTCCTTTTCTCCCTTGTGTTGGGTTGAGATCCACCAGTGGAGATTCGAACACTAATTACTATTACAGACCAAGGATCACTTAGATCTACAAATTACAACATCAAAAATACAATCGGAAGCATGAAAAAGAAAACCTTAACATATCTAAGGCTCAGGGAGCCAAGATCTGGGAACTCACGGCCACTCTTAAGGCCGGCTCCCACCACCGGTTGCTCAACCACCACAAAGGACCTTGTCCACTCAGGACTCACAAAGATACACAGATTTAGGATCAGAAGAACAGAGAAGAAAAGAGGGAAACTGTATCACTTCAACTTGTGTCATATACAAAGGGATGAAGCCCTTTTATATGACACCAAGGTGACTGCTCAGAGGAGGTGCAAGGCGGTGACAGATGGTTTCGAGGCCATCGGAGAAGAGGAAGGGGGTGAGAACCCAAGGAGCCATTTCAGAGGTCGAGGAGGAGAGAGAGAGAATAGAGGAAACGGCGGATGAAAGAAGGAAGACACAACTGACCAAGTCAAACTTAGGTCAAGGATATAAGGTGAGACGGATGGGCCGGATCAAGAAGCGGGCCAGACAAACACAAGAGATGGGCCAAGGGCAGATTGGGCTAATAGTGTGGTGGTGGGCCATCCATGGCGGTGGAAGAGAGTGGGCCGTGAGGTTTGGGCCTACCGAATGGGTCATGGGACAACTTTAACATACTCTACCTTGGACCAGGACCCGTGAGGGTAACTGATACCAAGGCCCGGATCTTTGACTGTCATCATTGCCTTTTATTCTTTGGTACCTGCAAGAGAAGAAACCGTCAGTTTATCGAAGATTCAAAATATCCAGACAATTAATGAATTTTTCAATAGTCAAACACTTAGTACCCATGTCTGAAGGATTAGAATTAGAATCAATTTTATCAAGGTGAATGAATTCGTTTACGATTATATCTCTAATAAAATAATACATAACATCTATATGCTTTGTCCTGTCATGAAACACCGGGTTTTTGCAAAGCTGAATAGCAGACTGACTTTCAGAGAAGACACTGACTTTTTGACTTAGAAAACCAATTTTTTTAACAAGACCTTCTAACCACAAAGCTTCTTTAAATGCTTCTGTAGCAGCAATGTACTCAGCTTCTGTGGTACACAATGCAACGATTTGTTGGAGTTGAGACTTCCAACTAATGCAAGACCCACACAAAGTAAATATGTATGAGGTAGTGGATTTCCTACTGTCGTTGTCGTTGGCATAGTTAGAATCAACATATCCCACCAGTTTAACACCATCAGAACACTTAGAGAATTTAATGCCATTTTTGACAGACCCTTTAAGGTATCGTAACAACCACTTAGGGCTTCCTAGTGAGGGGGACCAACATTAGACATGTAACGACTAACACAACTTATGGCATAAGAGATGTCAAGTCTGGAACATACCATCAGGAACATGACATAGCCTATAGCATTTGAGTACAAAACTTTTTTTCATTTTTTCTTTATCTTTATCAGTTTTAGGACATTGGTCTTTACTTAACTAAAAGTGATATGAAAGAGGAACAGAGGTAGCTTTTGAATCTAGCATTGAAAACTTCTCAAGCATGAAAGAATGTATGCACTTTGATTCAAAACAATAGTGGAATTCTTCCTATCTCTTTCTATTGTCATGCCCAAAAATTTCTTAGCATCACCAAGATCTTTCATATCGAAAATTTTGCTAAGACTATTTTGGAGATTCTTAACATGTAACATACTAGGGCTAGCAATGAGCATGTCATCCACATATAGAATAAGAAATACAGGTATGTTACCATCATATTTAGAATACAGACAGTGATCATAGTTGCTTCTGTAAACTTTAATGAATACATGAATGTGTCAAATTTCTTGTTCCACTGCCGTGGAGACTGTTTCAACCCATACAATGATTTCTTTAACATACATACATAATCAGGTTTGGATTTATCAATGAAACCAACAGGTTGATGCATGTAGATGCTCTCTTCTAAGTCTCCATGCAAAAATGCAGTTTTTACATCCATTTGTTTCAACTCCCAATCGAAAGGAGCAGATAAAACAAGTAAGATGCGAATAGTAGTATACTTGACAACAGGAGAAAACACTTCAGTATAATCGATGCCTTCCTTTTGAGTGAAACCTTTTGCAACAAGTCTTGCTTTAAATCTTTTTGAGTTTTCTTTCTGTTTGATTTTAAAAACCCATTTGCACCTGATAATAGACCTACTACTAGGTTTTGGAACTAAAATCCATGTCTTATTATCTTTCAAGGATTTCATTTCATCTTTCATTGCTCTTAACCAATTTTCTGAATCTTCAGACTTTAAAGCTTCTTCAGGAGTGCTAGGTTCTCTAGACTCAGTGATTAGTGCAACATGGAAATCACTATACTTAGAGGGGAGCCTAGGTATACATCTATTTCTGTCCCTAGCTAACTGGTAGTTATTCAAATTTTCATCAGGGTTAATATTTTCTGTATGTTCCTCTAGGCTACCCTCTACCTGTTGGTTATCCCCTAGAATTTCCTCTACCTGAACGAAATTCGGTTTTGAACGTGGTTCTGGTTATCTGAAGTCTTAGGAGACATGGCATATCAAGTTCATTAAACACTACATTCCTACTAATTAGAACCCTAAACCCAAGTTGACTTCTAAGCCACAACCGATAACCTTAACCCCGTTAGGATATCCAATGAAAACACATTTATGAGATATAGGTTCAAGTTTATCAATGCTTTGATGATCAAATGCAGCACACCCAAAAACACGTAAAGCAGATAAGTCAACAGGCATTCCAATCCACATAGATTCAGGAATCTTACCATTTAACGGAACAGAGGGAGATCTATTTATCAAGTGAACAACAGTCAATGCTGCTTCACTCCAAAACATTTTTGGAACACCAGAACTAGTGATCATACACCTTACCTTTTCCAAGATAGTTCTGTTCATGCGCTCAGCAATACCATTTTGCTGAGGCGTGTAAGGATTTTTTTTATGCCTCTTTATACCATACTTATCACACATTTCAGAAAAACTTTGATTACAGAATTCCAAGCCATTATCAGTACGCAAAGCTTTCAAAGTTTTTCCAGTCTGATTTTCAACCAAGACTTTCCATTTTTGAAAATGTTCAAATACTTCAGATTTACATTTCATAAGAAACACAAAGACTTTCATTGAGAAATTATCAATGATGGATAAAAAATATTTGTTTCCTCCATGGGTTGGGGTACTAGAGGGCCCCCACATATCAACATGCACATAGTCTAAGATGCTAGATGAAGAAGTGGGGTTGGGGTATGGGGTAACAGGAAACTGAACTTTATGCTGTTTTCCCATGATGCATTCTTCACAGAATTTCATTTTCTCAATGTTGTCAGATAAAACACCTTCAGTTTTAAGAATCTCAAGACCTTTCTGACTGATATGTCCTAACCGTTTATGCCATAAAACAGTTTTATCATTTTCAACAACATTAGCAGAGAAAGCATCATACTTGACAGTACACACATAAAGGTTACGTTTGCGTTCAGCTTTGAAAATAGTTAATGAACCCTTCATAATTTTCATAAACCCCTTTCCCCATCTGGCCTCTAGACCTTCTTCCTCAAGAACAACACATGAAATAAGGTTATGACTTAAGTCAGGGACAAACCTGACATTTTTAAGGGTTAACTTAAAACCATTTTCAAAAGACAAGTTCACGTCACCAAGACCCAAAATTTCACACCATTTTTCATTTGCCATTGAGACAAAACCATAACTCCCAGATTCAAATTTTGAGAAAACATCTTTAAAAGGGGTCATATGAAAAGAACAACCAGAATCAATTAGCCACTCATGCATATTCAAACTCTGAACATTGTTAACATCACATACCATGAAGACATCACCAGAGCAATCATCAGTAACAACATTAACATTGTCATTTAAGTAATTCTGATCTTTATCTTTTCTAGGTTTTCTGCAGTCCTTAATATAGTGACCCTTAATACTGCAGTTGTAACACTTTCTTTCTTTAACGTTGCCATCACTTTCTTTATCATTTTTACCTCTTGACTTACTCCTACTTTTGTGTTTACCCTTACTGTGTTTCCTATACTTGTAATATGAATTCCTATTTTTAGTCCTCCCTCTAACAAAATTAACCTCTCCTTGTGACTGGCTTGGTTTGTTGGTTTTGAGGTCCATTTCTTTGCCTTTTAGATCACTAATAACAGTATCCAGATTTACATTGTCTCTACCATACTTAATGACAGCTTTGACATCACCATAGGAGTCTGGTATAGCATTAAGGAAAACTATAGAGGTAGTAATCAATATTCTTATCCCCAGTCAGTTTTATATCCTGGATTAACTTAGTAAACTCATCAATATTTTTAGTTAAATCCAGCTTATATCTGAAATTTTTTTCTAGTAAGAACAATTTACTAGGTAATGAGGTTTCTGTGTAAAGTTCTTCTAACCTATTCCATAACTCTCTAGCTGAATCTTGTTTTCCTACTTTTCGAATCACAGCATCAGACAAGTTAAGAATAATAGAAGAATATGCAAATTCATCATTTTCAAGTTTTTTTTCCTCATTAACAGTATCAACATATTTTCCATGAATAACTTTGAAAGCCTTTTGCTGAATCAAAATTCCTTTCATGTTCTGTTGCCAGATAGTAAAATCAGTTTTGCCATCAAACGGAAGTAGATTGTATCCAGCCATGATAAGAAGACAGTAATAACAGATGCAACAAATGCAATAATAGCAACAAATGCAGTAAAAGCAACGAATGTAACAACAAATGTAACAGAGTAAAAATCAGGGGTTCCTCAACCTACTCTCAACCAGATACCCGATGGTCTCAGGGACTCGACCAAGTGAGAAGTAAGAGGAGGGTTCGGTCTAGGTCTGGTAACAGAAATAAAATATCCAAGAGTAGAAATCTCACAGGAGTATTACGGATATATCACAAAGATTAAAATATCACAAAGATAATAATATCAGAAACTTCAGAATCGAAATGTAACAGAGTATAGCACTAAGCAGGATAACTTTTTCGCACACAGCATAATAATAGCACACAACAGAAAGATAATATTTAGCACTAAGCAGTAAATCAGGAGTAGGGTTAGAATTTACTGTGGAGCTGTCAAGGCCAGAATCGGATAAACCGGCTCTGATACCACTATTGGGTTGAGATCCACCAGTGGAGATTCGAACACTAATTACTATTACAGACCAAGGATCACATAGATCTACAAATTACAGCATTAAAAATACAATTGGAAGCATGAAAAATAAAACCCTAACATATCTAAGGCTCAGGGAGCCAAGATCCGGGAACTCACGGCCACTCTTAAGGCCGGCTCCCACCACCGGGTGCTCAACCACCACAAAGGACCTTGTCCACTCAGGACTCACAAAGATATATAGATTCGGGATCGGAAGAACAGAGATGAAAAGAGGGAAACTGTATCACTTCAACTTGTGTCGTATATAAAGAGATGAAGCCCTTTTATACGACACCAAGGTGACTGCTCAGAGAGGCGCAAGGCGGTGACAGATGGTTTCGAGGCCATCGGAGAAGAGGAAGGGGATGAGAACCCAAGGAGCCATTTCACAGGCCGAGGGGGAGAGAGAGAATAGAGGAAACGGCGGATGAAAGAAGGAAGACACAACTGACTAAGTCAAACTTAGGGCAAGGATATAAGGTGAGGCGGATGGGCCGGATCAAGAAGCGGGCCAGACAAACACAAGAGATGGGCCAAGGGCAGACTGGGCCAATAGTATGGTGGTGGGCCATCCATGGCAGTGGGAGAGAGTGGGCCGTGAGGTCTGGGCCTACCGAATGTGTCATGGGCCAACTTTAACACCTTGCAATTACAGTACCGTACTATTGGAAAATTCTATAATTTGATATGAATTACCAAATTTCCAATACAAGATTTAGGTTGCCTATTACTGTTGTTGCCCAACTAGGCAACTGCGATGGAGGTGGATCTAGGTGGCGGCCCTCCATTGATGGAGTACCTATATATATAGGGGTAAAAGCATATTACCGCATTGTGTTATCCAAAAAAAGCGAATTACACCCCATGTGTTAAATAAAATAGCAAATTACACACTTTTGATATTAATAAAGTAGCACACTGCCTCCCTAGGAAATTTAAACGTAGTCTTAGGGTTTAAAGACAAAAATACACCTCTTTATATATGATAGTGAAGCCCCCTCAAAATCCACCGGGCCAGCCCAAAAACTAGGAGTAGGCCCTTAGGCTGAGCAGCCCAGCAGGCCAAAACCACCAGGCCCAAAGAGTAAGGGTTTTTCATACATAAGCCCAATTTTGAATACTTATCTGGCAGGCCCATGGAAAAGACTCGTACAACAAGCCTAGTCATCAAACAAACTCAGATTGCACATCACACAGCTAGCCAACACCTTAAGCCACATCATGTTAAAAGATCTCATCCAGATTCCTAGCAAATTGGCTAGAATCCAGATGTTTCTCAGCAAGTAACTACTTTCCCGAAAAATCTGGTAGATATGGCAAGGTCAACTTAAACAGATATATCTTTACCAATTCAACTTTGATTTGTGCGTGGTTTGTTGGGATAAGAAGAAAACTCTTCAGGCTTTCTAATGGCATATGGCACTCAACAAAACTCCCCCAAAATCTGGTTCAACACTGGCTATAAAAGCAGTATATTGTGCAGTCATTTGGAACGTTCTCACAACTTACATCTTGCATTTCGGCAACTCTCAAGTAACATTTACTCTATCTTTCACTCACTTGACACACGAAATTCTCTCTATTTTTCAGCATATCAGCACACAACAAAGCACTTCACCATTACTCTCACCTTTTTCAAGTTTTCCTTTATTTTATTTAAGTCGAACATTATTGACTTATGCATCGGTGTGCTAACCCCTCTCTGCAGGTTAGTCTCCCCTAGAATCTTAGGACTTTTTGAGAAGATCCTTCGGCAATTTATGGTGCTGCTGGATCCCGGTAAGCATCATTGCCGCTGTCTATGGGAGCACTTGAGGTTTGACGTGAGAAATGGCAAGTTCATACAATGGAGGCAACCATGGATCTTTCGATAGAAACACCTCTCTCCCTGCTGGAGTTATATTTACCATTCCACCTTCGAATCAGACCTTGGGCATTGCTAAGACCCTGGCCCCAACTAGTGGGCTCCCGCTCCATCTGCCAGCCTGGCTCCAGTTTGTGACCACCCAGCTCCAGCAAGTGGCAACCCCGCTCCAGCTAATGTCCTCCATGCTCCAGTCGGTTGACCGCTCTGCTCCAACTAGTGGCTCCAAGTTTCAATTGTTGACTGCCCCACTCTAGCTGCGGCCTTCCCGCTTCAGCTGGTGCCTTCCCTGGTGCCGCTGTTGCTCCGAGTGGCGATCTTCCAATCTCGGTGTCCAACCCAGTTGATGCTCTTATTGTTTTGGACCCGCTCTTCTATAAGGAGCTCCGATAGCTCATTGTGGAGACCATCCAATAAACACTCCGAGGCTCCCCAACCAGCAGAGCAGGACAACCTTCTCAGTAGGAAAATGGAACTGATCCACCAATTCCCACTGCCGCGCAGCAGGATGAACCTGTAGCTGCTGACCTCACAAACAAGGAGGCAACCCCTTTCCAGCCTCCTGAAATTTGGGAAGCCCTCAGGAAGGAGGTGGTCCAGCTTCGCCAATAGGTAACCAAGGATACTTTGCTGGCAGATCGTGGCATTCCTTTCAGCGAGGACATCATGGGGGAAGAGCTCCCAACTCACTTCCGAGCACCTTCCCATCTACCTGCCTACAATGGCACTACTGACCCGGTCGAACACATGTGTAAGTTTGAAAATGCAGCCCTGCTGCACAGGTATTCTGATGGTATTAAATGCCGTATTTTTCGTACTACACTAACCGATTCTGGTCAATAATGGTTCAACCAGCTCCCAGCTGGATCAGTTAGATCTTTTGCAGAATTTAGCTCCCTTTTCCTACATCAGTTTGCTAGCAGCAAGAAGTACCGAAAAATCAGCTATCAGGCTTTTTGGAGTCAAGCAAGAGGAAAAGGAGACACTAAGAGCCTATGTGCAATGTTTTCAACAATGCTGTCCTGGAAGTCCCTACTGCCCACCAGGAAGTGTTGATTAGTGCACTCACCTAGGGATTCCGAGTAGGACCACTCTTGGAATCCTTGGCAAAGAAACTTGCAGCTAATTTCCATGAAGTACTAGCTCGCGTAGAGAAATACATGAACCTTGAGGATGCCCGACTAGTCAAGAAAGGGGACAACAAGGATAAGAGGAGAGACAGAGACACCTCCTCCGCCCGCAGGAGTGAGGAGCAGGTCGCTGACCTTGCCCCTAGGAGGGAGCACAGGAAGTTTTATTCCTAAAAACCATGTTCTTCACTTATAACTCTACTACTTGCCTAATCAACATTATACTATCTGAATAAAGAGCGGTTCCCGCTCTTTTTCTATACTCTGATTTATCAACAGGTTAATCACTTTACTGGCTTTAGCCCTGATAAGCCGCCCTGCTGGTGCACTCTTGCTGGCTTCGAGCCCTTATAAGCCGCTCTGCTGGCGTACTTTTGCTGGCTTCGAGCCCTGATAAGCCACCCTACTGGCGCACTCTTGTTGGCCTTGAGCCTTGATAAGCTGCCCTGCTGGCGCACTCTTACTGGCTTCGAGCCATGATAAGTCGCCCTGCTAATGCACTCTTGCTGGCCTCGAGTCTTGATAAGGCGCCCTACTGGCGTATTTTTACTGGCTGCAATGCCCTAATAAGTTGCCCCTGAAGGGCACATCTCTGCTCATTTTTATAGACTTAAAGTCTTAATAAATTGCCTCCAGCAAGCATACTTATCTAGTTGTGATAGCTCATACATAACAACATGCATATGCTTACTTACTACTTGGGTTATCCCTCTATCTGTTTCTTCTAGAACTCGCTTACTTCCTACTGCACCACGTCACGCCCTGTTCCTACTGGATAACGCTCTTGCTACCAACAGGACGTCTCAAGGCCAGACCGGTGCAAGGACCACCTACCATGCTAATGGCGGACGCTGACCAACCTGCTCAATCAACAGGGGAATGCCTTCAAGACTGAGTACTACGTATAGAAAGGCCCTTGGCAGACAATCGAACCTACCTTCCAACTTCAACAGGTGTATTCTTACTTGAACTAAGAACCTCCTAACAGGTTGTATCCCTTGAATATATATTCAGGTGTTTTTGCTAACCACTTTTGCTAAAACTTGCCTATACCACATCTCTACTTTAAACAAGCATGCGATATTGAAACTTGGTCAGTATTTGCAGTAACCAAGAGTACTTAAAACTCTACTGCTCTTGTATAAAAGCAAGTCCTGCTTCCTTTCTTGCGTTATTCGCAGGCTCAGTTTTCAGCTCCTCACTGACTCCAATAAGCCGCCTACTGGCGCACACTCCTAATAAGTCATCCCCAGCTGGCATGCACACTTACGTAAGCTGCCAATAGCCGGTACACGCTTCTACTAAGTCGCCCTAGTTGGCTCACGCTTCTACTTAAGCCGCCCCTAGCTGGGGCACACTTCTACATAAGTCGCCCTTAACTGGCGCGCGCTCCTAATAAGTCGCCCCTGGCTTGTGCATGCACTTACATAAGTTGCTCCCAACTGGTATACGCAGTTATATATGCTACCACTGGCCGGCGCGCGCATCCAACTCTGCCACTACCAGCTGACATACTCACTACAGTTTTCAGCTGCCTTATATTGGCACATATATTTCAACATAATTCTTATAAAGCCTACTTAGACTAACTTACTGCTTGAGTTCTATCCTTACTCCTTTACTGCGAGATGTATTTTCTCTTACTAAATCACATCATCCTCACTAATAACAGGAACAACAGAATCCACCCTGCTAGCACACAGTAGGATTAGGACAACACAATAGGACACGCCTTGCTAATACACAGTAGGGAGCGCGCATCACAACAGGGAGGAAACAACACAATAGGGTATCTCCTGCTGATGCAGTCATGAATATAGCTCTTGTGCTAACCTGCAGGGCTACTTGCGTCTACTCCACCAGTTTGACAACAAGTCTCGCACTACTAGAGTAGTGAAGAGTGATGATGTCCCCTCAAAATTCACCGTGCCGGCCCAAGATCTAGGAGCAGGCCCCCAGGCTGAGCAGCCTAACAGGCCGAAACCACCAGGCCCAAAGAGTAAGGGTTTTTCATACATAAGCCCAGTTTTGAATACTGATCAGGCAGGCCCATGGAAAAGGCTCGTACAACAAGCCTAGTCATCAAACAGCTCGGATTCCACATCACACAGCTACCCAACACCTCAAGCCACGTCATGTTAAAAAGATCTCATCCACATTCCTAGCAAATTGGCCAGAATCCGGATTTTTCTCACCAAGTAACTACTTTTTTAGAAAATCTGGTAGATATGGCAAGGTCAACGTAAATGGATATATCTTCACCAATTCAACTCCGATTTGCGCACGGTTTGTTGGGCTAATAAGCCAACTCTTCAGGATTTGTAATGGCATACGACACTCAACAAGAATCCTCCAAAATCCGGTTCAACACTGGCTATAAAAGCATCACACTGTGCAGTCATTTGGAACAATCTCACAACTTACATCTTGCATTTTGGCAACTCTCAAGTAACATTTACTGTATCTTTCACTCACTTGACACACGGAATTCTCTCTATTTTTCAACATATCATCATACAACAAAGCACTTTACCATTAGTCTCACCTTCTTCAAGTTTTTCTTTATTTTATTTAAGTCGAACATTACTGACTTAAGTATCGGAGTGTTAACCCCTCTCTGCAGGTTAGTCTCACCTACAATCTTGGGACTTTTTGAGAGAAGATCCCTCGATATTTTGTGGTGCTGCTGGATCCCGGTAAGCATCAGATAGGTTGACTATATTGTCTAGGTAGGGAGACATAATTCGGCTGTTTCTGGAGAGTCGGTCAGCGATACAAACCCTAGGTTTACGAACTTTCGAATGATTTGGGCAAAATACAACTAAAATCCACCATTGAAACGGAGATTTAAAGGCGTGAGATAAACCCTGATGTTCGTAAAGGGTTTTTCAAAGCATTTGTTTTTTTTTCATTTTTTTTATTTTGTTTAAGTTTATTGACTATTTTGTTTTTGTTTTACAAATCTGTGAATGTTGGATGAAAGTTTGAGAAGTTTGAAGTTCAAATCTTGGGCGGATTAAGGTATGTTTAAAAAGTACAATTATTATATTCGATTTTTTTCAACGATTGTGCTCTGATTCACTATTTGTGTTGCTTTTTTCTGTTTTTTTATGGTCGAATCTAAAGAAAAAGAACTCGAAAACTTCAGATTTATGGAGATGCAGGTATGTACCCACCTTTTTATACTGTGTTGATGGGTTGTTAGGTTTAGGGTTTTTTAAAACTGATATTAGGGATTAGGATTTTTTATGATTATTTTCTTGATTACGATTTATTTTATGATTATTTTGGGATTAGGGTTTATTTTATACTTATTGTAGTATTGGGTTCCACAAATATTTATTTCTCTCGAATTCCTCTCAAATCGAAGTTGGCCACACTTTGTTTCAGACAAGAACACCAAGTGTGTAAGACTACGTGGATTGTCCCGGGAGAGGGCGCGTGTGGAAGCGCAATGCATTAAAACGTAATAAAATATAAACATGCATAATAACGATGGAATTCAAAAACCGATCAAGTGATGTACCCTTGATTCTCCCGGGCGTTAGGTGTATCTGATGAATAAAAGAAAGAGCATGCAAGATTCATGGAGGCTATAGGGTTGAAACGAAAAAGGGAAAACGGTACAAGCATACTCACCCGTTGTAGACTTTTTCATTCGGCGACACGCGTTGTTCCCAGATTTTCCACCTAGATCCGAACATAGGAATCCTCTAAATCGTCCACGCAATTCACCGGAATCTTGATGCCCTCGTGCTAGCAAGAGATAAAAGAAAAGGGCGAATTAGTCGACCAAACGCTATTACTTAATGTGATAGATTGTTCATATGTTCCCTTGTATCAAAGACAAGAGAACAAGAAGACTTTTGGAGGTGAAGAGAGGGTGATGGCCGAGAGAGAGAGAGAGAGAGAGAGAGAGAGGGGCTGCATCTTGTGTGTATGTGAGAGATGAGAGAATGTTGTGTAGAGATTAGTGTGTGTTGTGTGTGTGCTTGAGTATTTATACGGAACTAGTTTTCCTAATCCTACTCAACCTCTTCCAAAGAGGCACACCACAATCAACTTAGAATTTTGACCTAGTCAAATCCTAGTCAACATAGGCTTCCCTTCATCTTGTCTAGCCCCAAGATTAAATCTCGTCCGTCCATCCTTTGATGGGCTTTATGGAATGGACCTTTAAATCTTATTTAAATAGTCCAACAAATCCTAATGGGCTTCTAATAAATATCCAATAAATACTTGAGCCCAAAATTAACATTTTCATCTTTAATCTAGTTAAAGACGGAAATAGCCATTCCCTAATTTCATAAATCTATTTGATGAATCAAGCCTAATTAATCCAATTAATACTTAAAGGCTTGATACTCCAAAAGAGAACCAATTTAATCTGATTAAATCATTCAATCTCACAGAATTAATACCAAATTAATTCCTCCGTTTACGTTCACCTTCAGCTAGACTTGGCCGAATCTCCAATCATTCCACGACAGGAATTCGTACGTCACCATGGGTGGCCGCCTAGCAATGGTCCATGGCACTAGAGACTAGGTGAAATCATGGCGTGAACATTTAGGCTCCCGAATGCATACGAGTACGGTCCTTCAGATTACTATCTCACAACTATAGTGTAGGGTATGGATCTTGGACGTCGGTCCCCATTCTTGACAAAGCTTTCATTCGTTCACCCACTGAAACATCACTGGGATCCTATCCCACTGTTCAGTCAATGTGGCCACATATTTTATAGGGAACGAGTCTCAGAGTATAAGTGAGACACTACTATCCACGGTTGACAGGGGACAGATTCTTTCTTGGGACTCACCGTCCATACTACACATCTTGACGCACTAGATAGAGCTTATAGCAACCAAGTCTTTCGAGTCAGTAGCCTCTCGCCAAACCTAAGATACAGACATGGTGTGTGTGTGACTGCCGTGGTCACTCAAGTACGAGGACTAATCTCGTACTATCGGAACTGAGAATACAAGTCTTACCAACCAACCTGCACAAGGTTTCCTATATGACGATTCCCGCGAGTCACCTTAGTAAGCCGGCACTGAGCCAGTCAACCCACTAATATTGCATGGATGATCCTCATCACTTGTCGATGAAGCACGACTGGAATTCTTAGTGCAAGTCTCAAGGTCCTTGACTTGGAGTATTTTCGACCGATCCATAGAGGCTAATTCATGACTGCCAACCTATGCGCAGTCCGGCCTCTTGAATTAACATATCCGGTCTGTGGGCTTTGCTTGTGTAAAGAACAGTATTATGTATTGAACAATAAAATAAGTGAACATAATAAAAGTATAACTACCTTAACTAAACAACACTTTTATTTAGAATAAATTATTTATACCATGAATGTCAGAAATAGATTACATTAGCCTAACTAGATTGGCTTAACGATCACCTATTCTAACACCAACAGGGGACTAAATTCATGAATACACGATTCAAGCTTTCGAACTATCAAGGTGCCCCTCAACCCCCGACAGTTCCACACAATCGCACTCATGGCGATCGACGAGGTTGAGCAACAGCCTCCGCCGAACACTACGTCTGGTCAGATGTCTCATTTTCTTGTTCATCAATAAGAGATCTTTTGAGTGGTCTCTTCTCCATCTGATACACCCTCTTTCATTTACCCCTCATCCCGCTAGCCCCACCTCCCCCTCTACCCCATACTGCCTTTCGCACCCCTCTTTTCCTCGCCGTAGACAGAATTGGCACAGCCACCAAATCCTCCTCCGACCTCCCTACAGACCTACCTCCCCTTGTCCCAGACAATCCATGGATTGAAGGGAGTTCATCCTTCCTACCTAGTTTACCACTGTCGATCTCTGGAGCCACATTCATAGGTTACTGTCTGCATTTGAGGAGGACTCCGTGAATGAGACAGATGATGTCCGGTTGTTTCTCTGATCAGAACTCCGTTCTCCCATCATTTCATGCTCAGTGTTTTGGTGAGTTGATTCATGTGAGATGGGCTCATATATGATTAGGTCATTTGAGGCGGGCTTACATGGGGCTGATACATTTTGAGATGATTTGTGATGGGCTTGATTTCACTAGGCTCCGTTGGGCTAGTTTCAAAGTGAATAGGCTCATCCAGGGTAGGCTCATCTAGTATGGGATCAATTGGGCTAGGCTCATTTAGGTTCGATTCATTTAAGATAGGCTCATTTGGAATAGACTCAATTAGGTTGGGCACATCAGGGATGGGCTTAACTCGGCTGGGCTCAGCTAGGATCATTTTATTCTTGAGACGGTCCTTTTTTCTTGGGTGTGTTGGAGATGAGACATTTTTTTACAATAGGCTCATGCCTTTGAATTTGAACACCCCCACTCCTAGCCCTCTCCCTCCCTCACGATTCTCCCAACTGCTCTCCGTCAGTTAAAACAGTAACCATCCCCGCCACCTCCCCTGACACCTCTCCGCCACCCCCGATCCCTGGCCACCACCACCAATCGCCCGTTGCCCCCCCCCCCCCCCTCATGCCACTACTTACACCGGATTCAAAAATAGAAGCCCCCCGTCTACCCCAAAACCCCATCCCACCGGACAGACCCCTTTTACCCCCCACCGTCCGTTTCGCCACCCCCCGGCGCCAACTCTCTATTCGGCAAACTGACTAAAAACCCCTCATTTCTCTAAGCCATGCACCATATTGTAGCTGTGTTTCCTGCTGAAGTTCACCATTATCATCAACACGCCGACTACAATCCCGCATTATATGAACCAGGATTCCACAATCGTAACAAAAATTTGGCAATCGTTCGTATGTGAGTTACACCAAAATTTCTTCTTCGCCCGATAACTGCATCTTAAGGCAGCGTTTAATAGGTTGCCGGACATCCAACTCCACACGAGCACGTACCCTTGATCCCCATGTAAACTGAGACCGCGCATGATCCAAATCCACATATCGATCAAACCTATTAGCTATGAACTCAGCCACCTCCCTTGTCATTAATCTAACAGGCAATCCATGAATATGAATGTAAAATGGGCACCAATTGAGATCTACATCCATGGGATTATCAGCCGCGCCCACCCTATCTAGAATCACAAGATTTTTATCTAAGGTTCACGGGCATCCACTCATAGCCCTATCATGATCAGCATTATGGCTAAACATAGGTAGAAACCTATCCTCTTCCAACATCTGAATTTTAAGGCTTTTTATCGGTTTCAATTGTTGTATCAAAGGCATCTGCAACACATCAAAACAGAATGATCTCGGAGTAAATAACTGCCCTACCAGAAGGAAATTCTCCACATCCGAAGTCCCTACCCATGCATCCTCCGGCAATGTCACACCCCCTTCCTCATCTTCTGTTAGAACTAGTGACCTCCCCAGATGTTCTATCCCCAAGTCCATTGTCCCCAATTTCTGAAAAAGAGAACTGTCACCAATATCCCCACTAGCAGCCTCAGATAAAACCAACCCTCCACAGCCTCTGCATCACCGGCGAAAACAAAAAGCACCAAGACTGCGACAACAAAATAAACGGAACACAAGAACTAGATTCAGGAAAACTAAAACGGGAAAGATAGAAAGCAAAAGAAAACAAAGCGAAAAAATGACGGCGATAAGATGAAGGCAAAAAGAGAAAGATCAAGACTCCCCCGAACTCAACCCCATGGATAGTGGCCAACCCTAATGAGCAACCACCATGATAGAGCCGGACGAAACACAATTCTCCACAGCATACTACCCTCACCAAGACAACAAAACCTCACAACCACTCAGAAAAAAAACCTCAAAAACCTCTCTCATGCGAGATACATTCACTCTTCTCATGCGAGATACTGTGTCATTTTTTAACCTATGAATTCCTTCCTAGTCAGAATGCTAGATCCGTGGGTCCATGCAGACAGCCCCAAGATAGATACCCCGCCACCAAACTATATTTTTAAAGTACTTCAAATTTGGACCATTCATTTCTAACTATTACATATCAATAACTACAAAAATTTGATTATATCCTAGGGCTCTGATACGATAAATGAAGATCCAACACTCATTGTAATAAATATAATTTTTAAAATATAAGGCTATAACGGACAATCACTATAAAGTTAATGCCGTTAAGTAAAACAAACGAAAATGGGAGCATATGCATGATTTCAAAAATTTAGAGAATTTTTGCCTTATATTTTTAACACAGGACATTTTGAATTGAATTTTCAAAACTCAAAGGAGTTTTTACGCTATTTACCCTTATTGTTATTAAATAATCAATTTAGATAAGAGTTTTTCATATGTACTTTGCCTCTGATTTAATGTGTAAGAATTATATATATATATAAATATATATGTATCCATATTTATCTATATATATCTATATCTATCTATACTATATATCAAGAGAGAGTATATCTTGGTGTCTCTACCACTTTCGGTTTGTTTTTTTTATATTTAATATATTTTTCTATTTTCTAATATAACTTCCCACTCTCCTATTATCTCTAATAGTTATTTTTTTTAAATCTTCATTTATCTTTTTGTCATTATTTTCTTATAAATTTAATATTAACTTATTATTTTGTAAATATTTTATTAAATAATAAGATTTTATAAATATTTTATTTCGAATAGTGTTATAGAAGTTGCACACACATAGGGCGTGCCACAAATTACTAGTACTATATATTAAGGGAGGGCATATTTTAGTGTCTCTTCCTTTTTTGGTCTATTTTATCTTACATATTATTTATTATTTTTATTTTCTCATCTAACTTTCCACTCCCCAATTCTCATTTCATAGTTATTTCTTTTTTGTAAAATGTTTATTCTTTTCTTATTGTCATTACCCTTTTTACAAATTTAATATTAATTTATTATTTTTTATGTATTTTATTATAATGATATTTTATAAACATTTTATTTCAAATAATAATAATAATAATAATAATAATAATAATAATTTTTTTGAAAAATAATAACAAAATTAAACTATAAAATAAAACTGAATGGATGGAACTATAATATACATAATAAAGTGTATAAAAATATAAAAAAAGAGTAAATATTTAAATACAATTAAAAACTAAATGTCAGATTAGTAGAATCATACAAATAAATATTAAATGAAAGATGTACCTATTAGCAGTAAATGAATTTGTTTTTTTTTTGTTGAAAAACAAAAACAAAACAAAAAAGAAATCTGGAAAAGAACCAAAAACTTAAATTATAAAATAAAAATTTAATAGATGAAACTATAATATATAAAAAAAAATGGTGTATAACAAATACAATGGGGTAAATATTTAAACAGAAATAAAAACTAAATGGTAGTTTGAGTAGAATTATACAAATAAATATTAAATGGAATATACATGTACCTATTAGCATTAAATGAATTTGTGTACTTATCGTTGAAATAAAAAAAGATAAGAAATCCAAAAAACAAGAAAAGAATTAAACTATAAAATAAGAATTTAATTCATGAAACTATAGTATAAAAAGCAAATTGGTGTGACGTGAGCTGAAACAACTCGTTCTTGGGCTTGAACGAAGTGGCCTTTGATTCTTTGCAAGATATGAAATAAAAACCTGCAAAAACAAAGTTGGCACTCCGATGCTCAAGTTAGTAAATAGTTATGAAAGAATAAACGTAAATGCAATGAAAGAGAAGTGAATTCTCGTGACTAATGAGTATGAAATAAGCGAAGTGTGAGTGTGAGAGCATAAAAATTGTGTATTAGAGCGCTAAAAAACGTTACTTGAGCCAGCCATATGAGCTGGTATTTATAGGATAAGAGTTATATTTGAAAAAGACTCCTAGTTGTTTTAGGACTCTGGATGGACTATGTGCTATCCTTCCCAAACTTCAGCAGCCCCTGGACTCCTTGAAAGTAAGAAGTCTGTTGAGGGGGTCTTCTATGGATAAGGATAGGGGGTAGACTGGGTCAACCCTTATCTTCTGCCTACGATCCTGGGCCTCCACCTTGGGCCCCTTGGCTGGGTGTCTCGTCCTAGGCCTGGGCCTCAGTCTTGGACTCCCTCGGTCGTGGGCCTCCCCCCATATACAGGCGGGCCTTCGTATGGGGCCTTCCTTTGTAGATTTCTATTAACGTCTTTTAGGCTTGTGGGCTTCACCTTTAGGTTGATCTTTTTATCATATAAGATTCAATCCCCCCCACTTTGAGAGCAAGGGTGCGTTACCGTTCCAACTCAAAGTGGAGGCCTTATGATGTTGTCGAGGGAGGTGTGACTTCCTTGTCCATTTGTCGAACCCCAAGCAAACTCCCTTCTTGATTAAGAAAGAGGAACAGTCGCCTAAGGTGCTCGGCGCCTGTGCATAATGACGACTAGTGCTTTTGAGGTAAGCTAGGCCATAGGCCTGTACCGAGGCCTCGCGAATGTTTTCCACGCGCCTGGACTGAGGGAAGTTACTGATAACTGCCTGTATCGGTTACTTCTCCAGCTTTGATAACCACCCAATGAGGGGCGGCTTCTTGCACGAACCTTAGGTAACTGCATCTCCCCCATGTACTTCCCTTCATTCGCGTTATTACATCTGCCCCTTTCATTCTTCCGACTTTCCACGTCTTCACAAGAGAGAATCGTAGTTTTATACCTCCATTACCTATGTAAGTGCCTTCCTTCCTTTCTTCGCATTTCTTTAACTTTTTCGTGAGCAATGTCTTCTTCTTCTCCGTAGGATGAGTCCATATATTTTGTAGGGGAGTGGACTGGAGGTGATGATCTATTCCCCGCCTCTTCCGTGGGGGCGGCATTTGGTCGCGCAGCCCACCGCGGCGGCCAGAGGTGGAGCCTGAGAAACCTTACCCGCGTCCCTAGGCGTTTGTTGGACGAGGAGGAGGATGATGATATTGTTGAGGAGGTAGGGAATCCCTTTGGGGGAAACGATGAAGCAGGTTCTTCCCCTGAGGAGGAACGAGAGGAGCCGCCGAAGGCGGAGGATGTAGAGGAGGAGGAGGAGGAAGAGAGGAAGACAAGTCCCTTTCCTTTGGATAGGGCCTCCTACTATAGGGCCTCCTACTATAGGGCCTCCAACGCTGACCGACTAAGGGAGGTTTATGGAATCCCCCAGGGCTATACTATTTATGTCCCCACCCCTGACAGCTCGCTTGAACGCCCTCCCCCTGGCTGCTTGTGTTTTTATTGGGCCTAATTGAGGGTTGGCCTTAGGTTTCCCCTCCCCACCTTTAACCAAGAGGTTGCTAAGTTGTTTAGGGTTGCTTTGTACCAGTTAACTCCCAACTCCTTCCGCCTTCTTGCTAACTTTGCTATGATCCTTAAGTACCATAGTTGGCCCGCCTCTAGTCAGCATTTTTCCCTTTGCTTCCAATTAAGAAAATCTGAGCCGGGTATCTTTCACTTCCACCCCCTGAGGATGGTTCGCTTCCTGCCTGTCCCAAGCGCCCCTCAATCTTGGAGGGGAAACTTCTTTTTTGTGCTCCCCCCCCCTTCCTTGGACCTTCCCTTGTGAATGGATCACCGATCCCCCCCCCCCCCTTGTTGACCCAGTGGCTAGGAAGGACAGACCACCAGCCCTTGCCGCCTTTTTGGAGGAGTTGAATGAGAACCCCATGATGTCAGGGGTCTCATGGAGGAGGGGCTGCTCTGCTGGTTTGGGTTGAGCCCCAAGGAGGTTCCCTTGGAGGAGCCTCCGGGTATCCTTCATTTTTCTTTATTCTTTGAGTATTCTTTTGCTTTATTGCATGTTTATGATGTTGTGCTCCTTCTTCTTGCGCAGATAAAGTCATGTTCGACAAGCTGCTCAGGGAAATCGCCCATGGGACTCCAATGGGATGCCCTCCGCTACACGTACTCCAGAGGGGACTCCGACTCCGGGTGAGGGAAAAGGGAAGAGGGCTGCCACCCCCTCCTATGGTGGATCTTCCAAGCGAGTGAAGGGGGGTTCATCCGGCCATCCCCCCCCTGGAAGTTCTCTGCGGGTGTCCACCCGATCGACCACGTCTCTCCCACCCCTCCTCCTCCTGGGGGTTCCTCCCCCCGCCACCAGCACTTTGTCCCAGACTAGGGAGGTGTATGCCCACCAGTCCCTCTTGTGGGAGAGGGAAAGAGAGTCCGGGTTGGCTGTCGAGATTTTTCTGGGGCTGATCCTTTCGGTGGACCGCCGTTCGCTGGACTCCCTTCCTAGGGAGGAGCTGGCCGGGGCCTTCGCCGTCCAAATGGCCAAGGTATGATATTCTCCCTTGGTGTTGGTTTTTTCTTTCGCATCTTGGTGAAATTTTGAACTTGGATTATTTTTTTCTTGTAGGCGGCTTCCATGGCAGGGGAGCTTTTTAGCCACCCCTTGGGGACCCTCCCTTCTCCTCCTAACCTCCAGCGAAAGTAACTAGAGGATCGCATGTAGCGGCTGGCTCTAAATTGGCGAAGGTGAAGGAGGCCAAGATGGAGGTCATGCGGAAGTACCAGTAGGCGGAGAAAGAAAGGAAGAAGCTATAGCAAGAGTTCTTGGCTTTGTCCTAAGATCAATCGAAGGCCCTTCGGCAGGCGACTGACAAGGCTCGCTTGGAATTTCCTCACACAAATGAGGGCAAACAGTTCTTGGAGTCGTGTTGGGATAACCGCCTCCTAGAATATAAGCAGTCCGAGGAATTCCAGGGAAAGGTGGCCAAAATTGCGGGGCCATTCTTGAAGTATGGCTTTTCTACATGCCAGGAACTATTTGCGGCCCAAGGCTATCCTCTGGAGAGGGCGGACCTCTCCTTCCTGGAATATGACGGGGTTGTGAAGAGGGCCTCAAACTCCTTTGCTCCTCCTCCCCCCATGACCAAGTCTTCTCCCCTTGATCCAGGTAAAAAGCTTGCCCGTTTCTCTTTCGTTTTGTTTGGAATCCTTGGGATTTGGAATGACATAGCCGGGAAATTCTTTTTCAGAATAGGAGCTGGATCATGTGCTGGAGACGGTGATGGAGGAGATCCAAGCTCCAAAAAGGAAAGGATGTAGAGACCCTGGTCCTGAGCCTTCTGCAACTGACCTAGCCCCTCGACCGAGCCTACAGATGTTGTTCCCCCCTCTCCTAAGCTGGAAGTCCTGGAGAGAAGATGATTCTTGTTTGATGAATTATGTGATACCTGAGGTAGGAAATGGGCCTTGTTCACCTACGATAGTTTGCGAATCCCAGGCGTGCTTTACTTTAGTACCTGTGATACAATCGGATTCGTTAGGCTTGCCCATAAGGTAGTAGGACTTGCTTGAGTGCCTTCAAGGAAGTAGGGCTTGTTTAACAGCTAGCCTGTAGCAAGGCATGGCTTTGTTGAGATGGGGAGCCTGCCTAGTGGTAGGATTTGTTAAGTAGACTGCCTGTGTAGTCGCAGGGATTATTGCCTGCAATGTGGCAGGGCGTATGAGGTAGACTGCCTGCTAGTGGCAGGGCTTATGAGGTAGACTGCCTGCGTGGTGGTAGGATTTGCCAAGTAGGCTGCCTGCACAGTGGCAGGGCTTATTGCCTACAATGTGGCAGGGCTTGTTGAGTGAACTACCGGCACTGTGGCAGGGCTTATCAGATAGATTGCCTGCGAAAGAGCAGGGTTTGTTTAGTGTTTGAAGGGTCTCCGCTTTTAGGAGGGATGAGGAGATGTCCTTCTGTGAGGAACATGCCTTGGTCAATAAGGTTGATCTTTCATTAGTGAAGGCATGGGGATGCCCCCCCCTCCCCAAATAGGTCTTCTTGAAGGGACTTATGCGAATAATCTCTTAAGATTGTGTATATTCCGTGGTCGAGGGAGTGGGTGTCCACCCCCGTCCTCAAGCTATTATGCTCCGTTCCCTAGGATACCCCTAACTTTGTAGGGTCCTTCCCAGGTAAGGTCCAGCTTGCCCATTGGTTTTTATGCTTCCACCTTTCGGAGTACCAAGTCGCTAACTTGGAATCCCAGAGGCCTAACCCGTTTGTTGTAGGCGTTGATCATTATGCTTTGTTATCTTTGCATTCGAAGGAAGGCCTTTTCTTTGAGCTCCTCAATGAGATCGAGATTCTCGCTGAGCATTAAGGGGAGTGAAGACAGGAGGTCCTCTTAGGAAGGGGGGCTTCCTATCCCTCCACTCAGCGCGGGGCTTCTTGGTGGGTCCTTCTTCACGCGTCTCCTTCCTCTTCTCTCCCCGTCCTTCTTTCTTGGAGGCTTGGGCCTCCTCTATATTGATCTACTTGGTTGTTCTTGCGAGTAGACTATCAAAAATCCAGCGCCAACTTCTTAGCCAAATATTTGAAGAAATCCCCGTCTCATAGCCCTTGAGAGTAAGCACTCCTTGACCTCCTGCGTGGCCGTAGGCACTTCTAGGGCGGCAGCATTAAAATGATGTAGGTAATTCCTCAAGGATTCGGAATCCTTCTGGCGAAAGATGAAAAGGCTGAGGGAAGTCTTGCAGTGCTTCCTGCTACTAGCAAACTGGTGGAGGAACAACGAGCGAAACTCTCGAAAACTCTAAACCAAATCGGGGGACAGTTGGTTGAACCACTGTTGGGCCCGCTCGGGCGAAGGTGGTCACGAAGACCCGACATTTGATTCCATCCATGTATCGATGGAGCAGTGCAACATTCTCGAACCGTGACAGGTGATCCTGTGGGACAGTGGTGCCATCATACTCCGCAATGGCTGGTGTTCGACAGTTGGGAGGAAACTCGTCCGCCATGACCTCCACATTGAACGGGATGTCACCTTGCACCTCCAACGGGATTTCCATCATCCTATGTTGCACATCGTGCAAGCTTTTCTGCAGGTGCTCAAGCTGGGTCTCCCAACGCAGGGGAGGACCATCTCGCATTTGGGGAGGAGGAACGGGTTCCCCCTCCTGCAATCCAAGGAACCCCTACCCTGGGAGGGCCTCGTGATCTTCCGCCGGCCCGGCAGGCACCAGGTGGACTCCCCGGGGCCCGGGGGCCCTCGCTGCCAGAGGGGCGGTGTTGACCGCTTCCATTTGCGTCCGTACAACGGACGTAATCATCTGCTGGATAGCTACCATCTGTCCTGGGGATAACCTGTCAGAGGAGGTATTCGAGGGGGTACTGTCTCGCGGAGGATCCGATAGAGGCTCGGGAGGACCGACAGGTCCCGCCTCTCCCCTACCGGAGGGAGCCAAGGGGGCTTTTTGACAGTACTTGCAACGCCTGAGGGTCAGTAGAAGCATCCACGACCTTTTGCTTGATTGATCTACTGTTGGGAGTGCCACGATCCTCACGTCTCAGTTCTGTGTTCCCATATACGACGCCAATTGATGTGAGCTGAAAGAGCTCGTTCTTAGGCTGAAACGAAGTAGCCTTTGATTCTTTGCAAGCTATGAAACGAAAACCTGCACAAAAATGTTAGCACTCCGACACTCAAGTCATTAAACAGTTATGAAAGAATAAACGTAAATGCAATGAAAGAGAAGTGAATTCTCGCGACTAAAGAGTATGAAATAATCAAAGTTTGAGTGTGAGAGCATAAAAATCGTGTATTAAATAAAGAGTCATACGAGCCAGCCATAGAGCTAGTATTTATTGGAGAAGAGTCATATTTGAAAAACACTCCTAGTTGCTTTAGGACTCTGCAGGGACTACGTGCTATCCTTCCCAAACTTCAGCAGCCCCTGGACTCCTTGAAATTAGGAAGTCTGTTGAGGGGGTCTTGTATGGATAAGGATAGGGGGTAGACTGGGTCAACCCTTATCTTCTGCCGACGATCCTAGGCCTCCGCCTTGGGCCCCTTGGTCGGGTGTCTCGTCCTAGGCCTGGGCCTCCTTCTTGGACTTCCTCAGTCATGGGCTTGAATCTGGAGTAGGCTTCCCCCCATATGCAGGTGGGCCTTCGTATGGGGCCTTCCTTTGTGGAGTTTTATGAAAGTCTTTTGGGCTTGTGGGCTTCACCTTTTGGTTGATCTTTTTACCATATACATGGTGTATAAAAAAATACAAAGGAGTAACTATTTAAACATAAATAAAAAACTAAATGGTACTTTGAGTAGAATTATATAAATGAATAGTAAATGAAATATGTTTCTATTAGCACTAAAGGATTTGTTCCTTTTTGTTCAAAAACAAAAGCAAAATAGATAAGAAATCTGAAAAAGAACAAAAAAAATATATAATATAAAATAAAAATTTAATGGATGTAACTATAATATATAAAAAACTAGTGTATAAAAAATTCAAAGGGGCAAAAATTTAAACATAAATAAAAACTAAGCAGTAATTTGAGTAATCTTATACAAATAAATGTTAAATGAAATATGTGTCGATTAACACTAAATAAATCTGTTCATTCTTGTAGAAAAACAAAACAAAAATAAAATGAAACCTGAAAGAGGATAAAAAAATTAAACTATAAAATAAAATTTTAATGGATATAATTGTAATATATATATATATATATTGGTGTATAAAATATACAAAAAAAAAGTAAATGTATACATAGAGATAAACTAAATTTGACAGATTAAGTAGAGCTAGTAATTTTGTGCACACACTATGTGTGAGCATAATTATTTAAAATTAAATTATTATTTAATAATATATAAAGTAATAATAATATAATACTATAGAGTGAAAAAAGATGCATGAAAATAACATAAGAAATAACTACCAAAGATAATGGAGTGGGAAGTTAATACATAAATTAATAAATTAAATTAAATATTAAATTGCAGACCTGAAATTGAGAGACACCAAATTGGTGCTCTCCCTTAATAATAAGGTATTAAATAAACGTATTCCTTCTTGTAGAACAAAATCATTCAATCACCATAGAAATCTAAAAAAATAAACACCAGAAGATAAATAAGCATTTTAATCTTGAAAATAATTTGAATCATATTTTGAAAAGGGGCTTTCGCCCGTGGAATTTCTAGGAGTAGTTCGATAAGCCCGTAGGACACTGTTGTGCTCTTCGGCCCAATTGCCCCCGGCTCTATCGAGTCTTCTTTTGATGCATTGTACGGAGGGTGCGGTTGGTGACCTCCACTTGACCATTAGCTTGAGGGTGAGCCACAGAGGTGAATCTTTGCTTGATGCATAATCTCTTGCACCAATCTTGTGTTTTGTTTCCTCGAAACTGTCGTCCATTGTCCGAAATGATCTCCCGGGAAGCGACATATGATGTTTTTCCATAGGAATTTCATGACTTCTCCCTCTATAATGCGGGAGAGAGATTTAGCTTCCACCCATTTTGTAAAGTAGTCTATGGCTACCAACAGGAATTTTTGCTGTCCTGGGGCCATAAGGAATAACCCCACAATGTCCATCCCCCATTGAGCGAAAGGGCATAAGGCCATCAACGTGGCCAATGGTTCGACAGGTTTGTGTATTAGGGAGGCATGCCTTTGACACCTCTCACATTGTCTGACCAGAGCCTTAGCGTTTTGTTTGATCGTAGGCCAAAAGTATCCTGCTCTCAAGGCCTTGTTGGCTAGGGCGAATACCCCTTTGTGTGCTCCACAACATCCCTTATGAATTTCTTTGAGGACATGTACCCCCCCTTCTTGGGACAGGCATCTCAGGAGGGATGCGTGAAGGACTTCTTGTAGAGGGTGTCTCATATTAGGAGGAAACAGATGGCCTGCCTCTTCAAACGGGCGGCTTCCCATTTGTCAGTAGGGAGGCGACCTTTTTTTAGCCAGTCTAGGATAGGCAGTATCCAGTCCCCCTAGGGAGTATCAACTGAATCTCCAGGGCGAGACCGGGCTTTGGCAAGTAATGTATTGTAATCCGCCTAGTTCAGCAATCATCCATGGTTCTGGCTAATTTGGAGAGGTAGTTTGCTTTGTTTTTTTCCTCCCGAGGGACTTGGATGAGTTGGAAAATATCGAACTTGACTTTCCATTCCTCTACCCTCTGGAGGTACTGCTTCATGTTTTCCTCCTTGGCTTCGTAAACTCCCTCTGTTTCCTTAACGGTGAGCTGGGAATTGGAGTAGGGTACCATGTGCCTAGCTCCTGCCTCCCAAGTCATTCTCATGCCCAAAGCCAAAGTTTCGTATTCGGCCTCGTTGTTGGAGGCTCTAAACCCGAACTTGACTGCGAACTTCATGTCTATCCTCTCTGGGGAGGTTATGACTTTGCCTGCCCCACTTCCTTGGGCATTGGAGGACCCATCCACATGTAGGAGCCAAGTCTCCTCGTTTGGAGGAAGAGAGGTGCTCTCCGAGACGAAATCAACCAGTGCTTGAGCTTTGATGGCTGTCCTGGGGAGGGGCGAGAGATAGTACTCGTAAAGTTCGATGGACCACTTGATTAGCCGGTTAGATATGTCTGGCTCCCTAGAACCTGTTTGAAGGGGTGGTTGGTACGGACCCCGATCGGATATGATAAGAAGCAGGGGCGCAGCCTTCAGGCGGTTATCACTAGCGCAAAGGCTATCTTCTCTGTGAGGCTATATCGTCCTTCCGTTCCATTGAGGACCTTGCTTACGTAGTAGATGGGAGTTTGATGCCCGCCTTCCTCCCGGAGAAGGACCGAACTTACTGCTTGGGAGGTGGCTGCCAAGTAGATGTATAAGGTACCTCCTGGCGAAGGTTTGACCAACAAAGGAAGGCTGGCCAGATATTGCTTGAGTTCTTCAAAGGCTTTGTGGAACTCCTCCCCGAACTCAAAGTTCTTGGCTTTCGTAGTACTTTGAAGAATGGTAGGCAATAGCCTTCTTCCCATGGACTTAGTGATGAAACGGCTGAGCGTCGCTATTCTTCCTGTGAGGCATTGCACCTCATTAATGTTCGTGGGAGCCCTTATGTCCAAAATGGCCTTGATTGTTAAGGGGTTGGCTTCGATACCCTATCGGTCACCATGGAACCCAACAAAACGCCCTTCTCGCACCCCGAAGGCGCACTTGGAGGGGTTCAACTTCATGCAGTATTTTCGAAGGACGACGAATGTCTCCTCTAGATCCGCAGTGTGATCATCCGTCTTTCGGCTCTTGACGAGCATGTTATCTACATAGACCTCCATGCTCCTCCCCAGTTGGGGGCAGAAGATCTTGTCCACCAAGCGTTGGTATGTAGCTCCCGCATTTTTCAGGCCAAAAGGCATGACCACGTAGCAGAAGGTTCCTGCTGAAGTAATGAAACTGACCCTTTTGTGATCGTCTGGGGCCAACATGATTTGATGGTATCCTTGTGAAGTATCCATCATGCTCAAGAGTTCACATCCGGAGGTGGAGTCCACCAGCTGGTCGATGCGAGGAAGTGGATAGAAGTCTTTCGGACAAGCCTTATTGAAGTCCCAAAATTCCACACACATCCTCCATTTTTCCCCGAGCTTAGGTACGAGTACCACGTTGGAGAGCTACTCAGGGAATTGAATTTCACGTATATGGCATGATTCCATGAGTCTCTCTATCTCAACCTGGATGATCTTGTCCTTCTTCGGGCCCAAGTGCCTCTTCTTATGTTTGACGGACTTCATGGAAGGGTCGATGTTGAGATGGTGCATTATGACATCAGGGCTTATCCCTTCTAGATCTTGAGGGGTCCAAGCGAAGACATCCATATTACGCTGGAGGCACCGGATCAGGTCCTCCCTTAGGGCTCCTTCTAGCTGGGAGCCTATCCTAGCCGTCTTGCCAGGATTTTCGGGGCATAACTCAATGGTCAGTAGTTCTTCCGCTGGCTGGACTTTTGAGTGGTCTTCCTTGCTAGGAATGGCTTCTTTTGGGGAGAGACCCGAGCCACCTCCTCCTTTTCCCCCGAGGGGTCCCTCCCTTGTCTTTTGCGGGATTCTTCTGGGGACAGCTCTATTGTCCCGTGCTTCTGTCCCTTTCTGACAGCCTCCGCGTAGCACCTCCGTGACTATTGTTGGTCTCCGCCCACTTCCCCAATTCCGCCTTGCCCGGGAATTTGATTTTCACGTGGAAGGTTGATATGATCACTTGGAACGCATTTAGGGAGGGCCTCCCCAAAATTATGTTGTATGCTGAGGGGGCATTCACCATTAGGAACTTGATTAGACAGGTCCGCCTTAAAGACCCCTTCCCTAAGGATAGAGGAAGGGCGATTGCTCCTCTTGGACGTACCATCTCTCCCCCGAATCTGTATAATGAGGTATCCACCTTCTCCATGGGGGTCTCTCCCAATTGCATCTGATGATAAGCTTCTTCGTATATGATATTCGCCGAACTCCCTGAGTCTATAAAGACTTAATTAACTTCGTAGTTGCCCACGGTGGTCGTGATTACTAGGAGATCGTTGTGGGGGAGGATGACTCCTCTTCCCTTGGTGGGGCCAAATTGACGGACAGGTGCGCCCATCTTCATGCTTACATTCAAGACTTCTTTAGGGGGCGTGGCCTTGGCTTCTCGAGCTAGCACCTTTCGAGTCCTATGAGAGTCTCCCCCCATCGGTTCTCCTACAATCGTGCATATGACTCCCTTCCGAGGAGGCTTTGCATCCTCTAACGGCCCGGTTGGGGCCCGTCTCTGTCCTTCCATCCGGGGATGCTCGGGAGTGGACTCCACCGAGGCTTTTCCCTAGTTCTAGTCCTTTTTCTGGTAGGGACCTCCTTGAGACTTCTCTCTGCAGAAAAACTCTTGGAGGTATCCATTCTGGACGAGCCGCTTGATCTCGTGTTTGAGATGTCGGCACTGCTCTGTGGAGTGCCCATAGTCGTTGTGGAATTGATAGAATTTGTCTGACTTGGGCTGTGTAGGGCCTTCCTAGCTCCACGAGGTTGTATCAACAGTCCTTTCCCTTTCACCACCATGAGGGCCTGAGTGATGGGAGCATTGAGGGGAGTGTAGACAGGAGGTCCCCTTTGGAAGGGGGTTTCCTATCCCTCTCATCAGCACGGGGCTTCTTGGTGGATCATTCCTCGCGCGTGTCCTTCCTCTTTCCGCCCCGTCCTTCCTTCTTGGAGGCTTGGGCCTTTTCCATGTTGATGTATTTGGTTGCTCTTGAGAGCAGGCTATCAAAATCCAGAGCAGGCTACTTAGCCAGGGATTTGAAGAAATCCCCGTCCAAAAGCCCTTGAGAGAAGGTGCTCGCTTTGACTTCCTGCGTGGCTAGAGGCACCTCCAGGGGAGCAACGTTGAAACGATGCAAGTAGTCCCTCAAGGATTTAGAATCCTTCTGGCGGACGGTGAAAAAGGCTGAGGGAGGTCTTGCAGTACTTCCTGCAACTAGCAAATTTGTGAAGTAACAACAAGTGGAACTCCTGGAAACTCCTCACCAGGGGGGGGGGGGGGAGGGTAGTTGGTTGAAGCACTGCTGGGCTGCTCGGGCGAAGGTGGTCACAAAGACCCGACATTTGATCCCATCTGTGTATCGATGGAGGAGCATCGCATTCTCGAATCGTGACAGGTGATCCTGTGGGTCAGTGGTGCCATCGTACTCCGCAATAGCTGGTATCCAACAGTTGGGAGGAATTTTGTCTGCCCTGACCTCCTCGCTGAACGGGATACCACCTGGCACCTCCAACGGGATTCCCATCATCCTATGCTGCACATCTTGCAAGCTTGTCTATAGGTGCTCTAGCTGAGCCTCCCAACACGGGGGAGGGTCATCCAGTGTCGGGGAGGAGGAACTGGTTTCCCCTCCGCTAGTTTGAGAAACCTCCACCCTGGAAGAGCCTCGTCATCTTCTGCCGGCCCAATAGGCGCTAGGGGGGCTCCCTGGGGCCCAGCGGCCATCGTCGCCAAGGGGGCAGTGTTGACCGTTGCCATCTGCGCCCGTACAACGAACGTAATCATCTGTGGATGGTCGCCATCAAACCTGGAGACAAACTATCAGAGGAGGTATCCGAGGTGGTACTGTCCCGCGGAGGGTCCGGCCTCCCCGCTACCGGAGGGAGCGAAGGGGGCTCCACACAGTACTTGCAGCGCCTGAGGGTCGGCAAGAGCATCTGCTGCCTTCTGCTTGCCTGATCCGCTGTTGGGAGTGTCCATAATCCTCATGTTTTGGTTTTGTGTTCCCACAGACGACGACAATTGATGTGAGCTGAAAGAGCTCGTTCTTGGGCTTGAATGGAGTGGCCTTTAATTTTCTGCAAGATATGAAACGAGAATCCGCAAAGAAAGCGTTAGCACTCTGACGCTTAAGTCAGTAAGGAGTTATGGAAGAATAAACATAAACGAAACAAAAAGGAGATGAATTCTCGTGAAGAAAGTGCATAAAATAAGCAAAGTGTGAGTGTGAGAGCATAAAATCATGTATTAGAGTACTCGAAAAAACGTTACTTGAACCAGCCATATAGACTGGTATTTATAGAGGAAGAGTAATGGTCGAGAAAGACTTATTATTGTCTTGGACTCTAAAAGGACTACATGCTGGTCTTCCCAGACTTCTGCAGCCCCTGGAATCTTTGAAAGTAGGGAGTCCGTTGCAGGGGTCTTCCGCGGATAAGGATAAGGGGTAGACTTGGTCAACTCTTATCCTCTATTGGTAAGCCTGGGCCTCCATCCTGGGCCTCCTTGCTGGGCGCCTCACCCTAGGCCTGGGCCTCCGTCCTGGGCTTTCTTGATGGGGCTTCTTCTCCAGGTTTGGACCGGATTCCTTCCTTATTAGGGCAGGCCTGATCGATACCTCTTTGGGTATGGGCCGGAGTCTTGAGTGGGCCTTCTCCTGATCATAAGTGGGCCTTTGTGTGGGGCTCGCACGCCTTGATTCCTACAAGTATCTTTTGGGCTTCTGGACCTCGGTGGGCTGGTCTTTTTGGCATATATCATGGTCAATCGTAGTTTTGCTATATATATATATACATATATATAGGGATAATTTCATTTTTGGTACCCTAGGTATGACCTTATTTCACCTTTGGTAACCCCTGTTTCCATGTCATCAATGTTGATACCTAAAGTTTTCGTTTTTCATCGAGATGAGTATCAGCCGTTAGTTGACCGTCAGAGTTAATGGTCAACCTCATTTTGGAGGGAAAAATTGGCCGTTCCAAGCCTATTTAAGGACATGTTTGTCTATCATTTAATACACCACAAAAACTAGAATTGAAATAGTAAAATTGAGACTATTTTGACAACAAACTAGAGGGATGAGGAGAAATTAATTTCAATCTATTACGCAGCCGTGTGTTAATTAACATTCACTATGCTTTTTTACTTTTAACTAAGCTAATTGGCCATAGTTAAAAATCATACCTTTTTTAGTGGTGCTCATATTTTATTATTAATAGTGTAAAAGTATATATATTTAATGATAATATGAAATTTATCATTTTAATTTTTGTTATCGATAATCTACGTTTCAGCAGTGGATGTCCCAGCGCACACGTACTTTTCTTTTACTGTTTTTCTCAAAATGATTCACTATAAAATTGTTTTTTCCGATTATTAATTCAATTAATTGTTAGAAAAGATGCAATTTTATTCTTACACTACTAAATTATAAAATTTTCGAATATTTTTCAGATGCCAAATAGAGCAGCTGATGAAACTTATATTAGTTGGCGAAAAGCATATTGCTATAAAGTCAAGGATTTGAATCCCACCAATTTGTGGGTTGTTGTTATTTTTCAATTTTAATTATAGTCATTAATTAGTTATAGATATATAATATTGATAATTAATATATGAATTAATATTATTATTGGTGGTTTGAATTATGATGTGATTGCAACCAATTAACACATCAAATTCTGACTAATTTTGATTTGCTTCAACATGTGGTTCTTCTTCCAAACTATTTTATTTACTTAATTTATAAAACAATTAATAATCTATATATAGAACATAGAAAAGGAAGCAAACTGAGTGGTCAATGCACATTAGTTCGAAGGGTTGGAATAAAATTATAGTAATATCAGTATTATACCTCAAAATAGGGTCATCGAATGTATTTATAAAGCCACATGTATGTAGATGTACTGATCTAGTTATCATTATTTGGGCCGTCCACATGTTGAAAGGTGGACGGACGTTACTTTCTGAGTCTCGGGTAGGGACAAACCTGATCCAATAATAGGCACGCAGATCTTTTGTCTTGTCTTGTAAATTTTGCCTTATAGAGGGGGTATTTTAGTCTTTTACCAATGAATCCTTATGTACCTATCCCCAAGGAGGAGTGGTCCAACAATCCACCTGGAGCACGGATCAACCACCAATGGTTATATTCCACAATGATCTGTTCTTGATTATGATAAACAAAAGAGAAAGCCATTGACTTTAAGCCATCATGGATTAATATATAATTAGTCCAATAGTTTGGTTGATTGGGTTACCTTTTATTAATTATCATGACAAATTAGTACTTCTAGATATCAACACTCATCTTAGTTTGACTCATTTAATAATAAATTGACTTGAATATATATTTCCATAATTCCATCATTTCACAAGTCATTTTTGATTACATAATTATACCCCATTCTTATTTTCTTCCTATATTTTTTTAAAATTCCATCAATATCAAGTTATTTGAACATATCTCTTTCTCTTTTTTTTTTTTTAATTAAGAAATAACAATTATTCAAGTTGAAATATTAAAGTACACTTTACTTAAATTAATTTTGGTTCAAAGAGAAATCAAAATGATTATTAATTATTTTTCGATAAATTACATTGATACTCCATGATGCTAGATCTAAATACACAGACTTTTTGTCTTTTGTATACAAGTACACCGGGAAAATAGCATTTTTCATCCCATACCTTAGGACCTTTCCACTTTTGGTCCCATTGAATACGGGATTTTCACTTTTGGTCCTGTAACTTTAAAAAAGTAGCACTTTCGATCCCATGGCACTTTCCATAAGATATTTAACTAAAAGTGCCACGTGGCCGTTAAGTGCAAGGGACGAAAAGTGTTACTTTTTGAAAGTTATGGGACCAAAAGTGAAAATTTCATAACATATGGGACCAAAAGTGAGAATCCCATAACATATGGGACCAAAAGGGTAAAGGCCCTAATGTCCACGTGCTAAGAACGTGGTATTTTCCGTTAAAAAAATTTACGACAAGGTGGCATGGGACCAAAAGTGATACTTTTTAGAAGTTAGGGGACCAAAAGTGGCAATCTTGTAATCAATTGATAAAAAATGGGAAGACCCTAAATTATAGGACGAAAAAAGTGCTATTTTCCCCAAGTACACCCTTTAAAGTTAGAGTTATAATTAAGTATAGATGTATTCAATGATAAAAGTTTATATAAACACTTTTAAGGTATATTACACTAACACCTTTTTAGAGGGTGTACTTTCAATTTCGCAAAGAAATAAAAATATTTCTGTATTTAATCTAACTTTAAAGATGTAAATGTAATTTAACCTTAACTTTTTTTTTCTGTAAACCAATCAATCTTAAGCATTTGCAACTAAAAGAGAGATAAATTAAATGATTAAAGGCATCCAATAATGCCCCTTCAAAGAGAATATGAGCATCTCTCTTGTCAAATATAAAATTGTTGGCTATGTCAGTTGCCAAAAGAATATTTTTATTTAATAATGGACGAGGCTTATCCAAATTCTTAAGTGTCGACATAACATGGACATCAAAGTTATCCAAACAACACACACAATTCAATGATATGTCTTCATTTATGGTGTTTAATAATGTGGAAGTTCCTGTCTACCTAGCTATTATTTATATGCATGATTTTTTGTTTTATCATAAATTAGGATTAATGGTAGAAGTGGGTCAAATCCAAATATTTATATCTATACCTCTATTATTTTTTTTTATCACATTTGTATTTGAAAATAATTGTGTAAATTTTGAACCAATACTAATTCATGATAATTTTGATTTCTTTGATTGATGCATAACGAGATCCGACAACACTGTAACGGTCAAAAGAGCCTTCTAAAAGTTCTTCAATCAAAGGAGAATTAATCTAGAAAAAAAGACTTGCACTATAATGTTTAAGTCAGTAATTGAATTTGACGAAAAAATTGGTAAGAACATGAGATAATAATAAAATAAATAATGTGGAGTGCTTTATGTAAAATAGAAGCTAAAGTGAACATGGGGAGTATAGAAAATGAGCTAGAATCTCATAGCCATGCTATTTGTGAGAGTGAAAAGTGTGAATAACTTAAGTTGCTATTTTTACTGCAACAAAACCTCTATTTATAGAAGGAATTAGAGCGAATTTGAAGTGTTAGTTAGGGCAAGTTGCATATCACTAGAAACCTCCAGAACCTGGCTAACTAATGAGAGTATCCATACCTAATTTAGACTTGTCTTTAAAGAGTTATGACCATATGAAGAAGTATTGCTCAGTCAAACTCGAAAAACAAAGAAGGGGCTAGGAGCTGCTTTGTCCAACAGGTCTCGTTGATATAGGAATTTGTTGGAGATTTTTTAGGGCGATGTAGTCCATGACGTGTACAGACTAAATGACTTGTCATCCCCTTTGTCCAGTGTGTGGGCTTGCTGGTTGGGCTTTGTTTCAAGAACTTGCCACGTGTGCCTAATTTGGATGAAATATGCTTGATATCGTTTGTTGTTGGGCCAGCAAGACTTGCGTTTGCTGGGCTAGCAAACGAGAACCCACCCCTCTGCTTGCGCTTTGAAAAACTTATTAAGGGGGCATCATTGGTAATAAAAAAAAGGGGATAAATGCAATTTACCCCCCTGTGATATAAGAAATGAGCAAAAACCCCCATGTGAAAAAATAATTAGCAAATTATCTCCTGTGATCTTAAAATGAAGCAAATTAACCCCTTGTGTTTTACGTAGATAGGGGGTAATTTGCTTCATTTCTCAAAACACAGGGAGATAATTTGGTAATTAATTTTTCATAAGGGGGTTTTTGCTCATTTCTTATATCACATGGGGTAAATTGCATTTATCCCTAAAAAAAACTTTTCAATGGCTCATTTTTATTTATAATATTTTTTTTAAATATGAGTTTTAGTCACAATTCTATGATATTAATATAGTTGGTTACCGTATCTTTTCCAAATCACAATTCAATTTTCTTGTATCCCCTAAAGGAAAACAGAAAATAAAAATAAAAATATGAGGGATAACAATTCAGTAATGGTATCAAAATTACCATTAACTATATGTAGTAAGTGACTAATTTATATTTTGTCACTATCAGATTTTCATAGTTTTAAGTATTTGTGTCAAACCATTATTAGCAAGTGACTAATCATGGCATGCAAACCATGATGCTGATGATGGGGGTAGTCAGTCAGTTACCTAATTCCATCATGTAATCAGTTATTTTTTATATCGAAAAAAAAAAAAAAAGTATTTGTATCAAAGTTGTCACTCGTAATCACTATGGACAAAAAATTGTTGTGTAAAACTATCACAAAAGACAACTATCGGCGTACATATGATAACTATTGGCGTACATATAGTGACAATACAGTGAAAAAAAAATGCAACCATCACTGTGTAGGGAATGAATGATATGAATAATGCAGAAAATTGTATATTACAAAATTGAGACAAGATTTAAATTCTTTATCTTTAAGACAATTATTATTCCGCTCTGGTGCTCACGGAATTGGCAATTTGTCTTCCAAGACAACGACTTTATATCTCAAAGTAGCAGCACTGCAAACTTTGAGAAACGGCGAACCAAACGATATTTTGAAACTCTCTTGCTAAACTCTATTTGCCGAATACTTTGTATGCTTAAGAATACTATGGATGAGTTGAGTGCCCATCATCCATTTCTAACATCCATTATAATGTTCAATGAAATGAAATGAGAGGGCCTATATATAGGAGTTGGAAAGGTGTTTTCGAACGGACATGTCCAATCAGAAGAGATGCCTTTGAAAGGTTTTGACCTTTCATCCGAATGGACGCATCATTTCACCTAAAGGACATACCATTTCACTCCAATGAACGCATCATTTCATCCAAAGGGTTTCACCCAATGGACACATCATTTCAACCAAAGGACACACCCATTAGGTTGACTAGACACGACCGAATGATGATTGGGGCGCATCAACCATCATCTACGTGTCACGAACTGTCATAAGCTATCACGAGCTTGTTATGCATCGCACATCATAACCAATCACTTGTCGCGATTTATTCTTTAATTTATCATTCACCATTTTTCAACACACTATATATTTATTGTCAATATAGATATTTGTCACTAATTGCCGTTACTAATAATTTTATTTAGGATTAATTATACTTAGACCCCATTTAAAAATGTGAAATTATATTTTTTACTATTTTTTTTTAAATGACACTTACACCCTCTCCAAAAATTCATCATTTACACCTGACCTTCTTTCGTTGAGGTTTCAACGAGAAGTGCTACCGTCAGCAAAAATAATTACATAAATTTTTAGTTTTTGCCTCCCATTTAACATTTTCATGTATATTTTTGTACTTATATGGGGATAAATGCAATATATATATATATATATGAAGTAAGGTTAACGTTATTGCATTTTCCTCCTTATAAGTACAAAATTATACATGAAAATATTAAATGGGAGGCAAAATTGAAAAATTATGTAATTACTTTTATTGACGTCATATTTTCCGTTCAGAAGTTTAGGTGTAAATGGTGAATTTTCAAATGTAAATATAATTTTAAAACCTTTTTAGAGAAAAGTATAATTTTGTATTTTTATAGGGGTTCAAGTGTAATTAACCCTTTTATTTATAATTTGGTCAACAAAAGCACTCTTCATTTAACTCGTACCAATGGGTTATCAGACATGTATTCTGGCAAAGGAGCTTCCAAATTAATTGTTGGATAGAACATACATGTGGAGGCTTAATATTTCCTTGTACTTAATTTAGAATTTTGGTAGGAAAAAGGGAGAGTTTGAGTTGTATTAGGATTAGTTTCATTTCCCGACCATTATTAGGGCATGGGTATACAAGGGAGGGAGGGAAAAAACATACAGGAAACATCTATTGGAAAAGGAGAAACACTGCAATTTGGAGAGACAAAGCTAGAGAATTCTTGGAGAAGACAAACCAGCATTGGGAGCGACAACCGTTCAAGCCAAATTCATCTATATCATGAGTTTTCCTGGTTTTTGTTCCTTTGTTTTAGACTTTAATAGAGTTAAATTTCTTTTTCTAAGGCTTTCTAGGAAGCTTAATTGAGACAATGTGTTGAATATTTTTCGAATTAATCTATAATTTTATTTTCATTTATATTTATGATTTATTGTGCATATTACTATAATTTTGGAGCTTGATCACTTATTACATTAACTGAATTATGTTGATGAACAAAGAACGGATTCTGCATAGTCGATAGGGTAATTAATGGTGTGAATTGATTGATATGCAGAGATAAATAAACAAAATTTATCCGGTTCCACAGATTTTCCGTAGATCTTAATATATTGTTGTCTTGAGTCTTAGAAGAGAGAGATCCATTAATTCCTTGATAATAATAGGTTTTGTATAACTTGAGCAAGTAAATCAGATAAACTCGGAAAAAATCTCAGCTTATGAAAAATTTGCTTGTTGGATTAATTTGTTAATAAGATACTCATTGGATCAATAAGGCGGACCTATACCTTATAGCCTCATCCATTCCTAAATTTTCTCCAACTCACTTTTTCAACTATTCTCATTAGTTTCTGTTAGTAAGCAGTAATTCATCTCAATTTTCGATCATCTAAGTAATTAGGGATTAGTTACAGTTCTAGTAATTATTTCATTAAATCCTTGGGAACGATATTTATTATAGTACTTGATAGCTAGTGCACTTGCTAGTATCCTATACATTTTTGGGCAAACAACTTTTTGGCATTGTTTTCGGGGATTTAGAGATAATATCAAAACCGCTAATCATAGGTAAATTGGATTTCTTTTCGATATTTAATTTTCTTTCTCTTTATTGCTACTGTAGAGACAACCATGGAGGACGTAGGAGTCGGAGAAAGACCTCTCGTAGAGTATGCTTTCCCAACAACTGATGGAGCTAAATCTAACATCTCTAAGCCTACCATTCATGCCAACAATTTTGAGATCAAGCCTGTCATAGTTCAGATGATTTAGACAAGTCTGCAGTTTTCTGGTTTGCTTAACGATGATCCTAATGCGCATATTGCTATTTTTTTTTTTTTTAGATTTGTGATTCTTTTAAGCATAATGGTGTTAGTGATGATGCTATTAGACTTAGGCTCTTCCTGTTTTTGTTACGTGATATGGCTGAAGATCATTAGGAGCCTGCTGGTCATATCACGTCATGGACACTTACATGACTCAAAAGTTTCTTGCTAAATACTTTCCTCCCTCTAAAGATGCTACATTATGACATTAGTTCTTTTATGCAGTTAGATAGGAATCATTGTATGAGGCTGCGAATGATTTAAGGAGACGTCCTCATCATTTTCAGCGTTAGTTTCAAACTTTCTATAACAACGTTACTCTTGCTAATAGAGCTACCATTTATGCATCCATGTAAACTGAAGAGATTCACAAAGAGGAGAAAGTGGCCATAGAGGCCTTGAGAAGATTTATGTAAAAATGGCTCAATATTCGATTATATTTTCTTGAGATTCGGTACAAGTCACAACTCTAATTTATAGAGCTCAACAATTCCTATAACAAACTAATCAACCACTTTGATAACTAAGAAACTGCTGTAAGCTAATTAACTAACAAAGCGTAATTCTACTTACAGAATTGCTAATGCGACTTCACTCAGTCATGTGATATGAAGAAACGTTTTAGAAGGCATAAAAGTGCTCTTTCTAAGTAACACAACTCTAGCGGACTGTATGGAAACCAAAGCAAAATTTTACTAAGGCGAACGTAACACCCCCTCCTCAAGTTGGACTTGGTGGCAAGTCAATCAAGCCTAACTTGCAGGTCATATTCACGAACAATGGACCAGTTAGTGTTTTTCTGAAGATATCTGCAAGTTGTTCCTTTGAGGAAACGTGCTGAGGTACTAGGAATCCAGCTTTGTATTTGTTTCTTACCAAAGTACAGTCAATTACTAAATGCTTTGTCCTTACATGGAATACTGGGTTTGCAACTATATGTAGAGCTGCCTGATTGTCGCACATCAAAGGTATAGGTGTTGGCGCCACTACCTGTAAGTCTTGCAGCAGGTTGTGGACCCAAACGAGCTCATAGGTGGTTGAGCCTAAGCTTCTGTACTCCACCTCTGCTGTGGACCTTGAGATGGTTTTCTGCTTCTTGGTTTTCCATGAGATCAAAACAGACCAAGATGAGGCAGTAGCCTATCAGTGACCTACGGGTCTCCACACATGACGCCCAGTCAGCGTCACAATTGGCCACCAGCTTGTTGGAAGTGTTGGAGGGGAAGAAGAGTGCTTTGCCCACAGTTCCCTTCAGATATTTGAGCAGATGGGGTGCTGGTTGCAGGGTGCTTGCATAAATTGACTTAATTGTTGTGCAATGTGGCAAACATTTGGGCATGTGAAACGTAAATACAGAACACGCCCTATCAGTCATTTGTAAGAAGAAGGTTGGGTATGCATTACCTGCCTTTGCTGTAAATTTGATGCCTGAAGGAAAGGGGTAGTTGTTGTCTTAGCTTGTGGAACTCCTGCATATTGAATCAAGTCCTTAACATATTTGGATTCAACAATGCCTTGTGTTCCTCTGGCTATCTCTGTTAGAATAGGTGACCATGTAGCCAATCTTGGCAGGCAAAATGTAACCTATCTCTCGACAATTTCAGGGATTTGATAAATTATTAATGAATAAAGAAGTGAAATTCATTTGGCATTCCTTTGTTTGTATTCACTTTATCTGCATTCCATATCTGTTAACTACGCAAACAAAGCCCACGGTCTGAAAATGTATTTCGGGGACTGGGACTACGCTTGGAGGTAGGTCCATGAAATCAGTCCCGCCGAATCAGTTCGGAAATCTCCAAGTCAAGAAATCTCGAAAATGGGTACCGAGATTCCCCTTGAGACTTGCACTAAGCATCTGCTGTTGTATTTCATCGACGGGTGACGAAGGTCGTCTAAGAAGTGTTAGTGGGTTAGCCTGCTAGGGAGCAGCTGACTGAGGTGACTCGCGGGAACCGTCTTACGGAGGACCTTGAGTAGGGTCAGCTAGGTATAACGTAAGGTCCCGGTTCCGACAGTACAGGTCAAGTCCTTTGACTTGAGGAACTGCTGATTTTACCTGTATATCAGGGTTGTATCTTAGATATGGTGACAGATTGCCAAGAAGTACTTAAGTAGTCATAAGCCATGTCTAGTGCACCTCCGGTGTACAGAGTGACAGTAGTTTCCAAAAAAGGATCTGTCTCCTGTCAAAAGGCATTGACAGTTGAGTCTTACATATGCTCTGTGTCTTGTCCCTAAAATCTTTGGCCACACTAACTGAACAGAAGGAAGGTTTCCCTTGCGGTGTTTAGTAAGGACAGACCGACAGTTAGCTCCAAAATGAGTACCTGCAATTTCTGTGCCCTAGACCCTAAGTAGTGAGACCGTAGACGGAAGAAAAATTTACTGTTAGAGCCTAAATGTTCATCCCCGAATATTCACCTAGTCTCTAGTGCCATGGACCGTTGCTAGATGGCCACCCATGGTAACGGGCGGATTCTAGGAATCCGGCCAAGTTTAGCTGAAAGGTGAACCTAAGGAGTCACACACAATCCACACATATTAAGTATTTAATTTAGAATTAAATATTTGGAGTAATGGAATGATTAAATTGGATTTAATCGGGTCCTTTATTTTTCTTGGAGAGAATTAATTCCTTTTATTAGATAAAAGGGATTAATCTAATAAATTAGATTTATTGAAAAATTAATTAAATGGGCCTAGAATAAATATTTATATTTATTACATTTATTTATTGCCCTTTGGAATATTTACATAGGTTTTAAATATTCCATTAAATTAAATTAATGGTTGAGATTAAAATGGAGAGATGGATGGCTAGGATTAATTTGACTAGGTCAAATTACTAATTTGACTAGGACTTTGTCTAGGTCAAAATCCTAGTCAAAATAGTCTTCTTTAGAGTTGGAGTTTGAAGAGGATTAAACTCCTCCTCTATATATAGTCCTAGCCCCTCACCATAAGAGAGATGATGAAACTCCAACACACACACACACACACACACACACACACACTCTCTCGTGCTCTCTCTCCTCTCGTCCGCCCTATTTCTCTCTCTCTCAAGAATATTATTTTCTTGTTCTTTTGTTCTTCAACAATTTAACATAGGAGGATTAATCCTATTAAATTAATAACGTGTGATTGATCCATCCTCTCCAATATACTTGTTCGTTCGCTAGCACGACGTGCAAGATACGTGGGTGGATTGCGTGTCACAATTTGGAGAATCTCATATACGAGATTTGGTGCAAATCGGGGAACAACGCGAGTACTAGAAGATGAAAACGACAATCGGTAGGTCCCGATTTACTTTTCGTCCCTCTTTTATTTTTAATCTATGGCCTCCATGATTGTTTCTATGCTTTTCATTCATGAGATACACCAAACACCCGGGAACTTCAAGGGTACACCCCTTGAACGTGTTCTTTATTTTACGTAAAAGACATGTTTAAATTTTTGTTATTTAAATTTATACGGTGCTTCCGCATTCGCGCTATTTCCCAGGATGATTCACAATCTTTCAGTGGTATCAGAGCCCGGTTTGGTGTATAGGCCTAGGGTTTTACGTGCGTTTTAAGCATGAAACGTGTTATGGCATGTTTTAATTAATTGTTGATTGTATTATTATTAAAGCATGTCGTCTTCTTGCTTTTAAATTCGTATGATTTTTGGTGTTGTTGGATTTTTTGTTTTTCTTATGAAACGGGGGTGAAAATCGAAACAAAATGAAGAAACGCCGCAGCACGCGGGCCTGCCGGAGGCTGGCCGTGCGCACAGGCAAGGCAGACGCGCGCAGGCAGAGGAGCCTGCGCGCGGCGGCCTGCCGGGTGGCGCGAACGGGCGACAGGCAGGCAGCTGGCCGGACGTGCGTGCAAACGGGAAGGGAAGCCCCCGCGCGCGCGCTAGGCCAGCGCGCTGGGATGCCTACGCGCCCGGACACGCGGCCAGAGAGGCCACGCGCGAGTGCGCGCACGGGGCGGCGCCTCCAGACGCGCGCGCACGCAGACGGAGGAGTCTGCGCGCGCGCGACTGCATGCTGAAAGGCCGCGCGCGCGCGCCTGCGCAAAGCAGTCGCACAACTGGCGGCCGGCAGGCTAGCGTGCGCGGGGCAAGGGAGCCTGCGCGCGCAGCCGTGCATCCTGCTGCCTTGCCCGTTTTAGCGTGCGCGGGCAAGGCAGCGCCGCGCGCAGGGGCAGCAGGCCCTGCACGCGCCGGCTGGCGGCTGCCGGTGGCAGCGGCCGACTGCGGTATGAGGCTTTCTCTTTATTTTTTTTAGTTTTAATTTTTTAATTAATTTTAAAAATTCATTTTTGTTTAATTTTTTTCTATTTTCTAAGACATTATTTTGGGAGGTTAAATTATGTTGGATTTGGAATACCCGGCGATAATTTACCTAGAAATAATGAGGTAGGGTCTTCCTAAAACGGGAAAAATATTATTGCCAATGGTTGTACCATATTTTTCATACGTTACGCATTTATTTTATCTTGGATAATTATGAGTGGTAATCATTTGATATTAGCATGTATTTTATATGTCATGTGATTATGTGCGTTGGATGGAAATGGATGGTCACGAGCCCTAGACCGAATGTATGGTTTAATTTTATGTTGGGCCTGTGTGCCTCTTTTTCTGCTTTCTGCTTCTCCCTTTCTAGTTGCCTTGGAATAATAAGATTCTTCCTCCCTCCTTATGTACTCCCCCCGGGTTTTCGCTGGGGTTTCTATTTTACATATGTAATGAGAGTAGAATAGGAGTGAGGTTTTAATTTTATGTAATTGGTGGAGAAGAAGGAAGGTCCACATGAAGAGCCCAGACTGGAGGTTCCAAGGAGTTTCCATGAAGAGAAGAAATAGAAAAGAGACCAAAGCCCATCAGAATGATGATTAGGTTACTATTAATGTAATAGTGTAGGACCAACCCTAGATTGACCATAGATCCACTGCGGGCTCAGTGGATCGCATAGGATTCGGGCTCGTGATCATCCAACAGGGGCGTGCTATGCTTTAATTTTGCATGTGATTATTATGATGGATGAAAGGTATTTTGTTTATCATATAAATGCTATGGATGCAATTTATTTACGCATTATGGATGAATGTGTTGATATATTTATTTATGAGATCTCGGTTATTTATTACTCTCACGTTGGTTGGACCAATGTCCAAATATTAGACCCTATACAAAATGGACATGGACTCTAGGAGTATGTCCATGCCTTCCAATCCATGGCATAGTGAGGAAGCTGATTTAGGTCGATAGCATGGTCTCACGAGTCGTGGCACGTCTATCGTACTTAAAAGAAGCTGCATTGTATCATGAACGAAAAATAGACTACCGTTACCTATCTCACGAGTCGTGGAAGTAGCAGTGGGTCTATGGCTCGGTTGATTGGGTGGGTTCTAACGCCCGATTAGCATGATTCGCTTGGAGTCCTTGGGATCATGTGAAAGGGTGAGGCAATAATCTTGGGAATCTCGTGGAACGAGAATGGTATGGCATACCTCCCACAGGATTTTTTCCATGCGAATCGTAAAAGCGGGGTATGGAAAAATTCGTTGTGGATCCCAAGCCCACTAGGAAAGGGTTTCCCGAAAACAACGTTTGAGAGTACCGTGTTTTCGTATAAATAGTGGGAGCATTAAATGACTAAAGACCAAGCATTTAATTATTTATCAAACCACCGTCTTTTACATTCTGCTGATCGCGAACTCTATTTTTTAAATGTAGATTTAAAAATGTCTAAGAACCCTTTATCAACCATTCTTGAGACCAACAAATTCAATGGAACCAATTATAACGACTGGTTGCGCAATCTCAGGATAGTCCTGATTACGAGAACCAAGGCTACGTCATGGACGAGCCTCTCCCTAGAACCTTGCCGAAAGGATCCACGCCAGAAGAACGTGAGACGTTCGAGACTTAGCATAAGGATAACCGGAAAGTCCGTAGCGTCATACTTGCTTGGATGACGAATGAGATTCAGAAGCAATATGAAAGGCTAGACGATGTCCCTTCCATTATGGCTCGCCTCAAGGATTTCTATGCAGTCCCGGACCGGCATACTAGGTATGTCGCGACTAAGGCGTTCTTTGGAACCAAAATGACAGAAGGATCCTCTGTACAAGAGCACGGGGTTAAAATGCTTCCCCTGGTGGAAAAGCTCGAGGATCTAAAGGCTGGCCTCGATAATGAGACGTACATAGATGTGATCCTTCAGTCACTCCCACCCTCCTTCGACCAATTTATTGCCAACTACAAAATGAACGCACTTGAGAAGGGCATTTATGAGTTGATTAATATGTTGGTGCAATACGAGGCAACGACCAAAAAGTCCACGCCTTCGGTATTGTTTGGAGGTGCTTTAACTTCTAAAACGAAAGGCAAGGGTGCCGGACGTTGGAAAAGGAAGAAGGGGAAGAGAAAAGCCGTCAAAGCAGCTACGAACACTAAGAGTGTTCCCATTGCCAAAGAGGGAAAAAGGCAAAGGAATGGGAAATGTTGTCTCCAAGCAACAATCGAGGGCATATGACATATGTATCAATTGCCATGAGAAAAGGCATTGGAAGAGGGAGTGCCCCAAGCTCCTCTCGAACCAAGGTATATTTGTGATTGAGGTTAATATGGTCACTAATTCTGCCTCTTGGGTATTAGATACCGGCTGTGGAGCTCACATTTGCAATAATTTGCAGGTGCTGAAAAGAAGCAGAAAATTGGGTAGCGGGGATATGATCCTGAAGCTTGGGAATGGCAAGGCCATCTCGGCAGAAGCAGTAGAATTAGCATAGAATTAGAGCAATTTTTTTATGTACCTAGTATGATTAAAAATATCATTTCCATTTCATTGTTAGACAATAGTGGTTATGACTTTATGATCAATAAAAAATTGCTTTTATTTGATGAGGTGTGGAATTGCTCATCCACTTGGTACACTTAATAATGGGCTCTATATCTTGCAACAAACGATCTTCGTTCTTAACACTCAACACAAATGTAAAATAGATAATAACGGGGGAACGCAGGACTGTGGCACGCTAGGATAGGTCACATATCCCAAGACAGGATGAAAAGATTGGTAGACTCAAAGAACCTAGAGATAGGGGACTTGAGTGAGCTACCAACTTGTGAATCTTGTCTAAGAGGGAAAATGACCAAGAAGCCCTTTGTAGGACAAAACAGGCTTGCCACAGGTCTGTTGGATTTGGTCCATACAGACGTATGTGGACCACTAAGGACGCAGGCCCGAGGTGGGTTCTCCTACTTCATAACCTTTACCGATGATCATTGACGGTATGGTTATGTTGACCTGATGAGGTACAAGTCTGAAGCTCTTGAGAGGTTTAAAGAATTCAGACTTGAAGTGGAGAACCAAACCAACTGCGAAATTAAAGTCCTACGGTCAGACCGAGACGGAGAATACCTTAGTACCGAGTTCCTTAATTATCTAAAAGAAAATGGTATAATATCAGAATGGACACCTCCCGGGACACCACAATTGAATGGTGTCTCTGAAAGGAGGAATCGAACCCTGTTGGACATGGTTCGATCCATGATGAGTTTTACCAAATTTCCCTTGTCCTTTTGGGGCTACGCATTGGAAACAATGGCCAAGTTGTTAAATTTGGCGCCAACCAGTGTATTGACCCAAACGCCATATGAGCTATGGCACGGCAAGCCTGCATCCTACAACTACTTGAAAGTGTGGGGTAGCCCCGCATACGTCAAGAGGTTAGTGGGAGATAAGCTAGAACCCAGGTCTAGCTTATGCAGGTTCGTTGAATACCCTAAAGAAACTGCGGGTTATTACTTTTATAACCCCTTGGAACAAAAGGTATTTGTTTCAAGGAATGCAGTGTTCTTGGAACAAGGCTTTCCAGAGGATATCCAACCTGATGAATTGATCCTTGAGGAATCAAGTGATGGAAACCAGTCATCAGAGGAAGCCGCGGATTCCTCGCTTAGAGGATTCAGGATAGATACCCGAAGGGCTGATCGACCTCGAGAAGTCCAGCATGCTAGGCATGAAGGACAGCCTCAGGAACAGCCAGCCCAGTGACTGAACCGCCAGCTCCTATACAGTCAGCACCCACAGTCACCACTGACGTTCCCGTTCTCCGTAGGTCTACTAGAGAGTCCAGACCTCCACTGTGATATGGCTTTCTAAATACGACCGGTCTGCTGGATAACGATCCTAAGACATATGGAGAAGCAATGTCTGACATCGACTCCGGGAAATGGCTTGAGGCCATGAAAACCGAAATGGACTCCATGAGCGAGAACCAAGTTTGGAGACTTGTAGATCCACCGAAAGGTGTTAAGCCAGTTGGCTGTAAGTGGGTCTACAAGCACAAACTTGGCGTTGATGGAAGTCATGACTTTTAAGGCTAGGCTAGTAGCTAAGGGGTACACTCAACGACCCGGCGTCAATTTTGAGGATACCTACTCGCTGGTAGCCATGGATAAATCCATTCGGATCCTGCTCGCCATAGTAGCATGGTATGACTATGAGATATAGCATATGGACGTAAAAACGGCCTTCCTCAATGATTTCGTTGAGGAAGAGATCTATATGGATCAGCCGGAGGGTTTCACAGTCACTTGAGAAGAACAGAAGGTCTGTCGTCTCCAGAAGTCCATCTATGGCCTCAAACAAGCATTCCGAAGTTGGAACATTCGCTTTGATGAAGTGATACGGGGCTATGACTTCATCAAAAACGAATCCGACCCTTGTGTATACAAGAAGGTCAGTGGGAGCTCTATAGTGTTCCTAGTGCTTTATGTGGATGGCATTCTACTCATAGGTAATGATGTTAGAATGTTGGGTGACACAAAAGCATGGTTATCAACCCAGTTTTCCATAAAGGACTTGGGTGAAGCCTCCTACATCCTAGGTATCCAGATTGTCAAGGACAGATCTAAAAGGATGTTAGGGCTCACCCAAAACTCTTATATGAAGAAAGTCCTGAAGAGATATCGAATGGACAACTCCAAACGAGGATTCCTTCCCATGAGGCATGGGATCAAGTTATCCAAGAAACAGTCCCCACAGACTGATGAGGAACTTGAAAGGATGAAAGTCATCCCCTATGCTTCTGCCGTAGGTAGCATCCAATATGCGGTCCACTGCACCAGGTCTGACATTGCTTACGCTTTGAGCGTGACAATCAGATATCAGTCTTGTGCAGGAGAGGCACATTGGAATGCTGTTAAGGGCATCCTTAAGTACCTAAGGAGGACTAAGGAAATGTTCTTAGTCTATGGCAATGGAGAACTGATCCTGGAAGGCTTTAGCGACACTAGCTTCCAGTCTGATGACGATGATGCCAAGTCTCAATCGGGTTATGAATTCAAGCTCAATGGAGGAGTAGTGGCTTGGAAAAGTTCCAAGCAAGCAACCACTGTTGACTCCACCACTGAGGCCGAATACATAGCAGCTTCAGAAGCTACCAAGGAAGTGGTTTGAATGAGAAACTACATCCAAGAGTTGGGTGTGGTGCCTAGCATCGCCGAGCCCGTTGTCATCTTTTTTGATAACAACGGTGCAATAGCGCAAGCAAAGGAACCGAGATCTCATCACCGTTCCAAACACATTCTTAGACGCTACCATCTTCTAAGAGAAATGGTAGGAAGAGGTGACGTTCGGATGGACCGAGTCAACTGAGCAGACAACACAGCAGATCCGCTGACAAAGCCTATGTCGCAGAGCGCTCATACGCAACATCTTGAGAAGATGGGGATTAGACATATGGGCGATTGGCTTTAAGGTCAAGTGGGAGATTGTCAAAATAGGTGACCATGTAGCCAATCTTGGCAGGCAAAATGTAACCTATGTCTAGATAATTTCGGGGATTTGATAAATTATTAATGAATAAAGAAGTGAAATTCATTTGACATTACTTTGTTTGTGTTCACTTTATCTGCATTACATATATGTTCACTACGCAAACAAAGCCCACGGACTGAAAACGTATTTCGGGGACTGGGACTACGCTTGAAGGTAGGTCCATGAAATCAGTCCCGCCGAATCAGTCCGGAAATCTCCAAGTCAAGGAATCTCGAAAATGGGTACCGAGATTCCCCTTGAGACTTGCACTAAGCATCTGCTGTCGTATTTCATCGACGGGTGACGAAGTCGTCTAAGCAGTGTTAGTGGGTTAGCCTGCTAAGGAGCAGCTGACTGAGGTGACTCGCAGGAACCGTCTTACGGAGGACTTTGAGTAGGGTCGGCTAGGTATGACGTGTGTTTCCGGTTCCGACAGTACAGGTCAAGTCCTTTGACTTAAGGAACTGCTGAGTTTACTTGTATATCAGGGCTGTATCTTAGATATGGTGAGAGATTGGCAAGAAGTACTTGAGTAGTCATAAGCCATGTCTAGTGCACCTCTGGTGTACAGAGTGACAGTAATTTCCAAGAAAGGATCTGTCTCCTGTCAAAAGTCATTGACAGTTGAGTCTCACATATGCTCTGTGTCTTGTCCCTAAAATCTATGGCCACAGTAACTGAACAGAAGGGAAGGTTTCCCTTGCGGCGTTTAGTAAGGACAGACCGACACTTAGGTCCAAAATGGGTACCTGCAATTTCCGTGCCCTAGACCCTAAGTAGTGAGACCATAGACGGAAGGACAAGTGTACTGTTAAAGCCTAAATGTTCATCCCCAAATATTCACCTAGTCTCTAATGCCATGGACCGTTGCTAGATGGCCACCCATGGTAACGGGCGGATTCTAAGAATCCGACCAAGTCTAGCTGAAAGGTGAACCTAAAGAGTCACACACAATCCACACACATTAAGTATTTAATTTAGAATTAAATATTTGGAGTAATGGAATGATTAAATTGGATTTAATCGGGTCCTTTATTTTCTTGGAGAGAATTAATTCCTTTTATTAGATAAAAGGGATTAATCTAATAAATTAGATTTATTAAAAAATTAATTTAATGGGCCTAGAATAAATATTTATATTTATTATATTTATTTATTGCCCTTTGGAATATTTAAATAGGTTTTAAATATTCCATTAAATTTAATTAATGGTTGAAATTAAAAAGGAGAGATGGATGGCTAGGATTAATTTGACTTGGTCAAATTACTACTTTGACTAGGACTTTGACTAGGTCAAAATCCTAGTCAAAATAGTCTTCTTTAGAGTTGGAGTTTGAAGAGGATTAAACTCCTCCTCTATATATAGTCCTAGCCCCTCACCATAAGAGAGATGATGAAACTCCAATACACACACACACACACACACAGACTCTCGTGCTCTCCCTTCTCTCGTCTGCCCTCTCTCTCTCTCACTCAAAAATATTATTTTCTTGTTCTTTTGTTCTTGAACAATTGAACATAGGAGGATTAATCCCATTAAATTAATAACGTGTGATTGATCCGTCCTCTCCAATATACTTGTTCGTTCGCTAGCACGACGTGCAAGATACGTGGGTGGATTGCGTGTCACAATTTGGAGAATCTCATATACGAGATTTGGTGCAAATCGGGGAACAACGCGAGTACTGGTTAGAAGACGAAAACGTCAATCGGTAGGTCCCGATTTACTTTTCGTCCCGATTTTATTTTTAATCCTATGACCTCCATGATTGTTTCTATACTTTTAATTCATGAGATACACCGAACACCCGGGAACTTCAAGGGTACACCCATTGAACATGTTCTTTATTTTATGTAAAAGCATGTTTAAATTTTTGTTATTTAATTTTATACCGCGCTTCCGCATTCGCGCTATTTCCCGGGACAATCCACAATCTTTCAATCTCCAGGCCAAGGAACTACTTAGCTGCTCCCAGGTCTTTGATAGAAAACAAGCTATTCAGGTAGGACTTCACTTCTTGGATTGATTCCTCTGAGTTACCTGCAATAAGAATGTCGTCTACATATACAAGTAATGTTAGCAAGCCTTTTAGAGTCAATTTCGTAAGGAAACAATGATCATAACTCGACTGCCGAAAACCAAATTCTTGAATTTTGGTAGTAAAGTTAGCATTCTATTGCCTGATGCTTGCTTCAATCCGTAGGTTGAACATTTGAGCTTGCAGACACATCCTTCTAGAACTTGGTAGCGTTTTGGGTGGTCTATATAAAGTTCTTCTTCTAGGTAGCCATGGAGGAAGGCGTTATTTACATCCACATGATGTAGGTGCCAATGGGACGAGGTTGTTATAGCTAGGAGTGCTCTTACTGTTACAACCTTTGCAACTGGGGAAAACTATCAACGTAATCTATTCCCTCCACTTGGTTGTAGCCCTTTGGCACTAGCCTAGCCATGTGTTTATTTATAGTCCCATTTACGTTAAGTTTCAGCTTGTAGACCCACCGACTGCCTATAGCCCTTTTTCCTTTTGGTAGGTGTGTTACTTCCCAGGTATTGTTTTTCTCTAGTGCATCCAGCTCACTTTGCATAGCAGTCCTCCATTCCTCATGCTGAGATGCTTGAGTATAACTCCTTGACTCCTGCAAGTTAGACAAAGCAGCCAAGAAACAAGAGTGTATTGGTGTGTACGTGGTGGCAGATCGTATGTTTTCATTGCTGGAATTGCAGTGATAATCCTGCATCCAAGTAGGTTTAGTGGTTATTCTTGTTGGCCTCCTAAGTTTTTCTACTGGCTGTGTGTTTGTGTTAGCCACTATCTCTGTCTCACTGGTAGGGATTAGTTTGTCTTCAGTATTTTCAGAAGATTCAAGCTCCTCTTCATCTAGTTCAAAGAGGATGGGGCTAATGGGATCTAATTGTCTCCCGACATAGGGAAAAACTTCTTCGTGAAACACCACATCCCTAGACACAATCAAGGTATGAGTTCTTAGGTCAAATACTTTGTATCCTTTCTGTCCTGGGGCATATCCTAGAAAGACTCCTTTGAGGGCCCTAAGATCAAACTTTCTTTTATTTGGTTGTGTTTTGGTAGCAAAGCAAAGTGTCCCAAACACCCTCATGTGTTCATAATCAGGCTTTCTTTTGTGAAGGATTTCAAAGGGAGTCCTCCATTTAAAGGTTTGAGTGGGCAACCTGTTCATTATATTAGTGGCTGCAAGTAAGGCCTCGGACCAGAACATGGTGGGCATGTTAGATTGGAACATGAGAGCCCCTTGCTATCTCTACAAGGTGCTTATATTTTCTTTCTACAACCCCATTCTGTTGAGGGGTGTAGAAACATGTATTTTCATGTATAAATCCCTTTCTGTTCCATAAATTTCTAACACTTTTGCTTGAAAAATTCAGTGCCATTATAAGTTCAAAATCTTTTAATCCTTTTATTAAATTGTGTTAAAACCATTTGATGAAATTTCTTTAGGACATACAGAGTTTGGCTTTACTTTTTTATTAAAAAAAGTCCATGTACTTCTACTACAGTCATCCACCAAAGTAAGCATGTATGTGCAATGTGATAAAAAGTGTTGATCGTAAGGCCCCCACCCATTTAAATGTACAAGCTCAAAGATATCTGTAGTTACCGTGGTGCTAATAGGAAACTTTAATCGATGTTTCTTGGTCAATCGACAGATTCCACACAAATCAAAAGTGGTTTTATTATCTTTGATGAATTGTATATGTTTTAGTACAAGAGAGGAGGTGTGTCCCAAACTCCTATGCCAAATATTAACATCTCCAACATTGACAGCAAGTCCTAATTCTTGTGAACATTCAAGAAAGTGTTTGATAGTGTGTACTTTGAAAGAATCATTGCTCAAAATGTATAGCTTTCCTACTACTCTCCCTACTGCCACAGTTTTGCGAGTCCTGTGGTCCTGCAAGAGACAATAAGAAGGGAAAAATTTGAACCTTATATGGTGTTACTGCAGATTTTTCCCTTTAATAATAAATTGAACTTGAGTGCAGCAACATATAGTACATCACAGAGCTTCATGTCTTTTTGCAACAAAACATTACCTACTTTCTTCACGTTCCGTTTTGACCCATCAGCAAGATGAATATGAGTATCTGGTTTATTTCTTTTAGTGTTGTTAAACAGGTTTATGTCATCACACATATGAGAGGTTGCCCGACTGTCTATTATCCAAGATTTATCATGTTCAGTTGCTGAATTAACCAGAAACTTACTTGTCGTAATCATTGGATTCGTCAAAGCTATCTGCAAATGACTCAAGATCATCCCTTTCCATTATCCTCCTCAATACCATTCTGATGTACTCTGAGACTGATTGGGCATCCACAACATTCTGAACAGACTCTGTATCTGTCGTCTGGCTCTAAGTGGTGCTCAATGCCCTGCTACTGTTGCTCGATCCCTTTTTCCTTTGCTCAGCCAGGGCCTTATACCAGTTGGGGAATCCATGGAGTTCAAAGCATTGGTCCTTGAGATGTCCATTCTTTCCATAAATGTGCACAGTGTTGGGTTTTCTTATCCTACGCAGCCTTCTTCTTCCACTCATTCTTGACATTGTTTCATTGGAAACTTCTTGCCTGCATTGCCATGGATTATGCGGAGGCTGAATACGATGACCTTACATCCTGTTGCCTTTTGGTTCAGAGCACTATAGCATATGCTTTCGCAACAGAGGACAGAGGCTCCATTATCACAATTTGGTTTCTCACTACATCGAAATAGTCATCTAGGCCCATCAGAAATTGCATAAGATGGTTTTGTTGTTACAGATTTAAGATCTCCTTAGAGGCTTCAGAACTACACGATGGGATGGCCCTTAGGCATGCCAACTCGTCCCACAACTTCTTGAGTTTGGAAAAATAGGCTGAAATGGAAAGGTCTCCCTATGCTGCGGAAGCTATTTCCCTTTGTAATTGATAGACGAGGGGTGCATTGCTTACTCCGTATCTGGCCTCTAGTTCCAGCCAGAGTTCTCTAGCCATTTTGATATACAAGAAAGACTCAACAATGTCTTTCGAGATGGAGTTAAGAATCCAAGCGATAACCATGCTGTCGGCTCGCTCGCATTGTTCAAAGTTGTCAGCTGATTCGTCTGGCCTTAGATTTCTTCCGTCAATGAAACCCAGTTTAATTTTCGCTTTGAGACCTATTCTAACTGAACGACTCCAGGATAGAAAATTAGTTCCATCGAGGAGATTTGGCACCAAGATCGTTCCCAGTGTATCTGTGGTTTGGACCTTTATGATATCTGTGTCTGTCTCCACTTTATTTCCTTTGTTTTCTTGCTTAGTTGGACTTGCCATGGCTAAGCTCTTGCTCTTCTATCATCGTTGTGTGTGCGAGATGAAATGAAACCCAGAAACCATTAACAATGTCTTTGGTACCATGTAAACTGAAGAGATTCACACAGAGGAGAAAGTGGCCATGGAGGCCTTGAGAACACTTTTTTGTAAAAATGGCTCAATATTCGATTATATTTTTCTTAAGATTCAGTACATGTCACAGCTCTAATTTATAGAGCTAAACAATTCCTATAAGAAACTAATCTCCCACTTTGCTAACTAAGAAACTGCTGTAAGCGAATTAACTAACAAAGCATAATTCTACTTACATAATTACTAGTGCGACTTCACTCAGTCGTGCAATATCAAGAATCGTTTTTAAAGGCATAAAAGTGTTCTTTCTAAGTAACACGACTCTAGTAGACTATATGCAAACTAAAGCAGAATTTACTAAGGCAAACTTAAAAATTTGCAAGTGGTACAATTATGAGGAAAACACCAACCGAAGTTTACAACCTTATTGATGAGATAGCATCCAACATGTACCAGTGGAATCAGGAAAGAACAAAGAAAAGGGTGGCTAGTGTCAACATTATTTGCCCAAATAGCTGGGTGGCACATAAAATTGATAGCTTTAGAGCCACAACAGTGAACGTTTCAGCCATAGGACCTTGCGGTGCATGTGGACAAATGGGGCAATTAAGTCAAGACTTTAAGGTAGAAAATCCATTTATTACTCATGAAAAATGCTAACTATGTATTCCATGGTGGCAGGTCTAATTTTCAAACCCATACTCCAACACATACGATTCGGGCTAGCGTAATCACCCCAACTTTTCTTGGAGTAATGATCATGAGAAAAATCCAAGGCTAATTCCCAAGTGACAATGAGAAAAATCCAAAAGAGCAAGTCCATGCAATCACACTAAGGAGTGGGAGAGACATCAGGGAAGAGCCAACAAAGAAGCCAATGGAGGAAGCACAAGCTCAACAAGAGAAGAAGTCATAAGAGGAAACAAAAGAGAGTCTTCTTAAACTTAATTTAGATGCCACTCCTCCATAGGTCCAGGATCCCAAGAGAATATTAAATGTTAACTTGGATAAACAATTCGCTAAGTTTTAGAGATATTTAAAAAGATCCATACTAATATCCATCTTATCGATGCTCTTTCCCATATGCCAAGTTACACAAACTCCTTCCACACCAACATTATAATTATTATTTGAACTATTACTTTTTTTAGGGGTATTATTTGAATTATTACGACTAACTATAATTGTGGATGCGTGTTTCTATAGTGCTAATTTTTGTCCCAATGCTTCCCATTTTTTATTTTTTTCGGCCGCGTGCGCATGAAACGGTGTCATTTTGATGAGTATTAAACGCAATTGTTGTTGTGTTTTTGTCGCCCTTGTAGCACGATCTTCCGCCACATTGATATTATTGGTCCAATGTTTTTTTTCAATCGCCTGCATATAAAACAACGTCATTTTCCTGTGTATAGAGTTGAAATATAGTCGTTTTGTGTGTTTAAGCTCTTGTAGCGATGCCCTTCAACTACCGCACCCTTTGGTCCAAAGTAGTAATGACGTAGTTTTTTTTTTTTTTTTTTTGGGGTACCGATGTGAGTTTTCACCATCCCAATAGAGGTAGGTGCCGGACTGAATTTACTTTTGACAGCACAATCCTTTCTTCACCTTTCTTGAAAACTCTATTTTCTTTAAAATTTAGAATTTCTCTCTTATTGTTTACTCTTCCACCGAAAATCCTCTCAAACAAATTATTCTTTCATTGTACTTGAAACCCCAAACATTATTTTTTTCTTCTGGCCATCCTCCAAGGTGTTGCCTACGGACAATCAATCCAGATCTATTTAGATCCATTTTTACCGGTAAAGTATTATTAGTTTTTTGGTATTTAGTGTGTTGTAAGAATGAAGTGTGTTTAGGAGGTAAAACTCTTTGGTGAGGAGAACGATGGTGAGCTAGTAGATTTGATGTCCGTGGAATTGGGAGCGAAGAACAACAGTGAGCTGCATGGACGTTGCGGCGCTATTACGGTGTTGAACCGTAATTTGTGCAATCCTCCTTCAAGACTTATGATACAAAATGAAATCATCTAGATTTTTATGGGTGAATAGCAATTTACCCCCCCGTGTTAGCCAAAAATGGCAATTTACCCCCCTGTGTTAAATAAAAGAGCAGTTTACGCCCATGTAAGTTTAAAAATGTAGCACACTGGCTACCTATACAATTTGAACGCGTGTTTAGGGGTAAAATGACAGAAATACCCCCCTTTATATTTGACCCCCAAATCGTTGACTTCAACACGACTGACATTAGAGAGATAGGGTGGAGGGATTTTTTGAGAGAAAAAAACCCTAGTTCTGTAGAAATCCAGCGTAACATTGGAAAAATTGAAAATTTTGTGGGAATCTTAGCCAAAATCCTTGCGAATTTTCTCCTAAACTAGAGAGGGAAAACTGTGTAGTTGTTGAAGTAGGTAGGATTGAAGGGAAAAAGGACCGTGGGTTTCAAAGAGGCGATTTCAGAGGGAATTTTTTTTTTTAAAACCGTTTGGGTTCTGGAGAATGTTGTGAAATAGGCGAAGACAGCGCTCGCCTGAAATCGATAAGTAATGTTCTTGCTGATTTTTTTTTTTTGGTTCGATTTTTTCAGATCTGTTACATTTCTCATTTTTTTTCGTACTTTTTTTGTTTTGCAAGTTTGTAACATACTTTATTCGGTGTACTGTTTATGCCTTGTTTATTGTTTATGCGTTGTTTGTTGTTTATTGTTTATGCTTTGTGGTCCTCCAATTGTTTAATGTTTATTGCTTTGTGGTCCCTCTATTTAAAGACTCTAATATAGGATTTTTTTCCTTTTCTGTTTTGTTTCTTCTACTTACTTGCAGAACTTTGAAACTCATACCATTGAGTTTTGGTGGGGTGGACACTTTGTGTCTACTCCTACTCATAAATACATAGGGGGTAGAAAATATGTATTTGAGGATGTTGATCTTGATTATTTAGGTCTGCTTGAACTGGGGGGAATGTATGGACAATGTGGGGGAAGAAGTAATTGCATAAGATTTTATTACAAAAGGCCAGGGATGGGGTTTGATATGGGTCTGAGGATGATAAATAATGAATGTCCAGACCTTTGTTGTGTTGATTTACAAAATGCATACAAAGGGTTGGACATTCCTGTTGAAATTTATGTGGTTGAGGAAGAAGGGGAGCCTATGCTAGTGTTAGATAGTGAGGGGAATGAAAGCATAACTAAAATGATGAGGAAATCATTGGACTGTTAGAAGGGATAAACTTTGATGATATTGGGGAATTTGAGGGAGAAAGGGTTGATGAAGAAGGTGTTGGGACAGGGGTTGAGGGTGCTGCAGGTGTAACTGAAGAAGGGGTTGAGGGAGGGGTTAGGGGTACTGCAAGTGTAGCTGAAGAAGGGGTTGAGGGAGGGGTTAAGGGTGATGCAAGTGTAGCTGAAGAAGGGGCTGAGGGTGCTGCAGTTGAAGGGGTTAAGGGAGGGGTTGAGGGAGGGGTTGATGAAGGTGTTTAGGAAGAGGTTGAGGGAGGGGTTGATGAAGGTGTTCAGGAAGGGGTTTGAGGGAGGGGTTGATGAAGGTGTTCAGGAAGAGGTTGAGGGAGGGGTTGAGAAAGAAGGTGTAAGTGGGGTTAAGGGACTGAACAGGGTTTTTGGAGGAGTTGCTAGATGACATAGGGGGAATGGGAACTGCAAAATGGAGTTTCATTTCAGATAGACAGAAAGGGTTAATTGAAGCATTGAAAGAATTGGTGCCTGAGAGTGAACATAGGTACTGTTTGAGACACATGTACCAAAACTTCAAGGTGAAGTTTAAGTCTCAGGAGCTTAAGCAATATTTTTGGAGGGCTGCATCTACAACCAATAAAAAGGATTTTGAAACATACATGAAAAAAATTGAAGAATTGGACCCTAAAACATCAGTTTCAATTGATACTGCAGCTGAGTGGTTGAAGAAAATACCTTATGAGCATTGGTGTAGGTCTTTCTTTCCAATACACAGTAAATGTGATATTTTAGTAAACAATCTGAGTGAAAGTTTCAATAACTACATTTTGGATGCAAGAGACAAGCCAATTATCACAATGCTAGAGTGGATAAGGACTAAACTTATGTCTAGGGTTCAACAGAAAAAAGAAGGTATGGAAAAATATTCAGGGAACATATGCCCAAACATTCTAAAGAAAGCTTAACAAGCAACAAGCAATTGCTAGAAAACTGTTTTGTTAGATGGTATGGAGAGGGTGAATTTGAGGTTGACCAGTTTTTGGATAGGTTTGTTGTTGATTTGGATAAAAAAAAGTTGTTCTTGTGGAATGTTTCAACTTTGTGGTTATCCTTGTGCACATGCTTGTGCTGCAATCTCAAGTAGGAGACAAAACTTGGAGGAGTTTGTGGAGGATTGGTACAAGAAAGACACCTATCTCAAGGTGTATGCAGAAATGATACATGCTGTTCCAGGGGTCAAGGACTACATCAAAACCCCCTATGAACCATTGAAGCCACCTCAGTTGAAGAAACCAAGGGGCAGACCCAAGAAGATGAGGAGAAGGGGTCCTGATGAGATCCAAAACCCTTCCACTAGGAAGGGTTTAACTCATACTTGCAGTAATTGCATGGAAATTGGCCACAACAGGATTGGATGCAAGAATCCCACCCATCCTAACTCAAAATTTTACAAGGCAGGTACATTTAATTATGAATTTACTTTGAATTCTTAAATATTATGTTACTAATTTGTTTTCAGTTTTGCATCTTATAGGGCCCTGCAACAGTTGATGAATTGCCTACTCAAGGATCTCAAGGCCCACCACCATCTCAGGAACCTGCAGCAAGTGTAAATAATTGTAGATAAAATGGGTTTTTCAATTATTGTTCTATTTTGACAATGCTACCTTTTTTTGCAGCAAGTGGCAGCAGAAAATCAAGAAATTCCTCAACAAAATCAAGAACAATCTCAACAAGAAGCAAGTAACAGGGTAAGACATTTTCAGATCTGTTAATTATGTTTTTTCATAATTCCAGAAGTATAATTTTCAAATCTGTTGATTTTTTGCTCTTCTTGTAGAAGGAATCATCTTCTGGAGGAAGGGGACAGGGAAAGCAGGCCAAAAAGCACAGGTCTGAACCCTCAAAGGTAAAATATTATTCAGTGCAATTTTGGGAAAAAATTTCTACAAATCTGTGATTTTTGCATACTAATTTGTTGGTTTCAACTGCAGGAAAGAGTGACATATGAAGGCCCTAGGAACACTGCTTTGTTGGGAAAACAAGGACAACATACCTCAACACAAGAACCAGCAAAAAACCTACCACCTGTTGCAGGTTCTTCAAGTGCAAATGTAGCTAGGAAGAGGAACAAGATGCCCACCATAGAACAAGTGTTGCAGAATATTAAGGATAAGGCGAAGACCAGGCCTTGGAGGCCCTGATATGGACTTTTTGTAGTGTTTTTTGTCAAAGTGTAAACATGAATTATGTTGGGTTTATTTTGGTGGAATCATGGGGGTGCATCCACATTCTATTTTTGTTTCTGGGGTGCAAATAATGGATATTTGTGTTTTGGTTGAAGCAAGTTGGGAGTGGAACATTGTAAATTGGCCTGCTGGAAATTCAGGGTATTTATTTGCTTTTGAAAGCTTTTGTTGTTCACTTATGTATTTATTCAGGTTTTTGCACTTTGTCAAACACAGGTGTAAATTGCCCTTTTTTCCAAACACAGGGGGGTATATTGCCCTTTTTTCCAAACACAGGGGGGTAAATTGACCTTTTTTCCAAACACAGCGGGGTAATTTGCCATTTTTAGGTAACACGATAATCAAGTTTAAAACATTGATTAACTTATTAATTTGTAATTAAAATACTAATTAACAAAAATTAACTTATTAATTTGTAATTAAAATATTTAAACAAGAAAAATTAAAACACAGGTAGATAAACTGCTACTTAGCTTTAATGTAATTCAATTTATATTAGAAGGGCAAAATTGTCTTTATAGTACACAAAATGCTTCAACCAGTCTCACCAAAGGCGCGTGCGTAACACCTTTGGACAAATGGGTCATTTCTGCTCATTTATTAAACTTACGAGGGGGTAAACTGCTCTTTTATTTAACACAGGGGGGTAAATTGCCTATTATCTCTATTACAGGAGGGCTCCCTGCAATTTGCCCAGATTTTTATTAGTCGGGGTACAATTTAGCACGATTATACTGGAACCTAATACAAACTTCTTTTCTTTTCTTTTTTCTTCCTTTCTTTTTTCTCTCGTGTCTCAATGAAAAATGGGGGTATTTATACTACTACAATCTTACATTAATTAAGGTAGGTAAGAGTGAAGTACTACTTTATCCCTTTCCTGCACTTATCATATGGCTAGGATTAATTCGCCAAGACCATTCCAGTTATTCGGTACATCCGTGCCGATTTAGTAATTAAACTTTTCATTTTTTTTCTTGATTTCTTTCATTTTTTCAGTAGCTTCCTATACCGGGAATGTTAATATTTCACTTTCTCTTTGATTTCTTTCCTTCATCAGAACTTTTCTTTTCTAGATGTCAGTCTTTCCATTTCTCTTTCATGAGCATGTTCCATTTTTATTATGCGTCTTAAGAAAGTTTTTTTATAATTTTTTTTAAAAGTTGAATTTATTATTCCCTATTTGGAAGTGTGTTTGTCACGATGAACATTCTTTACGATATATTTATTGTCTTTTCCGTTAATTATTTTAAAAGGAATGTGTTGATCAAAGAGAAAAAGGAAAGAGTGATATCTGGAAAAGGAAGGTTCTGATGAAGGAAAGAAATCAAACAAAAAGAATTTTGACATTTTCAGTAAAGGAAGGTACTGAAGAAGGAAGAAACCAATGGCAAAAGGAAAGGTTGACTTACCAAATTGACGAGGATGTAGCAAACTATTGGAATGACCTTGGCCAATTAATCCTAGCCATGTGATAGGGGTAGGTGAGGGATAATAAAGTCGTACGTTACCCTTATCCGCCTTAATTATTAGTAAGATTGCATTAGTATAAATACCCACATTTCTCATTGAGAAAAGGGAGAAAAGAACTGGAAAACGAAAAACCTAAAGTTGGTATTGAGTTCTAATGTAATGGTGCGGAATTGCACCCTAATTAATAAAATTTCAGTTGATATCAGTGTTTGTACAATCAGCTGGTGGAGGACAAAATGAACTTGGAAAATGAATGGTTGATATTCCTAGTAAAGGAAGTTGCTTATCAAAGAGAAAAAAGAGAGGCGGACATTCAGAAAAGGAAGGTTCTGATGAAGGAAAGAAATCAAACAAAGAAGGATATGTTGACATTCCCGGTAAAAGAAGGTACTGCAAAAGGAAAATAAATCAAAGGAAAAAGGGAAGGTCGACTTACCAAATTAATGCGGATGAAGAAAATTACTGGAATGACTTTGACCAAGTAATCCTAGTCATGTAATAGGGGTAGGTGAGGGACAACGTAGTACTTTACTCTTACATACCTTAATTAGCATAAAATTGTATTGGTATAAATACCCCCATTTATCATTGAGAAAGAGGAGAAAAGAAAGGAATAAAAAAAGAAAAGAAAAAGAGCTTGTATTAGGTTCTAGTGTAATTGTGTTAAATTGCACCTTGACTAACAAAAATTTAGTCAATCTCATTTTGTACCATCAACTTGATATCATCTTTGGAAACCTGAATCGTTGAAAAAACATGTTAGATCTAAAGCTCGAGGTGCTGTAATAATTATGTTTTTGTTAAATTATTGATACAATTTACAATGTTTTAATGTTTCCACTCAAACATCACGAGTTCCAATTTTTATAAAGAACATCTAAATTATTGTAAAGTCTTAGAAATAATTATGTTTGTTAAATTATTGATACAATTTACAATGTTTTAATGTTTCCACTCAAACATCACGAGTTCCAATTTTTATAAAGAACATCTAAAGATCGTTGTATTTTAAGTTCATGTGAGGGTTATCATGATTTATGGTACTTGTTACGGAGCTGACCGTGGCCAAATTTTAATATTGATCTATGGCTTAGAGTTTAATGTTCTGACCATGGTAATCGGCCTATATATTAAACTTAATTTTGGAATGAAATTAGGATTTCGAATTTCTAGTGTGCTCCTCACATTGCAGCGACCAAGAGTAAACAGTTATATGAGTTGGTAGTAGCCAACTTTATAATTTTAAACATGGTGGTGTAAATATTTAATACTTGCTTATAATACTTGATACAGATATTGATTGACAATTTATAATAATTGATTTAGTAATTTGTATTGATTAAATATATTATTTTTTTAATTATGAGTTTATGTTGTATGTAAGAAATGTTTTAAGGATTCTACAAACTCAACGAAAACCACATAAAATTTGACTGTGTGGAGAGCATAAGGATTCTACGAAAATTGTGAGAATTTCAGTTCTTACATTCTTTAAGTAACGAGATAGCCGATGTTGTTTACCTTATGGCGTTTGTTCGTTGATGGGATTAATTAATTTAAATAGACATTGTTGTTATTTAATTACATTGCCACATAATTCTCGTGCATTCTCAAGGGCATAGAAAAATATACAATGAGGAAAGAGTTATGTGAAAAAAAGAAAGAATGAATGCTTTTTGTGAAAAGTGGAGACGAGAGGTTAAGAGATTAATATTATAGTATAAATGACCTTTGGCACACCTATTATAGTATAAATGACCTTTGTCATGATAGGTGTGCCCACATGGCAGGACAACATTGAAAAGATTTAAGATGGATAACTCCAAACAAGGTTTCCTTCCCATGAGATATGGGATCAAGTTATCCAAAAAGCAGTTTCCTAAGACCGATGAGGAGCTTGAGAGGATGAAGGACATCCCCAATGCTTCCGCCGTAAGCAGCATCCAGTATGCCATTCACTGCACTAGGCCTGACGTCGCTTACGCTTTGAGTGTAACCAGGAGATATCAGTCCTGTGCAGGTGAGCCACATTGGATTTCAGTCAAGAGTATCCTTAAGTACCTAAGGAGGGCTAAGGATGTGTTCTTGGTCTATGATGGTGGAGAGTTGATACTCGAAGGTTTTAACGACGCGACCTTCCAGTCAGACGATGATGATAATGGTGGAGTGGAGTGGTGGAGTGGTAGCTTAGAAAAGTGGTAGTGGTAACTTGGAAAAGTTCCAAGCAGTATACCACAACCGATTCCACCACTGAGGCTGAATACATAACAGCTTCAGAAGCTACCAAGGAAGTGGTTTGGATGAGAAACTACATCGAAGAGTTGGGTTTGGTGCCTAGCATTCTCGATCCAGTAGTTATGTTCTGTGATAAGAAGGGGGCTATATCACAAGCAAAGGAACTGAGATCTGACCACCGATCCAAGCACATACTTAGACTCTACCACCTATTGAGGGAGATGGTAGGAAGAGGTGATGCTAATATGGACCAAGTCAGCTCAGCTGATAATATAACATATCCTTTAACAAATCGATCATACGCAGCATCTTGAGAAGATGGATTTGAGGCATATGGGTGATTAGTTTTAGGTCAAGTGGGAGATTGTTAGAATAGGCCCGTGAAGCCAATCTAGTTAGGCTTATGTAACCTGTTTCTGACATTCGTGGTATAAATAATTTATTCTGAATAAAAGTGATGTTCAGTTATGATATTTATACTTTGATTCTGTTCATTTACTGTTCAATAGCAATAACTGTCAATGCACAAGCAAAGCCTACAGATAGGAAATGTTAATTCAAGAAGCTGAACTGTGTATAGGTTGGCAGTCAGTAAATCAGCTTCTATGGATCGGTTTAAAATACTTTAAGTCAAGGACCTTGAGATTGGGTATCAAGGATCCATTTAAGACTTGGACTAAATGACTGTAGTCGCGTTTCATCGACAAGTGATGAGGATCGTCCATGCAATATTAATGGGTTAGCTACCTCGGTGCTGGCTGATTGAGGTGACTCGCGGAAATCGTCATATGGAAAACCTTGAGTAGGTTTGTCGGTATGACTTGTATTCCCGATTCTGATAGTACGAGATTAGTCCTCGAACTTGAGGGACTATGACAGCACATGCACACCATGTTTGTATCTCAGGTTTAGCGAGAGGCTACCAAGTTGAAAGACTTGCTTTCTATAAGTCCTATCTAGTGCAGTCAAGATGTGTAGTATGGATAGTAAGTCCCAACATAGAATCCATCTCCTGTCAAATTTGTGGCCACAGTGATTGAACAATGGGATGAGATCCCAATGACATTTCACTGGGTGAACGAGTGTAGGCTTAAGTCAAGAATGGGTACCGACGTCCAAGATCCATATCCTAGACTATAGTTGTGAGATAGTAGATGGAAGGACCATGCTCATACGCATTCGAGAACCTAAATGTTCACGCCATGATTTCACTTAGTCTCTACTGGCATGGACCATTGCTAGAGGGCCAACCATGGTAACGGACGAATTCTTATCATGAGATGATTTGAAATTCGGCCAAGTCTAGTTGAAGGTGAACCTAAAAAGACACACACAATTCACTGAAAATAGAGGAATTAATTCCGAGAGATTGAACGATTGGTTCTCTTTTGGAGTGTCAAACCTTTAAGTATTAATTGGATTAATTAGACTTGATTCATTAATTAGATTTATGAAATTAGGGAATGGGCTAGTTCCCTCTTTAAGTAGATTAAAGATGGAAATATTAATTTTGGGCTCAAATACTTATTAGATATTTACGAGAAGCCCATTAGGATTTGTTGGACCATTTAAATGAGATTTAAAAGTCCATTCCATAAAGCCCATCAAAGGGTGGACAGATGAGATTTAATCTTGGTGCTAGATGAGATGAGGGCTAGGACTAAGTTTGACTTAATGAAAGCCTAGGTTGACTAGGTCAAAGTCCTAGTTTATTGTGGTGTGCCTCTTTGGAAGAGGTTGAGTAGGATTAGGAAAACTTCTTCCTTATAAATACTCAAGCACACACACAACACACACTAATCTCTACAACTCTCTCATCTCACACTCTCACACCTAGACGCCGCCCTTCTCTATCTCTCTTGGCCATCACCCTCTCATCACCTCCAAAGAGTCTTCTTGTTCTCTTGTCTTTGATACAAGGGAACATACGAACAATTGGTCACATTAACTAATAGCGTTTGGTTGATTGGTTCTCCCTTTTCTTTGATCTCTTGCTAGTACGAGGGAATCAAGATTCCGATGAATTGCGTGGACAATTTAGAGGATTCCTACGTTGATGACGAATCGAGGAACAACGCGTGTAGCCGAACGAAGAAGTCCACAATGGGTAAGTAAGTTTGTAGCATTTTCTTTAGTTTCAACCCTATGGCCTCCATGGATCTTGCATGTTTCTATTCTTTTATTCATGAGATACACCAAATGCCCCGGAGATTCAAGGGAACACCCCTTGATCGGTTCTTTAAATTCCATCGTTTTATGCAAGTTTACGTTTCATTATGTTTAAACGAATCGCGCTTCTGCACGTGCCCTCTCCAGGCTCCACATATCTCTACACCGCTGGTAACTAGGCCAGGAAAAAGCTCAAACAACCTCTAGGAGGACATTCAGGCACGTCAACGGAATAAGGGGTATAAATAGCAAAATCTAGGGGGATGGCAAACTCCTCCTCTCAAGGCAGCAACATTGGAAGAGAAAGCAGACCTGCCTGCCTCAACCAGGCTTATCTCCCCTCAGGTTCAGACATCGTCCCACCTTTCCTGGGGAGGAACCTTTCGCGTCATCTGCCACCAGGCTCTCCAACTCAAAAACCTCAACCTCCCCTTCTTCCTCCTCTCCCTCACTTCCTTCGTCCGGTTCATCTATCAGATACCTGGCAGGTCGCATAAGTTCCCTAATGCTCCACCTCCGGCCACCACGGGCAGCTGCCAGACCATGGCCCATGCCACCAGAAATGACTTCAGAGGGATCATCGCCTACAGACCTCGCTCCCACATACCGCACCAATGCATCAGAAGGGGCAGAAGAAGAGGACATGTTCGTGCCACTAGGATCGAACAATGGCAAAAAAGATAAAAAAGGGAAAAGATGAACTTACAGGTTTATGAAGGCTTTGATTTTCTTTCTTTGGAATGGCGTATCGAAGAGAGGAAGAAGTTGAAAAGAGGCCCTTATGGGTGCGGTTAGAGGGGCGAGAGGGGGAGGATGCAATTACCTAGAGGAACGTGCAGGTAACTGCCCCCATTGGGCAGTTACAGGACAAGCGTGGGCAGTTATAAAAAGCTGCCCTCCCACGCCAAGCGAGAGGTATCACACGCGAACGCCCCAAGGTGTATGGCCGCCAGAAATATCAAATCAGCCCTAGCCATCATTACTAGGCTATGACTAGGGCCTTGAAACCCGCAAAGGTTGACAGCCCTTTCTTAATGACGAAGGAGGCTTCGCATCCCAAGAAGGGAAGGCTAACTTTCCTGGCGGCAAGGAAGGCCTCACTCTTGGAAGGCAGAAGGTCGAAGAGGTCATGGCAGCCTTGCCCTTGAAGATTGAAGTTCCCCCTGTGGGTCTCCATGAAGACTCCTACTCTCAGGGGGAGTAAGAGTAAGGGGGGGACTAATTGATATGCCTAAAATGATTAGCCCATACACACGGCCCAAAAAATTAGAAGGACCCGTCTCCAAGGTGCGAGCCAAGGAAAAGAACCCAACAGCCCCCCTGGCTTGCCTGGAGAATCCAACACCAAGCCCACTCAGATGAGTAGGCCAGGACCTCCTCAAAGGAGGGAGCAAGGCTCGTGCAGAGAGAAGAGGCCCAGGAGGAAAGGACTCATGAAGGAAGGCCACCTACAGCTCGGAAGGAGAAGCCCGCAGGAGAAGCCCATCCAGGCCCAGGAAAGGTGGTGTGCGGAGGAAGGACTTTCGGAGGAAAAGATAAGACTTGGTCAAGAAAATCGGATAAAGATCATCTAAATACCCCCCTATCTAGGGCGGATCTCACAACCACCTCATCCTTTCGAGGAGGCCAGTACATATAGGAATCTAGGAAGGCCCCAGTCAGTCCCCGAGGAGTCCTACCACCTCCATAATTCCTCTACTTCAAGGGACTCTCCCTATAAGTACCAACCCCCTTGACTGGACTAGTAACATCTCTCGATACTCTGAATACTCGAATTTCTCCTTAAATTGCACTTGGCATACTTTTATGCTTTTTATCCTTATTAAATTTCCGGTGGCAATACAAGCTTATTTACTCCAAAATTGTTTACTGACTTGAGTGTCGGAGGGCTAAAGTTGTTTTTTGTAGGTTCGTTGTCCAAATTGAAAAAATCCAAGCCCACTCCTTTTATGTCCAAGAAGACAACTTTGATTGAGCTCTTTTTGCTCACATCACTATTTATACATTTATTTAATGTGTGAAATTCAAAAAACATGAGTTATTATGGATGCTTTTGCTTGAAATTCATATATGTTTCCATATTTTAACCAATGTATAAAAAAGAGATACATGAATTTCGAAAATTTGTGCTAGATATAATATTATTCTTTTAATTTTCTTTGAGAAAGAAAATAACAAGCATGATAATTATATATAATATTTTGAGGGATTAATCGTGAAAATAGATGATATGAACTGAAGGACAAGCGGATCCGCCAGGAGGCGCGAGCAAAAGTGAGTAATTGCGTTATTTAAAAACATTATCAAAAGGATCCCAAGGGGTCTACCCTTGGGTGCTCAACCGGGCGTTGGATGTAGAATACGATAGTAAATAACAACATATCATATAGAGCACATAGGTACTACACGAAAGAAACTACAAGAACATAAAATCGAATGTTACCTTTGTAGTTTTCTAGTGCCGAGAACGTTCACCAAAGTTCAAAACTATGAACTCTCTAATGTAGTCCACACCACACCGAGATAGATCTCTTTTTTCTTACTAGAGAAAAATGGATCTGGAGGATGCGATTGAAGAAGGGATCACATTATCAAATTAGTGTTCCTTCTTGATCTTACTTTGTTCTTCAATTGATCCTAGACCAATGAACCAATAAAGAGGATTTAGAGAGTATAGAGAGAGGGGCCGAAAATTGATTTTTTTTAGAGAAAGTAGAGAGTTTTCTTCTTTTTCCTAGAAAAAGATGAATAATGGATCTCTTATCTTTGATGGTAGTATCTACACATATATATACTTTACTAATGTGATTATTGGAATGTGTCTAGATTTATCAAAGATTCCAATCAATCCCCATCAGTCTTCAATCAAGCCTACCATTTTATAAAGTACGCTTTTAGTGCTTCCAAAATAAGCAAAATTCGGCCATTCCATTTTAGAAGAAGCCCAACTTCTTCTAATTCCAAAAGTGGAATTAACACATTGCTTGGGCCAAGATTTAATGGACCATATTTTATTGTAATCCAATTACAATAAGCCCAAGAATCAAATTCTATTTAATTCATGGTCCAACTAAATAATTCCAATTAATCTTTTATTCCAATTAAAAATCCAAGTTTTGATTTTCAATTAATCGATAAATCTCATTTACCGATAAAATGAGAGCCGGATACAATATCGGCCCATCCATCCCATGGACAATCCCTTAAGCAATCCTATTACTTATCATCCTCTGTAATTGACCCCAAGTCAATTTCTTCACCTCCCCCGTGATTTGTGTGTGACCCTTTACGTTCACCCTCAGCTAGACTTGGGCTCGTGTCCAACAAGAGACCGTCACCATAGGTGGCCGTCTAGCGGTCCATGGACGAGAGACTAGGTGAATGTTGGCGTGAACATTTGGTGCCGATTCCATACGGGTACGGTCCTTCTATCTACCATCTCCCGGTCTTAGTCTAGGGTATGGAATTGGGCGTCAGTTCCCATTGTCACGTCCCAAATTTGAGATATGACACGACAGCATCACTCAATCGAAACATTTTTTTTATTATGATACCAAGCCAAAAATAAACAATCTCGAATACCCGCGATCTTCGAAGGGAAATACCAAAAACTATTATTCGAATAAATAAAGCCAATAAATCCTTAATTGAAATAATTCGAAACTAAAGGCAAAATCCTTATACAACCAAGTCAATTAACATATAATGAGTTAAAAAAAAAAGTCCTCGAGAATTAAACATCTAAGATAATCACCATCCCAATATTTTTCCTCGTTCGTCCCTTCCTCTAACTCATCTGCAAGACATATTATACGTACAGGGAATGAGCGGCTAATCTACTTAGAGTGGCTCCAATATGGCAAACTACCAAAGTACGACCAAACAGGATTTCTTGTATGCTCGAAAATATTAAAGTATATTAGTTTAATTGATCAGTTCCTTAACTTTAGATCCCATTAAGGTGGGTGAGATGTCGTTTTAGCCTACGGCCTGGCCCCACTTAACACCAGTAGGCGGGTAGAAATATATCAAGACTAGCCCCTAAGCCCAATTTGGTCTTAATAAATTCCGAGCAACAATTTAAATCATACTTGTACTAAATGATAACAAAAGTTCCAAGATGTCAACTGAGAACACATATATTAAATGAAGGTAAAAACGTATTTATGCACAACACAACATTACATAAATATATGTAAATAAGCATGCTAAAAAAAAGAGAAAAAATGGGAATATATATGCGTATATATATTAAAGAGGTATTTGGAATCAAATTCTTGATACAAGTAATAATTTTTAGAAGAACACGATAGAAGGGAAAATCCACTTACCTATATCGATGGTTCGTCAAAGTTGAAACCTAGTCCAAATGGCTCGCATCCCAAAAATAAAATCATATATTATTTTTATTATTATTAACTATTATTGATCTATTGTAATAGATGCACTACAGTATTCCCCACAACATTTAGCAACTATACTAATTAACGAATGGGGGATTATCTTATCAGTAATTATAAGCAATGTTTTCGGCCACCACTATGCACTACTACAGTTTGAAATCGGACAAATAAAACAAGGTAAGAGAAAAAAATATAGCAATAAACATGCACTCTATCCTCTGCAAAAGAAAATGATTGCACTAACAAACAATAACTGTTTAAGGCCCAAGATTTATCACAAGTTCAGTCCCTCCTCAAGCGCACTCAAAGCACTTGGTGTATCCTACATATAATGTTATGAATAAAGAAAATAGCACTCACCTGTATTGACAGCTGACAGAGCACCCACTCTTCAATTTTAGCTTATTCATGCTCACTCTCTAGTTTTTCGGCGTCTCAATGTTTCTCCCCCATTTCAATTCTCCAGCATAGGCTTTCTCTATATATATGTAGCTTGTCTTACCCTAATTTCCATATATATACACTTTAATACTTAGCAACTTCTATATTACTCGATTCTTTCTATAAAACTAAACGAAATTTATAATACATACTAATACACTAATTATAAATTCTAATTATATAATTATAAGACTAAAAAAAATACTCTATGTATCTGAGAAAAAGGAGTGTTACGTCGTTGCATGCTTAAGTAAAATGATCTAAGTACTATCCGTGTTACCAACACTCAGGAGATTATATCACAACATGATTAATGAAATGATGACTATATTTATATTTAACCTACCTCGTGAGACACGATGGTCAATCCCTCCTTCGAATTCTCTTCTTTGGAACCATCTGAATTTTCTAAAATGGAGGACTATGTCAATTTGATTATAACTTATAAGTAAAATAAATAAAATTTATTCTCGATATAATATGATATGTGTATACGCTAATCTATCGCTCTAATAAATATTTCTAGTAACTTATGCTTTACTGTGGAAGAATGGGGTCGGGTATTACATTCTTCCCCCCCCCCCCTGATGAGTTTCGTCCTCGAAACTTGACATACCTTGACTTTGAAAGAACTCTGGGTATCGCGTACTTATAGCTTCTTCTAACTCCCAAGTTGCCTCTCGCTCAGTGTGATTAGACCATTGTACTTTGACGTAGGGGATAATTCTTCTTCGTAGTACTTGTTCTTTACGATCCACTATTTTCAATGGGACCTCTTCATAATTGAGGTTTCCTTTGAGAAGTAGGGGTTTAGGTTCCAAAATATGACTCGGGTTAGGTAGGTATTTTCTCAGTTGAGAAACGTGGAAAATGATGTGCACTTGAGACAATGTTGGCCGTAGTGCTAGATATGCTACTCTTTCCTACTTTGTCAAGTACCTCGAAGGGCCCTATATATCGAGGACTCAATTTTTCTTTTTCTCCAAATCGCATAACCCCACGTGTGGGGGAGACCTTGACGTAGACGTTGTCTCTGAGGTGAAATTCTAAAGACCTCCTTTTCATATCTTCCCAACTCTTTTGCCGATCTTGAGCATCCTTAAGCTTCTGGCGGATTATTACCACCTTCTCAATGGTTAGTTGGACTAACTCTAGTCCAGTAATTCTTTTCTCTCCAACTTCAACCCAACATAACGGCGATCTACACTTCCTCCCGTATAACGCTTCGTAAGGAGCCATACCGATGCTACTGTGGTAGCTATTGTTATACGAGAACTCTATTAAAGTCACGTAGTCCCCCCAATTACCCTTGAAGTCTAATACGCATGCTCTAAGCATGTCCTCGAGAGTTTGGATTGTTCTCTTAGTTTGACCATCGGTCTGAGGGTGATATGCGGTGCTAAGTTTTAGGTTTTTCCCCATAGCTTGTTGGAAGCTATTCCACAACCAAGATGTGAATCGAGGGTCCCTTTCGGATACAATGCTCACTGGAATGCCGTGTAATCTTACTATATCCTCGATATAGATAGCTGCTAGCTTATCTACGGTGTAAGTAGTGTGTACATGGTAAAATGGGTTGACTTAGTCAAGCGGTCCATGATTACCCATATGGAGTCATGTCCTTCTCGTGTATGTGGAAGACCCTTTACAAAATCCATGGTGATATGTTCCCATTTCTACTCGGGAATCTCTAGAGGTTGTAGCCACCCACCAGACCTTGGTGTTCCGCTTTAACCTTTTGACAATTCAAACATCGTGCCATGAAATCCGCTACATCTCTTTTCATGCCACTCCACCAAAAATTCCTTTTTAGGTCCCGATACATCTTTGTACTCCCAGGACGAATGGCAAGTTTTGAATTGTGTGCCTCTGCTAATATATCCCTCCTTAAGTCCCTATGATTTGGAACACAAAGTCTTCCTTTAAAGTATAGAGTCCCATCGTCCCCAACTTGAAACTCAGTAGTTAGTCCCATCTAAACTTTCTCTTTTAGGATTCTCAATTCCGCATCTGAATCTTGAGTAGTTTTAATCTTCTCATTAATGGGAGTTTAGGTTGTCAAGGCTGCTAGGATCACCTCTGTCGACTCTACCACCTCTAGTTCCAATACCTAGAATTGTCTAGCTAGCATTGTGGCTAGGGCCCCACTAGTTTTTCTACTTAAAGCGTCTGCCGCTCAATTTGCTTTTCCAGGATGATAGTTGATGGTTAGATCGTAATATTTAATTAACTCTAAACACCTCCTCTTCCTCATGTTTAACTCCTTTTCGGTGAATAAGTATTTCAAACTTTTATGGTCAGTATATACCTCATACCTTTCCCCATAGAGGTAGTGTCTCCAAATTTTTAGGGCGAAGGCCACTGTCGCCAGTTCTAGGTCATATATATGGTAATTCAACTTATACATCTTAAGTTGCCTTGAAGCATAAGCTATCACCTTATCATTTTGCATCAAAACACAATCCAATCCATTCTTTGACGCATCACTGTAGATGGCGAACGCGCCATTTTCTGATGGTAAAGCGAGCACGGGTGGTGACGCTAACCTTTGTTTCAATTCGGCAAAACTCCCTTCGCATTCTGAGTCCCAATCAAATTTTACTCTCTTTTGGGTTAACCAAGTCAGGGGCATTGCTATCTTAGAGAACTCTTCTACAAATTTTCTGTAATAACCAGCTAGCCCCAAAAAGCTGCGAACCTCACCTACGTTCGTAGGTCTAGGCCAATCAACTATAGCTTCAACCTTTCTAGGGTCCACCGTCGCTCCTTCTCCCGAAATTATATGCCCAAATATGTCACACTCTTTAGCCAAAACTCGCACTTGCTAAACTTAGCATAGAGCTACTTTTTCCTGGGGTTTTGTAAGACGACCTGAAGATGTGCCTCGTGCTCTTGTTCACTTGGTGAGTAAACCAAGATATCATCAATAAACTTATCCAGGTGTTGTATAAAAAAACCTATTCATTAAGTCCATAAAGGCCGCTGGAGCATTTGTCAATCAGAAGGGCATCACAAAAAACTCATAATGTTCGTACCTTGTCCTAAAAGTAGTCTTAGGTATATCGTCGGTCTTTACCTTTAACTGATGGTATCCAGATCTTAGGTCTATTTTGGAAAATACTTTGGCTCCCTTCAACTGGTTAAATAGGTTGTCAATTCGAGGTAGGGGATACTTATTCTTTATGATGACTTTGTTCAGTTCTCTATAATCAATGCACAACCTCAAACTTCCATCTTTCTTCTTTACAAATAACATTGGAGCCCCACAACGGGATACACTTGGCCTAATCTGCTTCTTATCGAGGAGTTTTTGTAGCTGTGGTTTAAGTTCCCTTAATTCTACGGGGGCCATCCTATAGGGTGCCTTAGAGATAGGTGGTGCTCCTAGTATCAAGTTGATCTCAAAATCTATCTCTCTATCATGGGGTAGTCCTAGTAAGTCGTCTTGGAAAAACATCAGGAAATTCTTTCACTACTGGGATGTTTCTCCATTTTTATCTCTTCCTTATTAGTATCAATCAAAAGGGCCAAGTAGGCTTCGCATCCCTTCCTAATGAGCCTCCGAGCTTGAGTAGCAGAAAGTAAGGAACTTGAATTCCTATAATCGTACCCCCGACTCCCACGAAATGTGAACCCCTCCTTTGTAGGTGAGCGAAAATTTATAACTTTATTTCTACAATCCACATGCGCAAAGTGTTTAGCTAACCAGTCCATTCCCAAGATTATGTCAAACTCTCTCATATTTATCTGAATTAAATCAACACTAAGTTTGGCATTCTCTATCCCCACCGTGCAACTCCGATAGACTAGGTTAGTCACAAGGATCTTATACCCAGGGGTAGCCACTCTATATGGCTTATCAAGTAGTTCAGGCTCACAGTTTAAAAGGCTTGCAAAGTTTTTAGCGACAAAAGAATGGGTCGCACCACAATCAAACAAGCTATAAGGAACCAAACCATTAACTGTAATAATAACTCTAACCACGTCCTCGGTGTTATCCACCTGTTCTTGTGTCATGGCGAACTCCCTGGCATTCTATTGTGGCAGATTTGGAGTAGGTGCCCCAGCTGTGTTCGGATCAGGCATAATGCATTCATATACGCGGTGTCCCATCTGACCACAACAAAAGCAAGCTCCTGATGCCCACCTACATTCCCCGGTATGTCTTTTATGACAAGCTTTACACTTAAGAAGTTGGGGGTTGTGGTTGGGATGGCACATGCGGCTTCCAAATAGCTGGGATGATAGGACGTTTGTTTGGGACTCCTTTCACTTGGCTTGGTCCTGGCCTGGGTCTTTTTAGACTGTTTTCTTCATCCCTTCTCCTTATATCTGCTTCAGCTCTTACTGCTGCCCCGAGGAGTTGATCGGAGGTCCTAGGTTCAAATATGGCCAGTGTTTACTGTATCCGACTCTTGAGGCCCCTAGTGAACTTTTGGATTTTAAGTTGTGGGTCTGCCATAATTGTAGGAGAGTACTTACCTAGATCATGAAACTTCGTTGAATAGTCTACCACCGACATGTTTAGCGCTTGGGTGAGAGTGTCAAATTCCACCATTTTTTGAAGGCGAATTGCGTCAGGGAAGAAATGATGAAGGTAAGCCTCTGGAAACCTTGCCCAAGTGATAGGTCCATCTACTAATAAGGAAGGCGATACTCCTTCCCACTATCTTGCTGCTTCGCCCACTAAGGATGGTATTATTACCCTTGGCCTTATTTCCATGGGGACTTCCATTAACTCAAAATTGTCCTACACCTCATCGAGCGACTGTTGCACTACCTCTGGGTCATGATTGCCATCGAAGGTTGGGACATGTGCCCTCCTTAATGCCTTATAGTGAACTTTCGTTCCCACGCTTGCGGGGGATTGAAGTTCCACATGAGCTGGTTGTTGGTTCAAACCATATACAGCCTGAGCTACTGCAGTCGCTATGGCTACTAAGGCCTCTTGCCTTAATCTTGGTTGGTTCTGTTAGAATAGGTGACCATGTAAGCCAATTTTGGCGGGTATATGTAACCTATGTCTAGACAATTTCAGGTGTTTGATAGATCATTAATGAATAAAGAAGTGAATTTCATTTGGCATCACTTTGTTTGTGTTCACTTATATTTGTTTTCCATATCTGTTCACTACGCAAACAAAGCCCACGGACTGAGAATCAATTTCGGGGACTGGGACTACGCTTGGAGGTAGGTCCATGGAATCAGTCTTCCCGAATCAGTCCGGAAATCTCCAAGTCAAGGAATCCCGAAAATGGGTACCGGATTCCATTTAAGACTTGCACTAAGCACCTGCTGTCGTGTTTCATCGACGGGTGACGAGGGTCGTCTAAGCAGTGTTAGTGGGTTAGCATGCTAGGACGCAGCTGACTGAGGTGACTCGCGGGAACCGTCTTACGGAGGACCTTGAGTATGGTCAGCAAGGTATGACGTGTATTCCCGGTTCCAACGGTACAGGCCAAGTCCTTTGACTTGAGGAATTGCTCAGTTTACCTGTACGTTAGGGCTGTATCTTAGATATGGTGAGAGATTGCCAGAATTCTCTTTGGTAGTCATAAGCCATGTGTAGTATAGTTCTGGTGTGCAAAGTGACAATAGTTTCCAAGAAAGGATCTGTCTCCTGTCAATAGGTTTTGGCAGTTGAGTCTCATGTATACTCTAGGTCTTGTCCCTAAAACTGTGGCCACAGTGACTGAACAGAAGGGAAGGATTCCCTTGCGGCGTTTAGTGAGGACAGACCGACACTTAGGTCCAAAATGGGTACCTGCATTATCCGTGCCCTAGACTCTAAGTGATGAGACCGAGGACAGAAGGACAAGTGTACTGTTAGAGCCTAAATGTTCATCCCTGAATATTTCACCTAGTCTCTAGTGCCATGGACCGTTGCTAGATGGCCACCCATGGTAACGGAAGGATTCTAGGAATCCGACCAAGTCTAGCTGAAAGGTGAACCTAAAGAGTCACACACTATCCACACACATTTAGATATTTAATTAGGAATTAAATATTGGAGTGAAGGAATGATTAAATTGGATTTAATCGGGTCCTTTATTTTTCTTGGAGAAATAATTCCTTCTATTAGATATAAGGAATTAAATTGATAAATTAGATTTATCAAAGGGATTTATTTAATGGGCTTAAATAATATTTATATTTATTTTAGCCTCTTGGAAATATTTAAATAGGTTTTAAATATTCCATTAAATTAAATTAAATCAACGGTGAGATGAATGGGAGAGATGGATGGCTAGGATTGTTTTGACTAGGTCAAAACACTACTTTGACTAGGATTTTGACTAGGTCAAAATCCTAGTCAAAATAGGGTTCTTGAAAGAGGAGTTTAAAGAGGATTAGACTCCTCTTCTATATAAACCCCTAGCATCCTACAAGTTGAAGGATGATGAAACTCCAACACACACACAACACACACACACTTTTCGGCTCTCTCTCCCCTCTATCTCGTCCGCCCTCTCTCTCTCACACACTCCAAGAAAATTATTTTCTCTTAGTTCTCTTGTTCTTGGAACATTAGAACTTTGATGAATCAATACCATTAATTCATAATGTGTTATTGATTCATCCACTCCAAAATATAAACTTGTTCGTTGCTAGCACGACGTGCAAGATACGTGGGTGGATCGTGTGTCACGATTTGGAGGGTCTCAAGAACGAGATCTTGGTGCAAAACGGGGAACAACGCGTGTAGCCGTTGAAGACGAAAAACGACAACGGTAGGTCTCGTTTATGTTTTTCGTCCCTTTTAATTTTCTACCCTATGGCCTCCATGATTCTTTTATGTTTTATTATTCATGAGATACACCGAACACCCGGGAATTTCAAAGGCACACCCTTTGAAACGTGTTCTTTAATTTAAAATCATGTTTAAATTCCATATTTAATTTTAATTATACCGCGCTTCCGCATTCGCGCTTTTCCCGGGACGATCCACAATTTCTTTTCAGTGGTTTCAGAGCCCAGTTCGGTGTATAGGCCTAGGGTTTATGTGCGTTTTAAGCATGAAACGTGATTTAGCATGTTTTAATTGAATCTTGATTTTCTTGATTATTAAAGCATGTTGTTTTTTATTGCTTTTAATTCGTGTGAAATTCTGAATGTTGGTATTTTTTCTGTTTTTCTTGGGAAACGGGGGAAAATTGAACTGAAAACGAGAAACGCCACAGCCGGCCAGCCGGGAAGGCTGGCCGCGCGCAGCCGAGCGCTGCCGGCAGGGCAGACGCGCGCAGGCAAGGGTAGCCTGCGCGCGCCCGCCCAGCCGGTCGCGCAGGGGCAGCGCGCGCGCGGGCAGACGAGGGTGTCTGCGCGCGCGCGCGCGCAAGGCTGTCGGGCGGAGAGCCCGCGTGCGGACGGGCACCAGGCGCGCTGCCAGGCGCGCGCGCATGCAGACGGAGGCGTCTGCGCGCGCGCGCCCGGCGGGCGTGCCCGGTGCGCGTCTGCGCGCGCGCACTGCGCATAGCGCAGGCACGCGGCTGGCGACCAGCAGGCCAGCGCGCGCGAGGCAGAAGAGCTGCCGGCCAGGCCGCGCGCGCGCACGCAGGCAAGGGGCCTGCGCGCGCGCGCCCGACCAGGCAGTGCCTGCGCGCGCGCCACTGCCGGCCCGACCAAAATTTTTTTTTTTTTTTGTTTTTCAAAACTGTTTCAGCACAATAAAATTAATATTATTCTGAAAATAAGCATGCAATTTTAGATCCAATCTAACAAAATTAAGCATGCCAAAAGTCCATTAAATCCAAACAATTGAATCATCATATTATTCATATATTTATGTAATCTAACATGCCAATAAAGCCGTTTAAAAAGCAAGTAGATCATGCCAAACACATAGATCTATGCCCCTTACATCGAACCGGGCTCTGATACCACTTGAAGGACAAGCGGATCCGCCCGGGAGCGCGAGCGGAAGCGAGGAATGCGAGAAAGTGCGTAAATTTAAATCAAATTCAAAATACGCAAATCCCAAGGGGTGTACCCTTGGGTGCTCAACCGGGCGTTCGATGTAGGATGTGTAAATATTAAAACATATATTTAAACACATAGGGCATAGATATACAAATGAAATCAATCAAAGCGTAATAAACCGTTACCTTTGATTGTTTAGCGTATGCTCCCGGCTACTAGCGTTGTTCCTTCTCCGGAATGCTCACGAAATCCAAACGTATGGATTCTCCAAAGGTGATCCACACCACACCGGAAGAAACACACGTTCTTCTTGCTAGAAAAGAACGGGTTTAGGAAGGAATCGGTTTAAGAGAAGAACACTATGAATTAGTGTTCTCTTAAACTTACTTTGTTCTTCTTCTTGATTCAAAATCAAGTGAAGAACACAAGTGTAAGAGAGGGAGGGAGCACGAAATTTTGAGAGAAAGGAGAGGATTTTTGTCTTCTCTTTTTCCTAGAAAAAGATGAATAATGAATCACTTATGCTAGGTGTTGTATATTCTAATATATATACATAATTAATGTGATTATTGGAATGTGTCTAGGTTCAACCAAGGATGTCTAGATTCATTCCAATCAATCACCATCAATTCTTCAATCAAGCCTACCAAAATTTATGGTATGATCAAATCATACCAAAAGGGAAGAGCTTGATTGGAGTTGATTTGTCTTTTTCCAAAAGAGAAAAGTCAACATACCACCTAGCATGAAACATGGCTGATTTTGCTTCCTCCAAGGGAGCATGTCGGCCATATTTAATTAAGGGAAGAAGTCCAACTTCTTCCTATTCCAAATTAGGAATTATTTTCTCCTCTCGGGTATAATTTAACGGACCGGGTTTTATCGTAATCCAATTACGACGATCCCAATATTAAATCCAATTTAATGTCCACTTAAATTATTCCCGTTGATCTTTTAATCCAATTAAAAGATCCAACGTCTCAACATCTCAACTTTCCATATTTAATCGAAAATCCAATTTACCGATTAAATGAAAGCCCGATACAATATCGGCCCGTCCATCCAATGGACTTTTCACTTAAGTAATCCAATTACTTATTTTATCCTTCGAGATTGACTCCAAGTTGATCTCTCAACCTCCTCGGTGATTTGTGTGTGACCCTTTAGGTTCACCCTCAGCTAGACTTGGGCCCGTGTCCCACAAGGGCCCGTTACCCATGGGTGGCCGTCTAGCAACGGTCCATGGCACTAGAGACTAGGTGAATTGGCGTGAACATTTAGGCGCCGATTCCGTACGGGTACGATCCTTCCGTCTACCGTCTCCCGGCCTTAGTCTAGGGTATGGAATTGGGCGTCGGTTCCCATCCTTGACTAGGCATCTATGCTTAATACTCGAGACCACGTATGCTTCATTGCGTCGACACAGGAAACCATTCCCTGTTCGACCAACCACTTGGCCACAACTTCAAACAGCATGAACGTGTCTCCGAGTGCATAGGAGATACCTCTGTCATATACTGACAGGGGACGGATCCTCTTCTTGGAATCCACCGTCCTCGCTACACATTCCGACTGCACTGGACAAGGCTTATAATGATCATCTTACAGAATGATCACCTCTCGCCAGATCCAAGATACAGCCGTCCTGTGGCACGTGACTGCCATGATTCCTCAAGTCTGAGGATTACTCCCGTACTATCGGAACCGGGGAATCCAATCATACCGACCAAGCCTCCAAGGCTTCCATATGATGATCCCCGCGAGTCAGTCCAGTCGGCTCGACCCCAGTCGACCAACCCATCAAGACCGTGTAGGCGTCCCACGCCTGTCACCGATGAAACACGGCACTCATCCAATGAACACGACTCTTGATGCAAGTCTCAGTAGGACTCTCGATGCCCTGTCTCGAGGTCCTCGACTTGGAAACGTTTCAGACCCAACTCTTAATCAGTTGGTTTCATGACACCATCCAATGCGTGGCCCAACTGCATGAGTTGTTATCCATGGTCTGTGGGCTTTGTTTGCGATATAAGTTAAAAAACCGTTTTAACAAATGTAAAGTGAGCACAACAAAGTAGGTACCAATAGTGACGAACACTCACTTTATTCATCACATAATAATATTACAATTACATCGAGTTGTATAATAGGTTACAAATCGCCAAACCTATTGGCTTTCTGGTCACCTATTCCAACAATCTCCCACTTGACCTAAAGCCAATCACCCATTGACCTTGAACCTCTTATTCAGATGGTGAGTATGGGCAACTTGCGACATGGGCTTAGCAAGTGGATCTGCTATGTTTTCTGCGGAGCTGACTCGGTCCAACCGAACGTCACTCCTGCTATCCATCTCTCTACGTAGATGGTAGCGTCTAAGAATATGCTTGGATCGTGATGAGATCTCGGTTCCTTTGCTAGCGCTATCGTCCCGTTGTTATCATAAAAGATAATTACAGGCTTAGCAATGCTAGGTACTACATCCAACCCTTGGATGTAGCTCATCAACCAAACCACTCCTTAGCAGCTTCCAAAGCCGCTATGTATTCAAAAACTCTATGGTGGAGTCCGCCGTGGTAGCCTACTTGGAACCCTTCCAAGTAACCACGCCACATTAAGTCTGAACACATAACCAGACTGAGACTTGGCATCATCGTCATCCGACTGGAAGCTAGCGTCGCTATAGCCTTCCAGTATCAACTCTCCACTGCCGTAGATCAAGAACATGTCCTTAGTCCTTTTTTCAGGTACTTCAGGATAGTCTTGACTGCACTCCAGTGTGCCTCCCCGGCACACGATTGATATCGACTTGTTACGCCTCAAAGCGAAAGCCACATCAGGTCTAGTGCATTGAACAACATACTGTATGTTTGCCTACGGCTGAAGCATAGGGGATGTCCAACATCCGTTTAAGCTCCTCATCAGTCTTAGGAGACTGCTTCTTGGATAACTTAATTCCATGCCTCATAGGAAGGAATCCTCGTTTTGAGTTCTCCATCTTGAATCTCTTCAAGACTTTCTCAATGTACGAGGACTGGGCCATTCCTAACATCCTTTTAGATCTATCCCTGTAGATCTTTTGATGCCAAGGATGTAGGATGCCTCGCCCATATCCTTCATGGAGAATTGTGTTGACAACCAAGCTTTAGTGGTACCCCAACATCTTAGCATCATTCCCAATGAGCAAGATGTCATCCACGTAAAGCACCAAAAACGCAACTGAGCTCCCACTGATCTTCTTGTATACACAAGGATCGGACTCGTTCTTGATGAAAATCATATCCCGTATGACTTCATCCAAACGTATGTTCCAGCTTCGGGTTTAACCCCTTTTGGTGGATCTGCTAGGGTCCAAACCTTGTTTGTACCCATCGAGTCCATCTCGGATTTCATGGCCTCAAGCCACTTGTCCGAATCGATGTCCGACATCGCTTCTCCGTACGTCTTTTGGATCATTATCCAACTGACCGGTCAGGCCCAGAAATCCATACCTATCAGGTGCATGGGATACTCTGGCCGACCTACGGAGGACTGGAATAATATCAGTGGGAACCACTGGCTCAGATGTCACTGCCGCCTCATGGGGTACCTCACTTGATTCCTCAAGGAGTACCTCATCGCGTCGACTATCCGATGGAAAACCTTTTTCCAAGAACACTGCGTTTCGCCGAGACAAAACCTTTTGCTCGGAGGGATCATAGAAATAATACCCCGCAGTTTCTTTCGGATAGCCGATAAACCTGCATAAACTAGACCTCGAGTCCAGTTTATCTCCCACTAATCTCTTGACATATGCGGGGCAACCCACACTTTCAAGTATTTGTAGGAGGCAGGCTTGCCATGCCATATCTCATATGGCGTCTGGGATACCCTTTTAGATGGCGCCAAGTTCAAAACTTTGGCCGCCGTCTCAAGAGCGTATCCCCAGAAGGAAAGGGGTAGTTTGGTAAAACTCATCATGGATCGGACCATGTCCAACAAGGTCCGATTCCTCCTTTCAGACACACCGTTAAGTTGCGGTGTTCCAGGAGGGTCCACTGAGAGAGAATCCCATTCTCTTTTAGATAATCAGTAAACTCACCACTCAAATACTCTCCACCTCGATCCGATCGAAGGGCTTTGATCTTTCGACCGGTTTGGTTCTCTACTTCAAGTCTGTATTCCTTAAAAACCTTCCAAAGGCTTCAGACTTGTACCTCATCAGGTAAACATAACCATACCGTGAGTGATCATCGGTAAAGGTTATGAAGTACGAAGTACCCACCTCTAGCCTGAGTACTTAGTGGACCACAGACATCTGTATGGATCAAATCCAACAGACCACTGGCCAGCGTACTTTGTCCAACAAAGGGTTTCTTGGTCATCTTTCCCTTTAGACAGGATTCGCAGGTCGGTAGGTTGTCCAAATCGTCTATTTCTAGACTCTTTGAGTCCACCAACCTTCTTATCCTATCTTTAGAGATATGACCTAACCTTGCATGCCATATCTGTGCGTTATTATGATCATCACGTTTTCGTTTGTGTTCTGCAGTCATAATCCAATTAGACTGTTGAAGTATGTACAAACCGTTGACCAATGTACCAAGCAAATGAGAAATACCATCTTTGATAATGAAAAAACCGTTTTTATTGATGGTAAATTCATATCCCTCCTTATCAAGGACCGGATGGAAACAATGTTTTTAATCATGTTAGGTACATAGAAACAGTCGTTCAGTACAATCCTAACATGACTACTAATGGCTAACTCTGGTGATCCTACGGCCTCCGCAGCAACGGCCTTGCCATCGCCTAGCCTCAGGATCATCTCATCCTTGGTTAGCCTTCTGCTTCTTTGCAGTGCCTGCAAATCATTGCAGATGTGAGCACCACACCCGGTATCCAATACCCATGAAGCAGAATTAGTAATCATATTAACTTCAACCACAAACACACCTGGGTTGGAGAGGAGTTGTGGGCACTCCCTCTTCCAATGCCCTTTCCCTTGGCAATGCATGCAGACATCTTTTGCCTTGGACCGCTGAGAACCATGGGCCTTCCCTTTCCCTTTGCTCGGTCCAACCGGAGCAACAGGGACGCCCGGAGCGCGAGCAGGGCCGCAACTGTCTTCCCTTTGCCCTTCTTCCTCTTCCAGCGTCCGGCCCTCTTGCCATTCGCCTTGGAGGTCGAAGCCTCTCCTATCAATACGCCGGCGCCGACTTGTGGGTCGTTGCCTCGTATTGGACCAGCATGTTGATCAACTTATGAATAGACTTCTCAAGTCCGTTCATGTTGTAGTTTACAACAAACGGGTCATAGGATGGAGGGAGCGACTGGAGGATCACGTCAATGTACGTGTCATTGTTAAGCCCAGCTTTAAGGTCCTCGAGTTTCTCCACTAGGGAGAGCATCTTGACCCCATGACTCTGTACAGACGCTCCTTCAGCAAGCTTGGTGCCAAAGAATGCTTTTGTGGCGGCATATCTAATATGCCTATCCGGAACCGCATAAACCTCGTTCATGCGGAGCATTATGGCGGAGACGTTGTCCAGCCTCTCATACTGCTTCTGGATGTCGTTAGACATTTAAGCCAGTATGATACTGCGTACTTTCCGGTTGTCCTCATGCCATTTCTCGAACCTCAAACGTTCTTCAGGCGTGGACCCCTCCGGTAAGTTGCTCGGTGGCGGCTCGTCCAAGACGTAGCCTTGGTTCTCGAAACCGAGGACAATCCTCAGGTTTCTCAGCCAGTCCGAGTAGTTCGTTCCGTTGAATTTGTTAGTCTCAAGAATCATGGTTAACGGGTTCTTAGACATATCTACATTAATGAAAATGTAAAGCAGAAATTAGCAGATGATGGTAATATTATTGTTCAAGTTGAAGACTTGGTCTTTTAGTCTTTAACCCTCCCACTATTTATACGAAAGTCCGCCACTCTCAAGCGGAGTTTCGGGAAACCATTTCCTAGTGGGCTTGGGATCCACAAGCGTAATCTCCATGCCCCGCTTTTACGATTCACATGAAGAAGACCTCGTGGGAGATATCCAATATCATTCTCATCCAATGAGATTCCCAAGATATTTTGCCTCACCTATTCGCATGGTTCCGAGGACTCCAAGCGAACCATGTTACTCAGTGTTAGGCCCGACCCACCAACGAAATCATGCCTCAAGCTGTCGCCCCCCACGACTCGTGAGACAGGGAAACAGCGAGCGCAGTCTTTTTGTTCACAACAACAGTGCAGCTTTCCCCTAGTCCAAGTGTGCCACGACTCGTGAGACCACACTTGGGTAGTGGTAGCTTCCTCACCGCATTGCTGTGGATGGAAGGCTCGGACAGACCAAAATACCATTTGATCCAAGTCCGTTCTGGGCCTAATATTTAATTTGGTCCAACCAAATGAGAGTTTGTGTATGACCGAGACCTCATCACATTATTGTGTTTCAGCATGCATAAATATCCAATATTTAAAGCGATAAATAAAAAAACGCCGCATGCATAAAACATAGCATACCCCTGTTAGGATGATCACAAGCCCAACCTATGCGACCCACTGAGCCCGCAGTGAGTCTATGGTCTGTCTAGGGTGGTCCTAAATTATTACAATAGTAATATACCCATTGTCATTCCAATGGGCCTTGTAGTGCTCTTGTTTCACGCCTTGATGCTCCTCCTTGGGGTCTCCGGCTCCAATTGCTTGTTAAAATTGAAACCTCACCAATCCTATCTACTCTCATTACAACTGAAATTAATACATTGGTAATAAGGAAAACAAGCCTTAACATCATGAGGCTGAAAATACGGGAGATGATAGTCCCAAAAACAAGAGGCACGCAGGCCCCACCCAACAGAAAATAAATAAACATTCATTCATCCATACACAAGGTCTAGGGCTTTGTGATCATCCCATGTTGATTCCATCAACTCACATATAACATAATTATTCCAAATAATCATGCATAAATAACCAATGGATATTCCAAATACCAAGTGATGTCCAACATCACAAAAGCATAAATATACAAATAATATGCAAAATTCAAATTTTAAATTTAATGGACATTTTAAACAATGCATCCAATGCATGTATTAATCACAAATTAATTAAGCAAATTTAATCCAAGGAATAATCCAATTATTCCAAAATCAAAAAATGCAAAATTAACATATTTTCAGAATATTGTGCAGAAAATACAGAAAATCGAATTTTCCGGAAAAAGTCGAAAAAACGGCACAAAACGGCCCAGCCGTTGTGCTGGCCGGCCGCCCGCGCGCACAGGGCAGCGCGCGCTGCGCGCGCGCGCTGTGCCGCGCGCTGGCCCTCGGCCAGCAGCGGCCGGCTGCGCACAGCGCGCGCGCGCGGCCACTGCCGGCCCGACCAAAATTTTTTTTTTTTTTTTTTTTTTTCAAAACTGTTTCAGCACAATAAAATTAATATTATTCGGAAAATAAGCATGCAATTTTAGATCCAATCTAACAAAATTAAGCATGCCAAAAGTCCATTAAATCCAAACAATTGAATCATCATATTATTCATATATTTATGTAATCTAACATGCCAATAAAGCCGTTTAAAAAGCAAGTAGATCATGCCAAACACATAGATCTATGCCCCTTACATCGAACCGGGCTCTGATACCACTTGAAGGACAAGCGGATCCGCCCGGGAGCGCGAGCGGAAGCGAGGAATGCGAGAAAGTGCGTAAATTTAAATCAAATTCAAAAATACGCAAATCCCAAGGGGTGTACCCTTGGGTGCTCAACCGAGCGTTCGATGTAGGATGTGTAAATATTAAAACATATATTTAAACACATAGGGCATAGATATACAAATGAAATCAATCAAAGCGTAATAAACCGTTACCTTTGATTGTTTAGCGTATGCTCCCGGCTACTAGCGTTGTTCTTTCTCCGGAATGCTCACGAAATCCAAACGTATGGATTCTCCAAAGGTGATCCACACCACACCGGAAGAAACACACGTTCTTCTTGCTAGAAAAGAACGGGTTTAGGAAGGAATCGGTTTAAGAGAAGAACACTATGAATTAGTGTTCTCTTAAACTTACTTTGTTCTTCTTCTTGATTCAAAATCAAGTGAAGAACACAAGTGTAAGAGAGGGAGGGAGCACGAAATTTTGAGAGAAAGGAGAGGATTTTTGTCTTCTCTTTTTCCTAGAAAAAGATGAATAATGAATCACTTATGCTAGGTGTTGTATATTCTAATATATATACATAATTAATGTGATTATTGGAATGTGTCTAGGTTCATCCAAGGATGTCTAGATTCATTCCAATCAATCACCATCAATTCTTCAATCAAGCCTACCAAAATTTATGGTATGATCAAATCATACCAAAAGGGAAGAGCTTGATTGGAGTTGATTTGTCTTTTTCCAAAAGAGACAAGTCAACATACCACCTAGCATGAAACATGGCTGATTGTGCTTCCTCCAAGGGAGCATGTCGGCCATATTTAATTAAGGGAAGAAGTCCAACTTCTTCCTATTCCAAATTAGGAATTATTTCTCCTCTCGGGTATAATTTAACGGACCGGGTTTTATCGTAATCCAATTACGACGATCCCAATATTAAAATCCAATTTAATGTCCACTTAAATTATTCCCGTTGATCTTTTAATCCAATTAAAAGATCCAACGTCTCAACATCTCAACTTTTCATATTTAATCGAAAATCCAATTTTACCGATTAAATGAAAGCCCGATACAATATCGGCCCGTCCATCCAATGGACTTTCCCTTAAGTAATCCAATTACTTATTTTATCCTTCGAGATTGACTCCAAGTTGATCTCTCAACCTCCTCGGTGATTTGTGTGTGACCCTTTAGGTTCACCCTCAGCTAGACTTGGGCCCGTGTCCCACAAGGGCCCGTTACCATGGGTGGCCGTCTAGCAACGGTCCATGGCACTAGAGACTAGGTGAATTGGCGTGAACATTTAGGCGCCGATTCCGTACGGGTACGATCCTTCCGTCTACCGTCTCCCGGCCTTAGTCTAGGGTATGGAATTGGGCGTCGGTTCCCATCCTTGACTAGGCATCTATGCTTAATACTCGAGACCACGATGCCTTCATTGCGTCGACACAGGAAAACCATTCCCTGTTCGACCAACCACTGTGGCCACAGCTTCAAACAGCATGAACGTGTCTCCGAGTGCATAGGAAAGATAACCTCTGTCATATACTGACAGGGGACGGATCCTCTTCTTGGAATCCACCGTCCTCGCTACACATTCCGACTGCACTGGACAAGGCTTATAATGATCATCTTACAGAATGATCACCTCTCGCCAGATCCAAGATACAGCCGTCCTGTGCACGTGACTGCCATGATTCCTCAAGTCTGAGGATTACTCCCGTACTATCGGAACCGGGGAATCCAATCATACCGACCAAGCCTCCAAGGCTTCCATATGATGATCCCCGCGAGTCAGTCCAGTCGGCTCGACCCCAGTCGACCAACCCATCAAGACCGTGTAGGCGTCCCACGCCTGTCACCGATGAAACACGGCACTCATCCAATGAACACGACTCTTGATGCAAGTCTCAGTAGGACTCTCGATGCCCTGTCTCGAGGTCCTCGACTTGGAACGTTTCAGACCCAACTCTTAATCAGTTGGTTTCATGACCACCATCCAATGCGTGGCCCAACTGCATGAGTTGTTATCCATGGTCTGTGGGCTTTTGTTGCGATATAAGTTAAAAACCGTTTTAACAAATGTAAAGTGAGCACAACAAAGTAGGTACCAATAGTGACGAACACTCACTTTATTCATCACATAATAACATTACAATTACATCGAGTTGTATAATAGGTTACAAATCGCCAAACCTATTGGCTTTCTGGTCACCTATTCCAACACTACGGTCAGACCGAGGCGGTGAATACCTTAGTGCCGAATTCCTAGATTATCTAAAAGAAAATGGTATAATATCGGAATGGACACCTCCCGGAACACCACAGTTAAATGGCGTCTCTGAAAGGAGGAACCGAACCCTGTTGGACATGGTTCGGTCCATGATGAGTTTTACCAAATTGCCCTTATCGTTTTGGGGTTATGCATTAGAAACGGCAGCCAAGTTATTGAATTTAGCGCCTACTAATGCAGTAACCCAAACGCCATATGAGATATGGCACGGCAAGCCTGCATCCTACAACTACTTGAAAGTGTGGGGTAGCCCCGCATACGTCAAGAGGTTAGTGGGAGATAAGCTAGAATCCAGGTCTAGCCTATGCAGGTTCGTTGGGTACCCTAAAGAAACTGCGGGTTATTACTTTTATGACCCTTTGGAACAAAAGGTATTTGTTTCAAGGAATGCAGTATCTTGGAGCAAGGCTTCCCGGAGGATATCCAACCTGATGAGCTGATCCTTGAGGAATCAAGTGATGGAACTCAGCCATCAGAAATAGCCGCGGAAACCTCACCAAGAGGATTTAGGATTAACGCCCGAAGGGCTGACCAACCTAGAGAAGTCCAACATGCTAGGCATGAAGGACAACCTCAAGAGAGGCCAGCCCTGGCCCCTGAACCGCCGGCTCCGATACAGTCAGCGCCACAGTCAGCACTGACGTTCCCGTCCTCCGTAGGTCCACTAGAGAATCCAAACCTCCAGTGAGATATGGGTTTCTAGGTGCGACCGATCTTCTGGATAACGATCCTAAGACATACGGGGAAGCGATGTCTGACATCGACTCCGGGAAATGGCCTGAGGCCATGAAGACCGAAATGGACTCCATGAGCGAGAACCAAGTTTGGAGACTTGTAGATCCACCGAAAGGTGTTAAGCCAGTGGGCTGTAAGTGGGTCTACAAGCGCAAACTCGGCGTTGATGGAGAAGTCACAACCTTTAAGGCTAGGCTTGTAGCTAAGGGATACACTCAACGACCCAGGGTCGATTTTGAGGATACCTACTCGCCAGTAGCCATGGCTAAGTCCATTCGGATCCTGCTTGCCATAGCAGCATGGTATGACTATGAAATATGGCAGATGGACGTGAAAACGGCCTTCCTCAACTGTTTCGTTGAAGAAGAGATCTATATGGATCAGCCGGAGGGTTTCACGGTCACTGGAGAAGAACAGAAGGTCTGTCGTCTCCAGAAGTCCATCTATGGCCTCAAACAAGCATCCCGAAGTTGGAACATTCGATTTGATGAAGTAATACGGGGATATGACTTCATCAAAAACGAATCCGACCCTTGTGTATACAAGAAGGTCAGTGGGAGCTCTATAGTGTTCCTAGTGCTTTACGTGGATGACATTCTGCTCATTGGTAATGACGTCAGAATGTTAGGAAACACGAAAGCATGGCTGTCAACCAAGTTTTCCATGAAGGACTTGGGTGAAGCGTCCTACATCCTAGGCATCCAGATTGTCAGGGACAGATCTAAAAGGATGTTAGGGCTCACCCAAAACTCGTATATGGAGAAAGTCCTAAAGAGATATCGAATGGACAACTCCAAACGAGGATTCCTTCCAATGAGGCACGGGATCAAGTTGTCCAAGAAGCAGTCCCCGCAGACTGATGAGGAACTTGAAAAGATGAAAGTCATCCCCTATGCTTCTGCCGTAGGCAGCATCCAATATGCGGTCCATTGCACCAGGCCTGACATTGCATACGCTTTGAGCGTGACTAGCAGATATCAGTCCTGTGCAGGAGAGGCACATTGGAATGCCGTTAAGGGCATCCTTAAGTACCTAAGGAGGACTAAGGAAATGTTCCTAGTCTATGGCAATGGAGAACTAATTCTGGAAGGCTTTAGCGACGCTAGCTTCCAGTATGATGACGATGATGCCAAGTCTCAATCGGGGTATGTATTCAAACTTAACGGAGGAGTAGTGGCTTGGAACAGTTCCAAGCAAGCAACCACTGCTGACTCCACCACTGAGGCTGAAATACATAGCAGCTTCAGAAGCTGCTAAGGAAGCGGTTTGGATGAGAAACTACATCCAAGAGTTGGGTATGGTGCCTAGCATCGCCGAGCCTGTTGTCATCTTCTGTGATAACAACGGTGCAATAGCGCAAGCAAAGGAACCGAGATCTCATCACCGTTCCAAACACATTCTTAGACGCTACCATCTTCTTAGAGAAATGGTAGGAAGAGGTGACGTTCGGATGGACCGAGTCAACTCAGCAGACAACACAGCAGACCCGCTCACAAAGCCTATGTCGCAGAGTGCTCATACGCAACATCTTGAGAAGATGGGGATTAGGCATATGGGTAATTGGCTTTAAAGGTCAAGTGGGAGATTGTTAGAATAGGTGACCATGTAAGCCAATTTTGGCGGGTATATGTAACCTATGTCTAGACAATTTCAGGTGTTTGATAGATCATTAATGAATAAAGAAGTGAATTTCATTTGGCATCACTTTGTTTGTGTTCACTTATATTTGTTTTCCATATCTGTTCACTACGCAAACAAAGCCCACGGACTGAGAATCAATTTCGGGGACTGGGACTACGCTTGGAGGTAGGTCCATGGAATCAGTCTTCCCGAATCAGTCCGGAAATCTCCAAGTCAAGGAATCCCGAAAATGGGTACCGGGATTCCATTTGAGACTTGCACTAAGCACCTGCTGTCGTGTTTCATCGACGGGTGACGAGGGTCGTCTAAGCAGTGTTAGTGGGTTAGCATGCTAGGACGCAGCTGACTGAGGTGACTCGCGGGAACCGTCTTACGGAGGACCTTGAGTATGGTCAGCAAGGTATGACGTGTAGTCCCGGTTCCAACGGTACAGGCCAAGTCCTTTGACTTGAGGAATTGCTCAGTTTACCTGTACGTTAGGGCTGTATCTTAGATATGGTGAGAGATTGCCAGAATTCTCTTTGGTAGTCATAAGCCATGTCTAGCACAGTTCTGGTGTGCAAAGTGACAGTAGTTTCCAAGAAAGGATCTGTCTCCTGTCAATAGGTTTTGGCAGTTGAGTCTCATGTATACTCTAGGTCTTGTCCCTAAAACTATGACCACAGTGACTGAACAGAAGGGAAGGATTCCCTTGCGGCGTTTAGTGAGGACAGACCGACACTTAGGTCCAAAATGGGTACCTGCATTTTCCGTGCCCTAGACTCTAAGTGATGAGACCGAGGACAGAAGGACAAGTGTACTGTTAGAGCCTAAATGTTCATCCCTGAATATTTCACCTAGTCTCTAGTGCCATGGACCGTTGCTAGATGGCCACCCATGGTAACGGAAGGATTCTAGGAATCCGACCAAGTCTAGCTGAAAGGTGAACCTAAAGAGTCACACACTATCCACACACATTTAGATATTTAATTAGGAATTAAATATTGGAGTGAAGGAATGATTAAATTGGATTTAATCGGGTCCTTTATTTTTCTTGGAGAAATAATTCCTTCTATTAGATATAAGGAATTAAATTGATAAATTAGATTTATCAAAGGGATTTATTTAATGGGCTTAAATAATATTTATATTTATTTTAGCCTCTTGGAAATATTTAAATAGGTTTTAAATATTCCATTAAATTAAATTAAATCAACGGTGAGATGAATGGGAGAGATGGATGGCTAGGATTATTTTGACTAGGTCAAAACACTACTTTGACTAGGACTTTGACTAGGTCAAAATCCTAGTCAAAATAGGGTTCTTGAAAGAGGAGTTTAAAGAGGATTAGACTCCTCGTCTATATAAACCCCTAGCATCCTACAAGTTGAAGGATGATGAAACTCCAACACACACACAACACACACACACTTTTCGGCTCTCTCTCCCCTCTATCTCGTCCGCCCTCTCTCTCTCACACACTCCAAGAAAATTATTTTCTCTTAGTTCTCTTGTTCTTGGAACATTAGAACTTTGATGAATCAATACCATTAATTCATAATGTGTTATTGATTCATCCACTCCAAAATATAAACTTGTTCGTTGCTAGCACGACGTGCAAGATACGTGGGTGGATCGTGTGTCACGATTTGGAGGGTCTCAAGAACGAGATCTTGGTGCAAAACAGGGAACAACGCGTGTAGCCGTTGAAGACGAAAACGACAACGGGTAGGTCTCGTTTATGTTTTTCGTCCCTTTTAATTTTCTACCCTATGGCCTCCATGATTCTTTTATGTTTTATTATTCATGAGATACACCGAACACCCGAAAATTTCAAAGGCACACCCTTTGAAACGTGTTCTTTAATTTAAAAGCATGTTTAAATTCTATATTTAATTTTAATTATACCGCGCTTCCGCATTCGCGCTTTTCCCGGGACGATCCACAATTTCTTTCAGGTTCTCCTATGGTGGATGATGCAGAGAGGTTTCTTCATTGTGGTCTTCAAAGGGGGTCGCATAGCGGGGGTTCTGTGTGGTTCGTCTAGGTCTACCAGCCATCACTCTATCGAAAGGGGAAGTGAGGAGTTGGTATTTCGGCCTAAAGGTCAAAAGGGAATCTTAGATGGAATGATAATTTGCACATAAGCAAAAAGATTTATACTAGAATGAACAATCAACACATAAACCGTAATAAAATCCTATCTCATAAGTAAGAACATATGATAATTACTTAGTATCTTTGTCTTAGGCTACACGAAGGTAAACTTAGCATCTTATCAGTGGACATGCAAGTCCATTATTAGCTGAAAATTTAGAAAAGGTAAGAAAGGAAACAATCAGGTCTAGTATTCGAAACCTATTCAATCTATGTCCTCTTCATTCTAGTCTCAGTCCTAGTCATACGAATCTACTCCACCACGTCTCCACCCATGGAACCCTCATCATGTTCATTCTCATTCTCCTCTGGGTCCTCCTCGGGCTCTTCTACACCTTGGGCTGCTACAAGGTCATCAATAGTCTCCCTCAAGTGAAGTACTTCGTGTTGTAAAGCATGTTTAGCTTGCATTAAGTCCCTATTCTCGGCATGCAGTTGTTCCACCTGGGCTTTGCTAGAATGTATTTGTGTTCTAGTCTCCCTTCTAGCTTGATAATTCCTTTTACTTGTTCTTTACAGCGAAGATCTAACCTTATTGCATCGTCCCTCCAGTTTTCATTTTCTTTTCGACTTTTATCGAGAAGTTTTTGCAGCTCTAACTACTGCTTTTGCCAAGTCCCCACAATGCCCTAACACAGCCATCATTCAGTCGGTCATGTCTCCAGAAGGGTTGGGAAATCTCTCTGAGCTAATGTGCGTGATCTCCCAAATGACTCCATACCTGCACATATAGGATGACGACCTATGTGAGTTATCCAGTAGGGTTACTATTTGCATTGATTCCATTATTATTCTTACTACAACTACTTTAATACTTAGCTAATTATAAACTACCAGTAAAATGTAATAACGAGTTGAGGCAATGATCTCTAACGTCTCGCCAAGAATTCTAGGTGGCGCCTCAAATCAGTAGTTCATTCCCTCCAAAACTCCAGAACATAGAAGTTACATCCCAAATGTCTTCATTTAAGTCCAATTTACTAACCCAAGACCATAAACCGACGCTCTGATACCACTAAATGTCACGCCTTGAATTTGAGACATGTCGCGGCAGCATCACTCAATCGAAACAATTTTTTTTTTTTTTTTTGGTGATACTAAGCCAACAGTAAACAATCTCGAATACCTGTGATCTTTGAAGAGAAATACCGAAACCATTATTCGAATAAATAAAGCCAATAAATCCTTAATTGAAATAATTCGAAACTAAAGGCAAAATCCTTATACAGCAAAGTCAATTAACATATAATGAGTAAAAAAAAGATCCTTGAGAATTAAACATCTAAGGTAATCACATCCCAATATTGTTTCTCGCCCGTCCCTTCCTCTAACTCATCTGAAAGACATATTATACGTACAGGGAATGAGCGACTAATCGCCCAGTAAATGGATTTTCCTTTCTATCAGCTTGAGCACACATAATTATATAATATCATTAAGCAAGTAAAATTCGGTTATTGAGCATGTTAAAGGAAACGAGTACAAGAATAGTTCGAAACATTTAAATTGCATGTAGAATATACATTCACATTGAAACCAATAGAACATACACTTGCAATCTACTTAGAGTGGCTCCGATATGGCAAACTACCAAAGTTTGACAAAATAGGATTTCTTGTATGCTTGAAAATATTAAAGTCCATTGGTTTAACTAATCAGTTCCTTAACTTTAGATCCCGTTAAGGTGGACGAGATGCCGTTTTAGCCTACGACTAGGCCCCACTTAACACCAATAGGAGGGTCAGAACATATTACCATAGCCTTAGCCATGCCCTGCTTAACACTAGTAGGTGGGTCAGAAATATTGTCACTACCACGGTAGTGCCTAACTTAACACCAATAGGCAGGTCAAAATTATATCGAGACTAGCCCCTAAGCCCAATTTGGTCTTAATAAATTCCAAGGAACAATTTAAATCACACTTGTACTAAATGATAACAAAAAGTTGCAAGATTTCAACTGAGAACACATATATTAAATGAAGGTAAAAACATATTTATGCACAACACAACATTACATAAATATATGTAAATAAGCATGCTAAACAAAAGAGAAAAAATCGGAATATATATACGTATAAATATTAAAGAGGTATTTGAAATCAAATTCTTGATACGAGTAATAATTTTTAGAAGAACACGATAGAAGAAAAAATCCACTTACCTATATCCATGGTTCGTCATAGTTGAAATCTAGTCCAAATGGCTTGTGTCCTAAAAATAAAATCATATATTATTTTTATCATTATTAACTATTATTGATCTATGTAACAGATGCACTACAGTATTCCCCTCGACATTTAGCAACTATACTAATCAACGGATGGGGGATTATCTTATCAGTAATTATAAGCAATGTTTTCGGCCACCACTGTGCACTACTACAGTTTGAAATCGGACAAATAAAACAAGGTAAAAGAATAAAAACAAAGCAAGAAACATGCACTCTAGCCTCTGCAAAAAAAAAATGATTGCACTAACAAACAATAATTGTTTAAGGGCCAAGATTTATCCCAAGGCTAGTCCCTCTTCAAGTGCACTCAAAGCACTAGGTGTATCCTACATATAATGTTATGATTAAAGAAAAGAACACTCACCTTTATTCACAGCCGACAGAGTACTCGTTCTTTCAATTTTAGCTTATTCCTGCTCACTTTCTTGTTATTTGACGTGTCAATGTTTCTCCCCCATTTCAATTCTCTAGTAAAGGCTCTCTCTATATATATGTAGCTTGTTTTACCCTAATTTGCATATATATAGACTTTAATACTTATCAACTTCTATATTACTCGATTCTTCCTATAAAACTAAAAGAGATTTATAATACATACTAATACACTAATTATAAATTCTAATTATATAATTATAAGACTAACAAATTATTCTATTTATCTGAGAAAAAGGAGTATTATGTCGTGGCATGCTTAAATAAAATGATCTAAGTACTATCTCTATTACCAACACTAATGAGATTATATCATAACATGATTAATGAAATGACGACTATATTTATATTTAACCTACCTCGTGAGTCACGATGGTCAATCCCTCCTTTGAATTCTGTTCTTTGGAACCATCCGAATTTTCCAAAATTGACGACTATGTCAATTTGATTATAACTTATAAGTTAATCTATTGCCCTAATAAATATTACTAGTAACTTATGCTCTACGATGAAAGAATGATGTCGAGTATCACACCCATCGTTGACTCGGCGTCTATGTTTAATACTCGAGACTACGCACGCCTCATTGCATCGACGCAGGAAACCATTTCCTGCTCGATGAACCACTGTGGCCACATGTTTAAAACAATATGAACGTGTCTCCGTGTGCATAGGGGATACCTCTGTCACATACTGAGGGGACAGATCCTCTTCTCGAAACCCACTATCCTCGCGACACATTCTGATGCACTGGACAAGGCTTATAATGAACATGTCTGTGATATGATCACCTCTCTCCAGATCCAAGATACAGACATCGTGTGCACATGACTCTTGTGGTTCCACAAGTCTGACGACTACTCCTCTATTGTCAAAATTGGAAAAATCCAATCATACAGACCAAGCCTCCAAAGATTCCATATGATGATCCCCACGAGTCAGCTCAGTCAGTTCGACCCCTGTCAATCAACCTACCAAGATCGTATAGGCGTCCCATGCCTGTCGCCAATGAAACACGACACTCATCCTATGAATACGACTCTTGATGCAAGTCTCTATAGGATTCTCGAGGTTCTCGACTTGGAACATTTCAGACCAACCTTTTATCAGTTAGTTTCATAACCACCATCCAATGCGTTACCCAACTGCATGAGTTGTTAACTTTGTCTGTGGACTTTGTTGTGATATATGTAAAAGGACATTTTAACATATGGAAATGAGCACAACAAAGACAGTACCAATGGTAATGAATACTCATTTTATTCATTGCATAATAGTACATTATATCGAGTTGTCAACTAGATTACAAATTGCTAAACTAATTGGCTTTCTGGTCACATATTCTAATAATCTCCCACTTGACCTAAAGCCAATCACCCATTAACCTCAAACCTATCTTATCCTAATGTTGAGTATGGGCAATTTGTGATACCGGCTTAGTAAGTGAATCTGCTTTGTTTTCTGCCGAGCTGACTCGGTTCATCCGAACGTCACCTCTGTTAATCATGTCCCTAGGCAGATGGTAGCGTCTACGAATATGCTTCGGTTGGTGATAAGATGTCGGTTCCTTTGCTTGTGCTACCACCCCATTGTTATCACACAAACTACTGACTCAACAATACTAGGCACTACACCCAACTCTTGGATGTAGTTCTTCATCGAAACCGCCTCCTTAGCAGCTTCCAAAGCTGCTATGTATTCAAACTCTATGGTGGAGTCCACTCTGGTAGCCTGCTTGGAACTCTTCCAAGCAACCTCGCCACCATTTAGTCTGAACACGAAACCAGACTGAGACTTCGCATCGTCGTTGTCCGACTTGAAGCTAGCGTCGCTATAACCTTCCAATATCAATTCTCCACCACCGTAGATCAAGAACATGTCCTTAGTCCTTTTGAGGTACTTAAGGATGGTCTTGACCGCACTCTAGTGTGCCTCCATGGCACATGCCTGATATCGACTTGTTACGCTCAAAGCAAAAGCTACATTAGGTCTAGTGCACTGGACAACATAGTGAATGCTTCCTACGGCTGAGGCATATGGGATGTCCGACATCCGCTTAAGGTCCTCATCATTCTTAGGAGACTGCTTCTTGGACAGCTTAATTCCATGGCTCATAGGACGGAATCCTCGTTTTGAGCCCTCCATCTTGAATCTCCTCAAGACCTTCTCAATATACAAGGACTGGGCCATTCCTCACATTCTTCCAGATCTATAGCTGTAGATCTTGATGCCAAAAATGTAGGATGCTTTGCCCATATCCTTCATGGATAATTGTGTTGACAACAAAGCTTTAGTGGTTCCCAACATCTTAGCATCATTCCCAATGAGCAAGATGTCATCCATGTAAAGCCCTAGGCACGCAACTGAGCTCCCACTGATCTTCTTGTATACACAAGGATTAGACTCATTCTTGATGAAATCATATCCCAGTATGACTTCATCAAAACGTATGTTCCAGCTTCGGGAAGCTTGTTTGAGGCCATAGATGGCCTTTGGAGACGGCAGACCTTCTCGTCTTCTCCAACAGATGTAAAACCTTTTGGTTGATCCATATAGATCTCTTCCTCTACGAAACCATTGAGGAAGGTGGTTTTCATGTCCATTTGCCTATTTCATAGGCATACCATGCTGCTATGGCAAGCAGTATCCGAATGGACTTAGCCATTGCTATGGGCGAGTAGGTTTCCTCAAAGTTGATCCCGGGTTGTTGAGTGTAACCCTTCCCCACAAGCCTGGCTTTGAAGGTTGTAACCTCCTCGTCATCTCCAAGATTACGTTTGTAGACTCATTTACACTCCAGGGGTTTTACTCCTTTGGGTGGGTCCACTAGGGTCCAAACTTGGTTTGCACTCGAGTTCATTTCGAATTTCATGGCCTCAAGCCACTTATTCGAGTCAATGTTCGACATTAATTCTCCGTACGTGTTTGGATCATTATCAATTGACTAGTCAGGCCTAGAAATCCGTACTTATCAGGTGGTTGGGATACTCTGGCCGACATACGAAAGACTGGAACATTATCAGTGGAAACTACAAGGTCAGATGTTGTTCCTGTTGTCTCATAAGGCATCTCACTTGAGTCCTCAAGGAGCACCTCATCGTGTCGACAATCCGATGGAAAATCCTTTTCCAAGAATACTGCGTTCCACGAGACAAAGATCTTTTTCTCGGAGGGATGATAGAAATAATACCCCGCAGTTTCTTTCGGATATCCGACGAACCTGCATAAACTAAATCTGGAGTCCAGTTTATCTCCCACTAATCTCTTGAGGAATGTGGGGCTTCCCCACACTTTCAAGTATTTGTAGGAGGTAGGCTTGCCATGCCATATCTCATATGGCGTCTGGGATATCCTCTTAGATGGCACCATGTTCAAAACTTTGGCAGCCGTCTCAAGAGCATATCCCTATATGGACAAACAGAGTTCGGTAAAACTCATCATGGATCGGACCATGTCCAACAAGGTCCGATTCCTCCTTTCAGATACACCGTTCAACTATGGTGTTCCAGGAGGAGTCCACTGAGAGAGAATTCCATCCTCTTTTAGATAATCAATAAACTTACCACTTAAATACTCTCCACCTCAGTCCGACCAAAGGTCTTTGATCTTGCGACCGGTTTGGTTCTCAATTTCAAGTTTGTATTCTTAAACCTTCCAAAGGCTTCAGACTTGTATCTCATAAGGTAAATATAACCATATCGTGAATGATCATCAGTAAAGGTTATGAAGTATGAGTACCCACCTCTTTCTTGAGTATTTAATGGTCCACAAGCCTTTGTATGGATCAAATCCAAAAGACCGTTGGCTAGCGTGCTTTGTCCAACAAAGGATTTCTTGGTCATCTTTCCCTTCAGACAGGACTCGCAAGTTGGTAAGTTGTCAACTCTTTGAGTCCACCAACCTCCTCATCCTATCTTTAGAGATATGACCTAACCTTACATGCCATATCTGTGGGTTATCTTGATTATCGTATTTACATTTGTGTTCGGCAGTTATAATCCAATTAGACTTTTGAAGTATGTACAAACCGTTTACCAATGTACTAAGCAGATGAGACACACCATCATTGATAATATAAAATCCGCTTTTATTAATGGTAAAAGAATAACCCTCATTGTCCAAGACGGGTCTGATACAATATTCTTAATCATGCTAGGTATATAGAAACAACCATTTAGTACTACCCTAATATGATGACTAATAGCTAACTCTATTGACCCTACGGCTTCCGTAGCAACGGCCTTGCCATCCCCTAACTTCAGGATTATATCATCTTTGGTTAGCTTTCTACTTCTTTGTAGCTCCTGCAAATTATTACAGATATGAGCACTACATCCAGTATCCAATACACATTAAGTAGAATTAGTTATCATATTTACTTCAACCACAAACATACCTGGATTGGAGAGGAGTTGTGGGCACTCTCTCTTCCAATGTCTCTTTCCTTGGCAATGCTGCAGACATCATTTGCCTTAGACCGCTGAGAACCTCAAGCCTTCCCTTTCCCTTTGGCCATTCCTACTGGGGCAACAAGGGCGCTAGAGAGTGCGGGCAGTGGCTCCAACTACTTTCCCCTTTCCCTTCTTCCTCTTCCAACGTCCGGCCCTCTTGTCATTCGCCTTGGAGGTTGAAGCCTCTCCTATCAATACCGATGGTGCAGACTGTAAGTCATTGCCTCGTATTGGACCAGCATGTTGATCAACTCATGAATGGACTTCTCAAGTCTGTTCATGTTGTAGTTGACAACAAATAGGTCATAGGACGGAGGAAGCGACTGAAGGATCACATCGATGTACATGTCATTGTTAAGCCCACCTTTTAGGTCCTCGAGCTTCTCTACTAGGGATAACATCTTGGCCCCATGACTCTGTATAGAAGATCCTTCAGCTAGCTTGGTGCCAAAAAATGCTTTTGTGGCGGCATATCTAATATATCTGTCCAGATGCTCATAAACCTCGTTCATGCAAAGCATTATGGCGGAGATGTTGTCCAGCCTATCATCTTGCTTCTGGATGTTGTTAGACATCGAAGCCAATATGATACTGCGTACTTTCTGGTTTTTCTCATGCCATTTCTCGAACGTCAAATGTTCTTCTGGCGTTGACTCCTCTGGCAAGTCGCTCGGTAGTGGCTCGTCCAAGACGTAGCCTTGGTTCTCGAAAGCGAGGACAATCCTCAATTTTTTTAGCTAGTCAGAATTGTTAATGCCATTCAATTTATTGGTCTCTAGTACCAATGGTTAAGGAGTTCTTAGACATATCTACATTTATAGAAATGTAAAGTAGAAATTAGTAAATCATGGTAATATTATAGTTCAAGTTGAAGACATGGTCTTTAAGTCTTTAACCCCTCCCTTTATTTCTACGAAATTCCACCACTCTCAAGTTGAGTTTTGGGAAACCATTTCCTAGTGGGCTCGGCATCCGTAAGCGTGATCTCCATGCCGTGTCTTTATGATTCACAAGAAGAAAACCTCATGGGAGATATTCAGTATCATTCTTATCCAATGAGATTCTCAAGATGTTTTGCCTCACTTCTTTGCATGATTCCGAGTACTCCAAGCGAACCACGTTACTCAGTGTTGGGCCCGACCCATCAACCAAATCATTCCTCAACTGCCGCCCCCCACGACTCGTGAGACAGGGAAATAGCGAGCGCAATCTCTTTGTTCACAACAATGGTGCAGCTTTCCCCTAGTCCAAGTGTGCTATGACTCATGAGACCACACTTGGGTACTGGTAGCTACCTCACCATATTGTTGTTGATCGAAGGCTTGGATGGATGAAAATAATTTTGATCCAAGTCCATTATGGGCCTAATATTCTATTTTGTCCAACCAAATAAGAGTTTGTTTTTGTTAATGACTGAGACCTCATCACATTAAATGTCTTTACATGCATAAATATCCAATATTCATAAAGCGATAAATAAATACACAACATGCAATAAAATATAGCATAACCCCTGTTAGGATGATCACAAGCCCAACCTATGCGACCCACTTAACCCGCAGTGAGTCTATGGTCTGTCTAGGGTGGTCCTACACTTTTATAAAATATAATTAACCCATTTTCATTTTAATAGCCCTTGTGGATCTTCTTGTTTTTTGCTTTAATGTATCACCTTGGGCCTCCATCAAACGTGGGCCTCCAACTCCGTGGGCTTCTTATCATTACAAACTAAAACCTCACCAAAAACCTAACTACTCTCATCATAGGAATGGTAATACATGGAAAAGAGAAAATAAGCAAGGCTTAACATCATCAGGTGAAAAATCGAGAGATGAGAGTCCCAAAACAAGAGGTACGCAGGCCCCACCGGATAGAAATGTAAATGCCATACATTCTTTCACAAGGTCTAAGGCTCTTGTGATCATCCCGTGTTGATCCCACAATGCACAATTATATCAAATAATCATCCAACATAGATACACAAAATATCCAAGTGATGTCCAACATAAAAAATCATAAACATATAGATGATGTACAAGCCTCAAAATTTAAATCTAATAGACACCACACACAATGCATCCAATGCATGTTGAAAACCCCACATTAATTAAGCAATTTGATTATAGGAAAAATTCAATAATTCCAAAATCAAATTTGAAAAACTAATTCATTTTCAAGAAATATGCAGAATTTATCTGAAAATTAAATTTTCAGAAAAGTGTCGAAAATCGACACAGAACAGCCCAACCGTCATGCCATCTCCCCGGCCGCACGCACTGGTGCGCACGCGTCAATGCCCCGCGCTGGCGTGGCCTGCAGCCAGCGCGGGCCCGCGCGCACAGGTAGAAGCCCAGCGCTCGTTGTGCATAACGTGATGTGTGCTGCTGCCCTTGCCAGCAGGCACGCTAGCTAGGCTGAGCACAGACGTTTGCCCGCACACGCCCGACTGCATGCCCACCAACTTGTGGTCGACCAGCAGGGGTGGCAACCAATCGCTGCCACTGTTGTTTCATTTTTGTTCATATCGGGGTTTTTCGTTTCTAATTTCAGCATATATAGATATAAAATATCTAAAAATAAATATACAATTTTTAGAGATCCAATTCATAAAAATCATACACATGATGTCTACTAAATTTAAACACTTAAACAAGTTCATCAATCTATATGTTTATACATACAAACATGCTCATAAATCCGTAAACGCAAATAAAACATACTAAGTATATAGATCTATGGCTCCTTACATCGAACCGAGCTCTGGTAGCACGATCGAAAAGGAGTAAATGAGTTTTTTAAAAACATTATCAAAAGGATCCCAAGGGGTGTACCCTTGGGTACTCAACCGGGCATTCGATATAGAATACGATAGTAAATAACAACATATCATATAGAGCACATAGGTACTAAATGAAAGAAACTACAAGACCATAAAACCGAATGTTCCCTTTGTAGTTTTCTAGTGCATGGCTACGAGCGTTGTTCCACGGTCGGAAACGTTCACATAAGTTCAAAACTATGAACTCTCTAACATAGTCCACACCACATCGGGAGAGATCTCGTTTTTCTTGCTAGAGGAAAACGGATCTAGAGGATGAGATCCAAGAAGGGAATACACTATCAAATTAGTGTTCCTTCTTGATCTTACTTTGTTCTTAAATTGATACTAGATCAATAAAGCAACAAAGAGGATTTAGAGAGTAGTGAGAGAGGAGCCGAAATCTATTCTATTTTAGAGAGCGTAGAGAGTGTTCTTCTTTTTTCCTAGAAAAAGATGAATATTGGATCTCTTATCTTTGATGATAGCATATACACATATATATACTTTATTAATGTGATTATTGGAATGTGTCTAGGCTCATCCAAGGATGTCTAGATACATTCCAATCAATCCCATTAATCTTCAATCAAGCTTACCATTTCATAAGGTATGATTTAATCGTACAAAGTGAAAGAGGCTTGATCGGAATTGATTTGTCTCATTATAAAAGAGAGAAGTCAACTAGTCATCAAAGGCTCTCATGGCCGATTTTTAGTGCTTCCAAAAGAAGCAAAATTCTGCCTTCCCATTTTAGAAGAAGTCCAACTTCTTCTAATTCCAAATGTGGATTTAACACCTCTCTTGGGTCAAGATTAATGGATAATATTTTATTGTAATTCAATTACAATAATCCCAGGAATTAAATCCAATTTAATTCATGGTACAATTAACTAATTTCCATTAATCTTTTAATCCAATTAAAAGATCCAAGCTTTGGTTCTCTACTTAATTGAAAAATCTCATTTAAAGATAAAACGAGGGCCCAATACAATCTCGGCCCGTCCATCCAATGGACAATCCCTTAAGCAATCTAATTACTTATCATCCTCTAAAATTGACCCCAAGTTAATTCCTTCACCTCTTCGGTGAATTGTGTGTGACCCTTTAGGTTCACCCTCAGCTAGACATGGGCTTGTGTCTAACAGGAGCCGATCATCATGGGTGGCCATCTAGCAGCGGTCCATGGACTAGAGACTAGGTGAATGTTGGCGTGAACATTTAGGCGCCAATTCGGTATGGGTACGGTCCTTCCATCTACCGTCTCCCGGGTTTATCGAATTTGACGTCGGTTCCCATTCTTTACTAGGCATCTATGCTTAATAGTCGAGACTACGCATACCTTATCGCATCGATGCAGGAAACCATTTCCTTCTCGATGAACCACTGTGGCCACAGGTTTAAAGCAGCATGAACATGTCTCCGAGTGCATAGAGATACCTCTGTCACATACTGATAGGGGACGAATCCTCTTCTTGAAACCTACCATTCTCGCTACACATTTTGACTACACTGGACAAGGCTTACAGTGAACATGTCTGCAATGTGATCACCTCTCGCTAGATCCAAAGATACAACCATCGTGTGCACGTGACTGCCGTGGTTCATCAAGTCTAAGGACTACTCCCATACTATCAGAACCGGGCAAATCCAATCATGCCGACCAAGCCTCCAAGGCTTCCATATGATGATCCCCGCGGGTCAGCTCAGTTAGCTCGTCCCCAGTCGACCAACCAACCTAAAAACGAGCGTGGATCACTCGGGAGGGAGCGCAAAATGCGTAAGCGTGAATAATTAAAACAAGAAAATTTGAACATGCGTTAAACGGAATTAAAGAACACATTTAAGGGGTGTTCCTTTGAACCTCTCGGGCGTTCGGTGTATCTCATGAATAAGAAAAATAAAACATGCAATGTTCATGGTGGTATAGGGTTGCAACGAAAGAAACACGCAAGGAACGTGACATACCCGTTGTAGTTTTCTTCATAACGCTACACGCGTTGTTCCTCATTTTGCCACCAAGATTTCAAGTTAGGAACCCTCTAAATCGTCCATGCAGTCCGCCGGATCTTGATCCCCGTGCTAGCAAGAAATCAAGACAAATATGGGAGGACAAATCGCCCTAGCATTATGAATTAACGTGATCGATTTGCCTAGAATTCACTTGTATCAAAGACAAGGAACTAGAGCATCTTGGAGTGAAGAGAGGAAGGGGACAAGAGAGAGAGAGATGTCGTGTGTGTGTGTTTGTATGTGCATGAGATATCACCTTGTGTGTGTGTCTTTATGAGAATTTATAGGAAAGGAATTCTCCTATTCCTTTTTTCAAAACTCTCATTAAGAGGCATAGGTTAACTAAGATTTTGACCTAGTCAAATCCCTAGTCAACTTAGGCTAAAGACTAAGTCAAACTCTAATCTTGACCCTTCATCTCTCCATTCAATCTCGTCCGTCCATCACTTGATGGATTTTTATGGAATATTTAAATCTAATTTAAAATAATCCATTGGGCTTTTAATAATTAAATATTTATTTTGGGCCCATTTCTTCAATTCCAATAAATCCTATTTATTAGTTAATTCCATTTAATCTAATTAAATGAATTAACAATCCAAGAAAAGGGAACCAATTTAATCTAATTAAATTGTTCTATCTCCCGGAATTAATCCCAAATTAATTCATCGATTACCGATGGATTGTGTGGGACTCTTTAGGTTCACCCTCAGCTAGACTTGGCCGAATTTCCAATCATCCTATGATGGAATTCGTCCGTCACCATGGGTTGCCGTCTAGCAACGGTCCATGGCACTAGAGACTAGGTGAATATTATGGAGTGAACATTTAGGTTCTTTCAAGTATGCTTGTCCTTCCGTCTACCACCTCACAGTTATAGTCTAAGGTGTGGACCTTAGATGTCGGTACACATTCTTGACTAAAGCTTGGCTCGTTCACACCAAATGTCATAGGGATCTCATCCCATTGTTCAGTTACTGTGGCCACAGATTTACTGGAGGACGAGTCTCAGAGTGTAAGTGAGACATCACTATCAATCCTTTTGACAGGAGACGGATTCTCTGTTAGGACCTACTGTTCACACTACACACTTTGACTGCACTAGATAGGGCATATGACAACTGAGTCTCTTAACTTGGTAGCCTCTTGCCAAATTTAAGATATGTTAGAATAGGTGACCATGTAAGCCAATTTTGGCGGGTATATGTAACCTATGTCTAGACAATTATGGGTGTTTCGATAAATCATTGATGAATAAAGAAGTGAATTTTCATTTGGCATTACTTTGTTTGTGTTCACTTTTCTATATCTGTTCACTACGCAAAACAAAGCCCACGGACTGAGAATCAATTTCGGGGACTGGGACTACGCTTGGAGGTAGGTCCATGGAATCAGTCTTCCCGAATCAGTCCGGAAATCTCCAAGTCAAGGAATCCCGAAAATGGGTACCGGGATTCCATTTGAGACTTGCACTAAGCACCTGCTGTCGTGTTTCATCGACGGGTGACGAGGGTCGTCTAAGCAGTGTTAGTGTTAGCATGCGAGGACGCAGCTGACTGAGGTGACTCGCGGGAACCGTCTTACGGAGGACCTTGAGTATGGTCAGCAAGGTATGACGTGTATTCCCGGTTCCAACGGTACAGGTCAAGTCCTTTGACTTGAGGAATTGCTGAGTTTACCTGTACATCAGGGCTGTATCTTAGATATGGTGAGAGATTGCCAGAATTCTCTTTGGTAGTCATAAGCCATGTCTAGTGCAGTTCTGATGTGCAAAGTGACAGTAGTTTCCAAGAAAGGATCTGTCTCCTGTCAATAGGTTTTGGCAGTTGAGTCTCATATATACTCTAGGTCTTGTCCCTAAAACTGTGGCCACAGTAACTGAACAGAAGGGAAGGATTCCCTTGCGGCGTTTAGTGAGGACAGACCGACACTTAGGTCCAAAATGGGTACCTGCATTTTCCGTGCCCTAGACTCTAAGTGATGAGACCGAAGACAGAAGGACAAGTGTACTGTTAGAGCCTAAATGTTCATCCCTGAATATTTCACCTAGTCTCTAGTGCCATGGACCGTTGCTAGATGGCCACCCATGGTAACGGAAGGATTCTAGAATCCGACCAAGTCTAGCTGAAAGGTGAACCTAAAGAGTCACACACTATCCACACACATTTAGATATTTAATTAAGAATTAAATATTGGAGTGAAGGAATGATTAAATTGGATTTAATCGGGTCCTTTATTTTTCTTGGAGAAAAATTCCTTCTATTAGATATAAGGAATTAAATTGATAAATTAGATTTATCAAAGGGATTTATTTAATGGGCTTAAATAATATTTATATTTATTTTAGCCTCTTGGAAATATTTAAATAGGTTTTAAATATTCCATTAAATTAAATTAAATCAACGGTTGAGATCAATGGGAGAGATGGATGGCTAGGATTGTTTTGACTAGGTCAAAACACTACTTTGACTAGACTTTGACTAGGTCAAAATCCTAGTCAAATTAGAGTTCTTAAAGAGGAGTTTAAAGAGGATTAAAACTCCTCTTCTATATAAACCCCTAGCATCCTACAAGTTGAAGGATGATGAAACTCCAACACACACACACAACACACACACACACGGATTCTCTCTCCTCTCTCTCGTCCGATCTCTCTCCCTCTCCAAGAAATATTTCTGGTTCTTTTTTGTTCTTGGAAACATTAAGAACTTGATGAATCAATACCATTAATCTATAATGTGTTATTGATTCATCCACTCCAAAATATAAAACTTGTTCGTTGCTAGCACGACGTGCAAGATACGTGGGTGGATCGTGTGTCACGATTTGGAGGGTCTCAAAGACGAGATCTTGGTGCAAACGGGGAACAACGCGTGTAGCCGTTGAAGACGAAAACGACAACGGGTAGGTCTCGTTTATGATTTTCGTCCTCTTTTATTTTTCCAACCCTATGGCCTCCATGATTTATTTTATATTATTCGTTCAAGAGATACACCGAACGCCCGGGAAATTTCAAAGGCACACCCTTTGAAAACGTGTTTAATTTAAAGCATGTTTAAATCGCATTTATTTTTTAATTATACCGCGCTTCCGCATTCGCGCTTTTCCCGGGACGATCCACAATTCCTTTTCAGTGGTATCAGAGCCCGGTTCGGTGTATAGGCCTAGGGTTTATGTGCGTTTTTAAGCATGAAACGTGTTTTGAGCATGTTTTAATTAAATCTTGATTTTCTTGATTATTAAAGCATGTTGTTTTATTGCTTTAATTCGTGTGAAATTCTGAATATTGGTATTTTCTGTTTTTCTTGGGAAACGGAAAATTTGAACTGAAAAACGAGAAACGCCACAGCCGGCCAGCCGGGAAGGCTGGCCGTGCGCAGCCGAGCGCTGCCGGCAGGCAGACGCGCGCAGGCAAGGGTAGCCTGCGCGCGCCCGCCCAGCCGGCCGCGCAGGGGCAGCGCGCGCGCAAGGGGGCGCCTCCAGCCGCGCGCGCGGGCAGACGAGGGTGTCTGCGCGCGCGCGGCCGGTAGGCGCGCTCATGCGCGCGCGCGAGCCGCAAGGCTGGCGGCGGAGAGCTCGCGCGCGGACGGCACCAGGCGCCGCGCGCACGCAGACGGAGGCGTCTGCGCGCGCGCGCCCGGCGGGCGTGCCCAGTGCGCGTCTGCGCGCGCGCACTGCGCACAGCGCAGGCTCGCGGCTGGCGACCAGCAGGCCGTACCGCGCGAGGCAGAGGAGCCTGCGCGCGCGCGACGGCTGCCGGAACACCAGCCGCGCAGCGCCTGCCGGCCAGGCGCCGCGCGCACGCAGGCAAGGGGCCTGCGCTCGCGCGCCCGGCCAGGCAGTGCCTGCGCACGCGCAGGGGCGGCAGGCTGGGCTGCTGCCCTGCGCGCGGGCCGGCCGGCTGCTGCTGGTGCGCGCCGGCGGGTGCCTGCAGCTAGGGTTTCTTGAAACCCTAGCATTATTTTATTCATTTTATTTTACTTTTCAGTTTTAATTTTGAATTAATTCTGAAATTCATTTTTGGGTTCATTTGCCTAAATTCCTAAAGACATTATTTTAGGAGTAAAATAAATGGATTTGGAATCCCGGGATTATTTTACTTAAAATAATGAGGAAAGTTTCCTAAAACGAGAAAAATATTATTACCAATATTTGTGTTTTATTTTTCACACGTTGCGCACATGATCATTTATTTCTGTTTTGGATTATTATGATTGGAAATCATGAATATTGGTATATTGTAATTATGTGATTGGATCATGTGATTATGTGTGTTGGATGGAAATGGATGCACGAGCCCTAGCCGGATGTATGGTTTAATTTTCTGTTGGCCTGTGTGCCTCTTTAACTGCTTTCTCTTCTCTCTTCTAGTGCCTTGGAATAATAAGCTTTCTACCTCCCTCCTTATGTACTCCCCCGGGTTTTCGCTGGGGTTTCTACTTTTTAATATGTAATGAGAGTAGACTAGGAGTGAGGTTTCCATTTTTTGTAATTGGTGGAGAAGAAGGAAGGACCACATGGAGAGCCCAGACCGGAGTCCCTTGGCGTTTCCATGAAGTGAAGAAAGAGAAAAAGAGACCAAAGGCCCATCAGCATGATGATTGGGTTACTATTATTGTAATAGTATAGGACCAACCCTAGATTGACCATAGATCCACTGCGGGCTCAAATAGTCGCATAGGATTGGCTCGTGATCATCCAACAGGGGCGTGCTAGGCTTTAATTTTGCATGTGGTTATTATGATGGATGAATGGCTTTTATTTATCATATAACTGCTATGGATGGATTTATTTTATGCATTATGGATAATGTATGCATTATATTATGAGATCTCGGTCATTCACTACTCTCACATTGTTGGACCAATGTTGAAATATTAGACCCTAGATAAAGTGGACATGAAACTCTAGAGTTTGTCCATGCCTTCCAATATATGGCACAGTGAGGAAGCTGTTTTAGGTCAATAGCGTGGTCTCACGAGTCGTGGCACGTTATTGTACTTAAAAGAAGCTGCATTGTGTCATGAACGAAAAATGGGCTGCGTTACCTGTCTCACGAGTCGTGGGGGTACTAGTGGGTCCATGGCTCGGTCGATTGGGTCGGGTCTAACGCCCCAATTAGCATGATTCGCTTGGAGTCCTCGGGATCTGCAAAAGGGTGATAATCTTGGGAATCTCGTGGAACGAGAATGGTATGGAATACCTCCCAACAGGATCTTTTCCATGCGAATCGTAAAAGCGGGGTATGGGAAAAAATCGCTGTGGATCCCAAGCCCACTAGGAAAGGATTTCCCGAAAATCACGTTTGAGAGTACCGTGTTTTCGTATAAATAGTGGGAGATTAAATGACTAAAGACCAAGCATTTAATTATTTCATCAACCACCGTTTTATTTCTGCTGATCGCGCTGTTGTTTTCTAAATGTAGATTTTAAAATGTCTAAGAACCCACTATCAACCATTCTTGAGACAAACAAATTCAATGGAACAAATTACAACGATGTTGCGCAATCTCAGGATAGTCCTAGATACGAGAACCAAGGCTACGTCATGGATGAGCCTCTCCCTAGGACCTTACCGGAAGGATCCACGCCAGAAAACGTGAGACGTTCGAGACTGGCATAAGGATAACCGGAAGGTCCGTAGCATCATACTTGCTTCGATGACCAATGAGATTCAGAAGCAATATGAAAGGCTAGACGATGTCCCTTCCATTATGCTCGCCTTAAGGATTGCTATGCAGTCCCGGACCGGCATACTAGGTATGTCGCGACCAAGGCGTTCTTTGGAACTAAAATGACAGATGGATCCTCTGTACAAGAGCATGGGGTTAAAATGCTTACCCTAGTGGAAAAGCTCGAGGACCTAAAGGCAGGTCTCGATAATGAAACGTACATAGATGTGATCCTTCAGTCACTCCCACCCTCCTGTCGACCAATTTATCGTCAACTATAACATGAATACACTTGAGAAGGGCATTCATGAGTGATCAATATGTTGGTGCAATACGAGGCAACGACTAAGAAGTCCACGCCTTCGTATTGTTTGGAGGTGCTTCAACTTCCAAGACGAAAGGCAAGGGTGCCGGACGTTGGAAAAAGAAGAAGGGGAAGGGCAAAGCCTCATAGCAACTACGAACACTCAGAGTGTTTCCCATTGCCAAAGAGGGGAAAGGCAAAGGAAAGGGAAAGGTTGTCTCCAAGCAACAGTCAAAGGCATATGACATATGTATCAACTGCCGTGAGAAAGGGCATTGGAAGAGAGAGTGCCCCAAACTCTTCTCAAACCAAGGTATATATGTGCTTGAGGTTAATATGGTCACTAATTCTGCCTCTTGGTTGGATACCGGCTGTGGAGCTCACATTTGCAATGATTTGCAGGTGCTGAAAAGAAGCAGAAAACTAAGTAGCGGGGACATGATCCTGAAGCTCGGAAATGGCAAGGCCATCTCGGCAGAAGCAGTAGGATCCGCCACTTTAGTATTAGTGATACCATTAGCATAGAATTAGAGCAAGTTTATTTTGTACCTAGTATGATTAAGAACATCATTTCCATTCCATTGTTGGACAATAGTGGTTATGAGTCAGAATCAATAAAAATTGCTTTTATTTGATGAGGTGTGGAATTGTCATCTACTTGGTACATTGCACAACGGCTCTATATCTTGCAACAAACGAATTTCGTTCTAACGCTCAAACACAAACGGAAATTAGATAATAACGGGAACGCACGTCTGTGGCACGCTAGGCTAGGTCACATATCCCAAGATAGATGAAAAGGTTGGTAGACTCAAAGAACCTAGAGGTTGGGACTTGAGTGATCTACCAACTTGTGAGTCTTGTCTAAGAGGGAAAATGACCAAAAAAGCCCTTTGTAGGACAAAGCAGGCTTGCCACAGGTCTGTTGGACTTGGTCCATACAGACGTATGTGGACCACTAAGGACGCAGGCCGAGGTGGTTCTCCTACTTCATAACCTTCACCGATGATCATTCACGGTACGGTTATGTTTACCTGATGAGGTACAAATCTGAAGCTCTGAGAGTTTAAAGAATCAGGCTTAAGTGGAGAACCAGACCAACTGCCAAAATTAAAGTCCTACGGTCAGACCGAGGCGGTGAATACCTTAGTGCCGAATTCCTAGATTATCTAAAAGAAAATGGTATAAATCGGAATGGACACCTCCCGGAACACCACAGTTAAATGGCGTCTCTGAAAGGAGGAACCGAACCCTGTTGGACATGGTTCGGTCCATGATTGAGTTTTACCAAAATTGCCCTTATCGTTTTGGGGTTATGCATTAGAACGGCAGCCAAGTTGTTGAATTTGGCGCCTACCAGTGCATTGACCCAAACGCCCATATGAGATTATGGCACGCAAGCTGCGTCCTACAAACTACTTGAAAGTGTGGGTAGCCCCGCATACTCAAGAGGTTAGTGGGAGATAAGCTAGAATCCAGGTCTAGCCTATGCAGGTTCGTTGGATACCCTAAGAAACTGCGGGTTTACTTTTATGACCCTTTGGAACAAAAGGTATTTGTTTCAAGGAATGCATATTCTGGAGCAAGGCTTCCCAAAGGAATCCAACCTCATGAGCTGACCTTAGGAATCAAGTGATGGAACTCAGCCATCAAAATAGCGCGGAAACCTCACCAAGAGGATTCAGATTAATGAACGGAGGACTGACCAACCTAGAGAAGTCCAAACATGCTAGGCATGAAGGACAACCTCAAGAGAAAGGCCAGTCCCGGTCCCTGAACCGCCGGCTCGAACAGTCAGCGCCCACAGTCACCAACTGACGTTCCCGTCCTCCGTAGTCCACTAGAGAATCCAGACCTCCAGTGAGATATGGGTTTCTAGTGCGACCGATCTTCTGGATAACGATCCTAAGACATACGGGGAAGCGATGTCTGACATCGACTCCGGGAAATGGCTTGAGGCCATGAGACCGAAATGGACTCCATGAGCGAGAACCAAGTTTGGAGACTCGTAGATCCACCGAAAAGTGTTAAGCCAGTGGGCTGTAAGTGGGTCTACAAGCGCAAACTCGGCGTTGATGGAGAAGTCACAACCTTTAAGGCTAGGCTTGTAGCTAAGGATACACTCAACGACCCGGGGTCGATTTTGAGGATACCTACGCCAGTAGCCATGGCTAAGTCCATTCGATCCTGCTGCCATAGCAGCATGGTATGACTATGAAATATGGCAGATGGAGGTGAAAACCCTTCCTCAATGGTTTCGTTGAAGAAGAGATCTATATGATCAGCCGGAGGGTTTCACGTCACTGGAGAAGAACAGAAGTCTGTCGTCTCCAGAAGTCCCATCTATGGCCTCAAACAAGCATCCCGAAGTTGGAACATTCGATTTGATGAAGTAATACGGGATATGACTTCATCAAAAACGAATCCGACCCTTGTGTATACAAGAAGGTCAGTGGGAGCTCTATAGTGTTCCTAGTGCTTTACGTGGATGACATTCTGCTCATTGTAATGACGTCAGAATGTTAGGAAACAAAAAGCATGGTTGTCAACCAAGTTTTTCCAATGAAGGACTTGGGTGAAGCCTCCTACATCATAGGCATCCAGATTGTCAGGGACAGATCTAAAAGGATGTTAGGGCTCACCCAAAACTCGTATATGGAGAAAGTCCTAAAGAGATATCGAATGGACAACTCCAAACGAGGATTCTTCCAATGAGGCATGGGATCAAGTTATCCAAGAAGCAGTCCCCGCAGACTGATGAGGAACTTGAAAAAATGAAAGTCATCCCCTATGCTTCTGCCGTAGGTAGCATCCAATATGCGGTCCATTGCACCAGGCCTGACATTTGCATACGCTTGAGCGTGACAAGCAGATATCAGTCTTGTGCAGGAGAGGCCACATTGGAATGCCGTTAAGGGCATCCTTAAGTTACCTTAGGAGGACTAGGAAATGTTCTTGGTCTATGGCAATGGAGAACTTATTCTGGAAGGCTTTAGCGACGCTAGCTTCCAGTCTGATGACGATGATGCCAAGTCTCAATCGGATATGTATTCAAACTCAACGGAGGAGTAGTGGCTTGGAAAAGTTCCAAGCAAGCAACCACTGCTGACTCCACCACTGAGGCTGAATACATAGCAGCTTCAGAAGCTGCTAAGAAGCGGTTTGGATGGAAACTACATCCAAGAGTTGGGTGTGGTGCCTAGCATCGCCGAGCCCGTTGTCATCTTCTGTGATAACAACGGTGCAATAGCGCAAGCAAAGGAACCGAGATCTCATCACCGTTCCAAACACATTCTTAGACGCTACCATCTTCTTAGAGAAATGGTAGGAAGAGGTGACGTTCGTGATAGGAATGTGGATCGTCCCGGGAAAAGCGCGAATGCGAAGCGCGGTATAATTAAAAAATAAATGCGGAATTTAAACATGCTTTTAAATTAAAAACACGTTTCAAAGGGTGTGCCTTTGAAATTTCCGGGCGTTCGGTTGTATCTCATGAACGAATAATATAAAATAATCATGGAGGCCATAGGGTTGGAAAATAAAAGAGGACGAAAATCATAAACGAGACCTACCCGTTGTCGTTTTCGTCTTCAACGGCTACACGCGTTGTTCCCCGTTTTGCACCAAGATCTCGTCTTTGAGACCCTCTAAATCGTGACACACGATCCACCCCACGTATCTTGCACGTCGTGCTAGCAACGAACAAGTTTATGTTTTGGAGTGGATGAATCAACAACACGTTATGAATTAACGGTATTGATTCATCAAGTTCTAATGTTCCAAGAACAGAGACTAGTGGAATGTGTTTCTTGGAGAGAGAGAGACGGATGAGAGATGAGAGGGAGAGATCCGTGTGTGTGTGTTGTAGTGTGTGTGTTGGAGTTTCATCATCCTTCAACTTGTAGGATGCTAGGGTTTATATAGAAGAGGAGTTTTAATCCTCTTTAAACTCCTCTTTTAAGAACTCTAATTTGACTAGGATTTTGACCTAGTCAAAGTCCTAGTCAAAGTAGTGTTTTGACCTAGTCAAAACAATCCTAGCCATCCATCTCTCCCATTGATCTCAACCGTTGATTTAATTTAATTTAGGAATTTTTAAAACCTATTTAAATATTTCCAAGAGGCTAAAATAAATATAAATATTATTTAAGCCCATTAAATAAATCCCTTTGATAAATCTAATTTATCAATTTAATTCCTTATATCTAATAGAAGGAATTATTTCTCCAAGAAAAAATAAAGGACCCGATTAAATCCAATTTAATCATTCCTTCACTCCAATATTTAATTCTTAATTAAATATCTAAATGTGTGTGGATAGTGTGTGACTCTTTAGGTTCACCTTTCAACTAGACTTGGTCGGATTCCTAGAATCCTTCCGTTACCATGGGTGGCCATCTAGCAACGGTCCATGGCACTAGAGACTAGGTGAAATATTCAGGGATGAACATTTAGGCTCTAACAGTACACTTGTCCTTCTGTCTTCGGTCTCATCACTTAGAGTCTAGGGCACGGAAAATGCAGGTACCCATTTTGGACCTAAGTGTCGGTCTGTCCTCACTAAACACCGCAAGGGAATCCTTCCCTTCTGTTCAGTTACTGTGGCCACAGTTTTAGGGACAAGACCTAGAGTATATATGAGACTCAACTGCCAAAACCTATTGACAGGAGACAGATCCTTTCTTGGAAACTACTGTCACTTTGCACACCAGAACTGTGCTAGACATGGCTTATGACTACCAAAGAGAATTCTGGCAATCTTCACCATACCTAAGATACAGCCCTGATGTACAGGTAAACTCAGCAATTCCTCAAGTCAAAGGACTTGACCTGTACCGTTGGAACCGGAATACACGTCATACTTGCTGACCATACTCAAGGTCCTCCGTAAGACGGTTCCCGCGAGTCACCTCAGTCAGCTGCGTCCTCGCATGCTAACCCACTAACACTGCTTAGACGACCCTCGTCACCCGTCGATGAAACACGACAGCAGGTGCTTAGTGCAAGTCTCAAATGGAATCCCGGCACCCATTTTCGGGATTCCTTGACTTGGAGATTTCCGGACTGATTCGGGAAGACTGATTCCATGGACCTACCTCCAAGCGTAGTCCCAGTCCCCGAAATTGATTCTCAGTCCGTGGGCTTTGTTTGCGTAGTGAACAGATATAGAAAAGTGAACACAAACAAAGTAATGCCAAATGAAATTCACTTCTTTATTCATCAATGATTTATCAAACACCCATAATTGTCTAGACATAGGTTACATATACCCGCCAAAATTGGCTTACATGGTCACCTATTCTAACAATCTCCCACTTGACCTTTAAAGCCAATCACCCATATGCCTAATCCCCATCTTCTCAAGATGTTGCGTATGAGCACTCTGCGACATAGGCTTTGTCAGCGGGTCTGCTGTGTTGTCTGCTGAGTTGACTCGGTCCATCCGAACGTCACCTCTTCCTACCATTTCTCTAAGAAGATGGTAGCGTCTAAGAATGTGTTTGGAACGGTGATGAGATCTCAGTTCCTTTGCTTGCGCTATTGCACCGTTGTTATCACAGAAGATGACAACGGGCTCGGCGATGCTAGGCACACACCCAACTCTTGGATGTAGTTTCTCATCCAAACCGCTTCCTTAGCAGCTTCTGAAGCTGCTATGTATTCAGCCTCAGTGGTGGAGTCAGCAGTGGTTGCTTGCTTGGAACTTTTCCAAGCCACTACTCCTCCGTTGAGTTTGAATACATATCCGATTGAGACTTGGCATCATCGTCATCAGACTGGAAGCTAGCGTCGCTAAAGCCTTCCAGAATAAGTTCTCCATTGCCATAGACCAAGAACATTTCCTTAGTCTCCTAAGGTACTTAAGGATGCCTTAACGGCATTCCAATGTGCCTCTCCTGCACAGGACTGATATCTGCTTGTCACGCTCAAAGCGTATGCAATGTCAGGCCTGGTGCAATGGACCGCATATTGGATGCTACCTACGGCAGAAGCATAGGGGATGACTTTCATCTTTTTCAAGTTCCTCATCAGTCTGCGGGACTGCTTCTGGATAACTTGATCCCATGCCTCATTGGAAGGAATCCTCGTTTGGAGTTGTCCATTCGATATCTCTTTAGGACTTTCTCCATATACGAGTTTTGGGTGAGCCCTAACATCCTTTTAGATTTGTCCCTGACAATCTGGATGCCTAGGATGTAGGAGGCTTCACCCAAGTCCTTCATGGAAAACTTGGTTGACAACCATGCTTTTGTGTTTCCTAACATTCTGACGTCATTACCAATGAGCAGACCACGTAAAGCACTAGGAACACTATAGAGCTCCACTGACCTTCTTGTATACACAAGGGTCGGATTCGTTTTTGATGAAGTCATATCCCCGTATTACTTCATCAATCGAATGTTCCAAACTTCGGATGCTTGTTGAGGCCATAGATGGACTTCTGGAGACGACAGACCTTTCTGTTCTTCTCCAGTGACCGTGAAACCCTCCGGCTGATCCATATAGATCTCTTCTTCAACGAAACCGTTGAGGAAGGCCGTTTTCACGTCCATTCTGCCATATTTCATAGTCATGACATGCTGCTATGGCAAGCAGGATCCGAATGGACTTAGCCATGGCTACTGGCGAGTAGGTATCCTCAAAATCGACCCCGGGTCGTTGAGTGTATCCTTAGCTACAAGCCTAGCCTTAAAGGTTGTGACTTCTCCATCAACGCCGAGTTTGCGCTTGTAGACCCACTTACAGCCCACTGGCTTAACACTTTTCGGTGGATCTACGAGTCTCCAAACTTGGTTCTCGCTCAATGGAGTCCCATTTCGGTCTTCATGGCCTCAAGCCATTTCCCGGAGTCGATGTCAGACATCGCTTCCCCGTATGTCTTAGGATCGTTATCCAGAAGATCGGTCGCACCTAGAAACCCATATCTCACTGGAGGTCTGGATTCTCTAGTGGACCTACGGAGGACGGGAACGTCAGTGGTGACTGTGGGCGCTGACTGTATCGGAGCCGGCGGTTCAGGGACCGGGATTGGCCTTTCTTGAGGTTGTCCTTCATGCCTAGCATGTTGGACTTCTCTATGTTGGTCAGTCCTCCGTTCATTAATCATGAATCCTCTTGGTGAGGTTTCCGGCGGCTATTTCTGATGGCTGAGTTCCATCACTTGATTCCTCAAGGATCAGCTCATCAGGTTGGATATCCTCTGGGAAGCCTTGCTCCAAGAATACTGCATTCCTTGAAACAAATACCTTTTGTTCCAAAGGGTCATAAAAGTAATAACCCGCAGTTTCTTTAGGGTATCCAACGAACCTGCATAGGCTAGACCTGGATTCTAGCTTATCTCCCACTAACTCTTGACGTATGCGGGGCTACCCCACACTTTCAAGTAGTTGTAGGACGCAGGCTTGCCGTGCCATATCTCATATGGCGTTTGGGTCAATGCACTGGTAGGCGCCAAATTCAACAACTTGGCTGCCGTTTCTAATGCATAACCCCAAAACGATAAGGGCAATTTGGTAAAACTCATCATGGACCGAACCATGTCCAACAGGGTTCGGTTCCTCCTTTCAGAGACGCCATTTAACTGTGGTGTTCCGGGAGGTGTCCATTCCGATATTATACCATTTTCTTTTAGATAATCTAGGAATTCGGCACTAAGGTATTCACCGCCTCGGTCTGACCGTAGGACTTTAATTTTGTAGTTGGTCTGGTTCTCCACTTCAAGCCTGAATTCTTTAAACCTCTCAAGAGCTTCAGACTTGTACCTCATCAGGTAAACATAACCGTACCGTGAATGATCATCGGTGAAGGTTATGAAGTAGGAGAACCCACCTCGGGCCTGCGTCCTTAGTGGTCCACATACGTCTGTATGGACCAAGTCCAACAGACCTGTGGGAAGCCTGCTTTGTCCTACAAAGGGCTTTTTGGTCATTTTTTCCCTCTTAGACAAGACTCACAAGTTGGTAGATCACTCAAGTCCCCAACCTCTAGGTTCTTTGAGTCTACCAACCTTTTCATCCTATCTTGGGATATGTGACCTAGCCTAGCGTGCCACAGACGTGCGTTCCCGTTATTATCTAATTTCCGTTTTGTGTTGAGCGTTAAGAACGAAATTCGTTTGTTGCAAGATATAGAGCCCGTTGTGCAATGTACCAAGTAGATGAGCAATTCCACACCTCATCAAATAAAAGCAATTTTTATTGATTCTGAACTCATAACCACTATTGTCCAACAATGGAATGGAAATGATGTTCTTAATCATACTAGGTACAAAATAAACTTGCTCTAATTCTATGCTAATGGTATCACTAATTACTAAAGTGGCGGATCCTACTGCTTCTGCCGAGATGGCCTTGCCATTTCCGAGCTTCAGGATCATGTCCCGCTACTTAGTTTTCTGCTTCTTTTCAGCACCTGCAAATCATTGCAAATGTGAGCTCCACAGCCGGTATCCAATACCCAAGAGGCAGAATTAGTGACCATATTAACCTCATCACATATATACCTTGGTTTGAGAAGAGTTTGGGGCACTCTCTCTTCCAATGCCCTTTCTCACAGCAGTTGATACATATGTCATATGCCTTTGACTGTTGCTTGGAGACAACCTTTCCCTTTCCTTTGCCTTTCCCCTCTTTGGCAATGGGAACACTCTGAGTGTTCGTAGCTGCTATGACGGCTTTTCCCTTCCCCTTCTTCTTTTTCCAACGTCCGGCACCCTTGCCTTTCGTCTTGGAAGTTGAAGCACCTCCAAACAATACCGAAGGCGTGGACTTCTTAGTCGTTGCCTCGTATTGCACCAACATATTGATCAACTCATGAATGCCCTTCTCAAGTGTATTCATGTTATAGTTGACGATAAATTGGTCAGGGTGGAGTGACTGAAGGATCACATCTATGTACGTTTCATTATCGAGACCTGCCTTTAGGTCCTCGAGCTTTTCCACTAGGGTAAGCATTTTAACCCCATGCTCTTGTACAGAGGATCCTTCTGTCATTTTAGTTCCAAAGAACGCCTTGGTCGCGACATACCTAGTATGCCGGTCCGGGACTGCATAGCAATCCTTAAGGCGAGCCATAATGGAAGGGACATCGTCTAGCCTTTCATATTGCTTCTGAATCTCATTGGTCATTGAAGCAAGTATGATGCTACGGACCTTCCGGTTATCCTTATGCCAAGTCTCGAACGTCTCACGTTCTTCTGGCGTGGATCCTTCGGTAAGGTCCTAGGAAGAGGCTCGTCCATGACGTAACCTTGGTTCTCGTAATCTAGGACTATCCTGAGATTGCGCAACCAGTCGTTGTAATTTGTTCCATTGAATTTGTTTGTCTCAAGAATGGTTGATAGTGGGTTCTTAGACATTTTAAAATCTACATTTAGAAAACAACGCGCGATCAGCAGAAAATAAAGACGGTGGTTTGATGAAATAATTAAATGCTTGGTCTTTAGTCATTTAATCCTCCCACTATTTATACGAAAACACGGTACTCTCAAACGTGATTTTCGGGAAATCCTTTCCTAGTGGGCTTGGGATCCACAGCGATTTTTCCCATACCCCGCTTTTACGATTCGCATGGAAAAGATCCTGTGGGAGGTATTCCATACCATTCTCGTTCCACGAGATTCCCAAGATTATTGCCTCACCCTTTTGCATGATCCGAGGACTCCAAGCGAATCATGCTAATTGGGCGTTAGACCCGACCCAATCGACCGAGCCATGGACCCACTAGTACCCCCACGACTCGTGAGACAGGTAACAGCAGCCCATTTTTCGTTCATGACACAATGCAGCTTCTTTTAAGTACAATAACGTGCCACGACTCGTGAGACCACGCTATTGACCTAAAACAGCTTCCTCACTGTGCCATGGATTGGAAGGCATGGACAAACTCCTAGAGTTCATGTCCACTTTATCTAGGGTCTAATATTTCAACATTGGTCCAACCAATGTGAGAGTAGTGAATGACCGAGATCTCATAATATATCCATACATTCATCCATAATGCATAAATAAAATCCATCCATAGTAGTTATATGATAAATAAAAGCCATTCATCCATCATAATAACCACATGCAAAATTAAAGCCTAGCACGCCCCTGTTGGATGATCACGAGCCCAAATCCTATGCGACCCACTGAGCCCGCAGTGGATCTATGGTCAATCTAGGGTTGGTCCTATACTATTACAATAATAGTAACCCAATCATCATGCTGATGGGCCTTGGTCTCTTTTTCTCTTTCTTCACTTCATGGAAAACGCCAAGGGACCTCCGGTCTGGGCTCTCCATGTGGTCCTTCCTTCTTCTCCACCAATTACAAAAAAATGGAAACCTCACTCCTAGTCTACTCTCATTACATATTAAAAAGTAGAAACCCCAGCGAAAACCCGGGGGGGAGTACATAAGGAGGGAGGTAGAAAGCCTTATTATTCCAAGGCACTAGAAAGAGAGAAAGAGAAAGCAGTTAAAGAGGCACACAGGCCCAACAGAAAATTAAACCATACATCCGGTCTAGGGCTCGTGATCATCCATTTCCATCCAACACACATAATCACATGATCCAATCACATAATTACAATATACCAATAATTCATGATTTCCAATCATAATAATCCAAAACAGAAATAAATGATCATGTGCGCAACGTGTGAAAAATAAAACACAAATATTGGTAATAATATTTTTCTCGTTTTAGGAAAACCTTTCCTCATTATTTTAAGTAAAATAATCCCGGGATTCCAAATCCAATTTATTTTACTCCTAAAATAATGTCTTTAGGAATTTAGGCAAAATTGAACCCAAAAACGAATTTTCAGAATTAATTCAAAATTAAAACTGAAAAGTAAAATAAAAAGAATAAAATAATGCTAGGGTTTCAAGAAACCCTAGCTGCAGCACCCGAGGGCCGCCGCCACCAGCAGCAGCCGGCCGGCCGTGCGCGCAGGGCAGCAGGCCCAGCCTGCCGCCCCTGCGCGTGCACAGGCACTGCCTGGCCGGGCGCGCGCGCGCAGGCCCCTCTGTAACCTATGTCTAGACAATTATGGGTGTTTGATAAATCATTGATGAATAAAGAAGTGAATTTCATTTGGCATTACTTTGTTTGTGTTCACTTTTCTATATCTGTTCACTACGCAAACAAAGCCCACGAACTGAGAATCAATTTCGGGGACTGGGACTACGCTTGGAGGTAGGTCCATGGAATCAGTCTTCCCGAATCAGTCCGGAAATCTCCAAGTCAAGGAATCCCGAAAATGGGTACCGGGATTCCATTTGAGACTTGCACTAAGCACCTGCTGTCGTGTTTCATCGACGGGTGACGAGGGTCGTCTAAGCAGTGTTAGTGGGTTAGCATGCGAGGACGCAGCTGACTGAGGTGACTCGCGGGAACCGTCTTACGGAGGACCTTGAGTATGGTCAGCAAGGTATGACGTGTATTCCCGGTTCCAACGGTACAGGTCAAGTCCTTTGACTTGAGGAATTGCTGAGTTTACCTGTACATCAGGGCTGTATCTTAGATATGGTGAGAGATTGCCAGAATTCTCTTTGGTAGTCATAAGCCATGTCTAGTGCAGTTCTGATGTGCAAAGTGACAGTAGTTTCCAAGAAAGGATCTGTCTCCTGTCAATAGGTTTTGGCAGTTGAGTCTCATATATACTCTAGGTCTTGTCCCTAAAACTGTGGCCACAGTAACTGAACAGAAGGGAAGGATTCCCTTGCGGCGTTTAGTGAGGACAGACCGACACTTAGGTCCAAAATGGGTACCTGCATTTTCCGTGCCCTAGACTCTAAGTGATGAGACCGAAGACAGAAGGACAAGTGTACTGTTAGAGCCTAAATGTTCATCCCTGAATATTTCACCTAGTCTCTAGTGCCATGGACCGTTGCTAGATGGCCACCCATGGTAACGGAAGGATTCTAGGAATCCGACCAAGTCTAGCTGAAAGGTGAACCTAAAGAGTCACACACTATCCACACACATTTAGATATTTAATTAAGAATTAAATATTGGAGTGAAGGAATGATTAAATTGGATTTAATCGGGTCCTTTATTTTTCTTGGAGAAATAATTCCTTCTATTAGATATAAGGAATTAAATTGATAAATTAGATTTATCAAAGGGATTTATTTAATGGGCTTAAATAATATTTATATTTATTTTAGCCTCTTGGAAATATTTAAATAGGTTTTAAATATTCCATTAAATTAAATTAAATCAACGGTTGAGATCAATGGGAGAGATGGATGGCTAGGATTGTTTTGACTAGGTCAAAACACTACTTTGACTAGGACTTTGACTAGGTCAAAATCCTAGTCAAATTAGAGTTCTTAAAAGAGGAGTTTAAAGAGGATTAAAACTCCTCTTCTATATAAACCCCTAGCATCCTACAAGTTGAAGGATGATGAAACTCCAACACACACACTACAACACACACACACAGATTCTCTCTCCCTCTCTCTCGTCCGATTCTCTCTCCCTCTCCAAGAAATATTTTCTTGGTTCTTTTCGTTCTTGGAACATTAAGAACTTGATGAATCAATACCATTAATCTATAATGTGTTATTGATTCATCCACTCCAAAAATATAAACTTGTTCGTTGCTAGCACGACGTGCAAGATACGTGGGTGGATCGTGTGTCACGATTTAGAGGGTCTCAAAGACGAGATCTTGGTGCAAAAACGGGGAACAACGCGTGTAGCCGTTGAAGACGAAAACGACAACGGGTAGGTCTCGTTTATGATTTTCGTCCTCTTTTATTTTCCAACCCTATGGCCTCCATGATTTATTTTATATTATTCGTTCAAGAGATACACCGAACGCCCGGGAAATTTCAAAGGCACACCCTTTGAAACGTGTTTTAATTTAAAAGCATGTTTAAACTCCGCATTTATTTTTTAATTATACCGTGCTTCCGCATTCGCGCTTTTCCCGGGACGATCCACAATTCCTTTCAAGATACATGCATGGTGTGTAAGTGACCACAATAGTCCCTCAAGTCCGAGGACGAAACCTGCACTGTCGGAACGGGATTCAAGTCATACCGACCAACCCACTCAAGGTTTCTCATATGACGATTCCACACGAGTCACCTCGGTCAGCTAGAACTGGGTTGGCTAACCCACTAACATTGCATGGAAAACCCTCGTCACTTGTCGACAGAACGCGACTGCAATCGCTTAGTGCAAGTCTCAAACGGACTCTCGATATTCTATCTCGAGGTCCTTTGACTTAGAGTATTTCAGACCGATCCATAGAAACTGATTTCATGATTTGCCATCCTATGCGCAGTCAGTTTCTTGGATTAACCTTTCTCTTTGTAGGCTTTGTTTGTGCATTGAACAGTTTATAATATAAAGCAGTAAGTGAACACAAACAAAGTATTAGCGCCTAATATGAATATCACTTTTATTCATAATCTTAATTTAGACACGATATCGTCAGGAATAGGTTACATAAGCCTAACAAGATTGGCTTCACGATCACCTATTCTAACATTACCAAGATCATATAGGCGTCCCACACCTATCGCCGATGAAATACGTCACTCATCTAATGAATACGACTCTTGATGCAAGTCTCTATAGGACTCTTGATGCCCTGTCTCGAGGTCCTCGACTCAGAACGTTTTAGACCCAACCCTTTATTAGTTGATTTCATAACCACCATCCAATGCGTGGTCCAACTACATGAGTTGTTAACTGGTCTGTGGGCTTTGTTGTGATATATGTAAATCAACATTTTAACACATGAAAATGAGCACAACAAAGACAATACCAATGGTAACAAATACTCATTTTATTCATTACATAAGATTACAGTACATCGAGTTGTCAAATAGATTACAAAATGCTAAACCAATTGGCTTTTTGGTCACCTATTCTAACATGAACTAGTAATAACATATATAGTACTGTATGCTACTCAAGTAAAAAGGCTTAAATGCATTTTTAGTACCGCAACTTAGGCCATTTGCCGTTTTTTGTCCTTTAACCTTCTAGGGTAATATTATGGTCCTGTATCTTTTTAATTTTATTAAATTTAGTCCCTTTTTCACCGGAGTTCACCTTTTTCGCCAGAAAAATACATGTGCATCTCATGTGACATTTTAAAATTGGGGCTTTTGTTCCTATTAGCCTATTTCTGCTAGCATTTTTGTCCTTTAACTTTCTAGAGTAGCATTATGGTTTTGTATCTTTTAAATTTTTGCAATTTCAGTCCTTTTTTCATCGAACTTCATGAGGTGAACTTCAGGCGAACAAAAGGACTGAACTTGCGAAATTCAATTGATGTAGGACCAAAATGCTACCCTAAAAAGTTAAAAAATGAAAATGTCAAATGACCTATATTATGAAATCAAAAATACATTTAATCCCACGTAAAAATACTAACGTACTTTAGGAGATAGTATAAGAGAGAATCCAACATCATGAGAAAATAGTTGGGAGTTAGAGAATAGGATAGAGGGATGCTTGCAAATTTCTGAATAGTCTTATGATGGATGCTTGCAAATTTCTGAATAGTCTTATGATGTATTTGGATGGATTAATTGAATTTGTCAAAAAAATGTGAGAAAAATAATTCAAACAATTAAATATTATAAGAATTTAAAATTTATTAATATTTTGCAAAATATAATTTAAAATGAGCGTTGGAATTTAAAAGCATTTGTAATAAAAAAATATGTAAAAATAGATTTTAAGATTTATTATTATAGGCTTAAAATACATCATTTTAAATATATCCATTCAGATTTCGCCTATGGAGTTTTCAACTACTTTGTTACATGAGTGGGTTGTTTTGCAAATCTTGCAAATCACAGGGTGGTTTTTGATGCAATTTATCCATTAAGATAATAATGTAAAATTAAATAACTAATTTGTCCTTCAATTTCTATACGACTAAAAATTATATTTAAATATTAGTTTTCCTAAATAAACATGCAAAATGGGAAAATGTTTCTTAAGAATATTATTATATCAATTTTAATAGTAAAATGGGTGTACTAAATTTAAATGTGTTGGAAAATAACAAAGGTTAATACATAAACAAATATTCTCGCATAGAATATATAATCACTATTTGCACGTTATATAATCAATATACACATTCACACATAATCGTGGATCGATTTAAACCTGTAGTAGCGGAAAGTATTTCGATCCACGTATCTGGATCTGACTCGTCTACAAGCTCATGCCTCGATTGGATCACGAACACGTCGTGTTACTCGTTCTTGAATATTACTCACGTACATCTTCAAGATCCCCACGAACATCTTTAAGATCTCTCCACGTTGGATCTCGCTCCAAATATTGTGGAACCCACGAACACGCCCTGCTTGCCTTGGTGGAATACTACTAGAGTGAGCCACTCATTTACACAGCTTAAACCCTCAGAGACTTTTGGTGATTCTCCAAGAGAGATTAGAGAGAGCTATTTGCGTGAGGCTTTGAGAGAATATACATCGAATTGACTATTCATTTTGGTTCCATAGAAGCACCCTATTTATAGGTGTGCACAAGAGGAGTCCAATCCCAATACAAATTCTAAAAGACTACAAACTCTTTACTCAAGAGGAGTCCTCCCTAACCATAAGTTTGGCAGGCATCAAACTCTTGCAATATGTATGTTTATTTAACATCTCCCACTCATACATATTTGACATAGCCTCCTCAATCAAAAATTTCTCATCTCTCATTCCCTCTTTCATACAGGGAATAAGGCGTGCGGCCAAGCGAGAAGAACGAAATGTGAGGAGAGTTATATTAAGTCATCACCAAAACTAACATAACTCTTCAACTTCAAAAAAACTCGCTATGTACCCCAAACCTTATGGTCGCACTTAATCAAGCATCTCTAGATCCCTCAATAAATAGAGCATGCTTGACTCACTCAAGTATGTATCTATGTTCATGACTAGTTGGACATTTTCCAACACAGTCGCCCGGGCTATGAACCATAGAACACAAGTGCGTTACCAACTTAGTTCTTTTTCGGCCTCTCATATCAATCAGCTTGGTCTTCACAACTTTCCTAGACATGCTCTGACACACCGAATCACACATGGCCATTGGATGACATGCTAAAGTAGTATCATCAAGCTTTCACCTCATGACATGGTCCAGAGTTCCAAAGGGTACAAGAAATAATATGGGCTCACACAGTGACGAAGTAGGGATCCATTCAGTCACTCCTCATAAAAGGTCAACTTAAAGCACATATAGTACGAATATATGTTATGATGGAGCTCCCACTCAACTTGGGCATGTCACAGCTCTCAACATCATATGAACCTAAATCCAGTCGCTATCCAAGCGCCTAACTTGCGCACTACCAGACAGTCACTCTCTTAATGCCCTCCAGTAGTTCGCACGTTCAGCTCGAAAATAGGCCTTTTATGAAGTTCGGACATACTTCATAATCGATCAAATAGGTGATCTCATCTTAGCTTCTCTAGCCAAGGTGACTATTCATTATACATTGTCCTTCCCCACTTCTCCAGTGCGAAGATGATCATTCGTGTGACTCACTAGTGCGAAATGATCTTTCAAGTCTCATCCTGCTCGCTATTGCAGCGCCAGGGCGATTACCCCTGTGAGAGGACCAATCAGAGCCTAGTGACATTTCATAATTCAATACCAATCTTATGTTCTCACAAGCCATAAGAATCAAGTTCTACATGATCCTTCATCAATACCAAGGCTTGGTAAAAGGGATGAGCGCTCATACCGCTCATAGAACATGTTGGAGAACAATTGATTATGCGCATTTCTCATCAACAATATCTGGCATCTGTATACTAGGTCCTCCAACAATACTTGGCGCCCAAAAGTATATAGAGTTTCGCTATGTGCATCACATATGCATCATGACCAGATAGTTTTTAGTCTGATCTTAGATTACTTTCATAGTTCACTTTGTTGCATCACGATATGTGCATCAAGGATCACTTCGATATCTACTCACCATTCTAATTATTGAGCACAGGACTAGTTGTGCACACATATTGCACATCAAACATTGCACAGCTCCCACGAGCACATCATTTCTTTTCTTCTTTCAATTTAAGCCGTCTACTTTAACTAAGAACACTGTGGTTATGGACTATGAATTAGGATAGTATGATACGTATACAACTTTAGTATCTGAACACTAAGTATGCATCATACTTGCTCCTATGTCCATGCGAAAGGCTGTCACTCTATTTGGCGATATCTCCATATCACTTCTAGCCATCAAACTTATTCGCCTTCATCGAATGAGAGGTAATTCTCTCACAATTTTGACATATCTGGTGGTCATCTCGATTATCGTTAAGCCTATCAAATGATAGCTTGATGGAATAGATATTATCACTACCTGGACAGTAATTCAAGTTATAAATAGAGCTTGCAAGCACCAAATTTGCGCACAGCTTGAATTAACTAAAAGATCCGCATGATCATCATGTCCACCACTTAATTGGATATGTCAACTATCATCAACTAGGAGCACCTAGGTGAAAGTGGCAATAGAGGCTATGGCGAATTCAAACAAATCTCACCATCAAGAAGAATGTCTCAAAACTACACCCCTCATTGGGCGTAGATATTTCTCCGTTGGTTGACCTTTATACTTGTAATAAACTATCTACTTTGCACTTGACCTTTTAGAAACCACATGTCTCAAAATGATCTTGCACATAGATAGAAGATCAACCTTGTTCTTAGTCATTAGGCTTATCAATTCCCTTTAAGCACTTGTCCATTGGAAGTGTTACGTGAAGTCAATTCTTGACTCATCAATATCCATCAAATACTTGTGGAGGATACCCATTCAGTCTCATATAGACGAGGGGGAACATTATTAATGTTCACTCCTTATTTGTGGAATTTGAGAATCCTTTCTCTAGTCAGACACTCCCAGTGACTTTTGAGTCGCTTCGATTATATTTTGCAACTAAAGATGAATAAAATATCATCATTGCAGAGAAATGAACGCCTCTCTTAAGAATCTTTTCACTCTCATAGTTAAGACTCTATTGACCTCACGGATCTCAAAAAGGTTCCTTCTAAAGGAATCTATATTGCGCGACTAATTTCTGCATGAACCCTTTGTTCATATCTTGCCAATTCTGTAGGTACATGCCATATATGCTTGCTACCATATTAACAAGAGTTGGAGACCTTCGTAGAGGCACTTTATCATGTAGGTTGCATTCAAAAATTGCATCTACTCAAGTGAAATGCAAAATGGTCTTGCGCAATTTAAGTTCTAGACATTTCTAGAAATGTTAGTTCTTTTCCTTTTGCAAGCTCATGCAGCTACTAAGAGATTAGAATCATGATTCGTTTGCAGTTTTATATTCCTCAATATTTGTCCAACATAATTAGACATGGTACTTTCGCTCCTTATCAGTACATGGAACCATAATGTTCACATCCTTTAATTCTCTACCCTTGTCAAAAATCGCTGACAATAGCGATTTTCAACTAGCGAGAAAGGTGCACTGATCAATAGCGTGAGAAATACTATTGCATCTTTTCATGCCTCATACTCATAAGTCCTCATTCATTTATTGGACAAGTTTTAGTGGTTTGATAAACCCTCCTTATTTTCCAGCAAACTCTTTTCGCTAGGAAAAATTTCCAATCAAGAGTAACCTTTTAGCAAGTGAACCAAGTGGTGCCTTCTAGCTAACATAATCTTCCTCGGGGAGGTTGATTTTAGCGAGTGAACCAGGTGGTTTTTTATAACTAACATGGTCAATCTCAAGGAAGAATAACCTTTAGCGAATGAACCAAGTGGCCTCCTCTAACTAACATAATCTTCCTTGGGGAGGTCGACTTTAGCGAGTTAAACCAAATAGTTTGTTCTAGCTAACATGGTCATTCTCAAAATCCCATATTCCATAACACAAGAAGTGAAAGAAGAAATGTAAATGACAGTAAAAAAATCCATCTAAGATGGATAAGCCACAACACACAACAAATGCATTAAGAGTGCTCTTAACACGATTAGACTGTATTGGATAACTAGTGTCTTTTGCACAACTCTTTAGAGTAGCTCCATTGCTTTTTATATGACTCTTGAAGAGTAGAACTTATATCAACTAATGAGCGGGGGTGACACTTCCAAAATGCCTCCTCTTGTGGGTTATGCCATAATATTTCTATACTAGCGCACAATACCGATAATAGTCATTTTGCTTAATCTCGAATTATATGTGATAGGTCTTGCCATATCTACCATCCATCTAAGCAAAGAATTGGAGACCTTAGCAAAGTTAATGAGAGAGCATTTATTTAGTCAAACTTCCTCTCAGTTCAATTACGAATGGAGTAACTAATTTCTCATAGCACTATGACAATTGTTGGTGTCACTTGCTTTAGAAAAAAGTGATATGATTATCACCTCGTGGATCAAAATTTTCAGTCTTGCACTTATCGTGCTACTCTTTGTTTGATCCAACAACACTTTAGTTGATTCAACATGAGCAACAAGTGCATCTCTTTTGTGTTCCAGAAGTCAACTCAATTAGCAACTTAAGGATGAGTGAGCTCATATTCAAGAATAGAGCTTGACAACTCTCCAATGAAATTCAAGGATGAGCGAACCTCTTTTCATGCTCCACAATATAGCATAAAAATAATTTAGTGAAAAACACATAATCATGTTCGATTTTCTGCTCAAAGAAAATAAATTTGAAAAGTAGGGTTTGATTTTTCTCACAAACCACCCATCCGATTTTCACCAAATTTTAACCACATGATCTCCACAAATAAATCTACATATGGTGAAAAAATCAACGAAAATACTCATGCTTTCATAGTAAAAAAGATTTTTTTAAAAAAAAACAAGAATACAAAAAACTTTAGCGATTAATCAGGCAAATCAAGCGAGACTAAGCAGTAGTGGCTCTGATACCACTGTTGGAAAATAACAATGGTTAATACATAAACAAATATTCTTGCATAGAATATGTAATCACTATGTGTACGTTATATAATCAATATACACATTCGCACATATTCGTGGATCAATTTAAACCTGTAGCAGCGGAAAGTATTTCGATCCACGTATCCGGATCTGGCTCGTCTACAAGCTCATGCCTCGATTGGATCATGAACACGTAGTCTTGCTCGTTCTTGAAGATTACCCACGTACATCTTCAAGATCCCCACGAACATCTTTAAGATCTCCCCACGTTGGATCTCGCTCCAAATATTGTGGAACCCACGAACACGCCTTGCTCGCCTTGGTGCATTGCTACCTGAGTAAGCCACTCATTTACACACCTTAAACCCTCAGAGACTTTTGGTGATTCTCCAAGAGAGAATAGAGAGAGCTATTTGCGTGAGGCTTTGAGAAATATACATCCAATTGAATATTCATTTTGGTTCCATAGAAGCATCCTATTTATAGGTGTGCACAAGAGGAGTCCAATCCCAATACAAAGTCTAGGAGACTACAAGCTCTTTACTCAAGAGCAGTCCTCCCTAACCACAAATTCGGGAGACATCATACTCTTGAAATATGTATGTATATTTAACAAAATTAATTAAAATTAAGTCGGATTTTAGGTTTTGGGGATGATAGGGTGCATTTCATCTCTCATATGCGTGCTTAACTCGAATGGTTTTTAAACGTTTCCTTCACATTATTAATCGACTTATGAGGTTTTTGAATAAATGATCGAGATTGACCCGTTGTGAAGAAAAGGAGTTAAAAAGCCCCAAAGGAAGACAGAAAAGAGATCAAGTACAAAACAGTCATGAGCAGACTTGAACAACCATTAGGGCGTGATCACACCCTATCCGACATTCGAGTCTGCGCGGGAAGAGAAGAAGAGTTTTGAAAAGACCTTTATCCTGATTTTACAAAAGATACACGCATAGAAAGAGGACTCTGAGATTGCACAAAAGGAGGACTCTGAAGTTGCACGAAAAGAGGACTCTCAATTATAAAAGGAAGACAAGAACGCAGAGAAGAATCATATTTTGATCATCGTTTTCCTCTCTTCCTCTGAATTCATGCTTTTGTTTAGTAGCTAATTTTCTATTCCGATTCAAGGAAACGTTAAACCCTATTGTTATGTTTTTGAGGTCTTGAATTTATCTGATTTTGCCAAATATTTCTCGTCTTGATTTACTGTGAACGAAATGATTATTATTGATAGATCTGAAAATTCAATTCAATATTAATTATTCTATTGCTATCCATGAGTTCAGTGATCCGTAATTGTCATTAATGAGTGGTATGAGTAGCGAGAAAATTTATTATGTGCTTTGCATGATTTATTTGTGGGGACGAGAAAACTAGGTTAGATAATTGCATCTATCTCGGTTATTTGATCTAGATTCAACTGTTTTCATTGATGCAAATGCTATTATTGATATGGAACGCTATCGTGCTCAGTCTTGATGTAATAAGTTTGGATTTAGATGCTTGAGTCAAATCCACTACAATAGGAAAATGAGATTTTGTTACGGCTATCCTAATGAATTTCAGAGTTGAATGCTTGGTTATGGAATTAACCCTTAGTGATCTATAATAGACATAACAATTGGTGAGACGAACCCCCTTGAATTGGACTTTTCATCTATAATCTCATCTTAGTTATTTACTCCTGCTTTTTAATTTAGTTCTAGTTAATTCATAATTAGTACTCAATTCATACCCCCTTTTTGGTTACTACAACTAGATCGAGAAATTAATCGATAGTTCCCTTGGGAATCGACCTGGTTCCACGACTACTATAAATTTAGAATCAGTTTTTATATTTGACGGCTTCGTCAGGAAATAACCAAGAAAGGGTTAATCGGCTAAAAACACGGTTTAACCAAGAAAATAGAGGCCAAGGCTCAAATGAGTTTACTAAGGGTGAGTTTCCGGCAGGCTCTTTTCAAGGTTAATTGGCTATTCCTAAGTACCCTTATCACTTTCATACACCAATATGCAAAATTGTGGCCTCCAAATGTATTACACAAGCAAGTTCTAGAATGCACACACTAAGTCCGATGCCCTCAATTGAAAGAAATATACAAGCACTATTTGAATGCAAGTGCTTTGGCTCAAAAGCTCACATAAAGGGTTTGAGTGTTGATTCTTGAACGTTGTTCGTCTAATGCAATCAATGGGACATCCTTCACACACAATATTTTTTTATGCCACTAGAGTTCGTTCTGCCTACTAATCTCAACTTAAACCACAAATTCCTATTAGCTTCAGGGACAACACAAAACAACATGCAAGGAATTTAGTTCAAGTAACAGAACAATCCACACACTTCATTTCAAGATCAACTAATTTCAAGCACAAATTACGGTGTTCATGACAAATAATCAGTCCCAAAACAACAATTTCATCCAGAAATTTCACTCCGCAAAAATCAATCCCCAACACCAATATTAAACAATGCCAGCAACACAGAATCACAAGAATTATTAATCCCATAACCACATTCATCACCATCCCAACTCATGCACAAACCATGTACAAACCTCCCCCACACAAGTATGTACATTGTCCCTAATCTATGCACATAAAACCACACATAACAAGGGAATGAAAAGAGAGAGAGAGAGAGAGAGAGAGAGAGAGAGAGAGAGAGAGAGAGAAGAAAATGATGAATGAGAAAAATAAAGAAAGAAAAAGAGAAAAAGGTTCAAAGAGGAAAGTGAAACTGAAAATCATGTTCGAAAGTGTGCATGCTTCAAACACTTGGGTATGGAAGAAAAAAAGCAATGAGTTGGGGGATACAAGCAACTAAGTTGACATCATCCTTTTTGAATTCATAAGCCACAATTTGACCTTTTTTTTTACTCACCTTGACCCTAGCCCCGTTACAACCATGTTAAGTCCCTTTGATTTATGCACTAATAAGCATTTTGCAGTGGTGGAGATTTGATTCACAAGCAAGCCTATGGCAATGGCACTCTAATTCTTGATTTGAGTGTGACGAAAATTCCTTAAACACTTCTTGAGTGATTTGAGAGACATCCTAGTGAGGAGTGTTGAGACATGTTTCGTTTCCGTTTGATTAAGTCAACGGGATGCGTGCTTGTTGTATTAATGTCATTAGTGTTTATACTCATTATTGCTATCTCTTCTTAAACTGTAAAGACATGTTGATTAAGGGATATACTTGACTAACATAAAGGAAAATTTGGGTATGGCTACTTGGATAATCCATGCATTTTGAATCGAGAGATGCTTGAGGACAAGCAGGGTTTCGGTGTGGGAGAATTTGATAGGGTGCATTTCATCTCTCATATCCATGCTTAACTCGAATGGTTTTTAAAGGTTTCCTTCACATTTTTAATCGAGTTATGCGGTTTTTGAATGAATGATTGAGATTGACCCATTGTGAAGAAAAGGAGTTAAAAAGCCCCAAAGGAAGACAGAAGAGAGATCAAGTATAAAACAGTCATGAGCAGACTTGAACAAACATTAGGGCGTGATCACGCCCTATCCGACATCCGAGTCTGCGCGGGAAGAGAAGAAGAGTTTTGAAAAGACCTCGTTCCTGATTTTATGAAAGATACACGAATAGAAAGAGGACTCTGAGATTGCACGAAAGGAGGACTCTGAAGTTGCACGAAAAGAGGACTCTCAAGTTGCACGAAAAGAGGACTCTGAAGTTGCGTAGAAAGAGGACTCTCAATTATAAAATGAAGACAGGAACGCAGAGAAGAATCATCTTTTGATCATCGTTTTTCTCTGTTCCTCTGAATTCATGCTTTTGTTTAGTAGCTAATTTTCTATTCCGATTCAAGGGAAACGTTAAAGCCTATTGTTATGTTTTGAGGTCTTGAATTTATCTGATTTTGCCAAGTATTTCTCGTCTTGATTTACTTCGAACGGAATGATTATATTGATAGATCTGACAATTCGATTCGATATTAATTATTCTATTGCTATCCATGAGTTTAGTGATCCGTAATTTTCATGAATGAGTGATATGAGTAGCAAGCAAATTTATTATGTGCTTTGCATGATTTATTTCTGGGGACGAGAAAACTAGGTTAGGTAATTGCAGCTATCTCGGTTATTTGATCTAGATTGAACTGTTTTCATTGATGCAAATGCTATTATTGATGTGATATGGAACGCTATCGTGCTCAGTCTTGATGTAATAAGTTTGGATTTAGATTCTTGGGTCAAATCCACTACAGTAGGAAAACGAGAATTTGTTACGGCTATCCTAATGAATTTCAGAGTTGAATGCTTGGTTATGGAATTAACCCTTAGTGATCTATGATAGACATAACAATTGGTGAGACGAACCCCCTTGAATTGGACTTTTCATCTATAATATCATCTCAGTTATTTACTTCTGCTTTTTAATTTAGTTCTAGTTAATTCATAATTAGTACTCAATTCATACTCCCCCTTTTTGGTTACTACAACTAGATCGAAAAATTAATCGATAGTTCCCTTGGGATTCGACCTGGTTCCACGACTACTACAGTTTAAAATCAGTTTTTATATTTGATGGCTTCGACAACCGATCAGGGGACCATAAAAACCTCAATGCGCTAAGTCCCTAATTCAACATTTTACTTGCTACAAATTCAACCTATTGTCATTCTTGTCCATATTGTACAGAATCCTCTGTTTAAAAACATATCACCCACTCAATTTAGTGTGTTTTTA